>OX596280.1:8701200-9901200 GCA_951394225.1 Harpalus rufipes
TAAGCCCTCGGCTATAAGCTATAATGAAACATCCCACCTCAGTTATAATACACTATTAAAAACATGGCATATAAAATATTTTCTCCAACATTATTTTAGGAACTACACATTCCACCACTACAAATTATGTTGGAATTAATATCATTCGAACAAACAGTGTGGCATAACTCCGTTTGGAATAATTACGCACGGCTTCCGACAAATCATTATGTGTTCAGCGGTATATTAGAGCGGTAGGTACAGGTTTCCGAAATAGGAACTCATCTAGGTTGCTTACAAGATAACATGCGATAGCCTGATGAAAAGAGAGAAATAATACTATAATTCTAGCTAAATAATCATTTGTACAGTCGTGCAACTACTTCAATAACCGCTTGGCAAGCTTCGCTCCTCTTCGTTCGGATTCGTGCTTACGGAAGATATTGGTACATACTACGCTTTATGCTGGAGACTGTACAATATAATTTCCCTTTCATTTTGTTATTGCGCATGCGTTGCTATATTGTGTATATCAAATATTATGGTTGGGATGCTATAGTAACGTCTGCTTGTTTTATTTATTTCTGAATTCGCGTTTGACGTCAGAGTAATAAGTTTAGGTAAATAATAATATATTACTTAGAAAATTAACTAAATATTTTGTCGAGAAAAATATCAAGTGGTAGGTAATAAAGACAAATATGAAATAACGGAGAGCTAGTTATTACGAAATAAATCTAAACAAAGATATGAATTGTGTAATAAGCAATTTATGACATGTTTAAATTAATATTGTTTGTTTCCTAAAAAAAAATATTATTCTCGTAAGTAAGCTACATTTTTCGTATCATTTCTAAATTTTGTTGGAAAAAGTACTCTGCAACATGTTTGGAATGGCTTATTCCAATACTTGTTGTAGTTGTAGAGTATACTATTATTTATTTAGTTACAAACAACAAGCTACAACAGAAAATATACCCCCAAAAGCGCGTAATTGAGTAATTGAAATCGTGAAGCATACAATCACACATTCGTCGTGCACGAGAATGTGAGAGAGACGGAGACGAAGCTATGGAGACTGTAAGAGATAGAATATAACGCTGTACTGGAAACCAATGATCTCGTAACTGTTCTGTAGATGCGCCGTAGAGAGAGAGAGATTGTGTTTTAACCATTAGAGAGCGACAGGTAGTGTATGTCACGTGGTAGGGTTACTATAGCAGAGCTTGTGCAGTGTGTATAGAACGGGTAGTTTTCTGCGAAATTTCCAGTGTTTCATACATAAAAATCAGGATCGGACTGAATCCACCGAGATGATGAGAAAATTCGCAGTCGATCCTAGCCTTCTTTTGGGCCCTTAGGCGAGAAGATTTTTTCAAAATTTAATTTTATATAAAATTATTCAATATTAAATTATAAAAGTCATTCTTTTGTTTGTACTATATACTTTTGTTATTGTATTTTTGCAGACTAGAACGAAGGAAAATATCGTAGTTATAGTTTACATTTAAAAAAGTTATTAAGAAATATTGTTGCACTTGACGAGTTCTGTCACTGGTTAAATTTAATATACTTATTTCTGTTATACCCTGTATATTTAACAAAAAAATAATTACTATATATTTTTATTTATTTATACCTTATTTAAAATATTCATTTGTTGATTTCGTGCTATGCTATAAATTGTAGTAAAAAGTTACCAGTAAAACGATCTTATAAATTAATTATTTTTGCTGTATGAGTATGAATCCAAGTAAAGCCCCCGTTTTTATCTCTCAATTGCAATATATTTTTATAATGGTGATGTATTGCAGTGCCTTTGAGTGCACAAATCGTGCAAAAAAGGAGGAAAAATATCTTTTCACGGCTTAGCTATTAGGATGAATAAAATAATGACAGTAATAATACAGACGTTTTAATTTCGAATAATAATTTTAGTCTACAAGACCTCATAATCCCCAATGTTAGTACATATTGTAATGGTGTATTAGGTTACATATGTGGTTTTATTATGAAAAAATTAAAGAAATAAATTCAATGCACAGAATGTTCGGCGAAATTAGGGCAGGGATATTCAGTGTCTCAATTAATAAATAGAAAAAATCGCAGTGGACTAACGATGCCTTCGAAATATGTATTAAATATATGTAAAATCGAAGAAATTACTTTTAGAGGTACAGCAAATTTTACAGGAATGTTATTTTGAAATTAATATTAGAGACTATTTTTCCAACCCTCAATAACCATGTACTTGACCAGGACTCATTAAATAATCATTTACTGCAAATTATAAATTAAATTTTGCAATTATTTTTCAAAATCAGACTACACCACATGAGGCTAAAATAAGAATAAGGCAAAAATTTACTCATCAAATTTTAGTTACAGGCCTGTAATTGTTTTTTTCTTAGTTCATTTAAATTTAGTTCGTTTCATGAATAGCTTTATTACTTGTAGTTTTTATATTTTGCGTTTTATACAGCTTGTAATTTTTTTACCTTCCGTCACCTCTAGGTAAGATGTCAGTGTCGAGTGCGTTTTGCATGAAATAATATTACTGGAAATTTAGAATCTTTGAAGAAAATTTATGTATGGAATTTGTATATAATACACAGGATTGACGGAAGGTATTGTGCGGCGACTACTCATTTTTAAGTTTACTAGTTAATATTTTCATTGTATATTCCTTACTCGTTCAATAAAATGTTTTTCTAAGTTTTTATTTGTAACTTTCATTATTGTTTTTTTATGATAGAAATAAGTAATAATATTTAGTACCTAATTATAATTAGTTATGTACAAAAATTAATGTGTAAGCTTTACTTGTTTTATATACAAATTCGTTTTTCTAGTTTTCGTCTGTATTTTATTTTCTAATTGAATGAAATAAATATATTATAAATGGTAAAGCAAAATTTTACTTAATATATGTCAAAAAATTATAAAATATCTAATAATATTCAGCATAAAACATAAAACTTATTACTCGCTTGAATGTCCCTTGGTCATGCGACAGGGGAAGGGGGGGGGGGGAATTACCCTCGCAGTCATACACGCAGTCTTATGTATTTTCCTTCTCACTCACATGTTCATAACAGTGTTTCACGCCAAGATGCGTAGTGTAGTTATGAGATCATTGGTGGGAACGTTTGACGCTCGACCAACGTAAAATTATAAGAAAACGTATTATTATATATATCATAACATAATTCGATTGCTATACCTTGAAATATTATAAAAAATACACCACTATGTCCTCAGAAGACCAAAGAAGCTTTTATAAAGAATACTATTCTTTTGATTTACGGTTTAGTTTTTGAGATAATCTGATGTAAACATAAAAATTGGTTAATTTGGGTTGATTTTTTCCATCATTCTTTCATTCAAATTTCTCAAGCTCGTAAGCCTCAATGTATCTCGTATTAAATAATTAAAAATAGATCACCCACGAAAGTTGATATTTTTTTAATTTGAAAAAAAATATTATGTTCTCTTTATCATTTTATCTCTACCTCAAATTTTGATTGTAGTGCCCTTTTGCCAGGCTTCAAGTTTAACAAATTCGAAATTTTGGTTTGTTAGGCCATTAACTTTCATGTGTGAAAATTCCAGCTTGTTACACCGACTCTCCCATAAAACTTATTTTTTGACGCTTTTCGTAGCACTGAGCATTCTACTAAATACGTACAAGCGCCGGTCAACCGATGCTGAATTTTTAATAACTCATGGCATATGGGAAAGGATCTTTTTACTTTCCTAACGTCCAAATTTTTTTTTGCAAGATACAAGCGCCTGGCGCTCTTAGACAATTTGTCGTTCGTCTCTAGCTGTTACGTCGCGAAGTAAACACATACGAGCCTATTCTTCATATACGAAATTATTCCTCATTCGGTCGCGCCATATATACCCATATACGAGTACACCAAGTAAATATCTCCGCATGTAAATGTTTTTATTTACCCCGATTTTAAGAAATTAGAACCTCGTTTGCTGATCTTTTTGCGACAAAATAACTTTGGCTGCTCGCTTGCCATTATTATAACACACGTGAATACAATAGACAACAAAATACAATTTTACACTACGAAACGCAATATAAAATAAATGCTGCGAACAATATGTAAGACAATGTATAAAGTCGGGACGAAATATAGAGCCGCCGATTTCATTATAGTTTATCTATTCACCGCTAGGTCTACTCATAGCGCCACATCCTTATATTTCATGAAAATACTTACCGAATTTGTTTAAATTACGAATATATTCTATATTAAAAGATAAATATTTAAAATACTTACCTGAGACATATAGAAATATGTATAGTACCTAACACTAAACAAAATTTAACATTAGAACTTCAGACACTTGAGAAAAAAAATAAAATTAAACATTTTATTTTTTTTAAGTATGTTCTCGAAGTTTAATTTTCGATTTTTTTTTATATGATTTGTATAACATAATTCTTCAAAACATATTAAAGTTTAAACAAAATTTAACGTTTAGTATAGAAGAAACACATTAAAATGTATGAAAAAAGTAGGTTTTTTGTATTTTTAAAATTGTTCTCGAAGTTCATTTTTTTTTATTTTCACATATTTTATTCCCTATCCTGTTACAAATTTTTCATGCAAATTTAATTAAAATCCAACATTTAGAACTGAAGATATTTTAAAAAGAATATTTAAATTATTGTTTTGGGTGAATAAATAGATACAAAGATTATTGAAACTATTTTATTTTCATGACAAATTGTTTCCTTTTTATTATTGTATACGAAGAGATCATATTACATTACACTATTTTAAATAAAACATGAAAAACCTATTCACTAATTTTGAATTTCGCGGGCAGGGGTATCATTTCACCTTAATGGGAAGAGCTGAAAAGGTTTTGGTAATAATTGGACAACCGAAAGTAGCAGATTCTTAAAAAAAAATCTTCTAAATATTATTTTTTGAAAATTTTTGTTCTTGCTTGTTACATATAAATATTTTGTTATATCTTTTATAGAATTAGAAATAAAAAAATATAAGGTATATAATAATCTATTGTAATAAATCTCACAGATAAATGTCAGTGTCAAAAATCCAGAGACATTACTGAAGATTTTTTCTGGGAAGTACATACATACATTATATTATTTCTTATTGTATTAATAGTTAAATATTTAAAATTATAAGTATATTACACATACCCTTCAGAAATATTAATCTTGACAATGAATTGGAAACATCTCGAAAAATTAGAAGAGTAGGCCAAAATTTCTTCATAGAATAAATTTAAATTTAAAAAATATAAATATAAAGAATAGGTATAAGCGAGAATACAGCGCGAAGGAAGACGATATTTAAATGTTATAAACCCAAGATGAAAGTGAAGATGGTCTCCACTCTGCAACGTAAAATACAGATAAATTGTATCTCATCGAAATAATGAGTAATGAAAGAAAAGTGTACATCTCTTAATTCTTGATCTGTGACTATTATGGAGGTGACAAGTCTACCTTGAAGGACTTAAATTTGTTTCAAACATTATGGGACAATGTGCACGAGCACCGTAGACTAGAGTAACATTGAACTGCATCAAATTCTTCTCAAGTAAGTTGTAAATATTGACAAAATTACACATCGATATAAGAATAATCGGAGTGCAATCTATCCATCACTTTATTAAAGGAAATCAGTGTGTTATTTAGATACATGTATGAAAAAATTAAATGTAAAAGAAGATATGTAAGAATAGATGCACATATCCAGAAATATATACATTTTAATGTTTTTACTAGAAGAATATGAAGAGAAAGTCAACAAGAACGTTGTTCGAATTGAAAATCCCTGTTACCAGTCTAAAATTTATATATGGTAAACTCTACTTTGTAATTTATTGTACATAATTTATAGTAAAATATCCTATAGATTTTGTAAATATATGTGAAAATTGTTTTATGTTATGCTCTTTATGCTCTTATTGTATAATAAAGAAGTTTGTACGTCATAGATTTATATGAATATATTATTTGTATTTCTAAAAATATTCTTTGCTGTATGCATACAGCCAGGTAAAATATATGACGAGAGGTTATGTGCTGGCCATATCAAATTTTTTGTCTACTATGCCATGTAATTTAATTTGTAATATTTTTCACGTTCTTCTTTATATACGATTTCTCATAACGATTGAACGTCATTTCGTAAGGTACTTTAGATTTTGTGGTAAAAGTGATGAAACAACATTTTGCTCTGAATTTTCTATATGATCCTTATAACAAAAATAACTATTTTGGCCTGAAGTTTGTAGCCGAGGCGAAGTCCGAGGCCAGCAAATCAGATGACTTTACATCCTTGATAAACAAATAACTATTTCGTCGCGCTTTTTGATCGGCGAATATTTATAAAATTATAATTTGTTGAATTTTGCCACCCCCGAAAATTTGCCGTGGTAGTGCGTAAATCTGCCACTGATAGAACTGACGGAAGGTATTGTGCATGCCACATCAGATTATTTTTTTAAATGCAAGTAATCATGTATTGATCTATTAAGTATTAATAGCTGAAGATCCAATCTTCAGTTTCATGTTTTATTGCCACATAAATGGCTCTATTGTCTTCGATTAATTTCCTATCAGCAGCAATGCGCTGAACAGAATTCCTTCTTCGCTCCAATTCTTTATCCCAGCCGTAAAATACTCGTTTAGCCAAAGAAAACGCTTGTTCATTAAAAAACATTTTTTAAAATCATAAATCATTATTTGATATTATCACTCACAACGATACTTCAAGAAACTGATTAACTAACTTTAGCAACTTAATTTAAAATGTCAGATGATAAATAACTGTTTAATTACAGCGTGATCCCCGTTTCGCGTAGACTGAACTGCTTTGTAGTTCCCAATTTATACCCTAAAGCTGTCCTACAAATGTTTCACTACATAAATAGCATTTGCTAAAACGCTGTTACATGATTCACATTCAAACTGAATCATACGTATTTTTGAAGCCCAGATTGCTATGTCAAAACATATACTAATCCATTCCATAATGCATTCAGCGACCGTATCTGTTCAATATGAACAATAAGGAAACATAAGGTAACATACCAGCAGAACACGCGAACACTGATATAGGATTTAGGATATTTACTGGGGATTCAACATATCCCATATTCCTTGCATGCATACGGATATCATATGCTTAACTCAATAACAAATATAAACAAGTTGTAGCACGCAATAATCTCAAATCGATATTATGGTTTGGATTAGAATGAAAACACAAATTTGTAATATTAATGCTTGGAATTTAATTTAAAGCTAACCTTCTGTACACATCTCGAACAGTAATACCTACTCATATTATTAATAGCTAATATTGAATTGGGATTAAATATGCTTTAAATTTTAATTTAGAGAATTCTATATACGTATACCCTGAAATCCGTTACATGGGGCATACAATGTTAATTTTTACCTCTCTCCAGATTTTAAGCACGGTTTAAAGTCCCTAGAATCCGATTATAATACTTGTACGATGATATCCGTGTGTGTGTGTGTGTGTGTGTGTGTGTGTTTGGATGTTGGAAGTACAGTATCTCAAATAGTATAAAACTTAAGACATGTCTAACTACGGATTCCTCAATCTAACATTAATGGGAAGAGCTGATAAGGTTTTGGTAACAATTGGACAACCGAAAGTGGTAGTTTCTTAAAAAAAATACTAAATATTATTTTATAAAAATACATTTAAATTGTTTATTATATCTTCTATAGATATGATATATAATAATATACAATAATCTGTTGTAATAAATCTCGCTGCTCAAACAACTCCATGGAAACCAGTTGAATATTTAAATGTTTGTAATTGAGAGTTAAATGCAATATGTTAGTGTTAAAAATCAACAGTTTTACTGACATTACTGAAAGCTTTTTTTTAGAAGTAGGTACATTTAATATTTCTTATTGTATTATTAATTAAATATTTAGAATTATAGGTATATTAATATTAGACATCCTTGAAAAATACCGCGAAAACGAATACCGCCAATGAATTTGAAGAATTTTGAGCATATTAGAAGAGTAGGACAAAATTCCTCATGGAATTTGAATTATTTGCGTGTACAAGAAACGTTAAATTCGTTACTTATGTGACATAAAATGGAAATTGCAAGAGGTACTGTGCTGGCCTCAACAGATTTTTTTTACCTCTAAGAGAGGTATAGGATTCATGCTAAAAATCGCATATCTAGATTTTAATGAATAAGCACGTTTTAAGGTCCTTACAATCCAATTTTAACATGTGTATGTATGTGTGTGTGTGTGTGTGTGTGTGTGTGTGTGTGTATGTGTAAATTTTGGAAGGACGATTTCTCAAAAACTATAAAACTACGTATTTCCCAATCGGATATTAATGGGAAGAGCAGATTCTTAAAATAATTCTTCTAAATATTATTTTTTGAAAAATTTTGTTCTTGCTAATATTAAAGAAAAATAAATTCTCTATCTGATACATTTAAATATTTTATTAAATTAATGTTAAATGTTAAATTCAATAGGACGCGAGCAGTCATTTGATTTTGTTAGCCTTTGCAGGCAGATATGGAGGCCTGTGTAAAAATGATAGCTAGTAATTATGCACATAGATGTCAAATATTATAATTTTTCATTCTAAATTTCGTGATTTTTCCAATTCTATTTAGTTTATTTTCATAGAAAAGTAAATTCCACACTCCTGGTGACAAATGAACCATGTGAACTTAGAAAATCTTGAATGAAAAATTTTGACATTTGACATCTATGTACATAATTACTAGTTGTTATTATGACGCGGGCCCTCATATCTGCTTGCCAACAAAGTCACATGACTGCTCGTAACCAAAAACAGAAGTGTCGAGAGGTAATGTACTGGCCACAACAGATTTTTATTTTTGTTTTTCTGTAGTTAACTGACCTATTAATTTTAAACAAAAATATTTCAAATAAAGGTTGCAGATAATAAAATTCTACACCTAAATCACTAATTAGATTTTATTTTCCATGTTAGCTGTTAAATCTAATTTATAATTTTATAAATATCTCTCATTTGTAGTGACAGCCGTGGAATTGACACAAAATTACAAATAAATGCATAATGTTTCAACCACCTTGAACTGTCAAAATAATATCATTGAATTATTTGTAGATTTTCTTGATAAAAATGTTCTATTTATAAACCAAAACACAATGAATAGTAATTTAATAATTACGAAATCTCTTTTTATAGCACCATTAAAAAAATAATATCTAACCTTATATACTAATTTTTTTGACAGTTCAAACATTATGCAATTTACTTGTAATATTGTGTCAATTCCACGGATAGTCTATAAATTTTATCTTCTGAAAAAAGCTTATTGACATTGACTTCTCCAACTTTTGATTCATCTCCGAAATACGAGTACAATGAGAAAATATTTGTCCGTAAAGCAGGATTAACAAAAAAAAAAAAAAACTTAACAAAAGTGTCTTTAATGCCGACAGAGAGAAAATCCAGAGCTTAAATATTTTTGTCGAATTTATAGGACTGTGTTTTATCCGACAAAAAGGAAACACACACACACAGCTTTGAAAAATTCTTGTTTGTGAGAGCTGCAAAACACAACAAGATTAAAAACGTGTTCTAATTGACGCTTGGAGCAGTTCTGCAGTATCCGGGTCGTGTCGCTTTTGTTTCCGGAGCGCATCACTACAAAAATGACAAACAAGAATCGCTCTATACCGATACTCCATTGTTTTCTATAACACAATTTCATAAATGGGACTCAGGTGATAATAATTTCATGGAAACAATAACTAACTTCAAAGAAGTTTCTGCAATTAATATCTGAAGGAACAATTGTAAAACAAAGTCTAGCTTTAATTAAATTTTAAAATTAAATGAACTTAAATTCAAAAAATTATATTCAAACAGTATATTTTTACATTTATTTTATAAAAGAGTATTTGAAAGTATTTTTATGGAATATTCGTTTTAAAAATAAAATTGAATTTCACACAAATTTGATCAGATGTGCTCTAAAAAATATTAGGTAAGTAGTAACTAATAACCTTAATAAAATAACATCATGTTTCCTCATTGTTAGTAATAATTATAACATGCAAACATTTAAAATTTATAAAACGTGATCAAAAATGATTGAAGTGTAGGTAACAAACTAATTTATAAATATTTATATTTAGGGGTTCTAATAAAAAGTTCAAGTTTTCAACCCTGATTCTCTTCGGCTCGGGCTGCCTTCTTGAAGAAAATGTCGAAAAATTCAGTTTTTCCAAATATCTCAATAATAATAATAATAACAATAATAATGTGTTTATTTGTTATAAGGTCATTTGACCTATAGAAATTATATTAGTTTACATATATACAATTCACATACATATATACAATTATGCTTGGTTTTTACGAGGGTATATAAGATACTACTGTTATTTTATTATTATAAAAATACATGTTACAATAAAAGTATTCAAAATTCAAAAATAAGTCAACTGGTCAGTTTATTAGCAAATGTAAAACCAAATATGTGAAAAATAAGATAATGACACAATGTCAGTGTCACTGACTCTGACAGAATATAACGTTATTCGTACAGCTATGAATCAAAATAATATACCTTAATTAATAAATAAACTTACGTTATACCGAAAGTATTTTAGGGGTATTATTAACAACGAGCATCGTTTTAAAGTGGAATGTCCTAACTTGAAATTTTTGTATGATGTTTAATAAATTAACAGCATGTCTTATACGAATGTATTTTGTGTACATGAATTATAACTATCTGTAAGATCTTACCCATAAAGGGACCCGGGTTCGATCCCGACCGACGCCAAAAATTACATTGAATTTTAATGGCACAAAATTGACCCCTGTGGTGCACTCTCCACGCCAGCTATGGGTGCCCGTGAGGTGACGCCTGGTATTCCATCATTACCGATATCTGTACAAAGCAGATTTATTTTTGTAAGATCTTACTACCCTGAAGAAGGTGCAAGAGTGCACCGAAACGTTGGTATAGTAAGAATAAATGCTGTTTGACTGAACTTTCGAGTAATTGTTAACACCTAATCCACATCACAGTCGAGGAATTACCCACAATTAATTTCATTAATATTTGGGTAGTAAGCTGTCCAGTGATTCTCAATCATAAATTTATTTTTTTGTTACAGGCGCGCCACCACTCTAGTACCACTGCTTCGAGAGGATTACCTCACAGGGGCAGTGAATCTCAACCTAATTTAACTCCAGAACATGATTAGTGATACGTACATCCGCTAACACACTTCCTAGGAGCAGTCTACAGGCGACATCTAGCACTAAGTAAACAAACACATTTCCAATGTAAAGAGGTTCACTTTTAATATTGTTAAGAAAAGTTTCAATTTACATTTCAAAATAAAATAGTTTGTTGTTGTACTACTACACTAATTGTTGTTTAAAGCAATGTTTTAAGTTAAATAGAAATGTAATATTGTTATATATACTAATTGTTATTTGTTAAAATATTCGAATGTAAATTGAAATTTTGACATAAAATCGTAACAAATGCTCAAAATTATAGGTAAGACTTTGTTGTATGTTCTTGAAAAGAAATGTGCACTTTTGGAAAATACATATTCGTAACTCCAATAACTAACCGTGTTCATATTTGCACTTTGCTTGACTAGATTCTAAAACATGATCATTGTTTTATAATATAAATGAAAAAAAAAAACAAATTTATAATTTATTCTGGAATTTTCAAAGAGCATTTACTTTTTCTTCACAATGCAAATATTATTTATAAATGTACATTGCAGTGAATGTTGAACCACCTGCAAGAGAGCACTTGCAGAGTTGAAACGGTCTCTATTAATGACGTCAGATTTTATGGATTTCATTTTTTAGGTTTATATAGTTAGATTAAGTTATGATACGATTTTGGCTGATTATACTTCTCATGTAATTTTTCGTCATCTTTAAATTTAACATGATTTTTGAGAATCTTTCACACAAGCAATAAGGTGGTTGCATATTTTTATTATTTTATGCAAAATATTATACAAATTAATTCTTAATAAACTGAAAAAAAAATTAAATTATAACGAATCGTGCTAAAAACTCTTGACAAAAACTACTCCCCACTCTTGTGACGTAGGAGGGCACTTATTTCTATTAGCAACCTTTCTTGTTCATCGCGTGCAATTACGTGTCTCTCTTTCTCCGTCGCTTGTAAACAAAACTTGACATGAGCTCTTGTGTTTGATATTTGAAGCTGTTTCCTTGGATGCACTGCCGCGAGTGCTTTTTGGGGTCACTCTGTTTTTAATCACATGATATATTTGAAAATATACACATTTTTTAACAATTAATAATTTATTATATATATAGGAATTATTATTAATATTTTCCAATAAATAATACTTTATAAATACAAAAATATTGCAACCACCCTATAGTAATAATAGTTTAATATATTTAATTCCTACATTATTAGAACTAAGAATTAGAGGTAAGGTTAAGTATGATTACCGCAGCGCTTAGCTTGGCAAAACTTGTTGACTTGCCATATTACAAGCTAGACTCAATAAGTAATTCTTGGGCCCATAAACCATTATCAAAATATAAGAAAATTTATATAAAAATCGTAAAATACTTATTGATTAATAAGTAGTAAAGCTAAATAAAGTTATAACGAATTAACCATTTTATGACGTGAGGGTGTAGATTTGATTCTATTGGCCAGAAATATGAAAGGTGAGAATCCCGCCTATAATTCTACAACGCCCCGCCCACAGATTATCCATTTTCCATTCCCAATAATGAGAAAGATGGCGGATCTCTCATAAAAAAATATTGTTACAATGTTGCTGGTCTGCCATATGTCCCGTCACGTCAAAATTCCTCTCGCAATTTAAAAAAAATCATATCTTGCTTAATGGAAGGAATTTTCAATTCGGGTTTTCATTAATGGTCATATCTTTGTACAAAGTCTTATAAAAAAAATTAAATAATGGTTTATGGGCCTTTTTACCATCATTGGCTGATATAAGCTACGAAGTACGAATTAATACGAAGTTGACCGAAATACTCCACCTTATGCTAAAATAGAAAATTAAAACACTAAATCATAACATATAACAATGACAAAACATATATCGTCAATTTTATAAAAAGTAACAAGTTTTCAAAAATAACTATAAAGAAACCATGAAGTCCGAATATCTACAATAAAATACGTTTTCATAATTCGATTATATGTATTTTCTACAAAGTGCATACATCTTTCCTGCCAGTTCTCAGCAGATAAAGCCATCCTGCCGCGATGTCGGTCCTGCAGACACACTCCTGCTACTCATCACGCTGCTTGTAACTTTCAGTAGCCGGACAGGGATGTGGATCGAATCTCCCCTGATCGGTTCCAGGTTTCCTGCAAACCTCCCTCTATTTCTTCTCCGGAAACGAATTAACTCTCCCTGGGCCTAGATATATTTGGGGAAAGTTTCATGTATCTTTATATAACACCGAATCTCTTACATAAACTTACTGTTGTGCTATATAGATAGTGAAATTTAATTGGGTTTGGATATTTGAATTGAGCTCTTAGCAACATTGCTAAAAATGGAAACAAATGTAAATCCTGTTATTTTTCATGTTTAATTCAATATTTGCTACAGCAATGTTGCTAACATTTAATAACTTTGTTACAGAATTAAAAATATTAATTACAAACACTGAATAAAACGTGAAAATGACAGGCTTTACATTTGTTTCTATTGGTTGCAATTTTTAGAAATTAGAGTTACACCCGATGTTATAAACGAGAGAAAAAAATATTTCCTTTAAATTTTAAAAAATCCTTCAAATGGTAGTTAAACTTTTGACAGTAACTATAAAATGAATAAAATTGATTATATTTTTTTAAATTTAAATGAATTTATTCTGTCCTTTATAAAACCGGGGGTAACAACTTTCTTACAAAATTGGGGTGAATGATATATTATTTTACTGCAATCTCAAAATGTTTCTAATAAGATATATAGTTCATATTTTCAATCATTATTTCAGCTGAGTACAATACTTATATTATAAGAAAACTGTGACAAGGAAATAATACGGTAGTTTAAAAATAGTATATTAAAGAACGAATGTCATAATTGTCATTTTATTTTGTGAGAAGGAAGTTTGGGTGACGACGCGTAGCGGAGTTCCCCAAACCTTCGAACAAAATAATCGACAATTATGACATGAGTTCTTCATACTATTTTTTCTATTTTGCGCTTTTTATGATCTTTTTAAATAAAAAATCGTAAATTCAAAATTTAGGGAATTTTGTGTTAGTTGGTAATAATGTGACATTTGAAAATTCAATGTTTGAATATAAAATTGTCTCGTGTTGTTTACAATCAAATTCATATCAAATTAAAAATGAATAAATACGATTTTTTGTGTACTCCACCTGAAATACGTGAAATTACGGAAAATACATTTTATAATTCCAAAAACAAACAATGAAAAAAGTCAGGTTTCATAGTCATAATCAAATATAATTTTTTTACAAGTTACTTACATTTTATTGTATAAAATTAACTGAAAAGGATGTGGAAAGTGTAAAACTATATAATAATTATACACATCTTATATTTAAAACACTATTTTCTTATAAATAAACACAATTCTTGTTGACATTTCTCCTCCGCCGCCATTTTGCTTTTGTCTCAAAAAGCTCGAACTAATTTACCGACAGAGTTCACAAATAAATTACATATTTTAAATATCAACAATTAATAGTGTTTTGAACTATTTATGCCCTAAATATATATAAACAAAAATGAAAATCTTAACAATCGTTAGTATCGTTTATTCAGTGAGGTTTGACATTTGATATTTTTTGACATAACATTTCAGCTATGCTACCAACTTTATAAAAATAAATTGTACTAGGCTGTTACAACACTCAAACGAGCTATTAACGAACTCCTTTGGGTGCTGTAATAGCTTTGTTACAGATGCAAAATAGAAAAAATAGTTTTATTATAATAATCAATAACATTTTTTTTTAAATCAGCAAATATTAGTAAATCTGTATAACGATATTAGAAAAATATGAAATATAGCTTGTTTCCTTCAATATTTGATATAAATATACTTACTCTTATATGGACAGTAAGCATCACGGTACGGTTACGAAACGATCACCATACGATATTTCTTGCTTCAATGTTCATTTATTTACGTTAACGATTCGATATTATTTTGCTTTGTTTCTACTGAAAAAATATTATATTATAACGACACCGTAGTATCACTATATTCATAGATGACTGGAAGTACAAAATGTCAGTTTTAATTTTAAAATATCGCTGAAAGAAGTAGTCAAAATGAGTTAGGATTGAGAAATAATTGCTCATAATTGAATGATCTGCTTATGATGTAAATATGAAATCTGTTCTACAGATCATCACAGTAAGTGTATAAAATCGTTATCGTATCTTCATCGTATCATTATTGTATCATAATCGTATCATTAATGATTTTTTATTGTATCGCTAGTGTAAATTAAGCTTCACACTTTCTTGATAGTGAAATCAAGAAATCAGCTAATGCACGTCATAAATGCAAATACTATAAATTAAAACAACCTTTATTTTCTCGTGGCCGCGTGCCTGAATGTCTGGTCGCAAATCTAGGGAACCAGTTCAATCCCGACCGACGCCAAAAATTTCAAATTTTAAATTAAAAAAATACCCCTGTGGTGCACTCTCACGCTAGCAAAGAGTGTCCGTGCGGTGACGCATGGTAAATACCCACACGGTACAAATAAATATCATCATTACAGAAATTTGTATGCAAAGCACATTGGCACACCCAGCAATGGGTAATATGACGTGATGATATATTTATTTATTCACGTAAATAAACATTTACTACATTTACATGCAGTTTTCAAAATGGTTTCAGTTTTCAGTCAAAATTACGTGAAACTTTTTACAAGCAATTTTCAAAACAAGTCTACAGATTGATCTGAAAACAATTTGGGCGCATGCGCATTTCGCTGATATAAATGACTGATTCTCTTCACTGCAAATACTTTGTTTTGCCTTTTTTTTAATTTAGTCGAATATAGACTATTTCGATTTCGACTATTTAATTTCGATTTTATAGACTATTTCAATTTTTTCGACTAAAATTAAGTTTTAGACTATTTCAACTTTAAAATTATTTCAACTTCGAATTTCAATTTCAATTCGACTTACATACTTATTTCGTTTATTTCATTTCAAGTTCAACTGTCTGATGTCAGATGGTTTAAAATCTTATACAATGAATGGCGGGCTTATGTTTATGAACACGAATTCGCAATTTCCCGGACAATAACGACATAAAGTTTTGCATTTGCCTATTCGAAGTTTAGATTTTAAACACAACATTTCGACGAGTACAGTTGTCTTCATCGGGTGAAAAAATATAACTCAAATATTATATTATTTCTTTATAAATGAGTTATGGTACTGAAAGCTTTTTTTGTTTTAGTTTAGAGTTTAGGTTTCTTGATAATTTAGAGATTTTTTAAACAGATCACTAGACATACGCATATTTAAACCATTATTATTTTTTTATTATTTCTTCTTTTCAAATATTTCGATTACAATTATATAGACATCGATTATTTCGACTTATCGATTTTACGATTTTTTCGACTATTTCGACTTTTCAATTACGTATATCAACAAAACTCGAAAACCGACTTCTGGACCTAATTTGTAGTCTGTAGGTTCGTAACACAAAGCGGCTGAAACGTTCTGCTGTATACGCATGCGCAATATCGAAACTGAATTTAAATGTTGACTTGAGTACTTTTGAAACTAGTTTCAAGTCAAACCTATGAATTTTAGTTTTGGTTTGAGAAATTCAACACATTTCTAGTTTTGAAAATGGTTTTAGAAACTGCATGTAAACTCAATAATTAATTTATTCGGCTTTTGGTAAAATTGAACATTTGACGTGCATTGGTTAATATCTTGGCTTCGTTATATTCGAAAATGAAAGCTCAATTATGATTTTAGAACTTTCAATCTGGTCACGACAGCCACGTAATTAATGCGTATAAAAACGATTGTGTTTATTTAGTTCAACATCACATCACATAAAATAACTAATGACGAGAACAATTCCATAAAAATTAACACATCAGCTATGAATTACCGAATTCGAATACTTTGTCTAATACCAAAAATTAGATACACAAATTATCTCTCTCAATCGATATAACTTCATTATCGTTACCTATTTGAAGTATTTGCATTGATGACAGTTATGCCTAGCGGTTGTATTTTATAATTGGTCTAGAATGGTTCAATTTTGGATTGAATAATAAATTAAACGATTAGAGTTGTAAATTGAGTGTATCCGCAGTTGAAATTCGTGGTGATTAAACGTTAATGTGCAATTTAATTACTAGGAGGTTGTATTTGATACTGTTGATCTATATAATTAGCTGATTTGCCTAAAGTCAAACTGCTGACGTGGATATATATGTCTGAATATACATTCCTGCTTTGTGGATTACGTCACTGTAGCACGTGACATTATACCCACACAAGCGTGGTTTACAGTTGAAATCCTTCCTGTGGAATGCGACATGTACCTCCGTGCCACTCAACGCGGTATTACATTTGCTGCGAAATTGCCTCTCTGTATGATTCACTACTTACGCTAAAGCCTGATGTAGACTGACAGAAGTCCTGTAACATGTTTATAAACAACTATTGTGACTACATAAAATCAAATTGTGATAAGAGTTCAATATTATAATTTTGGAACTTGAAATTGTCTCTCTCAAGAAGGTTAAATTTTAAAAAATTAATTTTTAAGGATGGTACTTTGCCAGGGTGTTTACATGAAATCTGTTATACATGGAATACAATATTTTTTTTATAGGAGTGTGATTACTTACACATTAATTAATTTTACAGGGAGGTTGTAAATACGAAACTTGTTCGGAAAAAAACTACACAATACGTGACTAAAATCAAGCATAGTTTACTCTTATTTTACGAAAAAATGTTAAATAAAATTTGTAATTTACATCGTATTTCAGTGTGCTATGTAACCAGTCATTCTTGTGTTTTGTTTATTTGACAGATTTTATAACCAACAAAACATCACTTATTCCATGGCATTCTAAAATATTTTGTAAATTGCTACTTTTATTTTTTGTTTTTCGTAAAATAAATAAAAATTTCAATTCATTTTAATCTCATACTGTGTAGTTTTTCATTATTTTTATCTAATTCCGTTTTAAAAAGTTGAATTTTACCTTACTTTACGACGTTATGACTTTTTACATAATTGAAATAAATTTTGTAAAAATCTTAACGTAACTGAGTTATGTAAATAATATTACACGACTGTCAAACTGATAATGAAAGAAACAAGAATATATGAATAATGATTTCTTTAATATCAATTTATTAATTATTGACCCATATTTTAATTCTTCTACTTTAGAAGGAAGATCTATGACAGTATCAGAACCATAGACGATACACTCTTTAGACCTGAAACTCATGTGTACTTGAACTGAACATTACACCTAGTGATTGGAATAGAACGAAAATGTAAATTAGGCAATCCGCTTTTAATTTTATTCAGAATATTTTAATTTTGATAGTTAATATAAATGTACAGTCGAGCTTCGATAACTCAAACCATGACTTGCCACAAAAAAAGTTCGAGTTATCAAGACTTCGGGTTATTAAATAAAATATACCGGATATAGGTAAGTTCTGCCTCCTTGCCGATTTAAACCATTCTAATACAGCTTTGTCTACATTTTCATACGTTGGTCTTTTTAACCTCTTAGAACTTCCACTTGCACCACCACTTTCAATTTCAGTGATAATTGATTGCTTATTTTTGATGACATATCATCAGCAATGAAAATGTCTTAAACGTGATAAATCAAGTAGGCACAGTATTTTTTTTTCACTTAATAATAATTAACAAAGCATATGTTTGAACTTCAGTAGTGCAGAAACCGAACTGCCTCCATCATTATGTTATAAAAACACCTGTTACAAAATCACGTAATTAGGGGATTTCCCCCAGAATTCGACTTATTGAAGCTGGCGCCAAATATTCTGTTCGAATTATAAAGATATTCGAGTAATCGAAGTTCGAGTTATCAAGTAAAAATTACCCATAATTCTCACACTTGGCGCTATTGCCAACCAGTTTGATTCGAGTTATCAAAAATACGAGTTATCGAAGTTACTCGTACTTACTGAAGTTCGACTGTATTTTAATATTAATTTCTAAATACATTCGACAACTTATTTCATTGAAATAATTATAACTGGGATATCTTATATGAACACATAAAATTAAACAATATTACATTAAAAACTCGCTCAGTAGAAACACAGAAGGTACAATTAATAATCAAAGCAAATTTAATAGAATCAAAAACACAAATATTTTCAAATGTCAAATTTACAAATTCATGTCAAATTCAAATGTTTCCCATGCACCACCTCAGAAAAATACATGTACCAATAGTTGCGGCGATATTAAATATGTATGTTGGTTCTTAACGCGACGTTGACGACATCTATTGACCGGAATTGAGTACTACTGGAAAATGCCTGGCACTCGCCATATAAGTTTCCAAAGGTTGATCAGAACACATTCAGAACTCATTTGCTATTATATAACGCCTGCACTGACTTTAAGCATTAAATAAAAAAATTAAATTCATTTATTTTCACGATAACGCTTTGGTAAATTGATTTTGAAATTTATATCTTGAACTGTTACAGAAAAAACTAGAATTTTGTGTATTTTTAAATTATTTTAGCGGAATTAGATAAAATCTTGTACATAATACGTTATAAAACGTGATATAGTTTGACTTTGACGAACATAATATTTGCCAAAACGAGCAAAGCGGGTTTTGCAAATTATGTAAGTCAAACAATATCACGTTTTCATAACTTATCATGTAAATAACTATTACAAATTTCCTTTAAAATTAACACATAGATAATAACATCTAAAAAAAATTAACATTATTTTCCCTATGTTTCTAGTACACATCCGGTAGATCAAATGTCTACATAAAAAAGAAAATCTACAAGTATTCAAAAACAACATATAACATAACATGAATTATGAAAAATGTGTCATTTGCAACACAGAGTTTTCTACAAAGGACAGGGGACACATTCTATTACAACTTGTTTTATTTGTTGAAAGAAGAAAGTTATACGTACGTTTATAAAAACAACAGAGACATCAAAGGAACAAATGGATTGATATGATTGAGATTTTCTCAAGAGAAAACAAGATTCTGTAAAAGAAAATTGATTTCAAATTTATCAAATATACCTGAATAGTTTTGCAAGGTGCGTAGTCATACTATTTTACATACGATTAATAACTAATCATATTTTTTCTAACTACATAAGTATTATGATGTAGAGAATAAATCAGTAGATGTGATCGCGTTTCAGAATTAAAAATTTCGATAAAAATCTGTTTATACAGATTTGATGGAGCCAAGCCTGGTCCGGATGAACCAAAATCTAGATAATACAAATAATTGTGTTTTTAATTATATTTTAGACTAAAAATTCATCACAAATCAATATAGTATTTTCTATTAAACATCAAATTATTTCTATAAATAAAACAGACTGAACTAGTTTTAAAAGTAAAATTAGAATAGAAACTTAAATAATATGAAATTGTTGTTATTTCTGTACAACACCTGTATTTATTTTTCTTAGAACATTTGTGATTAATTTTTAATTTCAATGCAAGATGCCATAAAAACGAAATGATATACGCGTATGAAATTTAAAAAAAATGATTCAGATTATCCGGAAATTGGTATTATCCGGAGATTTATAATATCATGTTTCAGGTAAACGGGTTTCCACTTAAACAGAAAGTATTAGGATGATTATTTTTTTACATTACTTTAAACCAATGAAATGTTTCTTTTTTTGTCACGTGCTTGTGTTTTAACCAATCCTGTCATTATTATACTGAGAATAAAGCTCTAGAGATTATTCCCGGGAATAATCTCTGTAGCTTTTGTTTTTGTTGACAAATGTCATGTATTTAGTTTCTTCATATGTATAAATCAAATCCTGATTATTTATAATTATATGGCATTTGGCCTTGTCAAAATAATTCTGTTCTAGTTGTCAAAACAGACTTACCAACTGTACTGAGTAAATGAATGAAGCTAATTAATAACGACAGTAGATGGCGTCACAATAACATGACAGTTGTGTCTTACCGTTTGAAACAAATTTGTAGATCAAAAAATAATCTAATTAAATATAATTCGAGAGTTCGATAAATTAGAAAATAATTCTCACTCTCTTGTTATATTATTACTGAAAGTATCTACACAAATAAATAAATATTTGTATCGCACGATAATAAAATTGCAGGATATTAACGAACACGAACAATACAAAAATATAAAATAATATTTTTACACCGGCTTGGCAAAATATTAATCACTTGTATGAATTTGATTTCAAACACTTAGACTATAATGAATTAATTATGAATTAAAGATATTAATTAAATGCACGTATGTTACATATTCGAGCACATGAATTGAACAATGTGTATTCAGTAGTAGGTACTGCAAACATCAACCCATCTTAGCGAAATTTGCTCAAGTATGCTGTGTGCATATTGGCTACGAAGCTAAAATCAAGTTCGTATATATCTTCGTTGACAATGTAGAGATTGCAGTGCAGCTTGCTTTATGCACTCGCCCCCAAGTAAATCTACGCCCATGGTTGTCCCTCACACACACTTCAATTATGCGACTCACGGACCAATGAGAAATTCAATCAAACCGCATATTATATTATTATTAATGATCGGTTCCCCGTCTGCATTGTAGGCGAAGTATTTATCATCATTTTAACAATTCAACTCCCTTTCCTGCATTCTTACCATTTATTAAGCTTTTAATCGCGAAGAGGAAGAATAACTCCGAGAGAAGAGCAATACAGGTTAATTTTCAATTAACTTGTTTCTAAGTTATTACAGAGTTGACGAAAAAGAGAAAGATATTTAAAGATGTATTTTTGTTCATTCTCGTCTACACTCGATGTTTATTTTCTTTTACATTTTGAATACAATGGAATTTAAATTATTCGACAAGTGATAAGTTTCAAAAAATTTATCAATTTTTAGAAGACAATTTAACCATATTAAAGCGATTTTATTCAGCCAAGCCGATTATTTTTAGGTTCATTCGATAGACTATTTTTTCTGAATTCAATCATGTAATCTTTTTATATCCTTATATGTATGTATAACAAAATTATTGAGAAAAATTCAATTGAAATTTAAATAAATTTTATTTTTATTTAATTTTCAGTAGGCTATGTATGAAAAACAAAAACTGTTGTCTGTCAATTTGAGTTATATATGGCCGGTTGCACCAACAAAACTTAAATATTAAACTTGGCTTAAATTGACAATATTGCATCGAAATGAAATGCCAAATGAATTCTAATATATTGCTGTCAAAATTTCGATTTGCATTTTTTTTGTTTAAGCCTATCTTAAAATTTAAGCCATGTTGGTGCAAATGGGCATTAGTGCATAATTTACTATTTAATAGTTTTAACACTATTTATAAAGTTATTAACTAATATTATTTATGGGGTCTGGTAGCCGTGTGCCTGAGTGTCTGGTTGCGAATCTGGGAATCTGGATTCGATCCGACCGACGCCAAAAATTTCTTCGAATTTTAATGGCACAAAATTGCCCCTGTGGTACAAATATTTCATCTGTGCACAAAACAGATTGGCACACCCAGCAATGGGTAATATGACATAATGATGATATATATAACAAATATATGTATTTTGGAAGAGTATAAAATCACATGGTTAAATTCAGAAAAAAATACTCTATCGAATGAGCCTAAAAATATATACCAATCCATTTAAGAAAATATTACTCTTTTTTGTCTTATTTTAACGAAAACAATAGAATCTTACTGATGCGTCTTTTGTATAGTTGAATAACTTATTTATTTTCATTTTTTTTATTTTTCTTGTAAGAGAAATTGTTATTATTTCATTTCTTGTTTGTAAACATTTGTTGTGGCAAATGTAGCAGTAAGCTGTATGAAAGCAGAGCTGTTAAGTGAGTAAATTGAAAGGAAATCGAGTGTGGACGAAAATGGACAAAGAAAAACTCGCACCGAAGGAAAGCGTTAAAAACGTTTTTGTGCGTAACGCTAAACGTAAGTAATTTGACATATTCTCGTGCGGTGTAAATCGGTGGCTATCTTCTATGTCATTTTTTTGCAAGTCAGTATTTGACAACGTCCATTAACTATGTCTGAAAAAATGTCATTTTCCATCACGGCTCCTTTCACTGTAACACCTCCAGGAGCACAAAGAGATGAGATATGGTCCTGGCTCTTTCTCAAGGAGTGTATTTGAATCTTCGTTGTTACTTCGTTCATTTCATTTCTACAAATGTATGTGTATAAAGTAAAGCAAATCTTTAAGTTATATTTCTGTATTTAATTGATCAAACAAAAAATCCAACGTTTTGAGTCACTAAAAATGAACTTTTTTTAGAATAATTAAAAGTTGCAAAAATGGAAATAAATAAAATATGAAAACAAATTAACATGATAAAATATTTTATAGTTATTTAAGGAATAAGTGAAAAAACAATATTGTATCAACAATATCGAACGGCATCTTTAATTTTAATCAAAATGGATGGAAATAGCTATTTATATGTTTAATTGTAAAATGGTATGTTTTTCACTCTCTAGACATGAAAATTGCCAAATCAACAAAGTAAATTCGGCAACACATCATGTACGAAAAAAAAGAATTTGCAACAAATCATATACAAGGTTTTTTTCTAATTCCGTTTAGATTTAGAGAGTCTCCACTGCACTTTTCAAACAGAGCTGCAAAAACAATGAACTGCTGCACATGTGCAGAATAGGGTACCTGTATACTCAGGGTATGGCCATGACGTGGCTCGCGTTTCGTCCGCCATTAGAGGGCCACTGTCATATTCGTTGTTGTTTCGCAAATTATTATGTATTTTCGTGGCTACTTGCTTTATTTTAATGCAAAACACATTTAAATATACTTCTAATATTTATTTAAAGTGTAAGTAATACTTTTATTTTATTTATTTGTATATTTTCTTGAGATACTGACTACGATGACTGGCAATATTGAAAACACATAAAAATGACCAATATTAAGCACAAACATTTAATTTTTTAAAAGGTAAGTTTAAAATATATACTTATTGTGCAAATAATAACCACAGTTATTAAATTTGATGTGATAATAACAACCTATATCCTATACGCTACATAACCTCTAAATCTATGTCATAATAATAATTGTGTACCTCTTAAATAAATGATTTTTTATTACCTTTTTAGATTCATAGTGTGATTATTTAATATTCCTGTATAATATAACATCACATTTCTCACAAATAAATAGGGAAATGAATTATCAATATGTTTGACATTGGCTCGCTTATGGCGGCGATCTTGCCTCATGGCCATACCCTGTATATAAAGGTACCCTAGTGCAGAAATGGACCAGACGGAATCTAGCGGCCACTTCTCGAACCACTGTCTACCAATTATGAATTGTCAGTTAAGTATTGGAAGCCAATCACTGCCCTTCGCACCCTGTTGGCTCCCAACAATGCTTAATATAACATCCTTAACTTTTTAGAAATGGCAAGAACTACATTAACTGTGGTTTTAACTGAGAAGAAGGAGGGGTTAGAATTTAATGTTGGACAAAAGTTAATTCTGTTGGACCCTATAACCCTAGCAAATATTTTATTACTATTTGAAACAATCAAATTTGTGGTTGCGCGAGTCTGAGACAAAATATAAAACACTCCAACTGCTTATACAAATCTATATCCATTTCTGCGCATGTGCGACAGTTCACTATTTTTTTGCGGCTGTCTAGAGAGTACAGTAGACACTTCATTAGATTTCACATTGACAAAAAATCTGTTGTGGCCAGCACAATACCTCTCGCCACTTCCTTTTTTTGTTACATAAGTATAGGGCGCGAACAGTCATGTTACATTGTTGGCCTTGACAAGCAGATGTGGGGGCCCGTTTCAGAATGATAATTATTCAGTATGTTTCATTCAGAATTTCAAGATTTTCTAAATACACGTAGTTAATTTGTCACCAGGAGTGTGGAATTTACTTGTCGAGGAAAATAAACCATATGGAATTGGAAAATCACTAAATTTAGAATGAGAAATTATGATACATCTATATACATAATTACTAGCTATCATTCTGACATGAGTCCCCATATCTGCTTGTCAAGGCGCCCTATTGTATTTAACATTTCTTGTATACCTACATTCTACACCAAAAATTGTACTTACATATATCTATTCCTTATATTTAGATTGTTTAATTTTAAATTCATTATATGAAGAAATTTTGTCCTCTTCTAATTTTTCGAAATGTTTCCAATTCATTGTCAGGATTGACTGAATTTTTGAAGGATATATGTAATAGACCTATAATCTTAAATATTTAACTACTAATACATTAAGAAATAATATAATGTATATGTACTTCCCAGAAAAACTCTTTAGTAATATCTATGAATTTCTGACACTGACATTTATCTGTCAGTTACAAACAGTTCAACTGGTCAACTATTTTCCATGGCATCCTTTCGGCTGTCAAATTTATTACAACAGATTATTTTATATATTATACTTCTTTTATCTCTAAATCTATGGAATATATAATAAAATATTTAAATGTATCAGATAGAGAATTTAATTTTCTTTAATATTACCACGAAAAATTTTCAAAAAATAATATTTAGAAGTTTTTTTTTCAATAATCTTCTACTTCCGGTTGTCCAATTATTACCAAAACCTTTTCAGATCTTCCCATGAATGTCCGATTGGGAAATACGTTGTTAAACAAATTTTAAGTCTTATAGTTTTTGAGTAACCGTCCTTCCAACATCCCACACACACACACACACACACACACACACACACACACACATCCACACACACACAGACATCATCGTAAAAATGTTAAAATCGGATTGTAGGGACCTTAAAACGTGCTTATTCAATAAAATCTGGATATGCGATTTTTAGCATGAATGCAATACCTCTCTTAGCGAGAGGTAAAAAGATATAATGAATTATCATATTAGAGGTTAGTTGTCACCTTTCTGCGTTAGTACAAAAAGGCTGTCTGTGATTGGCTTATTTTTGCAATAATGTTAAAAATTGAAAGATAAACGCATTAGGTGCGTTCATTGATAAGCAAATCAAGCAAATGCTAGGTAGGTAAACGAGACTTAGTACACTGAACGATTTGCTAGCTATATGACGAACTGTCATTCACAATTGTCATTGAGAAAGTTATGCAGTTGTCAAATATAACATGTGTATCTCTCGTATCTCTTTCATTGGCCTGGAAAATTATACAAACTAAATTTAAAGATACGTACAGTTATTGGCAGATAGTGGGATTAATTATGAAGTTTTTTTTTTTCAGGTCTAAGAATGTATTTTAAATTTAATGTTATAAACATTTATCAAAAAAATTTGAAATCCTTTATAACATGCGGTTGATATATATACATAAAATGATACAGAAACTGTATAAGGTAACTTTATGTATGCCTAATTTGTATTTCCTGTCATTATATTTGATAATTTAGCAAGAAATTTGACGCTTGGATTGTTTGCGAGTTACCCTATTATTATGTTTAAATGTTTACATGTTTTATTTATTTCCATTAATAGTAATATTTACGATGTTTACTCCGAAGGCGATATATATTCAGCTTGCAGATTCCTTGAGTGTTTTTTAGAATTAAATACAGATTTTAAATGAAAAGGTTTGCTTCATTGTATAAATATGATTCTGAAAACTATTTTAAAACATTACTGTATGTTTAGTAATATTTTTTATAACTCTTGAGACTGAGGGTGTGTTGATCCCTCTTAGAATAACTAGTTGAAACTTAGAAGCAGAAGAATTATTTATGTGTGCCAAAAACGTTGATCAATTTGTAAAGTTAACTCCAATGAGGGCAGATTTGATATTTGATTCTGGGTTTTTGGTATATTAAATGTGTATTTTCAAACTTGCTTCTATAGATACATATCCACAAGATAGTAAAATGTACATTTTTATAGCAGATAAGGTGTATCCTTACAAAATAGATCATTTATAATGCAAAAAGATAACTTTATCTATAAATATTAAATATTGTATCACAAATTATATTGTTACAGATTTTGTAAGAATACACAAGAACGATGCCAAATTAGTGTATAGTCTATATATAATATACTTATTGATTTTAAAATGGACATTTTAAATTAGGATCGCCAGAGATTTAAAAGTTTCCTTGTCACTGGTGTAGATATAAATAACTTATGTGTACTTAAAGAACTCTTAAACAGTAACTTAAAATATAATTGCAAATTTTCTTAATTATATAAATTATGGCATGCTAATTAATATACTACACTAATAAACAATTATTATAACTGACACTGTTAAAAATCAATCAATAAATGGGCGATCATCGGGACTCGGAAGTAGGTCTGTTTCAACTTGAATCTTTCGAGCTGTAGTCAACCGGGTCTCCATGTTCCGTCGTTGCATGATAATATAAAATAAACACACGCAGCACCAAATTTAATTTTAATATCAGTTTTATATCCACTACTATATGTATTTACTAATAAAACAAGACAAAAATCACGTGCAATGAAAACGTGCAATTAAAAATATATGTATGTTATATGTGTAAAAAAGGAAATAAAATATATTAAGAACGCACATACCATGCTTCTTCTCTTCTCCATTTCTTACGGTTGTTCCTCTTTTAATTAATTTTTAATTAACTGCAAACTTTATGTTCTGTGGAAGTATCCACTTTCATGATCAAAGTAAATACATCTGGAATTTTATTCTCATTTTCTAGTTTGATTTTCACAATTATGAAGTACTGTACAAATTAATTAACAGGTGAAGCAAATATGTGCTCAGCAAAGGTAAGTTATGTATTTTACTAATATTTTGAATGTAAAACAAACATGTAACTATACGGAAAACATATTAAAATTACAAACATTTCATACCTATTTAGGAATCAAATAATCTAAAACAAACACCAAAATACTCGTATATTAAAATTACAAACTTTCATATTTATAATAAAAGAATTGTGCAATGTCGTAAAAGTTTTATGTGCAAAATTTCCCAATTTAAAAGTTTTTTTAATGATGTTTTAGGTACTAATATTAACGATACAGCTAAACTAATTTTTTAGTTAAATACAAACTCATTACCTATATTTTAAATTCAATTCTTTTATTTGCTTTGGGTGTTAATCTCGTGGAAATGTGGTTTAGTAACATTGGTAATACATTCTACATAATAATTAAATAACATAATAAAGAGTGGAACATATTGCACAAATTAATACTATTTAATAAATTAAATTGTTAATATAAACAAATCACTAATTGCTTATTAAACTACAATCACACTAATCAAAACAATAGATTAAACGTAATTAAATATACACTCGATTATATAAATTATCCTTTTAAATTAATTTGGGACCAGTACTCAAAAAAAATCTGTTGTGGCCAGCACAATATCTCTCGCCACTGTTACATTGTTGGCCTTGACAAGCAGATGAGGCGGCCCGTTTCAGAATGATAATTAGTAATTATGTACATAGATGTCAAATGTCAGAATTTTTCATTAAAAATTTCAAGATTTTCTAAATTCATGTAGTTAATTTGTCACCAGGAGTGTGGAATTTACTTGTCGAGGAAAATAAACCACATGGAATTGGAAAATCACTAAATTTAGAATGAGAAATTATATTTGACATCTATATACATAATTACCAGCTATCATTCTGACATGGGCCCCCATATCTGCTTGTCGAGGCCAACAAAGTCACATGACTGCTCGCGCCCTAATGTATTTAACATTTCTTGTATATCTACACTATACACCAAAAATTCTACTTATATCTATTACTTATATATAGATTTTTTAAATTTAAATTCATTTTTGATGAAGAAATTTTGTCCTACTCTTCTAATTTTTTGAGATGTTTCCAATTTATTGTTGGGAGTAACAGTATTTCTGTAGTATACCTATAATATTAAATATATGACTATTAATACATTAAGAAATAATATAATGTATGTACTTTTCAGAAAAAGTCTTCAACAATGTCTCCGGATTTCTGACACTGACATTTATCTGTCAGTTACAAACAATTTGAAATTTCAACTATTTTCCATGGCGTTCTTTCGACTGTAAAATTTATTACAACAGATTATTTTATATATTATATTTCTTTTATCTCTAAATCTATAGAATATATGATAAAATATTTAAATGTATCAGATAGAGAATTTAATTTTCTTCAATATTACCAAGAAATATTTTCAAAAAATAATATTTAGAAGATTTTTCTTTTCAAGAATCTTCTACTTTTGGTTGTCTAAGTTACCAAAACCTTGTCAGACCTTCCCATTAATGTCCGATTGGGAAATACGTAGTTGAACAATATAAATAAATAAATAAATATTTCATCACGGCATATTACCCATTGCTGGGTGTGCCAATCTGCTTAGTACACAGATATCGGTAATGATGGAATATTTGTACCGTGTGGGCGCTTACCAGGCGTCACCTCACGGGCACTCATTGCTGGTGTGGAGAGTGCGCCACAGGGGTCAATTTTGTGCCATTAAAATGCGATGTAATTTTTTGGCGTCGGTCGGGATCGAACCCGGGTCCCCAGATTCACGACCAGACACTCAGGCACACGGCCACGAGTAATCGGTAACTGAGCTACTGAATGTATTATTTTATTTAAGAATAACGTTTATATAAATAAATTATTTACACATAATGTCCAGTATCATCTTAAAATAAATGCATATTTCTTATATAGTCCTAGGACACGTACAATGATGGAGTGTTATACAGACGCTCCCCTTAGTTTAATATTATGAATTTATACGACAAGTTTAATATCACAAATACGAATCCAGGGATGTATATCAACCCTTTACCGCCATTTACTAACTTTAATTACACGTGAGGTAGCAATCGAGCCAGACAGAAATATATTTCGCCTGTCACAATTGAAATCTGAACTGGGGGTAATGTAAATAGAACTTGTGTTTTCATTTGCTATTTGTTTAGTTGACGATATAAAGTTATACATTTGTATTCACAATGTTTACAAATTGGACATTTGTTGAAATTGAGACTAATTAAAATAATTTGTATTATTAAATTATATGTGTGAATATTTTAATGAAAAAAATGATATATAATATACGCTGGTAAATAAATTGAAATATTGATTTTTAATTATACATCTTTAACCTCAGAGGATATTAAAAATAATAAAACCAAAAACAAATAATAATATCACTACCCATACAATTTCGATGTAATTTTGGCGTTGGTCGGGATCGAACCCGAGTCCCCATGTTCGCGACCAGACACTCATTTACCAGGCGTTACTTCACGGACACTCATTCCTGGTCTAAAACCGTGTGGACAGTGGCATGAGATAAGCGTTATGTGCACATTTGAAAAGCATTAATGCGTTTGTTTTTTCCAATTACGATTTAATTAATTTTATTAATGAAAATTTTAGAATTTTCTGTAACAAAAGAAATAAAAGCCTAAAGTTTATAAAACTAAATTAAGTTCGTCTCATAATATTAAAAATATCATTTATACTCTGGACTACTTTTTACCTTCCGTCACTTTTAAGTAAGGAAGGTATTGTCTTTTTAATGTTTGTAATGAATAAGCACGTTATAGGATCTGTAGAATACGTTCATACTATTTTTACGATGATGTCTTCCAGTATGTATGTGTGTGTTATGTATTTATGTGTGTGTGACAAAAATTTCTCCTTCGATAACTCCAATACTACAATTCCAAAAATTATAATTCTTTCGCATCCCCCTTTTGTATGTCCATAAGAAGAGTTAATTATATTTTGGCCATAATTCGTAAACCGAAAGTACTTTTATTTGAAGTTCTTAACAGTTTTTTCAAAAAGACGCAGTTAAATATCATTTTTTGACGTTTTATGTTAACATAAATATTAAAAGGTATTTTATTCTATTTACGATTTGATTACGAGTACATTTAATTCCATAAATCTCAAAATCTATGCTGACGCAAGCTCACTATGGAAACCACAATGGAAGTAGTGAAAGATGTCATTGTTAAGTACAATTTGCATTGTTCCTGATATAATTTTACTGGAACTATATAATCTGCTGCAAGAAACTACGTTATCTGTGCGGAATTTAAATAATTTATGTATGAACTACATAGAATTGAAGGAAGGTCATGTGTTGGCCATAGCAGATTTTTTATAGTACGAATTTTGATCGTTCCATAGTACAGGTCTTACCTGCATCTCTAATAATAATTCTCGAATATCTTTTTTGCCAGAACACATTTTGGGAATCCTAATACTTTTACTAACCGTTCAAGACTGAGCGATATTTTTCTCATCGCTTACCGCTTGCCAATGTGTAAGCGACCTACACATTGACGAGCGGTAAGCGGTATGAGCGTTGAGCGACGAGCGGCGATCGGTTAGCGATAACCAGTGTTGTGTGTACATTGATGTAAAGCGTTGATGCATTAGTTTTCTTGCAATTACGTCGATTTAAATGATTTTGTTAATGAGAAATCCTAGATTATCAAAAATAATTTTCATGAACAAATGATAGAAAAGGGAAGGAGTTGACAAATCAAATTCGTCTCATATGCGCATAACATCATCATTTGGATGTAACTTCTGCTTTTATATTTCGAATCTTGGTCGTTCCTTAAAGCAGGTCTTATCTGCACCTCTGATATTAACAATTTTCTAGTCAGAATACGTTTTGGATATCTTAATGCTTTTACTAATCATTTAAGAATGAGCGATACCGCATGAAATTCATGTCAACCTAAAGATGAGTGACTCCGTGTGCCACAATCGCTCACCGCTCACGTTAATGTACACACTATCGTGTAAAAGCTATTGTTAAACATATTTTTCTCAGCACTCTTTAAATATTAATAAAATAAAAAAATATATGTTATTCTTGTTAATATTATTAATTATACTGTTAAATAAAATCAATTTCTAAATGTTAATTTAATAAAATATGAAAAAGAATCTACTTCGAAATCCACCTGAAAAAAATTTGTAACAAAAAAAAGTAACTCTAATACATAATAATATTATATTATTTTTAGTAAAATAATTAATGTATTCCACAAAAGCGAACTTGTGCACAACTAAACAGCATTAGATTTATTCCGAAAACTAGCCTTGCAACTACGTAATTATTAATGGTAGTTTCGTCTAAATAGCTAGAGCGCGTAATTAAAGTAACAATTTATCAACTATGTGCACAATGTAAGCTACGTTGTTAAATTGCTGCACTTACTCCGGAAAATCAAAACTAATCTAATGTTTCAATTGCACGAAATGAACTCGTTAACTTGCAAAAGGAACTATCAATTTCATCACTTTATTCTAATAGTTATAAAATAACATATTATACATTACACAATACATCTAACAATATTTATTACTGCTAATTACATAATAATTTAAATTGCGTAGTATGGAATAGAAAATTGTATACAAACTTAATAATATTTTGCATTATTAGTTAGCAACTAGGGAGTCTCGTTCCAAACATTGCAGGAAACGGACATGTTTATTTGGGCTCCGTAATGATTGTTTAATTTCATTAAATCAGTAAATATGAGAGTGATATGTAGTCTTGTGTAGTGAGGTGAAAATGTGTAATAAATATATAAATATTAAGAACCTTGTCGAAATAAGGAATATTTGTTAAAGATTTTGGCACATAACATAGGACAGGATAAAACTCGTTTGCAGCTGGTAAAATTGAATAATGGAATATTATAACAATTCATTTTAAAATGAGAGGATTAAAATGATTGACATTAAATTATTAACTATATAATAATATACACAGGTGTGCTGATTTTCAATCAAAACGAAATTTTCCAAAATTCGGAATATTATTTCTTATAGTGCCCCACTACCAGCATGATGTATGTACGCTGGTTCCATTTCCCATTTCCTTTAAAGCCGGATAAGGAGTCACCCGTACTATTTATTAATCAATCATGAATCTAGTACCTTCAGTACATGAAGCTTGATGATGATGTACCAACAATAGACCAGGCCACAATTACTTGAATAAGACTGTAAAACTACCCTTGTAGGTCAATGAAACAGGAAATATTCCTGTATCACGCTCTAGTAGTTACCGGAACTGATGATTATAGGTTATCAGTCATTGTCACATCTCTATAGGCTATAATTAATAACATGTATTATATATCACAACATCACTGTTAACCTTTGGTCTCTCCTCGTATATCATTCACTTTCAATACCTTTATACCAAGCTGTGGCTCTCCCAAAATGTAATTAGATACTCTGGGCGACTTTTACCTCTTTGTTCTTGTGATACGTTCGGCACATCACAACTACGTTCACTGTGTCGCTGCCAATGCTGCCATACCTAATAGAACGCGAGCAATCAAGCGGAAACCTCGTGCTAATCAATCTAATCGCATGTGGCGTGTGTGCTTTCAGCCCAGTGTAAATGAATCGCTTTGAACGAGGCCGACAGCCGAGCAGTGCATACCGCATACGTGTGGCCGCCGCGTCATTATTATGCATCGATAGGATTATGATTCAATTGATGAATGTCACTTATCAATCGTGGAAATACTGGAAATGGGAATTAAAGTTATGCAATGGTTTGGTCATTCATTTTTAGGTTCGGGTTAGGGCAATGGCGATTAGAACTGTCTGAATAAGAGTAAGTTGTAATACCGGTATTATTTTTACCTCTCGCTAAGAGAGGTATTTGATTCATGCTAAAAATCGCATATCCAGATTTTATTGAATAAGCACGATTTAAGGTCCATAGAATCCGATTTTAACATTTTTACAATGATGTCTATGTTTGTGTGTCTGTGTGTGTGTATGTGTGAGGTTGTTGGAGGCGCGATTTCTCAAATTCTATAAGACTAAAGATCTGTTTGACTACGAATTCCTCAATCTAGCATTAATGGGGAGAGTTGAATAGGTTTTGGTACCAATTAGAAAACCGGAAGTAGTAGTATCTTTTAAAAAAATCTAAATATTATTTTTTTGAATTTTTTTATTATTAGTATTAAAGACCATAAAATTCTCTATACGATACATTTTAAAATTTTATTTATCTTCTATATATTGAGATAAAAAATCTGTTGTGGCCAGCACAATACCTCTCGCCACTTCCTTTTTTTGGTTACATAAGTATAGTGCGCGAACAGTAATGTTACATTTTTGGGCTTGACAAGCAGATGTATGGGCCCGTTTCAGAATGATAATTAGTAATTATGTACATAGATGTCAAATGTCAGAATTTTACATTAAAAATTTCAAGATTTTCTAAATTTACGTATTTTATCACCAGGAGTTTAAAATTTACTTGTCGTATGCCTTAGATAATTAACATTTAATTCTGCTCCACATGGAATTGGAAAATCACTAAATTTAGAATGAGAAAATATGATATTTGACATCTATATACATAATTACTAGCTATCATTCTGACATGGGCCCCCATATCTGCTTGATAAGGCCAACAAAATCACGTGACTGCTCGCGCCCTATTGTATTTAACATTTCTTGTATACCTACACTCTACACCAAAAATTCTACTTACGCATATATCTATTCCTTATATTTAGATTGTTTAATTTTAAATTCATTTTGTGAAGAAATTTTGTCCTCTTCTAATTTTTCGAAATGTTTCCAATTCATTGTCAGGATTGACAGTATTTTTGAAGGATATATGTAATATACCTATAATATTAAATATTTAGCTATTAATACTTTAAGAAATAATATAATGTATGTACTTCCCAGAAAAAGTCTTCAGTAATGTCTCCGGATTTCTGACACTGACATTTATCTGTCAGTTACAAACAAATTAAATTTTTAACTATTTTCCATGGCCATTCTTTCGGCTGTAAAATTTATTATAACAGATTATTTTACATATTATATTTCTTTTATCTCTAAATCTATAAAATATATAATAAAATATTTAAATGTATCAGATAGAGAATTTTATTTTCTTTAATATTACCAAGAAAAATTTTCAAAAAATATTATTTAGAAGATTTTTTTTTCAAGAATCTTCTACTTCCGGTTGTCCAATTGTTACCAAAACCTTTTCAGATCTTCCCATGAATGTCCGATTGGGAAATACGTAGTTAAACAAATTTAAAGTCTTATAGTTTTTGAGTAACCGTCCTTCCAACATCCCACACACACACACACACACACACACACACACACACACACACACACACACACACACACACACACATACACACACACACATCCACACACACACACACACACACACACACACACACACACACGAACACACACAGACATCATCGTAAAAATGTTAAAATCGGATTGTATGGACCTTAAAACGTGCTTATTCAATAAAATCTGGATATGCGATTTTTAGCATGAATCCATTACCTATCTTAGCGAGAGGTAAAAAGTAATATATAAAATAATCTGTTGTAATAAATTTCAGAGCCTAAACAATTCCATAGTAACCATCAGATGTTTGTAAATGACAGAAAAATATCAGTGTCAAAAACCAACAGTAGTTCATAAACCTATTTGGGCGGTATTGGCAGCTCAATTATAAATCTTGACCTTAAGTCTATTTTAACTGAACACATGACAGCGGATAAGAACCGATTCAAAATTTGTCATAGTACGAATATGGTTTTATGTAAATTTTAGCTGAAACTAAATCTTAGAATTTTTTTTTGCAACATAGTAGTAAAACGTCAAATTACGTTTTTACGTTAAATGAAGTTTAACTGACATTATTAAAGAATTTGTCGTTAGGGGTCACTATTTTTTATTTTCTTCTTCCACTCATTTCTGTTTTGCGTATCGTCCTCATTGAGTTCCTTTCCTCTCAAGTAGTCCGTAATACAGTCCTTCCATCTTATCTTTGGTCTTCCTCTGTTTCTTCTACCTTACACTACTCATTCTTCTTCCAATATATTCCTCATCTCTCCTCAAGACATGTTCAAACTAATATATCATATTATCTTTCCGTGTCTTCCCCAACATCTATCTCAACATCCTCTTCTCTGCCACATTCATTTTCTTTTCATTGATATTGACATCTGTCAATTTGAATTATTTGAATATATTAGCAGTTTCCATGGTTAGCATAGCTGGCTCATTTATGAAATTCAGTATCTTTATAATTCTTTAACTCTGTCGACTCCGGTGGCTCAATGGTTAGAACAACGCTTCTTAGTCATGAGTGCGCTCGGGGTACTGGGTTCGAATCCCACTAAGGCATGGATGTTTGTGTATGTGAACCCACTCTGTAATTGGGCTTTTAATGTATATATATATATATATATATATATATATATATATATAAACTCGACGAATACAAAAAATTACAATTTTTGAAATTGTGGTATTGGAGTTATGCGATCCGAAACGATCGTCACATACTCACACACACACACGCACACATACACACACACACATATCGTAAAAATAGTAAATTCGTATTCTAGGGGCCCCAATTTTTTTAACCAGACTACCAGACAATACCTTTCTTATCTAAAGGTGACCGAAGGTAAAAATTGTCTTTATTTTTTCAATCACCTGTATAGGCAGGGAAGCACACAACTGAATCATCTACTATAAATAATTTTAAAATATTTTATTAATATATTACAAATTTTTATAAAAAATATTAAAAATTTAAAACCAGATCCATATTATCAATTTAAATAAATTTAAATTAAATAACTTAGGTTCTTCAAAATAAATAAAAAAATCTATATATACAAGCATGAGATATTATAGAATATAGGTTGGTCAATTTTTAATAACATTTTTTCATTCTATAATATTTAAAAACGTTGCCAATATTAAAATTATATGTAGAAAATAATTTTCTTTTATCGTAGTAGGCTTGTTGATTCTCGTATTTCCTAACAAAGTTTCAAAGCAAGCTATGGCCAGCCCAGCGCATCAGTCATTGTTTTGTTTTTGAGGTAAACAAAAGTCGCTATTGGTGTCGTGATTTTTATTAAACATTCATTGTAAATTTGTGAAACTGTATTATCCAGTGTAATGCATCATGTGTAGAATTTAATTCTCTTTCTAGTGATATCAATTTCATATAGCAAAAGTAAAAGTGTTAGTGTTTTAGGGTTATGTTCATATAAGCGTCGTCGGAGACAGAGAAAAATATGACAGGTTTATAAAACATTCATCAACAGTTGAACAAAACTAAAATGTAAATTTTTGTTGAATAACATATTTTAACTTTATTTTTATAGTGATATGTGGTGATCTGAACTTTGAAATCGACAAAATCTTCTGGTAAACCAGACTACAAACAACAACAGCAGATAAGGTAGGAAAATTAAAAATTACATTATTATTATTATTATAATACAAGTGAACACTGAATTTTATATATTTGATGAGATAAATACAGAGCCGGCGCGTGGGGTGAAACAGTGAAGCGAATGTTTCAGGCGGCATATTTTTTAGAGCGGCATTTGAGATGAAAAATATTTTTAATAACATCATGTTGCTCGTTACAGTTTACATTATACAACCCAATAATAAAATGTCTTAAATTTCAAAATGTGTTTTTATTGTAAGATAACGTTTGTGCAACGCCAAGGGAAAGCCGTATAGAAGCTATCACAGGTATCAAATCGGAGAAATATACGATTCACTGACAGAACTTTCCTTAAATAAATATACAGATTGTGTTACTAAATATAAAAGCAAATGTTTGGCCGACAAAAATTCAAAATTTAAGTTTATTTGTAGTGTTATAGTTTGGCATGATATTCTGTCGCAAATTAACATGGGATCAAAAATATTACAAAATAAATCTTTAATTTTATCAGAATGTGTCAAAATTTTGAGAAACGTTCATTCTTTTTTGAAAGATTATCGTTTAAACGATTTTAAACAAATGTTACGTTCGTTAAAAGAAATTGCGACAGAATTGGAAATTGAGACAGAATTTGAACAAATACGTCCGATTAGAATTCGTCGCAAATTAAAACAATTTACGTATGAGGGCAGAGATGCACCTATAGAAGATCCTCTTAAGAAATTTAAAATTGAATTTTTCAATGTAATTATTGACGTCTCTATAAATTCAATTGAGGAACGTTTTCCACAACTAGAAAATCACAGCAATATTTTTGAGTTTTTATATAACATACCATCCCTTGTTAACAAAGCATTGGATGATATTTTTAAAAAGTGTCAAGATTTGCATGTTCATTTAACAGATGATATTGAACCTTTAAATTTGTATAATGAATTTTTAATTATAAGAAACATTTTAAGTGGTGAAATGACGCCTTTAGATGTTTTATATTATATAGATAAACATTCTTTGACAGAAAAATTTTCTTATTTGTTTATTTCTTTAAGAATTCTAATAACGCTGCCTATAACTGTCGTTCATTTTCCAAGTTGAAACTTATTAAAAAATATTTACGTTGGTCAATGTCCCAAGAAAGGCTCATAGATTTGACAGTATTATCAATTGAACAAAATTAACTAATTATGATGATATAATTGATGATTTGGCTAAAGAAAAAGCTAGAAAAGTTAGACTCATGTAATTTATATAAACATAAATATGTTCATTTATATTTTTTAAATTTATACATTCATTATTCTTGAAATATTTAATTTTTCTTCATTTTGTTATTTAATTTTTTAAGTTATTTTTATGTGATAATAAAACATAAAACTTATATTATTTTGTTATTGTTCCGACTAAAACACACAATAAATATAAGGGCGGCAAATTGAGCGCTCGCTTCAGGCGGCAAATATGTGCGATCCGGCCCTGGATAAATAGAAACATATTCACTATTCTTATTATATGTAGTAATATATACAAGACGATTGAAAATTCTCGATTATACGAAACGTGTTGTTTGGAAACACCACGAACCGAAGAGTCGAGTGGTATTTCCAATAGGCAACTCGTTGAGGTTTTCGAGTTGGATACAGGTAGAATATATAATGAATAAAAAATAAATTAAAACGTAAATTTAACGTATGTAGATCTATAGTCTGTGTTTCTGCGAGTAACGTCAAATTGTATGCCGCTGCCGCATAGCCACATAACCTATTTCTTTTTAATACAGCTGCATGTAATGTGTATTGAAATGCTCGTATTTCAAAATAAACTCGCACTAGCAACAGTGCAGTTTCTGGACTTGTCGAACTACACATTCATTTATGGACTCGATACTGTGCTCGAAGGAAAAAAATTGTACTCTATAAAATCCGTAAATAGAATTCAAAATTACCTATAAGCGAAATAACGATTATTGGTATATTCAAATATACCAAGGTGCCTACGTATATTCGTTCACCATGGTTACTTAATAATAACCCCTGTAATATGTGGTAACTAAGGAAAATCACGCATTCTTATTGGTTTATAACTTATGAATGATCTAGACACTGAAATACTTGTATTTAACTTCAAAGAGAGTACCGAACATTATTAAATATTTTAAAATGACAAAATTCTATTATCCAGTCCTAATTTTGTGGACACGGTATAAATGTCTTCAAATTCCAATTGTATTTGATATATAAACCAAAGACGAAATTAATTTTGTGTACGAGTACCTACCGTATTATAACAATATTTTGACTCGTAAACAAAATGAATAATTATATTAATAAACATACAGTTATATTTATAGTTTCTTACAAAATACTTTTTTATAAATACGGTGTTGTTCATATTGTTTATAAACGATATTGTTGATGTCAAAATTTCTGAAGTTCTACTTTATGCAGATGATCTAAAAAAAATTAAAACTATCAATTCTTTACATGAACGTTGGCTTTTGCAAAATGATATAAAAAATGTATGAGCTTGGTCTCAAAAATCTAAACTGTTTTTTTTCAATTTCATCAGATGCAAAATAATGAGCTATCTAGTAAATAAAAAATTTTGATAGTAAGTTTTGTTTCAATTTGTATTATTATCACATAAAAAAGTCATCATTAAAAATATTAGAATTCATTATTCGCTCTTACAACTATATTACTCGCTAGTAAGCTCAAAATGGCATTGGCGATGGGAAAAATAAGATCGTAGCGCCAAAGTGGCTTTTAAAGAATCTAATGTTAACGGGATAATTTGACATTTACTAATTGTATTTATGCATTACATGTATAATATTAAGAGGTATTACATATGTAAAATTAAATATTATAAACATAATAGATAACACTTGTGTTTATACAATCAAGAAAATGTCACTTGTATAACTTATCCCATTAACTGTAGTTTCGCAAAAAAAACACCAGATGTCATATTGCTTGTTTCCCATCACCTATACTGTCTCCCTAAATGGAATCCCATTTACAACAAATATATAATAACTCAACTGGAATCTATTCAGAAACGATTCGTTAAATATTGTTTTTATAAAAAGTATAATCACTATCCCAGTTATACATATAACGAACGTATAAAAGAAAATAAGAAAATTCATAAACGAACTACTTTGGCATGTGATACAAAACAAAATATTCAATTGTTTTTGTCATGTCACTCTGATTACATGTAGAAATAAATATGAAAATAATAATTTTTCTTTTACATTTTTCTCGTTTTTTTTTTGTTATGTAAGGGTATAAACATTTATATAGTTGTATTCAGAAAAAAATGCTGAATCGAATAGGCGAATAAAAATAGTAGGTTCTCATTTAAAATTAAAAAGTTGAATTCTGTATTTTGAGAACCACTGGTTGAAAATAATTTTTGTAATGCTCGTTTTAATAGTCTTATAATATAGAAATTGTTTGCTAATTTAACCGATTTCGTATCTCTTACGGTTCTCGAGATAGCAATAGTGAAACACTTAAATTGAACAGTCTGTATATCGCTTCATACAACTATATTTTAGTATTTCAAAGAACAGGTCCAATACTGAAAGTATTATATTTACGAATAGAGTTTTAACTAGGATAAAAGAACGTAGAGTACAAAACTGAGTTAAACTAAATTGAATTGATGATTGTTTCAACGAATAAATTTTATTTTTTACTACCAAATATAAAACCGATGTGTTACCTTCGTAACTCGTTTTATTTTATACCCGTATGGATGCTTCAATTTCAGCGTAGTAATAAAAAAGATTTAAAAAATAATAAATACGGTAATATTACTTAATCCAGTAATAGTAATACATACCATAAATACATAGTTTTACTAAATGTGTGTTTTTCATTCCATCATTCATCATCATCAGTAATCAATATTCTGCGTGTACATTCATAGCACTGGCATTGATGAAGTATAAATGAAGTCATGGTGATGTATGACAGGAAATGGGGATACAATGGAATAACTGCAATAATCCGTGATGATTAGAATAGATACTATTTCAAAATTGAACCAAAAACTAATAATTTTTACTGTGAGAATATAAAAAAATCTGATGTGGCCAACACATGACATCTCGCCATTTCCATTTTATGATACATTAATAAATAACTAATAAATAAATGTGTGTATGTGTGTATGTGTGTGTGTGTGTGTGTGTGTGTGTGTGTGTGTGTGTGTGTGTGGATCGTCTGGGCACTCTAACTCAAATACTATCATTCAGAAACTTTTGAAACCATGTATTTCTACTTTATTCTAATATGGAAAGAAGCCATTAAATTTTGGTGTCAATCGGATAACCGGAAATGGCAGTTTACTTGAAGCTCAAAATAGTTTTTCCTCAAAAAATACCTTTAAATGTTATTTTTTTTGCAATTTGTTATTATAAAAATTAAAGATTATACCATTTACTACAGGTTTACATTAATACTTTTTCTATATATTTTATGGATAAATTTATAAAGAAAGTACTATAAAAATTATATCTCGGAACTTATGTTATAAACACAACTCCACGGTTACACATTTCAGCTCAAATGTTTGTAACTGACAGATAAATGTCACTGTCGAAAAAATAATGATTTCAAATTAATAACAGTAACGGTTTAAAAAGAAAATTGTAAATAGAACAATAGTTATATGGAAAGGAACTTAATATACATAATTTCTAGCATTAGTAAATATACAGGCACGCAACAACGAGACCCCATAGGTATGTATTTAAATAAATAAAAATTAAATGGCGGGAGGTATTGTGTTGGTCACATCAGATTTTTATAAAAAAACATATTGCGAAAAATTAACATTTAAAGGTATTTTTTGAAGAAAAACTACTTTGAGCTTCAAGTAAAGTGCCATTTCTGGTTATCCGATTGACACCAAAATCTAATGGCTTCTATTCATATTAGAATAAGGTAGAAATACATGGTTTCAAAATGTTCCGAATGATAGTATTTGAGTTAGAGTGTCCAGAAGATCCACGCATACATACACCAATACACACCCACAGACACCATCGTGAAAATGTTAAAATCGGATTGTAGGGACCTTAAAACGTGGTCGTTTATTAAAATATCGATATGCGATTTTTAGCATGATCCCTGTACCTCCCTTACCAAGGGTAGCGGGAGGTAAAAAAATCTAACATTATTCCATATTAATCCATTGCAACATTATTCTTCTTTAATTCAAATGGTTAGAAAGTTTAAAAGCAATTACAATTGACTAATAGGTCTGCAGTATAATAAAAATTAAACAGGGCCAACTAAAAGTACTGTCGAATACATTAAACTATTGAAAGAGTTTGCCAACCCAATTAGACTTCGAGTCTAAACAAACTCTTCCATTTAGCAAATTGAGTTTGATTTCTTGCAAGACTATCTGTTACATTATTTAAGATCGAATTTAACTTTAAACTAAAGAAGACATGATGAAGACAAACAAATTTACAAGTTTTCCAACATTATAAATTTTACATGTACCTATGTGAAGTCAGTTAAAGAAGTTTTCTCATGAGGTGCATATAAAGAACTGGAATTAAAATTACTTTCTTATTACATTTAAACAGGTGATCAACAGACAGTAAGCACGTTTTAAGGTCCCTAGGATCCGGTTATAACATTTAACGATGATGTCTGTGTATATGTGGATGTGTGGGTGTGTGTGTGTGTGTGAGTGAGTATGTGACGATTTATGTTATAATTGGTACACCGGAAGTACCTTCAATTGCAACTTTTAACAGTTTTTCTTGAAAAAACGCAGTTATCATTTGTTGACATTTAATGATTATAAATTTTAAAGAATACATTATTCTCTCTCTTTACGATTTCATTGCATTTTATACTTCATGTGGAAATAATTTTTCCGGATCAAACAACTAAATTTTATTTTTCGGCCTCTGCTAGTTTCGGCACCGCATGTGCCTTCTTCAGGAGGTGAATTTTTTTTTTACTTAGTTTCACCTCCTGAAGAAAAATCTGTTGTGGCCAGCACAATACCTTCCGTCAATCCTGTGTTATAAATTCCATACATAATTTTTCTTGGAAAAGATTCTAAATTTCTAGTAAAATTATTTCATAAACAAACTATTCAAATTGCACTTAACACTGACATCTTCTTCCTCTTTAGCTTTTCCCATTCTTTAGGAGTCGATATTTTTGCGTGTCGTTCTCATTCGGTTCTTTTTTTCTCAAGTCTTCCGCAATACAGTCCTTCCATCTTATCTTTGGTCTTTCTGTGCTTCTTTAACCCCCCATTACTAAACTACTCATTCTTGTTCAAATATAATTCTCCATTTCTCCTCATGAAATGTTCAAACCAATGTAATCGTCTTTCTTGTATCTTTCTAGAAAATTGTAACATTAGAGTTATTTTATTACCGTATCTTTCCGTGTGTTTCTCAACATCTACTTCAACATCCTCATCTCTGCCACATTAATTTACTTTTTATTGATACTGACATCTGTCAATTTGAATTATATGAATATATTAGCAGTTTCCATGTTTAGCATAGCTGGCTGAATTATAAAATTTAATTTGTTTAAAATTCTTTAACTCTGTATCTATTGAATATGAAGGATAAAATGTAATCAAATCGTATAGAGAATAATATGTTCTTTAAGTTATAATAATATTAAACGTCAATAAATCAAATTTAACTGTTAAATCTTCAAATAAGGCTACTTTCGGTTCACCAATTATAACCAAAATCTAATCACTTGTTCTTCTGGATGTAAACTTGAGGAATACGAAAAAAATATAATTTTTGGAACCGTGGTATTGAAGTTATGGGATCCGGAACTTTTGTCACACACACACAGACACACACACACGGACACACACATACATACATACATACATACATACAGACATCATCGTAAAAATGGTAAAATCGTATTATAGGGACCCTAAAACATGCTTATTCAGTAAAAACTCATCATTGAATTTTTTGACCAAAGACAATACCTCCCTTACCTAAAGGTGGCGGAAGGTAAAAACAGCGACCTCTAACGAATGAGAAAAGCTAAAGCTAAAGTAGATGTTAGTGTCAAGTGCAATTTGCATAGTTTGTTTATGAAATAATTTTACTGGAAATATAGCATCTTTTGCAATAAAATTTAAGTATGGAATTTCTACCCAATACACAGGATAGACGGAAGGTAATGTGCTGGCTACATCAGATTTTTTTACGATTTTGCTCAAATAATATAACATTATAGATAAAAAATAAGATAATGTTTACTGTTCACTCAATGATCACATTAGTTCAAGGTAAAATATAATAAACAATTATTGAAAACAAATAACTTACTTATAATTTATTTAGGTGTTAATAATTACTCAATATTTCAGTCAAAGTAAGATCTTAATTCCCCAGAACAGAAGAAGGTGAAAGAGTGCACCGAAACGTCGGTGTTTTGAGAGAATAAATGCTGTTTGACTGAGATTTCAAGTAATCTTATATCACAGTCGAGAAATTTATTTCGATCAGCCAATCAAAAAATTACTACATTATTTTTCTACTTGTGGAATTTACAACTTAGTAGTAGAAGAACGATTCTAGTGACATTTTCCCATCGCTAGTTAAAATCACGTTCATCTCCTTCCTCCCATCTTTTCTTGCTATTTTAGATCCCCTATGTGTTGTTACAACCAGATGATGTTGTACCCGCGGTCAGCTGAATCGATTCCCCTATTATCCTACCCCCAAGCGGTAATGCCTCCCCATGGTCTCATGTGAGGATAAAACCACACCGATTAACCGGACTCAAACACTCTAATGACACTCACTCGTATTACACACTCAACTTCACGTCCGTGTACAATCAATAGCCCCTGTATAGTACAGCTCAGCTTGTCATGAGATGCGACGACGTCAAATCGATATCAGAGAAGGGTCATTGTTAATTGAGAACAGATTGAGACAATGGATTTAGTGTAGAATCTATAAGATTCAACATACAGAACTTATACGACTACTAAATATTAAATTTAATGGGATCTGCACTAATTTTTACCTCTCGAGACGTATTGGATTCATGCTAAAAATCGCATAACCAGATTTTAATGATTAAGCACGTTTTAAGGTCTCTACAATCCAATTTTAATATTTTTACGATGATGTCTGTGTGTGTGTATGTGTGTGGGAAAGTTAAAAGGACAATTTCTTAAAAACTATAATACTTAATATCTGTTTAACTACGTATTTCTCAATCGGACATTACTGGGAAGAGCTGAAAAGGTTTTGGTAATAATTGGATAACTGGAAGTAGCAGATTCTTAAAAAAAATCTTCTAAATATTATTTTTTGAAAAATTTTGTTCTTGCTTGTATTAAAGAAAAGTAAATTCTCTATCTGATTCATATAAATATTTTATTATATCTTTTATAGATTTAGAGAAAAAGAAAACCACTTAATAATTTAAAATGTTTGTAACTGACAGATAAATGTCAGGGTCAAAAATCCATAGACATTACTGAAGATTTTTTCTGGAAAGTACATACATTATATTATTTCTCATTGTATTAATAGTTAAATATTTAAATTTATAAGTATATTACATATACCCTTGAAAAAATACCGTCAATCCCGATAATGAATTTCGAAAAATTAGAAGAGGACAAAATTTCTTCATAGAATGAATTTAAAATTAAAAAATCTAAATATAAAGAATAGATGTAAGTAGAATTTTTGGTGTATTATTTATGTTCAGCGTTCGGCTGATTTAAAATTTTAGTTGGGAAGGAAATGCGTTTGAGAGACAAGGTGAAGTACAGGTTCACACAAATTCTCGTTGAGAGCTGGTGATAGTTAGTTTTTTGGGATGAATCTCAAACATTAGTAGGCAATAATTCAATGGAACTCACCAAATAATTTTGAAAGAGGTTGTAATCTTTTATTAACAATTTAATATAAATACAAAGTACGGAAATAAATATATTTCGGAATGTGAACTATGATGAATATAAAGAAATACAAGTATAATTATTATTCTAATTTATACTTTACAACAGGGAGTTGAACTGGACCCGAACCCAAAATCCAAATTAACTAAAAAAATTGTAAAACCTGTACCCGAATCCGAACCTTAATTTTAAAAGAGCTGAATCCGAATCCGAACCTATATTTCTTAAGGGATTACCCGAAATACATAAGAGTTCACACAATGATAAACATATGCTATTATCCAACTCTTCAATTCTGTGCAAGATGAAAATCATATTATAGAAACATTTAACATAAGAGCAAATAGAGCATTGGGAAAATAACAAATGTAATATTACACCTGAATTGCATACCTTAGTACAAATTGCATTGTATATACTGTCATAAGTGAGTGTGTTGAACAATTATTTTCATCACTAAATTTTATTTTGTCTCCCTAAAAATACATTAAAGGAAAAAATATTAGAAGACATTTTATTATTCCGAAATAAGTATTTGGACAAATCATTTTAATTTCACCTTGCACTATTGTCATAGGTAGGTGTTTCTCGATCTAATAACAATACATTGTTTAATTATTTTTCTATTTAATTTTCTTTTCTTGCGTGTTGAACAATTTTTTGCCGGTTGCTTAGTATTGATATATTATGGTTATTTTCAATACTTTAAATATTTCCGCAGAATAGAGTGCTATGCAAAAACATATTTAAATGGTATTATTGCCCAGTAAACTGTAAATTAGCAAAAAACTAAATTACGAGTAGTTTCAAAAGTAACCAATAATTTTCTGTGATTAAAACTCCTATTTAAACACCCATAGAAAATAGCTCGTTTGCCACTCGTCACGTACTGGGTATTATGCATAAACTTTCCTTTCCCCCCCACATAGTTTCAGATATGACTATCTCTCTTTTATGTTGCTAGTTGCTACATCATCTGCTACGTTACAACACTTCATCCCTATATATTTATCAATGATTGATGTGCAACGCTAACGCCATCAAGTTGTTACATCTTAAATTGCAATTCTTTGGTGCTGCCTTCTGTTTTTTGAATCCTTGTGTTGCCACATTATAACATATAAACAGAGCACACTCCTTATAACAATATAATATAAAAGCGCGCACCATAAAAGCGCTTTTATTATAAAAGTGCGCTCGTAATAAGGGATAATGTCTTAACAATTCATTTACTTTCATGCAAACATAAGTATTTTCTATCTAACATGGCATAAATCCAAACAAGTACTATTTTATTTACTTTCGTTTCATTATTTTCTGAATTCATTTACTTGAAAATGGATTTCGAAAAAAGCGATAATATAAGGCTTGAAATTACCAATAATTTGGAATAGAAAAATAAATAATAAATTTGTTTGTTAATGAACAATCTCACAAGAAAAACTCTAATAAAATCATAACACCGTGAATCTTTCTTTATCACTTAAAATACAATTCTACATGTCAAACTTATTAATATATTGGAATCTTAAAAACAGATAAAAGAAAACCGAAATACTTCACACACAAAGTGTTGTTTCACTCATTCATTTTATTTTTGCTGTTCAGCAAAAAACAATCAGTCGTCGCTATGGCTATGAGTCCTGCAAAACCAAAAAGAATCCTAAAATTGAGCACATCGCAGGAACTCCGGAACTCCGCCTCATCTCACGGTAATCGTTTCTCTCGATTTATTGTTTTCTTTTCCTGATACATTTTACTGTCAAATCTATATACAATAGTGTTGTGAAATATTTTATAATCTTCTATTGATACTGTATGATAGTTAGGTAATATTTTTTTAAAAGTATTATGAAGTATTCTCACAATGCAAAAAAGTTTGCTGCGTTACTAAAAACATATTATGAAAAATGAAAAATGTTATCAAAATTTAGAATTTTATGCTATGAAATTCAAAATTACAGCACTCAATAAACGTATATCACGGATTTTCGTATTCACTCTATACCTATATAAGTATTTAATAGTGGAAGATGTAAATTACAAGGAAAAAAACAATTTCCATTGCAATGATAATGGAAAATAGGGTCCGCTACCATAATTACAAAAAAGTAATAATAATAATCCAGAAAACGGCAATAATTGGAACAGCACATATCAAAAGAAAGGTGCTAACATAGACACCCATACCTAAGCTGCTTGGTAAGCTGACGAATGGAGTGGTTCTTCCGAACTGCGGAACACATATTTGTCCAGAATATCGTGCCCAACAATAATTTGTATTTTAATTTTCTAATGTAATATATGTATTAGCAGTTTGTGAAATAAAGAGATAATAACAATATTCTTTATTGTATATTAAGTTTTTATTTTATTCTTATAATTCTGTATCGTTTACTTGCGTTGATGGAGATGAGATGATAAAGACATACAAAAATACTATACCTTACCCTGGATTCGAACACGGGACCATTGGGTCGTAAGTCGACTATGTTGGCCACTACACCACCGAGGTCGGTTGGTTACAAATTAGAAATTTAATAATTTATAAGCCTTAAAAAATTAATGATAAATTTCAAACTATAAAAAAATATTAGTTTTTAAAATATGTACTAACATTTTTAATGATCTTACGGTATTCCAAATTATTATTATTACTTACAAGTCTGATGCTGTTGCCTTTATGTAATCCGATACTAATACTAATAATAATAACAAGAATTTATGATGCCACGCCAGATAAAAATTACTGTGAAAACAACCCGAATTCTACTTCCGGTTTCACAGGAAGCGAAAAAAATCTTTAATTTTTTTAAATGAAATGGTTTATATATGGAAAGTATTTAAAATTAGCTTTAGAATGATGCCAAATACTTGCATTTTAATTAAAAAAATCTGTTGTGGCCAGCACAATACCTCTCGCCACTTCCTTTTTTTGGTTACATAAGTATAGGGCGCGAACGGTAATGTTACATTTTTGGGCTTGACAAGCAAATGTGTGGGCCCGTTTCAGAATGATAATTAGTAATTATGTACATAGATGTCAAATGTTAGAATTTTTCATTAAAAATTTCAAGATTTTCTAAATTTACGTAGTTAATTTATCACCAGGAGTTTAAAGTTTACTTGTATGCCTTAGATATTTAACATTTAATTCTGCTCCACATGGAATTAGAAAATCACTAAATTTAGAATGAGAAATTATGATATTTGACATCTATATACATAATTACTAGCTATCATTCTGACATGGGCCCCCATATCTGCTTGTCAAGGCCAACAAAATCATATGACTGCTCGCTCCCTATTGTATTTAACATTTCTTGTATACCTACACTCTACACCAAAAATTCTACTTACGCATATATCTATTCCATATATATTTAGATTGTTTAATTTTAAATTCATTTTTGATGAAGAAATTTTGTCCTCTTCTAATTTTTCGAAATGTTTCCAATTCTATTAATACATTAAGAAATAATATAATGTATGTACTTCCCAGAAAAAGTCTTCAGTAATGTCTTCGGATTTCTGACACTGACATTATCTGTCAGTTACAAACAAATTAAATTTTCAACTATTTTCCATGGCCATTCTTTCGGCTGTAAAATTTATTATAACAGATTATTTTACATACTATATTTCTTCTATCTCTAAATCTATAGTAAAATATTTAAATGTATCAGAAAGAGAATTTATTTTTCTTTAATATTATCAAGAAAAAATTTCAAAAAATATTATTTAAAAGATTTTTTTTCAAGAATCTTCTACTTCCGTTTGTCCAATTGTTACCAAAACCTTTTCAGATCTTCCCATGAATGTCCGATTGGGAAATACGTAGTTAAAAAAATTTAAAGTCTTATAGTTTTTGAGTAACCGTCCTTCCAACATCCCACACACACACACACATACACACACATATCCACACACACACACACACACACACACACAGACATCATCGTAAAAATGATAAAATCGGATTGTAGGGACCTTAAAACGTGCTTATTCAATAAAATCTGGATATGCGATTTTTAGCATGAATGCAATACCTCTCTTAGCGAGAGGTAAAAATATATCCCAGTTATTAATATTTTTTTTAAATTATGATATTTGACTACATTATCAATTTGCTATGTCTTCTTTGTTTGAAGAAATACGACATTTTCTGACGTCTCATTTGTTTTTGATTATTTTAAACTGTCTCAAACAAAGAAAGCATAAATGTGGCAAACTAAAAGTACACAAAATATAATTTTGAAAAATTAATAACTATACTTCATTTCACGTAAGAAAATAGTAGATAGCGCTTGAAGCCGATTATTTTACATGCATTAATAAATAATTTAAATATGTGAAACCAAACTTTTTCAATAATAAATATTCAAAAAAAATACTTAAAAAGTAGTGTAAGTGTAGGACCTCATTTCTTAATTGTACATAATAACTTGATGTTTCCTCGTGGTCGATAATTTATCTAATTTTTTATTGTTGTATGTATCTGACAGGGATATATCTTTCATCGTGTGTTACGCTTAAGTTGGCGTCCAAGTTTGATTGAAACACGATGCTCAGGGGAGCACTTGGGACAAGTGGCCTCTAAATCCGTGTTCTGGTTGTTCGTGGCTAGTACGGTACCTCCGCGCCGCGACGCGTCCTCCTTACTACAAACTATGCGAGCTGGAAAAGCTCGAGCTTACGACCCAACCACTTTTTCAACAACCAAGCCATTTTCTTTTTGTTTTACCTAGTTTGTTGCCCAGGACATTGATTGGAGTTTAGTGAATACAGGAAATAAAGGATTTTTTTGAAGGAGATTAAAACGTATAGGTTAACACTTCCACTTTAACAACAAAAATTATAGGAAATGTTTTGATATACGAATGTATCTATTTGTAATTAACATCTTTTTACTTTCCGTCACCTTTAGGTCAAAAAATTCAATGATGAGTTTTTAGTAGCATGTTTTAGGGTCCCTATAATACAATTTTACCATGTTTACGATGATTTCTGTGTAGGTGTGTGTGTGTGTGTGTGTGTGTGTGTGTGTGTGTGTGTGTGTGTGTGTGTGTGTGTGTGTGTGTGTGTCTGTGTGACGAAAGTTTCGGATCGCATAACTTCAATACCACGATTCCACAAATTATAATTTTTTCGTATTCCTCAAGTTTACATCCAAAAGAAGGGGTGATTAGATTTTGGTTATAATTGGTCAACCGGAAGTAGCCTCATATGAAGATTTTAACAGATAAATATGATTTATTGACATTTAACGTTATTTATAACATAAATAATATATTATTCTCTTTACAATTTGATTGCATTTTATACTTCATAGTCAATAGATATATTTTCGTATTCCTCAAGTTCACATCCAGAAGAAGGGATGATTAGATTTTGGTTATAATTGCAACCGGAAGTACCCTCATTTGAAGATTTTAACAGTTTTTCTTGAAAACACGCAGTTAAATATCATTTATTCACATTTAACGTTATTTATAACATAAATAATATATTATTCTCTTTACAATTTGATTGCATTTTATACTTCATAGTCAATAGATATATAGTTAAAGAATTATAAAGATATTAAATTTCATAAATCAGCCTGCTCATATATTCAGCTTAGTCAAATTGACAGATGACAGTATCAATGAAAAGTAAATGAATATGGCAGAGATGAGGATGTTGATGTAGATGGTGGGAAAGACACGGAAAGATCCAAGTTTCTTCCATGGTTATGAAACGTCTTTTAAAATCGACCGGATTTTTTTTAAACAATTCAAATTATCGACTGAACTTCGTGCCCAAATGCGCTTTTGCTCCGAACTTAGGAAATGCGGCACCCACCTGGCGCAGATTTTTCTCACGCGCAGCTCATTATGTAAAATATGAAGTACACATTAATAAGAGATTTTCGAAGAAAAACAGTAAAATATAATCCAAAATTTTAACAAATTAGATTTTCATTACAAACAATCAACCAAAAGTGATACTTTACTTAAGATAGTTATATCGTAAAACCATTTTACCCAGAATTAATTTTCAGTATATCTCAACTGAAATATAATCTACCTGCTATCCAAGTTTTAAAACAATGGGGTCATTTCACATTTTCTAATTTATTTTTTTCTTGAAAGAATAGGTCAAATTAAATATGTAGGTGTATGTTTTACACCTTACAAGTCTTTATAATCAGAGATATGATTTTTTAAAAGTTGTCTTAAATATCAAATATTTGGACGCCACGGCTATACGTCACGGCTTGTCGGATGCGGCTGCAGCCCTCTACCGGTTGAGGGTTGTTTGGGTTATCAATTCTTAGTTTGATTTTGTGACAGCAACATATTGTTAACGAAAAACATATTTCACACAACTTTTGGTATTTATTTTAATAAATGTTTTATTTACATACCTTTATTCTTAAGTCTGCTGTCACCTGTCACAATTTTAGGTTAGCTTGTTTATAGCAGCAAACGGATACCAAGTGGTCCGTTGTGTGTGTGTGAGAGAGGAATGTCTTTGTGTGAGTAACAAGCCATGACGTCACGAATTTACAGCCGCGAAAGTTTATTAGCAAATTTATAAATAAAAAGTCGCATATTTCATGTTATTTTATATTATTATATTTATTAAATGAGACGGATTTCATGATTTTATAAAAAAAACATCGAATTTTTTTTTTAAATAACCCCATTGACCACGCGGTCAATTTGCAATTAAATTTGGCCTTTTTAACACGTGAAGAATAGGAAATGGCAAAATAAACACAACATTTTATATTATAACTTTTATATCCATACCGACATTTAATCGAAAAACTAGTATGTTATAGAAAACTAATTAACGGATTTTATGTAAAAATGTGAAAATTATTTGTCATCCAGATTTACTTTTATTGCCTCTAGAAAATTATAATCTGAAGATACGATAAATAGGTAGAATTATACTTGACAACCATGTACAAGCGTTCCAGTTGGAGTATCAGTTAACATCCGCTTGGTATTAGCGAATAAGAGGTGATCTTTGGTTAAAGGAATATCAGACGTACATTCGAAGAAAATATTTTTTAAATTTTTAAACAGTATAATACTACTTTTGTAATTTTAAGAAAGAAATATATTAATTTGTTTTGCAGTTTCCATTTGTAGTTTAGAATTAGTATTATATCTCAAAATATTTTATTACTTTTATAGCCGAATGTACCAATAAATGTCTAGGTGCGACGTTGCCACAGTTATTCTCCAACATTCATACTGTATTGTGAGTACATTAAAATACGACACTTGTGTGAGTTAGTGCGAGTGGTACAGCTCAAAAAAAAAAAAACTTCTACGAAAAAATAAAGAAAATTAATCTGTTACAGTGTTTGATATTAGCTTTTAACTATTTTGATGCAATCTGTGTATATAATATAATGTTAAAAAATATAAGTTATTGCAAATATAAAATGAATTAGCTTAATTTTTATTTTGAACATAGAACAATTTTTTGAATATGTACACTGACAACTACCTTAAACCTCATTGTTATTTTAAACATGGAATTGGCGGGAGGTCATGTGATGGTCACCCTTGGACGAATAAAAGCCCTCCGTTTATACGTAAATAACTATTACCGTTATCTACAACATTGTTCAGTGGTAATTTACATCTGATTAGCAATGTAACTGAAACTAATCTGTACATGTTAATTGTCTATTCTTTATAGATAACCACTAATGAGCTAATTGAAAATCTTTTTTGTGGATGAATTGAGACTTTGCAAATTATCGGTTTACTTCTCGCTCTATTAATTGTTAAACAAATGCGTAACTTAGTGCCCGCCGTATCTATTCGTACTTTGCATTAAACATTGTTGCTGAACAAACGATTAATATACACCACTGATTCATAAACGATTAGAATGTATGAGTACATTCAGGAGGAACACAATGCAACTGCTTACTCAATGATTTGCACCCAGATTGGATTAGTTCAATTTTTAATATTAGTTTACTATTCAATAAACCAATAAATGTTCCTTATGTATCTACAATTAATTAAAACTATGAAAAAGTTTTATTTCTTTAGTAAATTATAAAAAAATCTACACTGATTATTTAATTACCTTCCGTCACTTTTAGGTAAGGAAGGTATTGTCTTTGGTCAAACAATTCAATGATGAGTTTTCAGTGAATCAACACGGTTTAGGATTCATATAATACGATTTATCATTGTTACGATGATGTCTGTATGGATGTATGTATGTATGTGTGTGAGTGACGAAAGTTCACATTCCAAAAATTATAATATTTTCGTATTCCTCAAGTTCACATCCAGAAGAAGGGGTGATTAGATTTTGGTTATAATTGCAACCGGAAGTACCCTCATTTGAAGATTTTAACAGTTTTTCTTGAAAAAACGCAGTTAAATATCATTTATTCACATTTAACGTTATTATAACTTAAAGAATATATTATTCTCTATACGATTTGATTACTTATTATACTTCATATTCAATACATATAGGGTTAACGAATTATAAAGATATTAAATTTCATGAATCAGCCAGCTATGCTAACCATGGAAACTGCTAATATTCAGATAATTCAAATTGACAGATGTCAATATCAATGAAAAGTAAATGAATGTGGCAGAGATGAGGATGTTGGGGAAGACACGGTAAGGAATGAAAGAATAAGGGAAATAACTCTAGTGTTAGAAGTTTCTAGAAAAATACAAGAGAGCCGATAACATTGGTCTGAACATGTCATGAAGAGAGATGAAGAATATATTGGAAAAAATAGCTTAGTAATAGAAAGTTGAAGAAACAGAGGAAGACCAAAGATAAGATGAAAGGACTGTATTGCGGAAGACTTGAGTGAAAAGGAACTGAATGAGAACGACACGCAAAACAGAAATGAGTGGAAGAAGAAAATAAAAAATAGCAACACCTAACGAATGGGAAAAGCTAAAGAAGAAGATGTCAGTGTCAAGTGCAATTTGCATAGTTTGTTTATGAAATAATTTTATTGAAAATTTGGAACCTTTTGCAAAAAAAATTATGTATGGAATTTATACATAACAAACAGGATTGACATCAGAATTTTTTTATGAGGATCATATTTTTGTGTAAAATTATTCAATTCTTTAATTTTTTCCTGACACAACACATCGTCAATTTTCGTATTTTCTATAATATGCAAATATTCTTCCACTCTAATTATTAAACAATTTTTTTCATCTTCGAGATATTTTTGCTTCTTTTCCTCTTCTTATCACTTATTTATATTTCCACTCATTTTCATTTGATATCGATGACACAAATCAAAATATTATTTTCGTTGACAGCGAATATGACTTGTCAGGGAGATGAACTAGTTAGCAGTATATACTCAACGCAAAATATTAGAGTGATAAATAATATTCTACGAATAACTATCTATCCAACGATGTTGGTTAGTGAAACGAAACTTTGATTAATCAATGAATAAAAATTATTTCTCAGATAACTATTTGTGAATTAATTCGGACATTAATCGATAATGCAAATTTTGTTTTCCACGACCTATCTGGTTTTCTTATTCTCAATAATTCGAGTGTGACCCTCCTAAGAGTAAATCAATTAAATTAAAATAAAAGTACATTTTCTCTTATTTCATTACAGGTACACATAATCCTCTTGTTTAATCTTCTTCCTCAAATTAAGTTTTTCATACAATGAAAAAAAGACACTATTTTTGTAGCAGCGAAAACGGAAATATATTTCCCAGAAATTTCTTTGTTCTGTTTTATTTCCTGCGTCGGCTCTAATCGCGTGTTCATTTAATGCAGCACAGCAGGGCCACAGCAGGAAGACATGGTTTACAGCAAGAGAATTGAGGGCAAAAGTATATAAAAGCTAGGCGATCAGAGTATGCTCTGGTTATATCAAATTAACGAATTAAGAAAAGACACTTCAACGTAGAGTTTTTTTTTATTAGCGACTTCGTAAGTAAACTTTATTACCTTAGCAACGTTTAAATAATGTGTAAGTGAAACATGCTAGTCTTGCTAAGTGCAAAAATCTTATAAACTCCCATTTGAAAATAAAAACAGTAAATTTAAAAATTAATGCTCCATAATTTTACGGCGAAGAACTAAAACAACTATGTTAATTATTTAAAAAAATATATTTTCTACAAATCAGCTAAAAGTAGCTTTTTTACCTTCCGTCACCTTTAGGTAAGGAAGGTATTGTCTTTGGTCAAAAAATTCAATGATGAGTTTTTACTGAATAAGCACGTTTTAGGGTCCATATAATACGATTTTACCATTTTTACGATGATGTCTGTATGTATGTGTGTCTGTGTGTCTGTGTGTCCGTGTGTCTGTGTGTCTGTGTGTGTGTAACAAAAGTTCCGGATTCCATAACTTCAATACCACGATTCCAAAAATTATAATTTTTTCGTATTCTTCAAGTTTACATCCAGAAGAACAACTGATTAGATTTTGGTTATAATTGTTCAACCGGAAGTAGTCTCATTTGAAGATTTAACAGTTAAATTTGATTTATTGACATTTGACGTTATTATAACTTAATGAATATATTATTCTCTATACGATTTGATTACAATTTATACTTCATATTCAATAGATACAGAGTTAAAGAATTTTAAAGAAATTAAATTTTATAATTCAGTCAGCTATGCCAAACTTGGGAACTAGTAATATATCATATAATTCAAATTGACAGATGTCAGTATCAATAAAAAGAAAATTAATGTGGCAGATATGAGGATGTTGAAGTAGATATTGGGGAATACACGGAAAGATACGGTAAGAAAATAACTCTAGTGTTACAAGTTTTTAGAAAGATACAAGAAAGACGATTACATTGGTTTGAACATGTCATGAGGAGAAATGAAGAATTATATTGGAACAAGAATGAATAGTTTAGTAATAGGATGTTAAAGAAACAGTGGAAGACCAAAGACAAGATGGAACGACTGTATTGCGGAAGATTTGAGAGAAAAGGAACTGAATGAGAACGACATGCAAAAATAGCGACCCCTAACGAATGGGAAAAGGTAAAGAAGATGAAGATGCCAGTGTCAAGTGCAATTTCAATAGTTTGTTTATGAAATAATTTTACTGGAAATTTAGAATCTTTTGTAAAAACAAATATGGAATTTATACATTATACACGAGAATGACGGAAGGTATTGTGCTGGCCACAACAGATTTTTAATGTTTATTTTTAGGGTTAAAATGTCATTTTCCTATTTCGCGTTCACAAAATGAATTTTGTACAACTATTTTTATCAAAAACAGTGTTACAGTGAAACAAATTGTACAAATGTTTTTGGTGTTTTTTTTTAAATTGTTAAGTAACCTGTCATTATTCATGGAAAATTACTGAAATTAGATATTTGTTATAGTAAAATATTTACATTAAACTGTAAAGCACTCTTTTAAATTATAATTCAAAGTTTTTATTTGTAGATTCATAACATAATAAATATAAATTTTAACTGTCTTTTAAGTAACTGTTGTCAGAATATTAAAATAAATTAAATTTCAAATGTTTATGTAACCAAAAACGGAAGTGGCGAGAGGTATTGTGTTGGCCACAACAAATTTTTGTTTAATTCGTAACTACGCACAAAAACTGCACAACAACAATTTATTCGTAGGTTAGTAATACAAAACGACAGAAACATTACGCTACATACTATGTACGCATGCGCAATAATATCGAAACTAAAATTTACATGTTTTGAAACCAGTTTTCAAATCAAACCCACGAATTTTAGTTTTCGTTTGAGATAACTCAAAATCGTTTTGACACTTATACATGGCGTTTTCAAATTTAAAAACGTTTTGAAAACGGTTTCAAAACTGTATGTAATTTTAGTATATATGTAATTTAAGAAGCTAGTTCGATGTACCGAAAATAATACTGGCACAAATTATTATGTTCTTAGATATATACCTACTTCCAAATCATGTTTTTATTTATATAGTAAAATTATTTATATTCGTACCTTTTTTGGAGTAACTTTTCTACTTCATAACATAAAATACATTACGTTTTAGTTCAACAAGTAATTAACAATGTTATTATCCAAAGTTTAATAGTTACATATAATAATAAAAACAAAAATAAAATCATAAAGAGTAGTTTATAACTTTATGATTTAAAATACGCAACAGAAAAAAAAACACTTCGAAGAACTCATTATATTTGACGCTCGACGAAAGGTTCGTTGAAAACCATTAAAACAACAACAATCTAAATTTGATTTATAAAAACAAATAACTGGTGATAATTTTGCCTTTTAATTAAATAGTAAAAGTGTTTTACGCATATTCAAACATGTAGTAAATTGGAATAAAATAGCGTTCAGAGTATTGGGGTAGCTATCAGCTGCATCTGACCATTGAGGCATGATATTGTTCTCGCCCTGGTGATTGATAGTTGATCGGCCTTGCCGAACCCGAGATACCTAGCGCTGATCACCGAATGGCCCATGTCATGTGAATGGCGAAAGTGAATTATAGCTACAGAACAGATCTCAGGTGAAACGAATGGAATATAGCTGAAATACAGGGTGATTCATAACGAGTGCGTTAAAAATATAAATTGTTTAAAAAATGGTATAGGTGCACCTCTCCAAACATATTTTTATTAATAACTCTTTTTGCACATCCGTTACGAATCACCTGTAATGCAGTGAAAACAACAATTTTTATATTGTATTAGCATACTACATTAGTTATTTATTGAAATAAAGGAATTATTAGTATTATTATAACTATTTATTTATCATAAGGTATGGTGTACAATCAACACAAAATTTAATTATAATTATTAAATGTAAAACAGCATTTTCCCCAAACTGAGAAAGTTATCCATTACCCACTAGAAAAACACCTTATACGAGTAGACTAATCAAATATTGTTTTCTAGTGTTGCTATAATTTAAAATACTCATCATAGTAAGTTTATAATATATGTACATATATTAATTAATATTTATCAAATATTATCAAAAAGGATTACGATATGAAATGGAAAATAGATCTTTTTCTTCACTTGTTACACAATATAGCAAGCGACCAGGCAATTTCTTCAGCCTTTTTTTGCGAAACTAAGTTATTATGATTTTTCTAATAATATCATTAGTAAATATTTTTTCAAAATTTAGTTCTACTTCATCATTCAATTTATATTCGGAGATTATCTTAAGGGGTCACAAATTATGGTATTTGGCATGATGGTAGTGCTTTCGGTTTAAACCAATATATTTTTATATATTTGGAATATACGTAAATACGAATTCAACAATATGCTTGAACTGCATTTTTATGGAAAAAATAAATTATCAGGGAGTGTGTGAAAACAGTTGAGATAATATTGAGTAATACTTAAGTTGATTTTTTAAATAGTTATTTTTACGATTCTATACTTTGTAATAAAAAAATGATCATTGTTATCACAGCCTACCGGATGGCTTACATGGTTAATTACTCACAATTTCCTTTTACGTTTTTGTAATTTGATTCAATTAAAAAATAATTATAAATAAAAAAAATATTTTGAGTGGCTCGTTTTTAAGTGTCATTCTGTATACATCATAGATAAATAAAATAAAAATAAAAAAATAAATAAATATTTCATCACGGCATATTACCCATTGCTGGGTGTGCCAATCTGCTTTGTACATAAATATCACTAATGATGGAATATTTGTTCCGTGCGGGCGCTTACCAGGCGTCACCTCACGGGCACTCATAGCTAAATTAAATTAAAATAGTACGAAATTAATATACTATCGTGTCGTTTTGAATACAGGAATAGTTGCGACCATACTTGCATTGAGCCATGGAGTACACATGCATACAATTTGTAAATAGAATAACAAACGTACAAAAACAAACTAATTTTCAATCGTTTTTTACCTCTCGCTAAGAGAGGTATTGCATTCATGCTAAAAATCGCATATCCAGATTTTATTGAATAAGCACGTTTTAAGGTCCCTACAATCCGATTTTAACATTTTTACGATGAGGTCTGTGTGTGTGTGTGTGTGTGTGTATGTGTGTGTGTGGATGTGTGTGTGTGGGATGTTGGAAGGACGGTTACTCAAAAACTATAAGACTTAAAATTTGTTTAACAACGTATTTCCCAATCGGACATTCATGGGAAGATCTGAAAAGGTTTTGGTAATAATTGGACAACCGGAAGTAGAAGATTCTTGAAAAAAAATCTTCTAAATATTATTTTTTGAAAATTTTTCGTGGTAATATTAAAGAAAATTAAATTCTCTATCTGATACATTTAAATATTTTATTATATATTCCATATTTTAGAGATAAAAGAAGTATAATATATAAAATAATCTGTTGTAATAAATTTGACAGCCGAAAGAATGCCATGAAAAATAGTTGATAATTTAAATTATTTGTAACTGACAGGTAAATGTCAGTGTCAGAAATAATGAGTAATGAATTAAAAATGTACTTGGAGAATCCCTTAGTTCTTGATCTGTGACTATTATGGAGATGACAAGTCTAGGTTGAAGGACTTAAATTTGTTTCAAACATTATGGGACAATGTACACCAGTACTGTAGACTAGAGTAACTTTGAATTGCGAAAAAGCTATCAAATTCTTCTCAAGTAAGTTGTAAATATTGACAAAATTACACATCGATATAAGAATAATCGGAGTGCAATCTATCCGTCACTTTATTAAAGGGAATTAGTGTTATTTAGATATAACATGTATGAAAAAATAAAATGTAAATGAAGATATGTAATAATAGATGCACAATCCATATATACATTTTAGACCGCCCAAAATTAATGTTTTTACTAGAAGAATATGAAGAGAAAGTAAACAACGTTGTTCGAATTGAAAATTGCAGTTACCAGCCTAATATTTATATATGGTAAACTCTACTTTGTAATTTATTGTAACATAATTTATGGTAAAATATCTTCATGTTGAGACATGCTATTATTGAATAATAAAGAAGTTTATACGTCATAGATTTATATGAATATATTATTTGTATTTATAAAAATATTCTTTGCTTTATGCATACAGCCAGATAAAATATACGGCGAGAGGTTATGTGCTGGCCACATCAGATTTTTTAAAGTGATAATGCGATATATATTTAAAATTTGTTTTTCCTTCATGCCTCCGCTATCATAATTTTTTAAATCCGCCACTGATAATTTGTGCTTCATTGCGAGTGTTTAGTTCTTCGTATGCATTTTGCTGCAAAGACATGGGCCCGTATTCCGAGCGCACTTTTACAATAAAAGCGCTTTTATTATATTCGTATGAGGAGTGTGCTCCATAAAACCGCTTTTATTATAAAAGTCCGATCGGAATATGAACCATTCCGTTTAGACAATAAAAAGAGGTACATTTCATTCATTATAGTTATATCATATTTATTCAATTGGTTTATTATTGGTAAATAACTATTTATACGTCGAATTTTGATAAATAACAAAATTTACACTGTATAGGATGTTATAATGTTATCAGTTGTGAGTTTTGATTTATATGAATACTAAGGAAATCGCAGGATATCACCCGACAACATAACGTCATCAATTATCTCGCCCCCCCCCCTCCTGGCGATTTGAAGCATGTATGCTTCCGATTGATAACGTGGACATGGGCATAGCCAAGGGGGGCAGTTGCCTTCCCCCCTAGAAATGGACTAAAAATATATTGGTAACATTTTGGTATAAAACAAAAAACTACAGTCCACTAAACTAAATAAAAGTTTTTTTTTAAATAATATATCATAATTTTCGTAGTGCCACATAGTAGTGTAACATGAGCCTTATATATAACAAATATCTATTATTTTTAACTCTTTAACGCACGCCCAGGGTACTTTGCACGATCTTAAATGCAGCACAATACTAAGCTCCGTACTAGAGCTGCGATCCTGCAAAAAAACATCGATGTGATCGATCTGATCAGAATCGATTTTTATTTATGATCAACTGATCAATTCAACACTAAATTGATCTGATCGATTCAACAACATGTCAAGGTCATGTGTACGCATGCGAATATAAACAGCGGCATCATTGAATCGCTGTCTGTACTACATTAAATGGATTAGATCTATAAAAAAAAAGATCATAAATTACCATACTTCACCCCCCTTCCCCATCATCAAACTGCATTACCCCCCCCCCCAACATTAATCCTGGCTACGCCCCTGGACGTGGGGATCAAGTCGTGGAAACAGATTTTATAAATTTTATACGCTGTTTAATACTAATATAAATAAATTGCGATTGACCTGTGACCTTCAGATAAAATAATATAGAAGGTACTGCAGATCACTAAATGCTTGTATGGTGCAATAATTTGGCAATTATTTTTTATAAATTGAGAAAAATATTATATCAATGTGATTACAAAGGAGGAAAATTTGAACAAAAACATATTATTAGAGGAGGAAATTTTGTAAAATTCTTTTATATATAAGCGATAAGTTTACATTAGTTCCTGTTGTTATGAGTGAATGATACTATTGAGTTAAAATGAATTTCTTGCGACGCTGTTGTGTATTTATTGCTATAACTGAAATTGTAAGTGCTTATTATTAAGAAATTTATATCTATATACATAGAGTAGTAATAATAATGAAATTGATTTTAGATTCCTATTGTCATACATTTTGCGACTCTTTCACGTGAATTGTTATTATATAGGCGAACTATTTTCGACAGTATTCCACCGGATGAATTGTATTGGAAACTCGCTTTCTCCGTTTCAATCCTTATTGAGGTCATATTTTTAAGTACAGCCGCAGTTTTATACAAAGGCACATGTAATGTAAGTAATACATAATGAAGTCCTAATAAATTTATTATTACAATGGAACTGTGTTTTAGAAAAATTCAAAATATTTTCTCCCTTGGATAATTGTAAATGGAATTTTTGCTGGTTTAGTGTCTGTTGGATGTTTTATTTCTTTTTTCCATCCTCAAGCTCCAAGTTTTGTGTTTACCATGGTTGCACTTCTTTCCAGTAAGTTTAAACAAATACAAAAAGAAAACAAAAATGAGTTTTAAAATATTTTTACAGGCTTTTTGTGGGGAAAATGGATTTTAGTTATCATGTGCCGTAATGCAATCAAAAGCAAGGAATCAGAAACACATCATACTTCCAGTAAGTAAGAAGCAAACAAAGATGTATTTTTAAGAGTGTGAAATAAATTTACTTATATAAAATTAACATAAAATATTTTTATAGGCGATTTGCGGGATAAATGGAGTTTACCTACATGGTGCCGTAATGGAATCAAAATCGAAAACAATGAATTAGAATCAAAAAACATACTTCCAACAATTTAGAAACACAAAAGATGTATTTTTTAGAGTATGAAATAAACTTACTTATAATAAATAAAATTAACATAAAACATGTTTGTAGGAGTTTTGCGGGATAAATGGAACTTACCTAGATGATGCTGTAATGGAATCAAAATCGAAAATAATGAATTAGAATCACAAAACATATTTCCAACAATTTAGAAACAATTAAAGATGTATTTTTTAGAGTGTGAAATAAATTAACTTAAAAAAATCTGTTGTGGCCAGCACAATACCTTCCGTCAATCCTGTGTATTATATATAAATTCCATACATATAATTTTCTTGCAAAAGATTCTAAATTTCCAGTAAAATTATTTCAGAAACAAACTATGCAAATTACACTTGACACTAACATCCCCTTCTTCTTTAGCTTCCCCCATTCGTTAGGGGTCACTATTTTTTATTTTCTTCTTCCACTCATTTCTGTTTTACGTGTCGTTCTCGTTCAGTTTCTTTTCTCTCAATTTTTCCGCACACCGAGAGAAATGTGTTGTTATGATAAATATATTTATAATAGTTGTTATTATATTTTATATTTAAAAAAGGGACAAATACACAAGATATATGAATTAAATATGTATGGATATTAAAAAGTTTAGAATATTATGTAATAAGAACAAATATATAAAATACTAATTTTAAATATATATTTATTTTCAAATTTAAAATAATATCATCCTTAATATTCGAGATATTATTAATAATTATAAAGTTATATTAAATTTTATTATAGCATGTGGTAAAATTTACTATACAAAATATTTACTTCATTTAAACAAGTATCTTAGGCTCAAAATTACAGCATACTTATAAGGGCAAACTAATATATTACATTTTTATAGTAGATATAGGGTGTGCACATTAAATTCCTACGTAACGTAATCGATGTACAGGTACCTTATTTAAAGACAACTTTTATAAATAGAATTTATTTTTCTAAGTACGTCAATGTAATAACAAAAAATACTACTCAACGAAACAGATTTCATAACAAGAATAAAATAAATTAAATTCTAAATAATAATCCTAACAGTTTCACACAAATTTTCAAGCCACTACGATTTTAAAATATTACAAAATTGTTGCACATTTTCATTTGAGGATTGATGTACACGATTTTATTGTTTTATTTCCACTTAATCGACGCAGAAGCATATACACATGTAAGTGAACATGAAGACTGTTCTTCCCTTGATCATCGCTTGCCTGTTGACTGACGCCGTCAGTCGCAATACCTGAGTATTTTAAAGTTGAATATACCGAATATTTAATTCTAATATGTAATATACAATTAAATATCTCTATATATTTAAATATATTCGGCAAATATACATATAATTATTCTTAATATGCTGTCTTTAATTTTAAATATATATGGTTTAAAAATATACGAATCTTAATAGTAAATACATTTTTATAATACTTTTACATATACGTTTCCCAATACTTAATATTTATATATTTAAATTTAAAATTTTGATGTACAATATACAATTTTTAATATACATTTCTCTCAGTGCAATACAGTCCTTCCATCTTATCTTTGGTCTTCCTCTGTTTTTTCAACCTTCTATTATTCATATTTCATATTCATTCTTCATCCAATATATTCTCCATTTCACCTCATGACATTTTCAATCATCTCGCTTGTATCTTTCTAGAAACTTGTAACACTAGAGTTATTTCCTTACTGTATCTTTCCGTGTCTTCCCCAACATCTACTTCAACATCCTCATCTCTGCCATATTAATTTACTTTTTATTTATACTGACATGTCATCTGTCAATTTGAATTATATGAATATATTAGTACTTTACATGTTTGGCATAGCTGGCTGATTTATAAAATTTAATTTCTTTAAAATTCTTTAACTCTATATCTATTGAATATGAAGTATAAAATTCAATCAAATCGTATAGAGAATAATATATTCTTTAAGGTATAATAACGTTAAATGTGAATAAATCAAATTTAACTGGTTAAATCTTCAAAGGAGGCTACTTTCGGTTCACCAATTATAACCAAAACCTAATCAGTTGTTCTTTTGGATGTAAACGAGAAATATGAAAAAATTATAACTTTCGGATTCGTGATATTGAAGTTATGCAATCCGAAAGGATCGTCACACATCCACAGATACACACGCACACACATACATACATACATACAGACATCATCGTAAAAATGGTAAAATCGGATTGTAGGGACCCTAAAACGTACTTATTCACTAAAAACTCATCATTGAATTTTTTGACCAGACAATACCTTTCTTACCTAAAGGTGACGGAAGCTAAAAAATAGGCGTGATCAACACATTGCCTTCTACCAATATCAGTTTTATTTAAAATAAGTATCCTTGTCATGTTAACTATAGGGTTCGTGGCCGAATTCTTCAAGTATGTATTAATAGCGGGATCCGGATAGTTTCGGTTTCGGATGCAAAAATATCCGGATATCCGGATAATTGAATGTTGATCTATCCGGATCTTGGTTCCAAATCTCAGTATCGGATTTTGGATCCGGATCTGAGTATTGAATTTTGGATCCGAATCTGAGTATCGGATCTTTAATCCGTATCCGAATATCGAATCTTAGAAACGGATTTTAGTAGTTTATATTAATATGTTACTTTATATGTGTAATAATACAAATTTGTTTTTACCTTCCATCATCGCTAGGGAAGGAATGTATTGTCACTTTCTTGTTATACTATTACTGGAAAGGAACTGTCGGTGTAGAATTATATAAAATACATAGAAATGACGGAAGGTATTGTGCTGGTCACAACAGAATTTTTACTACTTGACACTCTTTTTCTTTTGAAATTAATACGATTTATAACAAATTTGAATATTCAAAGATTATACAATTATAAAGTTGACATGTCTGTAGTGAAAATGATTATGCAGAAGACTCACGTCATCAACCTGAAAAGAACTTTATAAAAAGAAATACAACTTGTAGTAATTATTAGTTGTTATTTATTTTTAAAAAAATCTGATGTGGCCAGCACAATACCTTCCGTCAATCCTGTGTATTATGTACAAATTCAAAATAATGTTACTGCACGCGCCCATACATAAATTGTCTTGCAAAAGATCCTATATTTCCAGTAAAGTTATTTCATTAACAAACTATGCAAATTGCACTTGACACTGACATTTTCTTCTTCTTCTTTAGTTTTTCCCATTCGTTAGGGGGTCGCCATTTTTTATTTTCTTCTGCCACTCATTTTTGTTTTGCGTGTCATTCCTCATTCAGTTCCTTTTCCCTCAAGTCTTCTACAATACAGTCTTTTCATCTTATATATGGTCTTCCTATGTTTCTTCCACCTTCTATTAATATATTCATCTCTCCTCATGACATGTTCAAACCAATGTAATCGTCTCTCATATATCTAGAAACTTCTAACACTAGAGTTACTTCCCTTATTCTTTCATTGATTTACATTTTATTGATACTGACATCTGTCAATTTGAATTACCTGAAAATATTAGCAGTTTCCATGGTTAAGTTAGCATAGCTGGCTGAATTATGAAATTTATGTGAAATTTATTATTTGTATTCTTCTTTAACTCTATATCTGTTGAATAACAAATATAAAATGCAATCAATCGTATAGATAATAATATATTCTTTAAGTTATAATAACATTTAACTGATTTTTTCAAGAAAAACTGTTAAAATCTTCAAATGAGGGTACTTCCGGCCGACCAATTATAACCAAAATCTAAACAGGTCTGCATATGGTTGTAAGGAAGAGGAATACGCAAGAATTGTAATTTTTGGAATTCTAGTATTGGAGATATCGTCCACGAAAAAGCGGTCACATACACACACACATACACACACACACACACACGCACATACGAACACACACATACAGACATCATCGTAAAAATAGTAAAATCGTATTGTAAAGACCCTAAAACGTGCTTATTCAATGAAAACTCACCACCGAATTTTTTGACCAAAGACAATACCTTCCTTACCTAGAGGTGACGGAAGGTAAAAAGAAGAAAAAATATACTAGTATTAAAGGAACGTATATATTAATTAACACTTATTGCTAAGTCGTTCCTTATTCCTTTTACGGAATATAAAATTATTTGACATAACATGGTCATTCTCAGTAGTGTCAACGTATAGTACGAAAATAAACTACAATTATGTCAAATAATTTTATATTCCGTAAAAAGAATAACGATTGACTTACAAATCATTGCAAATATCATTAATATATATATTACTTCATACTAGTACTTTTTTCTTCTTCTTTTAAAAATAAATAACACCCAATAATTTCTACAAGTTATATTTCATTTTATAAGGTTTTTTTCTGGTTGATAACGTGAGTCTTCTGCCTAATCACTTTCACTATACAAATTATTTTCAAAGACACTTGCTCTAGAAACCAAAAATTATAATTAATTAATTATATTTAGTAAACTGAATTGAAGAAGCTGCAAGGTTCTCGGCGAAACATTTATTGTTATATTATTTAGCACATTTTAAATATAAGTTTTGTTTTTTTCTTTTTGCATTTTACCCAAGTTGACCTTATAATTGCACCTTTCCCTATTAAATTAATAAATAAACACTAAGTGAAAACGAAAGATTTAAATGTGAGGTTATTAACGTTCGCATCTGCAACCGCCCAATTCATAATTCACAGACTGCATCATCTAACTCATGGAACGCCTACATACACCACTCAGCAGTAAAACATCTTGGCTAAGAAAAACTACCTTCATGTCCTAACTGTCACACTGAATGTGCGCTATTTATAACCTACTTGCATCTTCCTAAATTTCTTAAAACTCATCACTTCATTTGTTACCCCAAATTTATATCTATGTAGTTCTAGAAGAGGATTTAAATTTTAAAATATTCTTATTTAAAATTATTTTTCATTATTTATTCCGTATTTTTGATTGCATCTTACGTCATCATAAATTTTATTTTATGAATACTTAGCCAACAAACTAATTTTATGAAAAGCAGTAAAAAGTACTTTTTTGGATTTAAACTAAATTAAACATAAATCTTGAAATCTCTCTAGAACAGTACTGTTATACGAACGAGTTACAAATCGTAAATTTTAGAATTAGTATCTCTAGAGATTACATTACCTGACAATCTCGCCAAAATAGAACATTTTAATTTTTAATGCAATCACATTATGGTGTAAAATACAAACACAGCGACACAAGAGCTTTAAACTCACTAAACTCAGTGTCAGTGCTGCTTTTATCTATTGTTTTCATATTTCTTATTTACTATCACTTCCAAACAAATAAAATAAATATATAATGTAAACATAAAAAGTTTTCTACTAAAATATATTGATCGCCGGAATATATGTATTAAGCAACTCATTGTGAAAATAGTATTGACCTTTTCAATTACTGTTAAAATTGATTTAATTATGAGCATCATTTCAACTATTAGACTGTTGTATAGTCTTTGGTCAAAAAAATCGATAGTGAGTTTCTAAAGAATAAGTACGTTTTGGGGTTCATAGAATACGAATTCACTAATTTTATGACGTCTGTATGTATGTATGTGTGTATGTGTGTGTGTGTGGTGTGTGTGTGTGTGTGTGTGTGTGTGTGTGAGTGTGTATATAACGATCGTTTCGGATCGCATAACTCCAATACCACGGTTCCAAAAATTATATTTTTTTCGTATTCCTCAAGTTTACATCCAGAAGAACAAGTGATTAGATTTTGGTTATAATTGGTCCACAGGAAGTACCCTCAATTGCAACTTTTTCTTGAAAAACGCAATTAAATATCATTTATTGACATTTAATGATTATAAATTTTTAAGAATATATTATTTTCTATACGATTTGATTATATTTTCTATTTCATATTCAATAGATATAGAGTTAAATAATTATAAAGATATTTTTTTCATAAATCAGCCAGCTATGCTAACCATGGAAACTGCTAATATATTCAGATAATTCAAATTGACAGATGTCAGTATCAATGAAAAGAAAATGAATGTGGCAGAGACTAGAATATTGAGGTAGATGTTCAGGAAGACACGGAAAGATAGGGTAAGGAATGAAAGGTGAGGGAAATGGCTAGAGTGATAAAGTTTCTAGACAGTTACAAGAATGACGATTGCATTGGTTTGAACATGTCATAAGGGGAGATAAAGAATATATTTGAAGAAGAATGAATAGCTTATTAATAAGGTAGGAGAAACAGAGGAAGACCAAAGATAAGTTAGGACTGTATTGCGGAAGACTTGAAAGAAAAAGAATTGAATGAGGTCGACATGAAATGAGTGGAGGAAGAAAATAAAAAATAATGACCCCTAACGATTATCGAATAAGAAAAGCTAAAGAAGAAGATGTCAATGTCAAGTGCAATTTGCATAGTTTGTTTATAAAATAATTTTACTGGAAACATAGAATCTTTTGCAACAATATTTATGTATATGGCGCGAGTAGTCACGTGATTTTACTATCGAGGCCCGTGTCAAAATGACAGCTATCAATTATGTCCATAACTGACAAATGTCATAATTAATAGCTGTCATTCTGTACGGGCCCCCATATATATGATTGCCAAAGTCAGCAAAGTCACGTAGCTTCTCGCGCCCAATGGAATTTGTACATAATACACAGGATTGACGGAAGATAATGTGCTGGCCACATCAGATTTTTATAATTTATAATTGTGTTTGTAATTTTTTTATAAAATTATTCAACTGCTATGTAGAAAATTAATTTAAGAAACAATAAAATATTGCATTAAAAATTAAATTAATGTTACCTATAAAAGTATGTATGTATTTTAAGACACATTTTTTAATGAATTGACTAGCTTGTACCAAGTTCAGCGTGCACAGTAATACGTCATGATATATGATAAACATACTTTGTTTTCTTGAACCATGTACATATTTATAATAAGAAATTTGGCATGTAAAGCAAAAAACTAAAAGTTACATATGTTGTAAAGTGCCTTATCTGCCTTTCTGGCTCCCTTATAACTATTCACATTTTATGTTTAACAATAAACTAATGTTCATCCTACTTTATCTCTGGTCTACCCAGAAAGCTACATGGCTAAGCAGTGAAGGCATTCTCAGTCTTGTTGAAATTCATCTCACGGATATATAACTCGGCTGGCTGTAGCCTTTGATTGGCTCTCATTATAACCGGAAACGAGGTGAACGGGAAGTGCGAATATGTCACGTGACCAGACTCTTTCATCACGCGCAGATGTGGGGTTCCGGTACAGTGAAAGGAAGACCAGGGAATAGAAGGAATACGCATGTAAAATATCAAGAGGGTTAAGGATAATATTTTGAATTTATATAGAATTTTAAACGATAAAAACGTTATACGTTATACGATATACGTTGACACCCACTATTCTAAATCTTATTTTATAGGCATTTGTATTATAGATACATGAAATGAAACTTTAAAAATAATAATACAATTTTTTAATGAGTTTAAATATAATGACTCATTTGATTAGAGATGTCACGGATGAATATTTTCTGTACCTTCATTATTTTGAACTGGAAAAACGGAAGCATATTTAAAAATCTGATGTGGCCAGCACATAACCTCTCGCCGTATATTTTACCTGGCTGTATGCATAAAGCAAAGATTATTTTTATAAATACAAATAATATATTCATATAAATCTATGACGTATAAACTTCTTTATTATTCAATAATAGCATGTCTCAATATGAAGATATTTTACCATAAATTATGTTACAATAAATTACAAAGTAGAGTTTACCATATATAAATATTAGGCTGGTAATAGCAATTTTCAATTCGAACAACTTTGTTTACTTTCTCTTCATATTCTTCTAGTAAAAACATTAATTTTGGGCGGTCTAAAATGTATATATCTGGATTGTGCATCTATTCTTATATATCTTCTTTTACATTTTATTTTTTCATACTTGTTATATCTAAATAACCTTAATTCCCTTTAATAAAGTGACGGATAGATTGCACTCCGATTTTGTCAATATTTACAACTTACTTGAGAAGAATTTGATAGCTTTTTCGCAATTCAAAGTTACTCTAGTCTACAGTACTGGTGTACATTGTCCCATAATGTTTGAAACAAATTTAAGTCCTTCAACCTAGACTTGTCATCTCCATAATAGTCACAGATCAAGAACTAAGGGATTCTCCAAGTACATTTTTAATTCATTACTCATTATTTCTGACACTGACATTTATCTGTCAGTTACAAATAATTTAAATTATCAACTATTTTTCATGGCATTCTTTCGGCTGTCAAATTTATTACAACAGATTATTTTATATATTATACTTCTTTTATCTCTAAATCTATGGAATATATAATAAAATATTTAAATGTATCAGATAGAGAATTTAATTTTCTTTAATATTACCACGAAAAATTTTCAAAAAATAATTTTTAGAAGTTTTTTTTTCAAGAATCTTCTACTTCCGGTTGTCCAATTATTACCAAAACCTTTTCAGATCTTCCCATGAATGTCCGATTGGGAAATACGTTGTTAAACAAATTTTAAGTCTTATAGTTTTTGAGTAACCGTCCTTCCAACATCCCACACACACACACACACACACACACACACACACACACACACACACACACACACATACACACACACACACACACACACACACACATCCACACACACACACAGACATCATCGTAAAAATGTTAAAATCGGATTGTATGGACCTTAACGTGCTTATTCAATAAAATCTGGAAATGCGATTTTTAGCATGAATCCATTACCTCTCTTAGCGAGAGGTAAAAAGGGAAACTGTATGCGTGTGTGTGTATGTGTGTGTGTGTGTGTGTGTGTGTGTGTGTGTGTGTGTGTGTGTGTGTGTGTGTAGGTGGGTGTGAATCCTCTTTACACTAAAACACTATCGTTCAGAAAATTTTAAAACCTTATATTTCTACCTTATTCAAATGTGGAAAGAAACCATTCGATTTTGATGTAAATCAGATAACCGGAAATGGCACTTTACTGGAAGCTAAAAATAGTTTTTCTTCAAAAAATATCTTTAAATGCTATTTTTTCGAGATTTATGTTATATAAAAATGAGAACTTATTAAATTTTCTACAGGTTTGCATTAATACTTTTACTATATATTTTATGGATAAATTTATAAAACTATCTATAATTTTAATCCCGGAGCCTACGCTTTAACAGCAACTCCTTGGTTACGCACTTTAGATCTCAAATACATGTAACTGACATATATGTCACTGTCAACATATTGAGTATTTTAAATAATAATAGTAACGTATTAAAAAGAAAATATTAAATAGAACAATAATTATATGGAAAGGAACTTTATACAGTTACCAGCATAAATAAATAGGGTAGGAATATATGTAAGTATATAAATAAAAATAATATATATATCGTCACGGCATATTACCCATTGCTGGGTGTGCCAATCCGCTTTGTACACAGATTTCGGTTATGATGACATATTTGTACCGTGCGAGCGTTTACTAGGCGTCATCTCAGGGGCACTATTAATGCAAACCTGTTGAAAATGGAATAATCTTTAATTTTTATAATAACACGTTAGGGAAAATAACATTTAAAGGTATTTTTTTAAGAAAAACTATTTTGAGCTTCAAGTAAACTGCCATTTCCGGTTATCCGATTGACACCAAAATTTAATGGCTTCTTTCGATAGTAGAATATGGTAGAAATACATGGTTTCAAAAGTTTCTGAATGAAGATATTTGAGTTAGAGTACTCAGAAGATCCACACACACACACACACACACACACACACACACACATACACACACACACATATACACACACACATACATACATACATACATACACACCCACAGACATCATCGTGAAAATGTTAAAATTGGTCATTTACCAAAATCTCGATATGCGATTTTTAGCACGATCCCTATACCTCCCTTACTGTGGGTAGCGGGAGGTAAAAAACATTATATTAAACATAAATAATTACAATATTTTCTCATTTATACGAATTGTAACTTCGTTTGAATTATAAAATATCACACTATTTTATGTTCTTGTTACAAAAATAACTATTATATCTACGCCCGTAATTCACACAGTTTGAAAATATTTCTTTCCTTACAATGCATTTGCAATGGTGATGGTGACTTGATATACGACTATGAACAATGAAATGAAAACAAATATAGTGAATAATTTACATTTACATTCTAGGTGGCAGATCTGCATTCTACGTCCTTTATTATTATAATCTCCCAATGTGTGATTAAAATGTTATTAATGTGCAACATTTTTCCTCAGAATATTCCAATATGCAAATACTGAGTATAGTTTCCTCTAACCTTTTTATGCATGTATGAGACTAAAGCAGTTGGCGATATTTTCAAAGAGAAAGTCAGGAAAATTTCCTCGAATGTATAAAGACAAAGTCCGCATGTTTTAATCAGGACGTTCTCGCATTTTCTCAGCCCGCCGCCAGTGGCGTCACTTGTTTTCTTATTCTATTCTTTTGTTCTTTGAAATATTATTTAAACGCTCGCTGTGGTTTTATTCTGCACTTCTGAGGAAAGTTGTTTGTGTAATCAACTAAAGAAAGAAACTCCATCCGAGGCAGATTGTTTTTAAATTAATACCTATGTACTTTATTATAGAACGTAATTCTCTTTTATTATTCTGGTTTAAAATTAAATTTTTCCTTCTTCAATTAGGATTTATGTGATTCATTTGGAAAATGCCGATTTTATTTTTTTTCTTTTACAAAGCTTAAAAGCAATAGAAAAGTATTCAAACTACTGATATAAATTTACTTTAAGCTCGCTAGAAAGAGTTTAAAGGAGTTACAAATCTGTGAAAAATGCTAATTTAACTTTTTAAATTTAAATTGGTTCTTGCATTTTCGATGCAGTATTTCAGAAGTTCTTACAGATAAAATATAAATAAAATTTTTAGTACATTAATTTTTATCTTTCACTAAGAGAGGTATTGTATTCATGCTTAAAATTGTATATCCAGATTTTAATGAATAAGCATGTTTTAAGGTATCTATAATCCGGTTTTTATATTTTTACGATAATGTGTGTGTGTGTGTGTGTATTGGGAAGAGCTGAAAAGGTTTTGGTAATAATTGAACAACCGAAAGTAGCAGATTCTTATCTAATGTGGACACCACATGATTTCCTTGTACGATTATTAAACTATACATATTTTTTTAATAAATAAATTACAAAATATTAATTTTAACTTCATAACAATAAGATATATAGCGACCATAAAGGCAGTTTTTAAAGAAAGTTTTGATTACAACAAAGAAATATTTGATTACAACAATGAATATGACTAATTTCACAATAAAAATATAATATTTGTTATTGTACGAATCATAAAATTGCACGTATTTAACGTAATTTGACATGAACATTTTTTTATGTTTTTGTCCTAATCCATAGCAAGCTTTATTACAAAAACAAAAAAGTATATAATTTTTAAATTTACTTATCTCGCTTATACAAAGGGCTAATTTAATAATACTTGATGTGCTAGACGCAGAAATTAATACTCTAAAACTTTTATTTGAAGCATTTATTTCTAAAATCAAAATAAAATCATTTTATTCAAGAAAAACTGTTAACAACTTCAAGTAATGTACCACTTCCGGTTAGTCTATTTTAACCAAAATCTATTATGTTATTTCGATTGACACAAAAGTCTTGTATACCAAATTTGAAAAGTTTTGGATTATATTTTAAAACCATTTTTCATTAAAATCTATTATAGGCTTCATGTAAAGTGCCACTTCTAGAAATTGTGTAATAACCAGAAAGGGAGGTGCACAACTAGATGTTATAGCAGTCTTAAATACAAAATTTCAACTTTCTACGGCTTACCGTTTTTGAGTTATGCGAGATACGTACGTACGTACAGACGTCACGACGAAATTAGTCAAAATGGATTCAGGGATGATCAAAATGTATATTCTCGCTGAAATCTGAAAACCGAAATTTTTCGCGATTACAATACTTCCTTTACTTACGTACAAGGAAGTAAAAATTTTCTAAATATGATTTTTTGAAAATTTTTATTCTTGCTAGTATTAAAGAAGAGTAAAATCTCTACCTGATACATATTTTATTATATCTTTTATAGATTTATAGATAAAGAAATATAAGGTATATAATAATTTGTTGTAATAAATCTGACAGCACAAATAATGTCATGGAAACCATTTGAATAATAAAAAGTTTGTAACTGACAGATAAATGTGAGTGTCAAAAATCCAGAGACAATACTGAAGATTTTTTCTGGGAAGTACATACATTATATTGTATTAACAGTTAAATATTTAAAATTATAGGTATATTACATATACCCTTCAAAAATACTGTCAATCCCGACAATGAATTGGAAACATTTCGAAAAATTAGAAGAGTAGGACAAAATTTCTTCATAGAATGAAATTACAATTGAACACTCTAAATATAATTTTTGGTGTAGATTGTAGGTATACAAGAAATGTTAAATACAATAGGGCGCGAACAATCATGTGACTTTGTTGGCCTTGACAAGCAGATATGCGGCCCGTGTCAGAATGATAGCTATGTATCTCTCTTAGCGAGAGGTAAAAAACTTTTTAAAATGATAGTGCAAATTTGGTTTTTCACGGCCTGGTCTACCTGATTTTTTATTCTCAATAATTCTAGCGTGACCCCCGTATAACTATTATTCACTACCATAGATAAATTTCATTCGGTAAATTGTATTATAAACTGCAATTACATCCATTAATTTATAATTGTTTTATGTTAAGTAAAACAATTTATTTGAACAATGTAATTACAGTTTCACAGCATTAACTTCTTGTTTGAAATATTGGCTAAACTTTTACAAAATGTGTCCAGTGCAGATAGTTAAATAAAATTAGAGTTAATGAGTGCGGTTTGCGGTATCTGCATTGAACACTTTCTTGGTCCGCGCTCAGAGAATATTGTAGTAATTCTCTCATTTCCAGAACTGTTCGATAAGAAGCATTGTAGATTGTAGCTCACCAGTATTAGAGTAATCTCACAGTGAGATTAGTCTATGCCAGTATTTAACTTTATGCTCGCATGGAAATGTAATTTTATTTTAAAAGACTGCAGAATGAGATGCATTAGTTTGTTGTTTAATACTTTACAACCGCTCAACTTGGGTTAAAAAGAGAATTACGCTCGTATGTTATGTATGAAATTTATTATCCTGAGAAGAGTTTGCAGAACTTTGACATGATAGTTGTCCTGTTCACAAAAAAATTCACTCATGAAGTTCAGTACATTTAAACTACCGAACTACAACTTTTATTCCGCTAGCGAGAAGTTGTTTCGCAGGAAACATTTAAAGCAACAACGTATTTTACTATCCTAACTAGAAAATGTTCACCAGCAGCGTTATTTATTCTGTGAATATATTGTAACAAAACTGGTTTGTTTATATATTTCGTTTAACCAAAGATATATCGTATATGTAGTTTATACCTACAATGTGGTAATAATGCGGATTTCCAAGGAAAAGTTTTTAAATGTGCCAGGCATATAAATTTTAGCTAATACTAAATTTTCATGGTGCACTAAGTCCTTTTTTGAAGTTTTTGATACATAACAACTAATTTCGATATTCCTCTGGTACTATAACAATATATATAAAATAGTTTTTTTACCTTTCGTCACCTATAGGTAAGGAAGGTATTGTCTGTGGTCAAAATTTCAATGATGAGTTTTTAGTGAATAAACATGTTTTAGGGTCCATATAATACGATTTTACCATTTTTACGATGATGTCTGTATGTATGTATGTATGTGTGTGTGTGTGTGTGTGTGTGTGTGTGTGTGTGTGTGTGTGTGTGTGTGTGTCTGTGTGTGTATGACGAAAGTTTCGCATAACTTCAATACCACAATTCCAAAAATATAATTTCGTATTCCTCAAGTTTACATCCAGAAGAATAGGTAATTGGATTATGGTTATAATTGGTTAGCATAGCTGGCTGATTTATAAAATTCAATATCTTTATAATTCTTTAACTCTATATACATATATTGAATATGAAGTATAATATGCAATCAAATCGTATATAGAGAATAATATATTCTTTAAGTTATAATAACATTAAATGTCAATAAATGATATTTAACTGCGTTTTTTCAAGAAAACTGTTAAAATCTTCAAATGAGGGTACTTCCGGTTGACCAATTATAACCAAAATCTAATCACTTGTTTCTCTAGATGTAAACTTGAGGAATACGAAAAAAATATAATTTTTGGAATCGTAGTATTGAAGTTCTGCGATCCGAAACACAGACACTCATACATACATACAGACATGGTCGTATAAATGGTAAAATCGGATTTTAGGAACCCTAAAACATGCTTATTCACTAAAAACTCATCATTGAATTTTTTGACCAAAGACAATACCTTCCTTACCTAAAAAAGGTGACGGAAGGTAAAAATAGTAAAATCTATTAAATTAAGTATTAAACACTTATGCAATATTGTTTAGTTTTTTAGTATTTTAAATTTCTTTCATAAATTGTTATTTTCGTTAATTATTTTTTAACATAACTCTTTGAGAGTTCATCCTAGGTGAAAAAAAAATCTGTTGTGGCCAGCACAATACCTTCCGTCAATCCTGTATATAATGTATAAATTCCATACATATTTTTTTTTCAAAAGATTCTAAATTTCCAGTAAAATTATATCATAAACAAACTATTCATATTGCACTTGTCACTGACATCTTCTTCTTCTTTAGCTTTTCCCATTCCTTAAGGGTCGCTATTTTTGCGTATCGTTCTCATTCAGTTCCTTTTCTCTCAAGTCTTCCGCAATACAGTCCTTCCATCTTATCTTTGGTCTTCCTCTGTTTCTTCAACCTCCTATTACTAAACTATTCATTCTTATTCCAATATAATTCTTCATTTCTCTCATCGTCTTTCTTGTATCTTTCTAGAAACTTGTAACACTAGAGTTATTTTCTTACCGTATCTTTCTGTGTCTTCTGACATCTGTCAATTTGAATTATATGAATTTATTAGTAGTTTCCATGTTTAGCATAGCTGGTCGAATTATAAAATTTAATTTCTTTAAAATTCTTTAACTCTGTATCTATTGAATATGAAGTATAAAATTTAATCAAATCGTATAGAGAATAATATATTCTTTAAGTTATAATAACGTTAAATGTCAATAAATCAAATTTAACTGTTAAATCTTCAAATGAGGCTACTTCCGGTTCACCAATTATAACCAAAATCTAATCACTTGTTATTCTGGATGTTAACTTGAGGAATACGACAAAATTATAATTTTTGGAATCGTGGTATTGAAGTTATGGAATCCGGAACTTTTGTCACACACATACAGACACAATTACATACAGACATCATCGTAAAAATGGTAAAATCGTATTATAGGGACCCTAAAACATGCTCATCATTGAATTTTTTGACCAAAGACAATACCTTCCTTACCTAAAAGGTGACGGAAGGTAAAAAATGTAAGAACCTTTTTTATGCAAAAACAAGTTTTCATTTTGTATTCTAAAATTTTGATACAGGCCACTGTTTTCGAGAAAAATCGAAGATAGCGGCTTGCGCCTCCCGTCCCCAAGGTCGTAAAATTAAATTTTTCATCAGACTCCAAACCTAAACAACATATATTAAAATCATTTCTACCCTACCTTTTGTAAGGCAAAGGTCGTTTTTGATCCCCATTGACTAGTTTAATTAAACATTCGTTACTTCAAGAATCATGAAAAAGTATACTCGTATATTAACAAAACTTTTTCAGCGTTGAAGGAGAAATTTATAAAAATAAATTTTTGACATGGAAGTAAGTTGAAAGAATCTCTACAGCGTATTAATATTAATGAGGTAATATTTTCTGCGAGAAGTCCTTCCAGTACTTTTTACAAATTCTTTAGGATATTTCAGTCCTTTTATTTCAATTAAAAATATGCAGAATCAGTTAATTTCATTGAATATTGCGCTTCGTTCGGAAATATATTCCGAGTTGGCGCGGACATGGCTTTATTAACAGGCAGTTCCGTTCATTTCAGTTGGAAACTTCAGCTCTTGGCACGGCCCTCTGTTTCCTCGCAGTTTCTCCGTTTTGGCCGAGTTTTATATTTCTGCTCTTGAATACAAAATTACTATATTTCCAAGCGAAATTAAACAACAAAATATTTACTTCTCTAGTCCAACAATTCATTATTTCTTTTAAGAAAATTAAATTTGCTTGATGTTTTTTACTGCAGCATTTTACGCTCTGTGATTCAAAATTTACAGCACACTAAATTTCAACCATTGAATAAAATCGGACACTACAACATAATAAAATATTCGCTTAAAATAATATCTTAAATATCAACTCGGGAACCGTTTTAATGGTAGAAATAGAAGACTTTTGAGCGAGCTATAAACGAATCCTGATATCCTACAAATTCAGTGAAATAACTTCAGTAATTACACATGATTAAACTGAAAGTACCTTTTTCTACAGTCTACATAGAAAGTAGCCATTTGCGCTTTCTTTTGTCAACGCAAAATGTCACTTTGCCGCTCTAGCGCGACAAAGTAGAAAAAACGCTCGCTGTCCAAATTTCTAACTATACAATGGTGAGAAATGTCACTTATCTACATTATTAATGGAAACGTTTAGTCAAGGAACTAATTGGCACTGTAGTGACACGTTTACCAACTTTACAAATAAATCTGACATAACTGCTCTGTCGGTATATTACATAACCAAAAAAATGCCGCACTATTGTGAAAATAAAATAGGGCATTCATTTACAAAAACGAAAGGTCAAGAAGAATGGGAAATAACGATAAATTAAAATTAAATATAAAAGACGTTTTATTCTTTATATTACTCCTTATTAATTGAGTGGTAGTGTAAGTACAAAGTGTACCTTTTATTATTTTTTGTTATGGTGGAGAACCCCACTGTGGCGACTGTAGAAAAAATCTTGTGTGTGTTTCAAGCACAAATGGACATTGTCGATTTCGAGAGAATGCCGCGCTCCTGCGTCGCGCGGCAACAATCTCTCAAACGACAATGTCCTATTTTGCGCTCTTAATGCACAAATAGCTATTATCTATTTAAACATATTACTAAAGCAACACTTTAAATACAAGTGCAAAATGTAAAAAGCAAATTGCGAATTTCTCCGTGAAACAAACAATATAATAAAAATTACAAAGTTACCTCTAGTATCACCAGTTTACAACTTCTGAGTCAACTCTAATAGAGCCATCGTCAGAAGTCAGCCAGCACAACAAGTAACCACAAACCCGTTTCGCACTATTTAGTGCTCATCGGTGTGGTGTAATTTGTGGCCTCTATCCGGTCCATAGTGAGTGGACTCCTGGACCAGAAACAATGACTTGTCGTGCTGGCGGTGATCATATGATCATCTACGACGGTAAAAAGCCTGTAGAGGTATGTTAATACCAACAGAGCCCTCTACCGAGAGATATTTTGGCTAAAGTCATATAATACAAGTGCAAACTGCATAAAGCAAATTGCGAATTTCTCCGTGAAACAAACAATATAATAAAAATTACAAATTTACGTCTAGTTTTACTAGTTTACAACTTTAGAGTGAACTCCAATAGAGCCATCGTCAGAAGTCGGCCAGCGGAACAAATAACCACAGACGCGTTTCGCAGTATTTGGTGCTCATCAGTGTGGTGCAACCTATGGTCTCTGTTCGGTCCACAGTGAATGGACTCCTGGAGCAGAGGAAATCAGGCCTATTCTGTAACAAAGTGGTTAATTTTTAACAACTGGTTAAAAAAATTATCCAATAGAAATGGATTTGACTACTAAAAATCCTGTTTTTTGTTACATATCAACATACTTGATTAGCTAAATTTGTTAACCAGTTAAAAATTAACCACTGAGATAGAATAGGCCCAAATACCTCCTATTTGCCATGTTCAGCAAAAATAAAATAGTATAATTGGATTTTGCGTCGCTATTTACATTGCACTCTACTAGCAATATGTCCCATCTTCTATTTTAAATTAGTTATTTGGATTCTGTGTGTCCTTTGAAATTGTAATTTAAAAGTATCCTATAAAATTTATAAAATCACATGAGTGCCAGGTCACCGGCGATTTATTTTTACAAAACCGACGTTTCGGTATCCGTAAGAGTACACTAATACCTTCATCAGGGTCTACAAGCATTCAAATACAAATTAATATTCGTTATTATTATTATTTTTATTAGTTTAAAATATTCTAAAACAAATTTCAGTAAAAAAAATCTGTCATGTTTTATACATTTTACGGAAATATTCATGTGATAACCACTATTAAAATTCAAATATATTTTATGAATATACAATTGTTTTAAATATAACTATTATATTTTTCATTAAAATAAATAAAATATCATGGCAGATAATACATATAATTTTAACAATAGGTGCATATTTATTGTTTAATATTTATAAATTCACAATATTCATATCCGGCAATCATACGTCATGTTTTCCGTCATTTTACATTTTGTATTCAAATATTTTAATAAAATGTAAAATCCCAGGACGAATAATAAATAAAGTGGGTACCCGTAATCCTGAACTCCCACCATTTGCAATGAAGTTCACTCGAAAATGCATAATAAGCTTCTGAATGAAATATCATCACATGCATAACAAATGAACGTCTGTATAAAGTTTTGTTTACTTGTTCGCATAAACAGCTGTTGACATACGAGTATTCTTCACGGGAACAGTTGAATATAGGTAGATGAAGTCACTGAATTTCCGGTATGGTTGGAGGGAACTTTAATTAAGATTTATGTGCCAAATGTATATCTGTTTATTAGAAGTAAAAACTTTTATAACATCTAAGTTAAATTTTATGATATCAAAAAATCTGATGTGGCCTGCACAAAATTTTCCTTCAATCCCGTGTATTATGTTTAAATCCCATACATAAATTTCCTTGCAAAAGATTCTAAATTTCCAGTGAAATTATTTCATAAAAAAACTATGCAAATTGCACTTGACACTGACATCTTCTTCTTTAGCCTTTCTTATTCGTCGGGGGTTGCTATTTTTTATTTTCTTCTTCCACTAATTTTTTTGCGTGTCGTTCTCATTCAGTTCTTTTTCTCTCAAGTCTTCCGCAATACAGTCCTTCCATCTTATCTTTGGTCTTCCTCTGTTTCTTCTTGTATTACTAAGCTATTCATTCTTCTTCCAATATATTCTTCATCTCTCCTCATGATATGTTCAAACCAATGTAATCGTCTCTTTTGTATCTTTCTAGAAAAGTTATTTCCCTTATTCTTTCATTCCTTACCGTATCTTTCCATGTCTTCCCTAACATCTATCCCAACATCCTCATCTCTGCCACATTCATTTACTTTTCATTGATACTGACATCTGTCAATTTGAATTATCTGAATATATTAGCAGTTTCCATGGTTAGCATAGCTTGCCCATTTATGGAATTTAATATCTTAATAATTCTTTCTCTATATATATATATTGAATATGAAGTATAAAATGCAATCAAATCGTATAGAGAATTATATATTCTTCAAATTATAATAACGTTAAATGTCAATAAATGATATTTAACTGCGGTTTTTCAAGAAAAACTGTGAAAATCTTCAAATGAGGGTACTTCCGGTTTGCCCAATTATAACCAAAATCTAATCACCTCTTCTTCTGGATGTAAACTTGAGGAATACGAAAAAACCGTTAAAATTCCATTGCCATTTTGACAAATCAAATTGTAATAAAATGCTCATAATCAATAATAATTTAGTCATGTTAGGCACCTAACAATACGGTCATAGGCCTGAGCGTTAAAGAAGACTAACCAAATTATAATTGAAGTTTCAAAAAATAAGAAGAATAAAATAAAATTCAATGATTACCAATTGATTGTTAATACGAGTAAAAAATGTAACATACACACCTGTCGGGAATGCTTATTCCAATCTCGCGCTCATAGCTGACCTCGGTATACCTCCATCATGTAATTTAGCGCTCGGCTGTAATGGTTCATTGAATCGGTGTGTAATATACCATTATTTTAACAAAACAGAACATTGTTATATAAATTTAACCCAGAAAAATTACTTACTAAATTAAAATATTCGGTGTTCAACAAAAACCACACTGTATTCACCTTGTCGTAAAACAATATCTGCCTCATTCAGTGAGATAGAATTTATAATAAAGGATTATATTAGTAAATTAATGTGAAAAAAGAATTAAAAGGTACGTGGTGCGTACCTCTAAATTGATGAACATAAATTAAATAGTAAACACATAATCGAAGTAAATTTATCTTAATATAAAAGTCACCAGAATATCCAAAAGTTAATGTTTACGTACCTACCGCGTTTTCTTTTCTTCTTTATGTCAGAATTACCGTCAGGGGAAACAAATGTCAGTGATTTATTACAAGCCTAAGAATTTCATGCTTAACTTCTCTATTAAATTTACATTTATTTAAAAATCTTTAGGCTTTATTAAGTGAGTCAAAATTACAGTTAAATGATGGAGAAGACGAAACAAAAGAAAAATTTATGGAATAGCTTAACATCACTTGGGACTTGGGACCGAGCAAAACAATTTAACATAATTAAGGAAAAAAATCTGAAATTCTCTAGAGATTAAACAGAGAAAATATCTTGGTTTTAAATAATTTAAACATCTAAAGATGTTTCTTTGTCCTAAATTTTGTTCTAATGAGGTTAAAGCTATACTGAATAAAAAAATCTGATGCGACCAGCACATTACCTTCCGTCATTCTACGTTTTCTGCACAAATTCCACACAGAAATGTTTTGCAAACGATTGTATAGGCCCTTTCTTTTTAGGAAAGAAATGAACTGAACTAAACTACTCGTAAAAAGTACAGTATGTTTTTAAAATAAGAAGTAGAAAATAAAAACATATATAGCTTTATATTTACAACATAATAATCTGCTGAATTGGCTTGTAGCTATGATCTGTTGTATTAGCTAATGTGATTTATTTTTGCCACATTTTACATTTTTACATTTCCAGTAAAAACATTTCACAAAGATATTATGTAATTATATTTGACACAGACATCTGTCAATTAGTAATATTTGAATACTCTGTTTCCATGGTGCCGCTTTTAGCAACATAGATTGCAAGATATTTCTGTATAATTCTTTATCTCTAAATTCATTGAATATGATGAAAAAAGTCTGCCAGCACAATACCTCTCGCCATTATCATTTTATGTTGCATAGAGCGCGAACAGTTATGTGACTTTGTTGTCCTTGGCAAGCAGATATGGGGGCCCGTGTCAGAATGACAGCTAGTAATAATGTACATAGGTGTCAAGTAAGTTTTCATTCAAAACATTATGATTTTCCAAAAATCCATGTGTAGCTTTTCCTCGACAAGTATATTCCATACTATTGATGACAAATAAACATCAGAATATTTTGAAATTTTGAACGAAAAATTATGACATATGACAGTAGTGACATCTTTGTAAAAAACTACTTGCCGTCATTCTGACACGGATCCTCAAGGCCATAAAATTCACATAACTATAAGTAACGAATTTAACATTTCTTGTACACACAAATAATTGAAATTGTATCTCTTCTTTCGTTCTATGAGAAATTTTGTCCTACTATTCTAATATGTTCAAAATTATTCAAATTCATTGACGGTATTAGCGGTATTTCTTAAGGATATATGTAATATTAACATACTATAATTTAAATACATATTTAATTAATAATACAATAATATATATATATTAAATGTACTCGTGCCTCCCAGAAAAATCTTCCAGTAATGTTAGTAAAACTGCTAATTTTTGTCACTGACATTTTGCATTTATCTGTCAATTACAAACATTTAAATATCTCAACTGTTTTTTGGGCATTGTTATATACTATATCTTCAAACCTATACGAGATATAATAAAAAAATTAAATGCGCCAAATTGAGAATTTAATTCTTTATTATTTGTATTATAATTTTTGGAACACACACACACACACACACGCTTACAGATATCATTGTAAAAATATTAAATTCGTATTCTAGGGACCCCAAAACGTGCTTATTCATTAAACTCACCATCGAATTTTTTGACCAAAGACAATACTTTCAGATATTTAATGTAAGAGGGTGATCGTAGTCTGCAGTACGATTATTTGCCTAGATACTACAGCTATCTTTTATAATAGGTTAGTAGATAATTCTTACTGAAGACATTTTTATAAAGCTCAAAAAACTTCGGAAACAGATAAGATCCTATAAAAAATACTTGAAAAAATATTGATTTAGTATTCAGGGTTTCAACATCGTTGCAAAAGAAAATAAGAATAAATATAGAAGGATATCAAAGGAGATTTCGATTCCGTGTATCATCTGTATCCAAAGGTTAATTTCTCTAGTGACATCTTAATCTTTCAGGTAAGCTGCTGCAGATTGCTCAAAGTGCAGGCGGTACTTTCTTACAAATTTATGCTGACTGGGAATTCGCTCGCTTTGCAATCGAGTGGAAACGATTCCACGGCTTCTGTAGCTGTTTACCAGAGCGCTAGACGGGTATTCATCTATTTACTACACTACATGAATAATTAATTTGCCCTTGTAGCAGGAGCAGGGAATTAAGTATTTATGCAGCTGTAAAAACTTACATAATGCTCAGCAAAGTTACAGAACTTGTGCTGTTAGAACTGTTGATATTATTTAACATGTGCATCTAGTTAATTAAGATAACATGAACTTAATCTTTGCATACATGGTAATACGTATTTTTTTTGGCACATCAAGCCATATTTCTCTTAGTTTTTGAGCGAAAATAAAGATGTTGAATATATGAAGGGTCTCAGGAAAAAAGGGTGAATATCAAACACACCTTGTTTTGAAAAAAAACAAGATTTTTACCTCCCGCTACCCTTGGTTAGGGCGGTATAGGGATCGTGCTAAAAATCGCATATCGAAATTTTGGTAAATGACCACGTTTTTAGGTTCCTAAAATCCAATTTTAACATTTTCACGATGATGTCTGTGTGTATGTGTGTGTGTGTGTATGTGTGGATCCTCTTTACACATTAATTCAAATACTATTGTTCAAAAAATTTTGAAATCTTGTATTTCTACCTTACTCTTATGGAAAGATGCCATTAGATTTTGGAGTAAATCAGATAACCGAAAATCGCACTTTACTGGAAGCTCAAAATAGATTTTCTTCGAAAAATACCTTTAAATGTATTTTTTTCGAGATTTATATTACATAAAAATTAAAGATTATTAAATTTTCTACAGGTTTGCATTAATACTTTTTCTATATATTTTATGGATAAATTTATAAAACTATCTATAATTTTAATCCCGGAGCCTACGGTTTAAACACAACTCATATACACAATTCAGATCTCAAATGTTGGTAACTGATAGATATTTGTCACTGTCAACAAACTAATCATTTCAAATAATAATATTAACGTTTTACAAAGAAAATAGTAAATGGAACAATAATTATATGGAAAGGAACTTAATACAGTTTCCAGCATAAGTAAATATGTAAAAATATTGATAAGATAATAAAAACATATATCATTACGGCATATCACCCATTGATAGGTGAGTCAGTCTGCTTTGTACGCAGATGTCGGTAATAATGATGACATATTTGTTCCGTGCAGGCGTTTACCAGGCGTCACTTCACGCGAATCTTGGAAACGGGTTCGATTCCGACCGATGCCAAATATTTTAGAATTTGAAATGGCATAAAATTGACCCCTGTGGTGCACTCTTTACGCTAGTAATGAATATAGGTAAGTACATAAATAAATAAAATAAATATATCATCACGGCATATTATCCATTGTTGGGTCTGCCATAGGGGTCATTTTTGTGCCATTTAAAATTCGAAATATTTGCCGTCGGTCGGGATCGAACCCGGTATTTATATTTAATTTAATTTTAATGAATAAAAATTAAATTAAACGGGAGGTATTGTGCTGGCCACATCAGATTTTTATTTATGGCAGATTGTGATCGTAATTGAGGAGCGTTTAAACTTCTGGTGACTTATCTATATGTATGAATTATGTGTCTTATTCTCAAGTGCAACCCTCGTAGCCTTTAAAGTGATTTGCGTATTTCCCTTAGTTTGTAAAAGTAAATCATGGTGGTAACTAAATTTAAATAGCTATAATTATAATTACACTGTCGTAATTTTGGGAAACTGTCTCATTTTATTCACGTTATTCGCAACAATAACCGTCATTTCTTGTAATTTACAAATCCCTTTGGTGAAATAATAATTTGTGGGTAAGTACATCAGTACCACCACTACAGCTCACAATGTCTGTATAGGTACCTATTATCCGTAGCCAAAACAAGCAGCTCTCGATATTAGAAAAGGCTCAGGCTCTTATTGTATCCAAGTAATTGGATTGCTAATGCTCTTTACACTCCCTAAAGTGTTGTTTACTTGTTACTTTGGAACTCACACCGTCATAAATTTTGATTTTCACCATATAAAGGAATTATTCACCAAATGAATATTTAGTTAATGAATAGGGATATAGTAAGGAATTTGATACATATTAATTGTATTATTCTTCTTAAAAATTATCATTTTTAAGTATTATAATTTATCCGTTTTTATTTCTCAAACATTAAAACATCGAAAGCATTGAAACATATTTCAAATTTCGTTTAAAATAGGTATGTCATAGCCTACTATGACGTTCATATAAAAATATTAAAATGAAACGAAATCGGTTTCCAAAACTTTATAAAACTTTAAGTACTAAATTAAAAAATTGGTTAGTAATGGAAATAACCAAATTATTATCTTGAATTGGGGGGTTTCAATTGTTCATTACACCATTGTTTTTAATCTATAAATATAATAACTGTTGTATTTTAAATGAGTTAAAAATAGTAATGAAAATTAAGAAAATAAAAACTGATACTATCTGACTACTGTTTTCATTTGTTTCATGGCAGAAACCAATGTTTTTAAACTGTAAATTTAAAAATTGTTGAATTTTTACTATTTCAAACAAATGAACATAGACAAGTTATGCATCGTTGGAAAGCTAAATAATAATAAATAATTTCATATTTCCAGATTGGGTATTCCGAGAATATCACTTAACCCTGTGTTAACATGACCTTTATTCTAGAGTTAAGTCTTATTCCATGTTTATTATTGTAACGTTTTATTTATATAGGTGAAGTATAAAAAATAAGAGTTATTATTAATTAAAATAATACGTTTAATAAACGATAAATTATTAGGATAAATATTAAAAAGATAATAAAAATAACTAACACTATGATTAAATAATTATAAACACTAATTTAGGACTAAGAATATTATTAAATGCTTAAACACTAAGATTATTTATTTAAACAATATTTACATCACTACATTTATTTATATAACTACATTTATTTATGTTAACAACACGTAGAATGTTTATTTATATCTCCAACTACATTACTCGTTGCTTCTATATATCAGACTATCTCCGCTGTCGTTCGAACGGTATTTATACAGCCCAGTGTCCTTCTGGAACCTTCCAACACCACAATGATACCGAATACAATAGATTTAGGATTAGCTCCTTCCGCCGCCGGGGATTGCGTCATCTGGGTAATTCCGGGAGGGGATTATGTCATCGCTCGGGAACATTATTTCAGTAGCGGCGCTCATATACTCAACTCAGGGGAGCACGTCACATTATTATACATATGTGGGTTAAGCTCGTAATAAACTATATCTCCCTTATTTATTATTACCGCTGATAGAGTTAAAAAAGTTATAAAGATATTAAATTTCATAAATCAACTATCTATGCTAACCATAGAAACTGCTAACTGCTAATATATTCAGATAATTAAAATAGACAGACGTCAATGTCAATGAAAAGAAAATGAATGTGGTAGACATGACGATGTTGAGATAGATATTGGGGAAGACACGGAAAGATAGGATAAGGAATGAAAGGACAAAGGAAATGGCTCGAGTAATAGAATATATTGGAATAAGAATGAACAGCTTAATAATAGAAGATAAAAGAAACAGAGGAAGACCAAAGAAAAAATGGAAGAGCTATATTGCGGAAGACTTGAGAGAAAAGGAACTGAATGAGGACACCATGCAAAATAGAAATGAGCGGGAGAAAGAAAAAATCAAAAATATCGACACCTAATGAATGGGAAAAGCTAAAGAAGTAGAGGATGTCAGTGTTAAGTGCAATTTACATAGTTTGTTTATGAAATAATTTTACTGGAAATATAGAATATTTTGCAAGAAAATGTATGTATGCTAATTTCAACAAATATTCAGTACGCATAAAAAACAGTGATACTGTTTGCTAACCTAGCGCTAACCCGGCTAACGCGAGTATAGTAAAACCACAGAATAGATAAACTAATACAGAAGCGACACTCTTGTCGGCTCCTTTGATGTTTGGTTTGGCATTTCTATGACCTTAAGTGAGGTTTGGCCATTTTGTTTGTTGTATACATTCGCGCGAAATTTAAAGTGCTGTCATTTGTTATAATATTTACATAAGGCATATTTTTGTTTTTTAAAATTTATAAATATAATGAATAAATATTTCTGAAACAGCCACTTAACATAAAAATGCGATTTGTTAAAATTAGTTTTTAATAAATTTTACGCAATTTTTTTATTTTCGTATGAAACTGAAGTACCTACTGCGGAAATTTATTGTTTATTTATAAATTCTGAACGCAGATATCTTTTGGAAATGAGAAAATTCTTCTGTTTTCCCTTTGGTAAAATGTATATTTACAGTCTTTATAAGAACAGTAGGTACCACCACCGACGTATATATGGGGGGGGTTTAGGGGGTTCAAACCCCCCCCATCGGTTGTATTTTGCTACGTTTGATATTAAGCTGGATATAACTTTCTTACAAAATTGGGGGATTATGTACCTACTTAAAATGAAAATCAAAAATGGGCCGCAATGCCGGTGGGAACACGATTGCCAGGCGTCCCGTATAATATACGGAATTGTCCCCTATTTTAGCTAACATTTTAGCGTCCCGTAAAGTACTGTTCGGGACGCCCAATTGTCCCGTATTTTGTGAGGAACGCAATTTAATTAACATTTAATTATTATACATTTTATTTTGAGCAGTTCAATAGAATAATGATATTGCTACTACTCAGTAATATAATATTTTAATTTAATGCAACATTGTATTTTCTGTTTTTGTAGTTATTGCTTATGCTCCCATCTCGCATCATAAAGTCTAGTAGAAGTGTCAACTATACGCTTTTGGAGCATACATACGCGTTTTCGTCATAAAATATGGGTTTTAATTTTTAAGAATTTGTTAAATTTGGTTCATTGTAAAGAACTCTATATTATCTTACATTGCATTAAAACACGTTTGACCTTGAATATTTTCAAAAAATCGCCTGCGGCGCATATTTTTTTTCATATATTTTTCATCCAACCCTACCAGAACCCCCCCCTTAAGAAACCTATAGCTACGTCAGTGGGTACCACCATTGAAAAATGTAAACAATCGCAAACAAATAAATACACAACTCAATAAATTAGAGACATGTATCTCACTAAAGTAAATTAATAATCTGTCACAGTCTTGAAACAACAAATAACACTCATCGTTTATTCGAAGACGCTCGAAATATTGGGATGACAACCGATGCCGCCATATTTATAAAATTACATTTTTCGCTCTTTAATTTTAGTTTCCGTGTCTTACTGGCGCTTCTGCCGCACTCTGTATCATGTAGTGGTGTTGAATCACTGTTGCTATGGTTTTGAGGCCTTCACCCTGTAAGGGATGTAGAGCAATCAAATCACATTTCAATTAAAATTTGTATCACAAACATTAACACTTAAATTGAAATAATTTGGAGGAATTGTAAAGGTTGCACAGTACACGAACACATTGCGTGGAAATGTAGATTTCGATCTGAATTTCAAGGGGTGCGTTTGTCACTTGCTACCTGCGGGTTGGCAGCCCTCCAGCGCACGTGTGTCGGTGGTGGCGCCATCTGTTCTGCGGCGCATGAACCATTGCGCGAACACGCTAAACCTTAAATGGATCACGTGACCCAGCAGCCACGACATTAAATCTTTTGTTTTTCTCAGGACTATTGTTTTTCTATCTCTTGTGGTACATCGTTCGCTCCACAACGCGAAATTGATAAAGATGAAGAGGAACAAGAAAAGACTCCAACCAGATTTAGCGTGAGTTATATTAATGGAGATTGAGTAGTACGACTGCGAGCTGGAATAATTGTTCTACTTTAACACTTATAAATTCAACAGAATTCCATAATTTAATAATAGTTTGTATAATCCGGCGTACCGGTAGAGATTCGGATGGCCCGAGTTCGATCACCGATAACTATATTCAGAGTAAAACAAATAGTTTTACCATTATGTAACGTCTTTTATTCAAATATTTAATGCAAAAATTTGATGAATATATTTTGTCCTTGTAAATAATTTTTTTACCTCTCGCTAAAAGAGGTATTGGATTCATGCTAAAAATCGCATATCCAGATTTTATTGAATAAGCACGATTTAAGGTCCATAGAATCCGATTTTAACATTTTTACAATGATGTCTGTGCGTGTGTGTGTGTGTGTGTGTGTGTGCGTGTGTGGGTGTGTGTGTGTGTAAGGTTGTTGCAGATACGATTTCTCAAATTCTATAAAACTAAAGACCTATTTGACTACGGATTCCTCAATCTAACAGTAATGGGAAGAGTTGAATAGATTCTATGGTAACAATTGGACAACCGGAAGTGGTAGTTTCTAAAAAAAAAATTTCTAAATATTATTTTTTGAAAATTTGTTACTACAAATATTAAAGATAATTAAATTCTCAATCTGACACATTTAATTTTTTTATTATATCTTGTATAAGTTTGGAGATATAGTATATAATAATATAGAATAATCTGTTGTAATAAATCTCGTTGCCCGAAAAACAGTTGCGATATTTAAATTTTTGTAATTGAGAAATAAATGCAAAATGTCAGTGTCAGTTTTTTCTGGGATGTATGAGTACATTTAATATATATTATTGTAATATTAATTATGGGGTCTCGTGGCCGTGTGCATGAGTGTCTGGTCGCGAATCTGGGGACCCGGGTTCGATCCCGACCGACGCCAAAAATTACATCTAATTTTAATGGCACAAAATTGACCCCTGTGGTGCACTCTCCACGCCAGCAATGAGTGCCCGTGAGGTGACGCCTGGTAAGCGCCCGCACGGTACAAATATTCCATCATTACCGATATCTGTACAAAGCAGATTGGCACACCCAGCAATGGGTAATATGCCGTGATGAAATATTTATTTATTTATTTATTTGTAATATTAATTAAATATGTATTTAAATTACAGGTACGTTAATATTACATAATATCCTTAAGAAATACCGCTAATACGTCAATGAATTTGAAGAATTTTGAACATACTAGAATAGTAGGATAAAATTTCTCATAGAACGAAAGAAGAGAAACAATTTCAATTATTTGTGTGTACAGGAAATGTTAAATTCGTTACTTATAGGGCGCGAGCAGTCATGTGACTTTGTTGGGCTTGGCAAGCAGATATGAGGATCCGTGTCAGAATGACGGCTAGTAGTTATTTATATAGATGTCACAATTGTCATATGTTATAATTTTTTATTCAAAATTTCAAAATATTCCGATGTTTATTTGTCATCCATAGTATGGAATATACTTGCCGAGGAAAATAATCCACATGTATTTGGAAAATCATAATGTTTTAAATGAAAACTTATGATACTTGACACATATTTACATTACTAGCTGTCATTCTGACATGGGTCCCCATATCTGCTTGCCAAGGCCAACAAAATTACATAACTCCTCACGCGATATGCAACATAAAATGAAAATGGCGAGAGGTATTGTGCTGGCCACAACAGATTTTTTATTTTTTGATTACAACAAAACATATGCTTATGAGCAGTGGCGTATATAAATTTTTATTTCGGAGGGAGCCCAGATTATACAAAAAGAATCTTATAGTACAAGTGTATACCTGTACTATAAGACTGAACACTAAAAATCGTGACATAGGCGTTTAACATGTGAACACAGTTTTTCTCAAATATTATTTGTCGTGTAAAGCATTATGTAAAGCTTTATTCATAAAGATTTAGAGAATATAATTCAATCTTTTGGTGCCCGAGTAAACTTAATTTAAAGACGTTGTGAAAACAGAATTAGTATACGTTAGTTCAAGAAATAGCGTCTATAAACTGACAAATATCTCATTTTGACATGTTACATGATTTGACAGATTACATAAAAATAATCGTCACGGCATATTACCCATTGCTAGCAGGGTTGGTGTGTGTGTGTGTGTGTGTGTGTTTGTGTGTGTGTGTGTGTGTGTGTGTGTGTGTGTGTGTGTGTGTGTGTGTGTGTGATGATTATTCCGTCCTCGACAACACCAATACTACAATTCCAAAAATTATAATTCTTTCGTATTCTCCTTTTGACCGTCCATATGAAGATTTGATTATATTATGGTTGGTGTATGTGTGTGTATGGATGTTGGAGGTACAATTTCTCAAATTCTATAAGACTAAAGACCTGTTGGATTACGGATTCCTCAATCTAATAGTAATGGGAATAGGTTCTGGTAACAATTAGATAACCGGAAGTAGTAGTATTTTAACAAAAATCTTCTGAATATTATTATTACAAATATTTATATATTTATATTATTACAAATATTAAAGAACAATATATATATATATATATATATATATATATATATATATATATATATATTATATATATATATATATACAGGGTGTCCCTTAACTTCGAGCAAAAACTTTAAGGGCATATAGTACTGACCAAAATGAATAAAAAAGCTTCATCAACATAGGAATGATCTTCAACTGTTTCCGAGAAAAGCGAAAAATCTAAGAAAAACTGACAAAGATAACGATCGAATAAAATTTTGTCTATGTCAGTAAAAAGACTATAAAAAAACAATAAAATTTTATATGAAACATTTTTCTCAATTTCTTATAGTTACGTAGTTATATGAAAATTAAATATTGACCAAGGTCGCCACAACATTTCACTTTTGATTTTTATAAAATAACAAAAGGCCATCTAAGATTACCTCTCAAAGGTAAACAAAAAGTCTCAATTAATCAAAATCGTAATTCTTATAGTTTTTGAGATAGCAAAGGTAAATCTCGTAAAAACTCATTTTTCACTGCGTTATATCTGGGAAACTATTAAAGATCGGACACATTTTGACAGCTTTTTTTACTCATTTTGATCAGTATTATATGCCCTTAAAGTTTGTGCACCAATTTAAGGGACACCCTGTATTTATATCACTACATTTATTTATGTTCACAACTCGTAAACTGTTTATTTATATCACCCATTGTTCATTGCTCGTTGCTTCTATATATCAGACTATGTCTCTGCTGTCCTTTGGATGGTATTTATACAGCCCAGTGTCCTTCTGGAACTTTCCGACGCGACCATCATCGAATACAAAGGATCACACCACTGGATGTAATTAACACATCTCAACGCGTGTGGGTTATTCCGCCGCCGGGAATTACGTCATCGCTCGGGAATATTCTACCAGTTGCGGCGCTTGTATACTCTTAAGATAGGGGCGCACGTCACAATATTTTTTGAAATGATTGATTTATTGACAGTGACATTTATTTGTCAGTTCCATACATTTGAAATCTGAACTGTATAACCAAGGAGATACGTCTATCTTAAGCATAGGCTCTGGGATTTATAAAATAAATTACTTCATAAATTTATTCATAACATATATGGAAAAAGTTTTAATGTATATCTGTAGAAAATTGTCTATTTTAATAATAACACATATCGCGAAAAATGTAATCTAAATGTATTTTTTGGAGAGCCATATTAATGTTTGTCATTATTTGTTATAAATCTCTGGCCCCATCGGTTTTAAAAGATAAAGCTCCTTATGGCCATCTCATTTCTGTCAGTGTAAAACATGCTCGCATTTTTGAGCTAAAAATCGTGATAATGATTTCACAATCAGCATTCAGTCTTTCGTCTAAGTACTATTACCCCCAAATGAGCAATTTGCGGTCAATCAACGATTGTGATTATAAAAGAAGTTAGGAGAGAACGAAGTAAGTGGATGAATGCATACAAGAGGAGAAATAGGTCTTTAACGCTCAACTACCGCTCGTTCTATCTTGCTCACTAATTCAAAATCGATGGAAAACTTACGTCGTAGTGACGTCTCAAAGTACAATTATAAAGGAAGTTGGGAGGACGAACCGCACCATCTCCCATTTCCACTAAAGAGATTTTTATACTTTATGTTCATATTATTACTCGTACTTTAAAGAAGATATCTTATTCTTATTAAACTACCTTGTTCTCTCTTTTCTCCCTTAGGGTACCTATATACTCAGGGTATGGCCATGGCGTGGCTCGCGTTTCGTCCGCCATTTGCGGGCCACTGTCATATTCGTTGTTGTTGCGCAAATTATTATGTATTTTCGTGGCTATTTGTTTTATTTTAATGCAAAACATATTTAAATATACTTCTAATATTTATTTAAAGTGTAAGTAATACTTTTATTTTATGTATTTATGTATTTTCTTAAGATACTGACTACGATGACGATGACTGGCAATATTGAAAACACATAAAAATTGCCAATATTAAGCAAACATTTAAATTTTTAAAAGGTAAGTTTAGAATATATACTTATGTAAATAATAACTACAGTTATTAAATTAGATGTGATAAGAACCTATATCCTATGCTCTACATAACCTCTAAATGTATGTCATAATAATAATAATTGTATTTCTCTTAAATAAACGAATTTTATTACCTTTATAGATTCATAGTGTGATTATTTAATATTCTGTTATAATATAATTCACATTTCTTACAAATAAATAGGGTAATGAATACTTAGTATGTTTGACATTGGCCCGCAAATGGCGGCGATCTTGGCCCATGACCATACCCTGTATATAGAGGTATCCTATTCTCCCTCAACAACGACTGCCATTTACAATCGACTTACACTACCAAATATTTAAAAAAAAACAAAGAAATGGAATAAGCCCATTTATTAAAGTTTCTGAGTTATGACGCTGTCGTTCGATGCAGGCCGTGTCATATTGTGAGCAACAAGGTTATGCAAAAACCAAAAAAAATCAGAGTAACGTCTGTACTTTTGCAAACCATTTCTGTTTCTGGAAAGAACCAAAGAAGTCCTAAACTTTATTTTTTAATAAATTATGGATCTACAAAATAAAATTTTAAACTGAACGCCTTGTTTTTAAGGATATATGTATGGAGAAAAATTGCAAATATACAATGAACGGTTTTGAAATAAAATCTTTTTTCCTGTAAATTTGAACTTTTGGACAAAAAAAATTGTAGTAGTAGTATAGTAAATTTACTTGCTGTACTTTGTTTTCAAAAGGAGTGTAATAATTTTCCTAATTCGATTTACTCGTTTGTGCCTAATTACTTAGTTAACAAACATGATTAATAATTTATAATTAAAACTAATACAATTACCCCTTAACCTTAAAAGTATAAAATAAGCTATATACATATTTCGAGAACTAAGTTCTCATCATCAATAGTACAAATTTAAGCAGAAATTGAATTTAAGAAATACAGCAAATATTTTCCTAAAGTTTGGATTAGATATGTACATGATATTTTTGCCATAGTTAATACCAAAAATTACGATTTGAAAATGTTTCTAAACAGTTTAAATTCAGTTTTCCCATCAATTAAATTTACAATCGAAAAAGAATCCAATAAACAATTACCATTTCTGGACGTACTGGTCAGTTGCTAAACTAAGTAAAACTTATACAGTGTAAATCCGTTTCCGCAATTAGCCAATCATTAACGCGGAAGTAAAATTCCTATCTCACGCAATGGTTCATGCTTAATGTGAAATAGGTACCTATAGTTGCCATGGCAGCGTCATGGACACGCGACAGCTTGTTAGCAATATTTTACATACAGTTACAAACTTTCAAAAATTTAATTAAAATCATGTCTACCTATTTGATACAAACTTTAATAATATTATGCAAATAACTGGAATAAAGAATACAAAGCTGAAAGCTGTAAGAATTCCAATAAAACTTTTTTCATAAAACCAAACACAAATACTATCATAACAATATGTTTCATAAAATTCTTTCTCACATACATAGTATAAAACTTGTATAAATGTATTAAAATTTTCTTATGCATAATAGTAGTACTTATCTTATCATTGATTTTCTGCAACACTATTTTGGAAACTACCCATTCCACAACTAAAAATTATGTTGGAATCAATATCATTCCAACGAACAGTGTGGAATAATTCCACATGCCTTGCGACAAATGAGAATCTATTTTAGCTGTATATTAGCGTGGTATATCAAATATCTTGGTTCGGTTGCTATGCTTACGTCTCTTGATTTTATTTTTATTTAATTCTGAATTCGCGTTTGACGTTTTGAAGTTTTAAACGAACAGTTTTGGAGTTTTCTGTTAACTTCAGACCAGTAAGTTTAGCTAAATAATAATATATTACTTATAAAATTAACTAAACATTTTGTAAAGAAAAATGCCAAGTGGCAATGGAATATACGCCACCAGAATAAGACGGGCCAGTTTTTACCAAATAAATCAAAAGGAAGATATGAATTGTGTTATACGCAATTTATGGACGTGTATAAATTAGTATTATGTTTGTTAAATTGTAAGTTTACCGAAAACGAAGAGGCAGGCCAAATGGCGAAGAGAGCTCTACAAGAAAAACAAACACCTACACCCATATCAATTCCAGATTTCCTTAAAAAAAATAAACGAAGAGTGGAACACTACATGGACTCGTGTTACAGGAAATAAACTAAGAAACATAAAACAGACAGCTCAAATTGGACAAATGTAAAAAACCGGAGAGACAAGATTCAGAATAGGCCATACAAATTTAACACACAAATACATAATACAGAAAACAGAGCCAGAAAAATGTAATATATGTGACACACAAATAACAATTGAACACATCTTACTAGAGTGCCCGAAATACGAGACATACAGAATGCAAAACAACATATCTCTAGCAATGGAAGAAAATTTAGGAAACCTCGCCAACAAATTAAAAAATACTGTCTAATTCTATAATGATATACAATAGAATAATATTTATTGTAATTAATTATTGTACCGGGAACTAATAACCCCAGAAGATGTACCCCGACTATTTATGTAAATAAATAAAAAAATCTGATGTGACCAACACAATACTTCCCACCATTTAATTTTTATTATTATTTATACATACCTATGCGGTCTCGTGTCCGCGTGCCCGAGTGTCTGGTCGCGAATCTGGGAATCCGGATTCGATCCCGATCAACGCCAAATATTTCGAATTTTAAATGGCACAAAATTGACCGAGGGTGACGCTTGGTAAACGCTATGTCATCATCATTACCAAAATCTGTGTACAAAGCAGATTAGCATACCCAGCAATGGATAATATGCCGTGATGATATATTTATACCTCTATATTTACTAATGCTAAAAATTATGTACCTATATTTAGTTCCGTTCCATATAACTATTGTTCTATTTACAATTTTCTTTTTAAAACGTTACTATTATTAATTTGAAATGATTATTTTTTTTACAGTGACAGTTATCTGTCAGTTACATACATTTGAGCTGAACTGTGTAACCATGCTCCGGGATATAATTTTTATATTTTATAAATATTTATCCATAAAATATATAGAAAAACTATTAATGCAAACCTGTAGAAAATTGAATAATCTTTAATTTTTATAAAAACATATTGCTAAAAATTAACATTTAAAGATACTTTTGAAAAAAATCTATTTTGAGCTTCAAGTAAAATGCCATTTCTGGTTATCCGATTGATACCAAAATCTAATGGCTTCTATTCATATTCGAATAAGGTAGAAATACATGGTTTCAAAATGTTCCGAATGATAGTATTTGAGTTAAGAGTGTCCAGAAGATCCACACATACACAGACTCATACACACACACACACACACACTCACAGATATCATCGTGAAAATGTTAAAATCGGCTTGTAGGGACCTTAAAACGTGGTTATTTATCAAAATCTAGATATGCGATTTTTAGCACGACCCCTATACCTCCCTTACCAATGGTAGCGAGAAGTAAAAAACATTGTAAGTTTCCTAATAAAATAATTATTCTTTAAATAAGCAACATTTTTGGTTAATTTCTAAAATCTTGTTGGAGAAAGTATATTCTACAACACGTTTGGAATGGCATATTGTACACTCGCAAACCGTAGTCCTCGCCATGTGTGGAAAACTTGTAGAATATACTATTATATACTTCATTTACATATATAAATAGTATATAAAATCATTTGGTACATAGTATATTATGTAGAAAGTTTTATAATTGCTTTATGAATCAACTTTTAGTGGTTCCTAGTGTTACTCCGCCTTGTCCAATACAACGGAAGTCACAACTTGTTATCTAATTTGTAATTATAATTTTGTTTAGCGCTATGGAAACCAGTACATTAGGTCACATTTTAACAACGGGAATAGAAAAAAAATATCAGCAAAATAACACTTACAATTAACTGATAAATTCTAATAGTTAACCATAATATATCAAAGTTATACACCATTTCAACTGACTCACTTCCACTTTCTGGTATATTAATATATTGTTATGTATTTCCGTACATATAATTAATTACGTAAAATCACAAATACAGTGAAGTAAAACCATCATTTAGCGAGGAGTTAGATGCGAGCACATTCGGACAAGAGACAGTAATGTATAATACATATTTTACCTGAATTTTCTGCGAACTGTACACCGTGAGCTTAAAGCTAAAGCCCGCGGGCTTCAGAGCTTTCATACGAACAGGTAAATTCACGCTTCAGTCATAAATGAATGGCAGAAAGCAAGACAAGTCTCAACGTTATTTCGTAGACGATATTCATATTACCGCTATAGCAATATGCTCTAGTTGAATGGGGTATTCCAGTGTAGTAAAATTTAAAAGAAAAAACATCATAATGTTATTAATTAGGTTGAAAAACGACCGAATTCTGAAAAATAAACTCAAAATTGTTTTATTTAATAGATTTTCCATGTGTTTTATTTTAGCGCGGAAAAGATTTACGTGATGTATGACGTTCATTCGCTCTATAACGTATGTAATGACGTACTTGTCTGCTTGTGGAAAAAGAAAAAGCAGTGCGTTCACCATTGATGCTTTCTCGTTTCTCAGCTGATCTTTGTTTGTGTTTCTTGCTAGTTTTGATATGACAGCAACCAAATACTTTAATATAGTTACAACTAAAATCCACGGATAACAAAACAAATAAAACAAATGAAATTCATCCAAAACAAAATAGCATCTGACACTGTGAACAAACCAATTCCCCTCCCCTTACTCGCTCCAGGCCAAGCGACTAACAGCTGTAATCTTTCCACAGATCACGTGATGAAGCGAATAGACGCCATACCATATAATTCAAATTTTTAAGCATAATTCAAAAATTCATATCTCGCGGAAATGACACAATAAAAAACTCAAATTTTCACATTTGTATTTCAAATTTATGAAAGTTTCAGAAAAAAAAATTAAAAAATACTGGAATACCCCATTCATCTAAAATCTAAAATATAATATCTAATCACGTTCTATGAATGGTGATTAGCAGATGACTAGGGAGGAAATGATTAGCAGTGTTTTAACTCTGTCAATCGTTTATAGTTTATTTTAGAGAAAAATACATCAAATAAAAGTTGCGTACAATTATTTTTTCTACAACTTTTATAATTAATAAATTAGTAAATAAATAAATAAGTGGCTTTTAAAAAACGAATCCTGTTTGAAACTCCATAACTCCGGAGTACATTGAGATATCGATTTGAAATTTATATTTTTTGCAGACAATGGGTTGAGACTAATCTGTGGCAAGTTTATAACAATATTGTTTAATTTTCTTTTAATATATTTGTATTTTGAATAAAGACTAAATAAATACCCATTAATTTCATATATGTTACTGTACCATACATTTCAGCTGGGTAACACATGTCACCCACGCAACTAATCACGTCAGCACAAGGCACGTGACTAACGTAGGGTTAAATTTGCCATTCAAATATACCATTACACTTTGCTAATTTTATAACCAGCATAAAACAAAGTAGGCTATTATTAAAACAAATGTCTGTCAGTAACATTTCAAGTTAGTTGTAACATTGTCATAAAGTTGTCCTAAGTTTTGTCCAATTATCTCGAAATTTCTTCTTGTTTTCATATTATGTAAACCTAATTCCTAACTTAATTCATCCTTAGTTTCTGTGATATTGACGAACAGAGATAGTTATCGAGAAACGAGGAAAATAGTGTGAGGTTTTTATTTGAATCTAGAGTGCGGAGTCAGCTAGAAGTAAGCTTTTGTTTTTACAAGAAGAATGATTAAGTACCGCTCGTTTTGCTAGAATTTCCTTGGTAAAACAACTTGAAACTTAGACAAGAAGTCAAATATATACTTCACGATATATACGCGTAAAGAGAATGTGTTTTGTCTAATTAAATAACATTTATATTTCTTCCACAATATAGTTTTTATTTAGCTACATTATTACATTTCTTTTATCTCTTTTCGCTACAAGAAATAGGAGCTGTTAATAACTTTTTACCACATTTTAAAATTATTAATTGTTGCTTACTCATTGCCAGACATACATTTTTTGCCTCCCGTCTATCCTTAAAGGAGCAGTCAACTTTGAAAATGACATAATATAAATAAAAACTTTAAAGAAAAATAAAAGACACGTATTTTTTAGAATCGCTCTGCGATGCTTGGTTCGCGAGATAGAGCGATTTTGCAATAAGCTGATGACGTCATTTCAGGTCGTCTAGGCGGACTAGTGATAGCGCGCTGTCAGCTGGCACTCATTCAGTGCTACGCTACGAGTTTACAGTGAAACTTTGTGCATTTATTTAATTTCTTTAAATAATGCCAGTTCGGTGTTGTGTTTTCGGGTGCAATAATGAACGAGGTAAAAGTGCGGATGAAAAATATTCTTTTCATACTTTCCCTAGTCGTGATAAATCCCCGAAAAGATTTAAATCTTGGCAATGCAGAATAAATCGAAAGAATTTCACACCTTCAAAACATTCTGTTGTATGTTCCAAACATTTTAAAGACGAAGATTATGAAATGTCTACGCTACTGAAACAGCAACTTATGCCGAACAGTAAGTCGAAAAGGACATTGAAGAAAACGGCAATTCCGTCATTGTTGTTAAAAGGAAAACCTGAACATTTAAATCAGAAAAGAACTTTGACTTACCAACGTAAACAGGTAGTAATGGAAGCGATTGCAAGTACTAGTCATGATGAACAAGTTATGCTGATTGATAATGATACTATGAACTTGACAGAATCGAATGAAAAGGAAATTCAATGTGAACTCGGAGGAGAAATATTACGCGAATTAGGAAATACCAGTGAAACTGAAGAGATTACGTACGAAGCAGATCCAGCTTTTATAATGTCGGAAGATGATGAAGATATTGCAGATGAAGATATTATAGAGGGAACAAATGGAGATGATTCACCCGAGATATTTTTTTGTTTCTGGCAATGTTTACAGTTACTTTTTCGATTTTGCAACGTGTGTCGATCTCCATTAGTAAATATCTCAAAAACTATTCGCGGAACATCATTGAAAATATTTACAGAATGTCAAAATAATCATAAATACGTGTGGGAATCTACACCAAAATACAAAAAGAGAGATTTAGGAGCAGTTGCTATCTCATCTGCTGTATATTTGAGTGGTATTGGTTTTGAAACTTTTAAAATATTTTGCAAAACGCTAAATTTATGTTTTGTAAGTAAAACTACATTTTACAATATAATTAATAAATTTGTACAACCAACTATAAGATACACTTACCTGAATCATAAACAAAATTTCATAGACTCTTTGAAAAATACGGAAGTTTGCATCTCGGGTGATGGTCAATACGACTCTCCGGGATTCAGCGCTAAATTTGTCACTTATAGCGTTATGGATCTAAAATCTAATAAAATAATAGATTTTATTGTTTTACAACGAGGAATGGTGGAAGGAGATCTGGAAAAAGCGGCGTGCGAAAAAATATTACATTCGCTTACCAAAATTTTGAATATTACACTTTTTTTATCTGATCGTCACAAAGGAATCCGAAAATTAATTCGAACCGAGTTTAAAGATATTCAGCATCAATTTGACGTTTGGCATATGGCGAAAAGTTTTACGAAGAAATTAAAAACTGTCACAAAAGGAAGTGAGAAACTACTTGAATGGAAAAATAGCCTTGTTAACCATTTATGGTGGTCTTCAGCGACTTGTGATGGAGATCCAGAAGAGTTAATTGAAAAATTCACATCAATTTTATATCATGTTTGCAATATTCACAGTTGGGAAGATGCTACAAAATTTAAGAAATGCGAGCATGACGATATAATTGAAGGTAGAAACTGGATTATTACCGGATCGCATGATTATCACGTATTAAAAAAAATTATAAATGATACTCAATTTATAGCTGATTTAAAACATACCAATCACTTTTGTCATACTAGTGCTTTAGAATCATACCATAACGTACGTCTAAAATATACACCGAAACGAAAACATTTTCCCTATGATGGCATGGTGACTCGGTCCATGTTAGCTATCCTAGATCACAATAGTAATGTGGGTCGCGAACAAAGTGGGTTTAAACTTCAGTTTTCAAAAGCCACAAGGCAATGGATAACTAAAAAAACTTATAAGGAAAAAACAAATTCATGGCGTGAAAATTTACAACAAAATATCATAGAAGTTGCTTCAGGTCACAACCTGCCCCATTTTGAGGATACGTATGCCTCAGTTGTTCCACAAAATATCGCTACTGTCGATCGCCCTTCTATAGTGGATGCAGAAGACATGTATTATTCTCGTTTATAATTTAATTAATAATAATTTATTACTCTGATAAACACTAATCTTTTATACATTATAATTGTTTTGTTATCCTTACATCTTACATCGAAAATGTATTACAATAATATTTGTTTGTATTATAATAAAAAAAATTAAATAAATCAATCAAAATAGCTCAGTTCTCCGTCTATATTTGGTTTAAAACCCACATAAACAGCGTTAGAGTCCGGGAAAAAATTGTCGTATTTTCTTCACTACACAAGCAGGTATCACTTTTCTCACATTTTTACCTAGAGTATTCCATGAATTTACCCAGTAAATAAATTGTTTGTAGGCAACATACCGCCACATTGTATTATTATTTTTCTCCAGTTTTTCTGCTATACTTCTGTTAACTGCGTGCATAATCATCATATGTCTGGCAGTATTTAAAACATCCATATTTAATATTACGTTATAAAAATTTTCATGTAATGTTATACAGTCCGCACTGCCTCGTAAATTGTTTATAATTTCACTTTCAGTACAACAAATACATTCACAATCATTAGGCATATTTTCACAATTACTGCATTCACACCAGTCAGTGTGATCCGATCTTCCACTTACATCTTTAATTTTTCCATCTGATTCGTCACGGTTTACGCTGCTTCTGTCTGTGTTTATTTTAGCAGGTGGTTCGAAACGATAGGGTGTAAATTTTGGATCCATTTTTATTACATGTTTCAGCAACAAAATAACATATGAATACTTGTACGTCGGACCGTACTAACACTGCGGAGCGCCGGAGCTATTGCCAGCGGTAGACCTGAGATGACGTCACGGCATTTTAAAACAAACTGCATATCTCTGCAACGGCAGCATATTTTTCGACGGGACAAAGACAGTTGCTCTTATGATTTTAATCTCTATTGATTTTATTAATAATTTCAAAAGCATTTTTTAAAGTTGACTGCTCCTTTAAATAAGGGAGGTTTTGACGTAACTCGGTTGTTTTATTTAAATAAATTTGCAGTAAATATTCCACAAATACTATATTACAAATTTCCACTAGTTTTATATCAATATCTGTTATTATTTAAGTACAATAAAATGTCCATAAAACTATACTTCGTTTCATTAAAGAATGAAGTAAATTTTAGCTCTAGATTAAAGAGAGTCGACCAGTTTTAAATAATAATTTCATTTTGAGAAACCAAAATTTATTCAAACCCTATTTTTACCGCTAAGAGAGGTATTGGATTCATGCTAAAGATCGCATATCCAGATTTTAGTGAATAAACACGTTTTAATGTCCCTGTATATGTGTGTGTATGTGTGTGTGTGTGTGTGTGTGTGTGTGTTTGTGTGTGTGTGTGGATGTTGCAAAGACTATTTCTCATCAACGACAAGACTTAATATCTTAAATGGATAACCAGAAGTAACAGCTTCTTAAAAAAATCTTCTAAATATTATGTTTTCGAAAATTTTTGTTCTTTCAAATATTAAAGAACATTAAATTCTCTATCTGATACATTTAACTATTTTATTATAGCTTCTATAGATTTAGAGATAAAAAAATATAATATATAAAATAATCTGTTGTAATAAATCCCAGAGCCCAAATAACGCTATGGAAACCAATTGAAAATTTAAAATGTTTACAATTGAGAAATAAATGTCAGTGTCAAAAACCCAGAGACATTACCGAAGGCTTTTTTTTTGGAAGTACATATAAAATATTTTTTATTGTATTAATAGTTAAATATTTAAAATTATACCCTTCAGAAATACTGTCAATCCCGACAATGAATTGGAAAAATCTCTAGAAATTAGAACAGTAGGACAAAACTTTTTCATAGAATGAATTTACAAGTATAAAAAAATTATATGTATAAGTATTTTTTGTGTAGAGTGTATGTGTACAAGAAATGTTAAAATACAATACTTATGTAACCTAAAATAGTGGTGAGAGGTATTTTGCTGGCCACAACAGTTTTTTTTAAACAATACTATCTAAATATTAACATTTTCAAAGACGAAATAAATAACGTAATTAAATAAGAGTTAATATTGCAGATTTTATTTGACAAATGACATGTTTCAGTTGACATTTTTTTTAACATTGGGAATAGGTTTAATTTTTTGAAATCAGAAGACAAATATCATTATCCAATTATTTTAGCGTCGCGGGCATACACGCGACTTTTTACTTTAGCATTAGCCACCCATGGTTCGGTCTTTATTTTTTTCAGATTGAAGGTCTTAATTTTAGATGTAACACATCATGAACATAATGCAAATTTTGTTTTTCTCATATTTCCTATGTGCATTATTGTGCTACTCTTATTTAAATGATTTATGTACGAGTATATTTTGAGTTAGAAAATATATGTACTACGAGTAATTAATATATATATATATATATATATATATATATTATAATTAACTTTTCCCATTTTGTTTGCCTGTGTGGATTGTTAAAGCTAATACCTATCTATTCTTAAATAATTAATTTAGAATATCTGGTTTAATTATGTAAGCGCGATCCAATTTCGTGAATGTAAAATAATTAAATGTCTCAATGGAATACAGAGCAAGTCACCTCCTCACAACTCACAACGTACGTAAGTCATGAAATATTGATAAAATGGTTGCTTTGGTGCTAAATCCCGCTCGAATAGCATATGATGACAAGTTGGTGAACTAAGAAGATATTAGGTTCCCACACTCGACTTACTAAAGTCAGATTACGTTATTATTAAATTAGGTTATGGAGACTCGCTGTCATTTCATGTCTAGCATATACCACTAAGAACGTCCACCTTACATAATTTTGAATAAATTGCTCCCTGACGGTTTGGCTTAGAAATTTACACACTAAATAGGTACACTTTGTATCTCTGAGTAGATCCCCACGTCATTAATTTCTAATGCTAGAATTACTAAACTTTTATCTAGCATCTTTGTCGTACACACATGACATATAATGAGACTTTTATTCGCTATCTCATTATCGTAGATATTTCAGAGGGATATACGTTATCTCCGTCCAACCGACGACAAGAAATGAAAAAGAAACTGTATTGTAACCGCGGAAACAAATGTCATTTTCAAATATTTCATGTAATAAAGATAATTTTGGCATCGATAATTTGTGTTTCGTTTTGTGTTGGTAGTTTTGTTAATTCTTGGTATTATATTCTGCATTTTGCTATGTTTCTAAGATTGCTGACAATTAATGTAACATATTGCTTTTGGACAATAAAAAGAGGTATACTTCATCCATTATACATTTATTCAATTCGTCTATTATTGCTAAATAACTATTTATACTTTTGAAGAATAATAAAACTGACACAATATAGATTATATTTATAATACTACTATCAGTTTTGACATTACGTCATAATTATTCAATTGATTTATTATGGCGAAATAAATATCTTATTTCGAATTTTGATAAATAATAATATTCACACGGTATAACACGTTATATATAGTATAACCTATATACTTTCAGTTTTGAGGTATGAATACTACGGAAATCAAATGATTTCGCTCGATTTCACCCGACAATGTAACGCCATCAATTCCCTCCCTCCGTGGCGATTTGAATCATATTGTTGCGATTGGTGACGTCGGGATCAAATTGCAGAAAAGGAGTCTTGGAAGGCGCCCCCGCCCCCCTTTAACCTTTTTACCTCTCGCTAAGAGAGGTATTGCATTCATGCTAAAAATCGCATATCCAGATTTTATTGAATAAGCACGTTTTAAGGTCTCTACAATCCGATTTTAACATTTTTACGATGATGTCTGTGTGTGTGTGTGTGTGTGGATGTGTGTGTGTGTGTGTGTGTGTGTGTGTGGGATGTTGGAAGGACGGTTACTCAAAAACTATAAGACTTAAAATTTGTTTAACAACGTATTTCCCAATCGGACATTCATGGGAAGATCTGAAAAGGTTTTGGTAATAATTGGACAACCGGAAGTAGAAGATTCTTGAAAAAAAATCTTCTAAATATTATTTTTTGAAAATTTTTCGTGGTAATATTAAAGAAAATTAAATTCTCTATCTGATACATTTAAATATTTTATTATATATTCCATAGATTTAGAGATAAAAGAAGTATAATATATAAAATAATCTGTTGTAATAAATTTGACAGCCGAAAGAATGCCATGAAAAATAGTTGATAATTTAAATTATTTGTAACTGACAGATAAATGTCAGTGTCAGAAATAATGAGTAATGAATTAAAAATGTACTTGGAGAATCCCTTAGTTCTTGATTTGTGACTATTATGGAGATGACAAGTCTAGGTTGAAGGACTTAAATTTGTTTCAAACATTATGGGACAATGTACACCAGTACTGTAGACTAGAGTAACTTTGAATTGCGAAAAAGCTATCAAATTCTTCTCAAGTAAGTTGTAAATATTGACAAAATCGGAGTGCAATCTATCCGTCACTTTATTAAAGGGAATTAAGGTTATTTAGATATAACAAGTATGAAAAAATAAAATGTAAAAGAAGATATATAAGAATAGATGCACAATCCAGATATATACATTTTAGACCGCCCAAAATTAATGTTTTTACTAGAAGAATATGAAGAGAAAGTAAACAAAGTTGTTCGAATTGAAAATTGCTGTTACCAGCCTAATATTTATATATGGTAAACTCTACTTTGTAATTTATTGTAACATAATTTATGGTAAAATATCTTCATGTTGAGACATGCTATTATTGAATAATAAAGAAGTTTATACGTCATAGATTTATATGAATATATTATTTGTATTTATAAAAATAATCTTTGCTTTATGCATACAGCCAGGTAAAATATACGGCGAGAGGTTATGTGCTGGCCACATCAGATTTTTATTATAAGTAATAGAAAAAAATTGTTCTTATAAAAGTTTTATTATTTTATATATTCTATTCGATGGCATTTTCAATTATTTTTTTAACCGCTGGTACAATTTTTGTTTAAATATATTTTTACAATAACCCAAAAATTATATAATTTCAAATGTATTTTCGAACATTTATAATTTGTGAAAAAGTGTCTTTCATGGATTTGGGTAAAACTTTGCACACATATGTAAAAAAAAGTTCGTTGAAACCAAAAATGAAAACGTGAACAGTTGCCGTCTGCTGATATTCGAATTACGAAAAGACATGTTACATAAATTTGGGAAGACATTAAAATTATATTTCTGAAGGTCAAAAATTTATGATTTTATTTTTATTTTAAATAATAATTATTGTTAATGTCTGTTCGTATTACGAAACTAATTATTAATAAACGCTCATTATTAAATTATTAGCTAGCAGGCCGTGACTCATTCTATCAGTTTAGTCTGTCGCTTCCAGACGTACAACTCCGACTCGCATCGCCAAAAATAATAAATACAGTGTGTAAGACCCACCACCCTAGAGGGACGAAACGACAACGTGGGATTATATTTTATCACGGTATTTATTGATAAAAAAAGGTTCATAGAACCAAAAATGAACAAGGTATGGTTTCACTTTCCAGCAAATTTCAAAATTATAATTAGAGTCTAAAGCTAATATAATTGAAAATGATCTCAGCTTTAAAATTAAGTGAAAATAAAAACTAAATACGTATTTCTACAAGAATAGCTGATGTAGGACATCTAGCACGTTCTCTACTCTACGAAAGTAGGGTTATTACGAAGGATTCTAATTTTATCCATACCCTTTTTGCATTTACTACTGAAAAATAGGCCTCTGGCATGGTTGAAATGTTGAGTAATCTTAACCACTCTACGAGAATAATAGGGTTATTACGAAGAGTTCTTAGGACCTCTGGCATGGTTCCCCAATATCTATCTCAACATCCTCATCTCTGCCACATTCATTGATATTGACATCTGATAATTTGAATTATCTCAATATATTTGCAGTTTCCATGGTTAGCATAGCTGGCTGATTTATGAAATTTAATATCTTTATTATTCTTTAACTCTTTATCTGTTGAATATGAAGTATAAAATGCAATCAAATCGTATAGAGAATAATATATTCTGTAAGTTATAATAACGTTAGATGTCAATAAATGATATTTAATTATTTTTTTCAAGAAAAACTGTTAAAATCTTCAAATGAGGATACTTCCAGTTGAGCAATTATAACCAAAATCTAATCACCTCTTCTTTTGGATGTAAACTTGAGGAATACGAAAAAATTATAATTTTTGAAATCGTGGTATTGAAGTTACGCGAGTCGAAACATGCGTCACACACACAAACACACACAGATACACACAGACACACACATACACACACAGACACACACAGACACACACATACACACACATACACACACACATACACACACACATACAGACACACATACAGACACACACATACATACAGACATCATCATAAAAATAGTAATATCTTATTATATGGACCCTAAAACGTGCTTATTCACTAAAAACCCTTCATTGAATTTTTTGACCAAAAACAATACCTTCCTTACCTAAAGGTGACAGAAGATGAAAACAAAGTAAAAATAAAATTATAGTAATATATTTAAACAAGAGTTAATTCGCGAAATTTAAAATAAAATGACATTTTTTTCGAAAATTTAAGATCTTTAGATTTTAAAATATATTTAATCTTTAAAATAAGTACCTTAATTTTTATTTATTTTGCATGTTACACGGTTCTAGTATGGCCCGTATACCACAAAATTTCAGGAGTTTGAATGTGCAAGAAATCTGATTTCATCCAATTTCATCGTTGGAGAATGTTTTCCAAGATGTGACGAAGAATTGCCCTCTACTTGTCAATAAAAATCAAATTAATTCATAAAATATATTTTATTTTGTTATTTTATATAAAAAACGATGTACACTGTTGTATGATGAATTTAAGTTACAAATTATTATTTAATAATTGATACTAATACATATTTTCAAATTACTGCCCTTCATTAGTCCAGAATTGATATAATTTTATATTAAAAGTATTTTATTTAAGTTCTCGCTATATTTTCACCAATCACAAGCTTCGTTATTTTAGCCAATCACGTTGAGACCACGCTGTGACGCTTTGAGCGTTGCATGTCTTGTATTGCAAATTTGCATGCTGAAGATAGCACGTGGTTTTAGATTTATGTTAAATATTTTGTCATTAAAACAGTGAATTTGTGTGTTATATTTGTGAAATGGAACTGGAGCAGTTGAACTTGAATGCCTAGCTTTAGTTTGAAAGGTAAATTACTTTATTTTATAATATATTTAAGGTTGATAAAATATCTTATGAAATGAGGCTACCTACATCTACAAGGTCTTAATATGTATTTGTTTATTGAATTCATCATAAACAAGCCTTAATACATACAATATCTTGTTGCATTTAGTATTATTTTATACCAAGAATGTCTAGCTTTAGTTCTTTAAAGTCGCAGGTACATTATATAATTTTTCCGTCGACCGTTTATTAATAGGCTATCTTAATGTATAGAAAATCATTCATTAATGGCCCCTATTAATGCATGATTTTTTATTAATAAACGATTTATTGGGTGCGTTCACCACATGGAACACATCATGTATTGCTAACGCTAAGTTGTAGCAAAACGGTAGACAGAATTAAAAGTCATGCTTTTGACACTTACTACCTAGGTATATTCACGTAGCATACCTTTAAAATGAATTTGAAAGAATAAAATTCCTCAAATAACATAAAAAACTGCTTGTGTTGTCTAGCATTAAGTAAACTGAACGCACCCACTGAAAACAATTGATGACATAACTTATTGATTTTCTGACGTAAAATTTGACGTTCGGTCAACCATTACTAACCTAAAAAAAATTGTCATGGAATAAAATTAGATTTTCCATTCAAGTAAGATACGGTCAACGAAAAAATATTGTAACTAACACGTGTGTTAATTGGCGATTAATGAACTCAACAATTAACGCGTGAGCGTAGCAAACGCGTTAAAATGTCTCGATCATTAATCGCCCTCATTAACACACTTGATAGTTAAATAACTATTCATCTTTCGGTAGATACATCTTTTTAAAATACATGAATGCGTGTAGTGCTTTTCATGTTGTTCGTGTGTACATTTACGTTTTGAGATTATTTTAATGATTAAATTAAAATATTGTATTAATATTTGCGAAATGGAACTGAATCAATTGTACTAAGATTCCTAGCTATAGTTTAAATGGTAAATTACTTAATTTTATAATAAATTTAGGGACAAAAATCACATAGAAATATTCAAAGACACTACTTACTTACATCTTCGAGTTCTAAATGTATATTTGTATTGGTATCAAAATTCTTATACTCAGAATACTTATTTCTTGTTTTCTGAATATCATATGCAACAACTTTATCGAAATACCTTTGTTATATACCGTTTATTTATATGAATAACTAAAATAAATCATTGGCATAAATATACAACACACTTCAAAGCACTGTATGTCAAATATTCTACTTCGTAAATTAAAATGATTTAATTTTAAACGTATTTGAGATATAAACGAAATAAGCAGGAATGCAGTAAATATATGTATTTATTTATTTATTTATATTCGGGAAGCCAACAGATAAATCCAATAATAGGCTTCCGCATCAATACATAGAAGTTAACAATTCAATCAATATAAAATTTATTCAGTCAAAAGCCGACGTTTCGCTTCCTATTGAAACTTTTTCAGGACAAACTATAAGAAAACAGTGTTATAAAAGTAATTTTACATATACACATACTTATACAGACTAATATTTTATAATAATTTGTTACAGTGTGTAAAATCAACCATGTACAGTAAAAATTTTGAAAGATGTCCGATTAAGGTCATGTGTATCACGAACGAATTAACAAATAGGCATACATTTATCTCTTTCTTTTGCAAAGGCTATAAGAGTGTGAGATAAGGATGGATATAACACGCTTGACTTTCAAAAATGCATATTGTTTCGAGTAAGTTAGGACATTCCACTTTAAAACGATGCTCGTTGTTGATAATACTTTCGCTGTAACGTAAGTTTATTTATTAATTCAGATACATTACTTTGATTCATAGCCGTACGAATAACGTTATTTTCTGTCAGAGTCACTGACACTATCATTGTGACATTATCTAATTTTAACATATATGGTTTTACATTAGCTTATAAACTTACCAGTTGACTTATTTTTGAATTTTGAATGCTTTTACTGTAATATATATTTTTATTATAATAAAATAACAGTAGTATCTTATGTACCCTCATAAAAACTAAGCAAACGCCACTACTGAATTTGTCAGAATGGGCGGAGCAAAAATCTGAATTCATACAATTTGTAGACGACCTTGATCGGACATCTTTCAAAAATTTCATTGTATCTCTGTATATAAATCGTTGCATAACAATTATTTATTGTAAATTATCTCTCTATTTATAAAGAAATAGATCAAAAGTTTAATTAGGATTTTTTTTCTAGGTGCCGAAGTGCTGTTAACGGCGACTTGGACATCCTGACCATGAGTCTACAATATCCTGTAACTTCTCTTTGGACTTGGTGTATCTCTGGACTTCAGCTTGAACTCCTAGCGACAACATAGAATCCGTTGATAGAGCCGATTCATCTGAAAAATATACAATGTAGGTCAAAGTATTTGTTTATATATAGCTAATGAACGGTAATGGAGTATTATATTCCCCTAATTCAGACACGCTAAATACGGGAAAAATAATTTAAAAAATCCTTGGGCCCTAGTTTTTAAAATAGATTTTATTTTTAATGGAGATTTCTATATATGTGTTCACATTTTGATTTTCGTGTCCAACTGGTACAGTATTACAAAGCAAGAAATCTGTTGTGGCTAGTACAATACCTCTCGCCATTTTCATTTTATGTTGCATAGGGCGCGAACAGTTATGTGACTTTGTTAGCCATGCCAAACAGATATGGGGGCCAGTGTCAGAGTGACAGTTATTAATGTACATAGGTGTCAAGAATCATAAGTTTTCATTCAAAACATTATGATTTTCTAAATCCATGTGGATTATTTTCCTCGGCAAGTATATTCCATACTATGGATGACAAATAAATGTCAGAATAAGTTTGAAATTTTGAATGAAAAGTTATAACATATGACAATTGTGACATCTATGTAAATAACTAATAGCAGTCATTCTGACACGGATCCCCATAATATCTGCTTGCCAAGGCCAACTAAGTCACATGACTGCTCGCGCCCTATAATTAACGAATTTAACATTACTTGTACACACAAATAATTGAAATTGTATCTCTTCTTTCGTTCTATGCGAATAAAACTGCTGATTTTTCACACTGACATTTTGCATTTGTCTGTTAATTACAAACATTTAAATATCTCCACTGTTTTTTAGGCAACGAGATTTATTACAACAGATTATTCTGTATTATTATATTATATTATAATATTTGTAGTAACAAATTTTCAAAAAATAATATTTAGATTTTTTTTTAAACTACCACTTCCGGTTGTCCAATTGTTACCAGAACCTATTCAACTCTTCCCATTACTGTTAGATTGAGGAATCCGTAGTCAAACAGGTCTCTAGTCTTATAGAATTTGAGAAATCGTATCTCCAACAATCTAACACACACACACACATCCACATACCCATATCCACACACTTAGTAGCCCACTAAAAATCTAACCACCTTGTATTTAAATAAAAAAGTATATCATATTCCCCTAACTCAAACCGGCTGATTACGAGAAAAATAATAAAAAATAATCCTTGGATCTTAGTTTTCAAAATAGAAATTTTTATTTTTAATGGAAAACGCACAATATTTTTTGACTTTGGCGGACTGTAGCCAATGAACAGCAAATGATAGAGGTATGCCCATTTTCAGTTTTCGTCTCCAGTTGGTACAGTTATTACAGTTACTCAAATCATATTTGCGAAATTCAATGTCTGAGAAACGATTAAGTGACTTGGCTTTGTTATCCATAGACGGTTAACACCATCAAGTGTAACCTAGGCAACAGACAATAGCATAGCCTTTTGCAATATTGTAACATTATTTTTAATGTTTAATACTATTTTTCTCGAAATAATTATTATATAAACCTATACAATATTGGTATCGTTGAAATCAGAAAATAATCTCTATCTAATGGGAACGATTTAAAATAATATATTTTTGGTCTACCGTTTGAGAACCGCTGGTTAATTTTTCGGTTTGTTATTAGTGATAAATTAGTCCCTTATTCTTGATCATTTTTTGTATATAACATTTTTTTCTAAAATCATTAGTTCGTCCAAAAAAGCGCTAGTTTTTTTAAAAGAAAGATCCTGTATACATCTTTTAATTTAAATTGAACTATATAATGTAGAAAAAAATTATTGGTAATTTATCAAAATTTATACCATACAAACCCATATATCATCCTCATATATCATCATCATCACATTAAATAATGATGATGTTCCAGAATGTTTTTGTGGAGTGCACTACTAGTCATATACGTCTGTTTCGCTGAGTGTGTGTGGATCTCGCTAATAAACTTCTGAGCTACTAGAATTTGATACATTTTCTCTGGTGGATGGTTAGTTCAGTGTGCTCTGTGCGTCGGATTTGGTAACGGAGTGTTCGGGATTAATAACGACGACAGTGAAATATAAATACCTAAATAATAATTGCCGATAATATCGTTTAATATAGATGTGTTGGTTTTATTTATTATAAATTTCCATTATTATATGTGTACAGTGTGTTACCTACATATATGTGTATATTGTTTATTTGTCAATGTGTCTGAAATATATATACCTGTACCTACATAAATTGTATATGTATACATAGTACATAGCCTGAGATACTTATATACGAAAAAATATATACTTACTAATACATATCAAATATTATACAATTACATAATCCAACATTCAAACGCTTCAGAAAAAAAACTTAATCCTAATTTTTTGTTAAAATATATGATTACCCTTACCGTGGCGAAGAAATTGTATAGTTCGTTCATACTTACACTATAAAAGAACTGTATTACAATTTCTCCTTTTATTATGATAAGTATTTAATAAGATTCATTCTAAATAATTAAAAAAAAACTAATTTCATATATTGATCTATTTATTGATTAATACATTTTTTACTCATATGTATTGCTGACGAATTTATCATGTATTAACTACACTTTATTTTCATATTCTTTAATGATGTTTATAATTGTAAATATGTACATATATCATTATTATTAACTTTTCTAAGCTGTTAAAAGATTTTATTAATAAATCCATACATGAACATATTAAATAAATAAATCGTGAGAAAATAGGTAACAAAATGAACCAAATTTGACAATAAATCCTTGTTCTCCAAGATGAATTACTCAAATTACGTTAGTTCTCGACTTACAAAACACGTACATATATGCTATCTCTATTGGAAGATAGATAATGGAATGTGATTGTACATATGTGGTATTTATTTATTTATTGCTCTATTTAATATCCTGATACTTGATATAATTTTTCTAAGACTTACAGACCCACTAGATATTTGCATTATAAAATATAATATATATTTATCTACTTTTGTATCTTGCAATATATAATATATAACATCCAAAATATCTCCATCTCGATAAGTCTTAGAAAAAATGTCAAAATATGTACATAATGTAACCATGTGAAAAATACATAACTTAATATACATTTGATGATACATATTTCATTTTATTTATTTCTAAGTTCTAATTCATATCGTTTATTAGATTTAAAAATGTATTATATGAATGACCAATAAACACAACAAAAAGAATACAATCTTTCACTTCAAAATCCCAATTTTTCCATTCCCAAAATTAAAATTTTTCAGGCAACCTACAATTCACCTATATACGAACTAGATCTAGAGCATCGTTTTGCAATCGGCAGCAGCTTAACGATTTACTAGCAGCAATCTTGCGAACTAAAAAATCCAAGTTCAATTCCAGCCACCAGCTAAATCGAGCAGCGGCAAGCGAATCACAGCAGTTTGATTATATAATCGCCGATATATAGCGAGCGAACCTTGGCAGCCGATTACGTAATCGCCGATATACAGAGAGCGAACCACGGCAGCTCGATTACATAATCGATGATATACAGAGAGCGATCCACGGCAGCTCGATTACATAATCGATGATATACAGCCTACAACAAGGCTTCTGGTCGATAAAATTCAAAAATCATGTAAAATAGACAATTTACAGCCGTAGCAGCTGAAAAGTAGCATTTTACGGCCGCTACGAGCATTTTTGAGCTCTCAGTCGGATTTTCAACCAATCCCAAGGCATATATTCGACAAAAATAAAATTTGCTGTCTCTAGCAAGACCAAATTTTTAAATTCGCAAATTTGAAAGGCTATAGCAAGACATATGTCCATAAACCTTAAAATTACTGGCTATCATCAAATTTTAAAATTCGTAGAATCGAAAGGCTATAGCAAGACATTCTCCCACAAAATTCAAAATTCAATCGCCTGGTGGTGGATTCAAGAATCCTAGCCTTCCCACCACTGACTTCAGCCTTATATACAGCTGTTTGATGAATTTACAGCCATTCGGCGTGAGCGGTGGTGTCGAACCGGACACTCTGCTTCGTAAAGTTACGTAATCAAGCTATATACTTACATTTTATCAGATTTCTAGCTGGCTAGCGCCACCAGGCCCCGTAGCCAGCCTAGACCGCAGGCTAGGCTGGCTGGGCTGGTGGGCGGTTCGGGCTCGTGGATCGCTCGAAAGGATGCTGGATGCTAGCTAGTAATCGGGAATCGAATTTGGATCTTTGGTTTGCAAGATTTTGTAGGCCGCCGTTCTGGTTTCAGAATGGCGGCTTACAAATTGCTTGCTACCAAGCGGGATATGAATCTGGATCTTTGGAATGCGATTTTTGATCGGTGTATTGGAATGAAATCGTTTGTTATTTATAACAAGGATTTATTTGTCAGAGATGTGTTACATAATAATGATATTACAATATATAATACATGAAATACATTATTTTAACAATGAATAAATGATTTTTCATCTGTGTATTTGTGATACATTATAAGACGTTCGCAGTTTCACAAGTACAGAGATGATGATATGTGCTCTAATTACGTCAGATTTGACTTTAAAAATGATAATATACATAATTGTTTATCTTATAGATATGTGCATAAGGAATGATAGATCTTTAACAAGATTATGTAGTTCAATTTATATTAGGAATAAGTTTTATTGCGGCGTTTACATAACATATTGAGATATACATTTTAATGATACAGTTTTGCGATATTTATATATGTACATAACTAGACAAGTGTTAGTCAATAATGCGGGAAGTCAGAAAAATATAAATGTAAAGTATATCATATATATTTTTAATGTGTGCGCAACAATACATTATGAACAATGCAATTACGAATACAAACACACATATGTATTTTTGTAAATGATTTTACTATCTTATAATATACATACGTATAACAGTGTAAAAGTATATCGTTTTTTCGTAAGATGAAAGAAGATAGTAATTTTTCTTTTACATATGTGAATATATGGATGATTTCATTACAGCATAAGGTCAAATAATAATATACTATGTTATACATTTATTTATTGTGTTTGTATTCAATATAATGATTGTAGAGTGTGAAGATGTATGAACACTTATTGATTTTTCTGTGTGATTAGATTAAGGTTTATTAACAAAGTAAAAGTATGTCATTTTTTACGTATGTCTAAGAAAATCCGAGTTTTTCAAAGTTGAAAATATGCAGGTATATAAATAATTTCCTAAGTGTATATAGTATATTAATGATAAATAACGTGAGAGTGTATGTACCTGATTTTTCTTTACGATAACATGATTTTATTTCTAAATGAAACAATATATTTTTTTCTACGTCCATTTTGAAAGTAGACTTTTCAAGCTGTCAGTTTAGAGCAGAAAATTAAAAACTGAAGTAGACAGAACAACTTGCAGTTTTTCTGCTTAAAAGCGGAAAGTAAATTTTTAGCAGGGATAAATAAAAAAATTATTCAGAGTAAGACTTGAAACCAAAGTGTTTTTATCACCTTTTTCAATGGACGTCGAAAAAAAAGTATGTAAGTATCATGAGCGTAAAGTATCATTTTCCGCTCTAGATATACCATATACCAATAACTATTTTGCAAAGTGCGAATGTATTATGAAATGTTTTTCAACTAGTGTATGAAGAGGGTTAAATGTGTTATTAATAAATATCATAATACAAATAAAAATGTTTTTCCTTACGAATGTTTTATTTAAGACGATCAAAGTGTACACATATGTATGTGTATGGGATGCAAATGATGGTACACTTCCTTTATATGTCACATAAGTATAGGGCACGAGCATTCATGTGACATTGTTGGCCTTGACAAACAGATATGGGAGCCCGTGTCAGAATGGCAATTAGTAATTATGTACATAGATGTCAAATGTCAGAATTTTTCATTAAATATTTCAAGATTTTCTAAATTTACGTAGTTAATTTGTCACCAGTAGTGTGGAATTTGCTTGTTGAGGAAAATAAACAACATGGAATTGGAAAAATCACTAAATTTAGAATGAAAGATTATGATATTTGACAACTATGTACATAATTACTAGCTAAGTCCCAATTACATATGTAGTTTAGATATATTGAATTCGTAAAATTTTAAATATTATTACTACGTTTGTGATTCATATATAGTGCATAGTAACTTTAAAATTAAATACTTCAAGAACTAAGAGTGATAGCGAATTATCCTAATTTTATTTGGAATTATAAGATTATTTTCTATTTGTAAACGTAATTTCAGTACTTTAAAATCGCTGAAAACATTTTCAGTAATACTTGTTTCAAGACAGGTATATGTTTTTACCTCTCGCTAAGAGAGGTATTGGATTCATGCTAAAAATCGCATATCCAGATTTTATTGAATAAGCACGTTTTAAAGTCCCTACAATCCGATTTTAACATTTTTACGATGATGTGTGTGTGTGGGATGTTGGAAGGACGGTTACTCAAAAACTATAAGACTTAAAATTTGTTTAACAACGTATTTCCCAATCGGACATTCATGGGAAGATCTGAAAAGGTTTTGGTAACAATTGGACAACCGGAAGTAGAAGATTCTTGAAAAAAAATCTTCTAAATATTATTTTTTGAAAATTTTTCTTGATAATATTAAAGAAAAATAAATTCTCTTTCTGATACATTTAAATATTTTTATACATATTTTATAGATTTAGAGATAAAAGGAATATAATATATAAAATAATGTTGTAATTAATTTTACAACCGAAAGGATGCCATGAAAAATAGTTGCAAATTTAAATTATTTGTAACTGACAGATAAATGTCAGTGTCAGAAATAATGAGTAATGAAAGAAAAATGTACTTGGAGAATCCCTTAATTCTTGATCTGTGACTATTATGGAGATGACAAGTCTAGGTTGAAGGACTTAAATTTGTTTCAAACATTATGGGACAAGGTACACCAGTACTATAGACTAGAGTAACTTTGAATTGCGAAAAAGCTATCAAATTCTTCTCAAGTAAGTTGTAAATATTGACAAAATTACACATCGATATAAGAATAATCGGAGTGCAATCTATCCGTCACTTTATTAAAGGGAATTAGTGTTATTTAGATATAACATGTATGAAAAAATAAAATGTAAAAGAAGATATGTAAGAATAGATGCACAATCCATATATACATTTTAGACCGCCCAAAATTAATGTTTTTACTAGAAGAATATGAAGAGAAAGTAAACAACGTTGTTCGAATTGAAAATTGCTGTTACCAGTCTAATATTTATACAGGGTGTCCCTTAACTTCGAGCAAAAACGTTAAGGGCATATAGTACTGACCAAAATGAATAAAAAAGCTTCATCAACATAGGAATGATCTTCAACTGTTTCCGAGAAAAGCGAAAAATTTAAGAAAAACTGACAAAGATAACGATCGAATAAAATTTTGTCTATGTCAGTAAAAAGACTATAAAAAACAATAAAATTTTATATGAAACATTTTTCTCAATTTCTTATAGTTACGTAGTTATATGAAAATTAAATATTGACCAAGGTCGCCACAACATTTCACTTTTGATTTTTATAAAATAACAAAAGGCCATCTAAGATTACCTCTCAAAGGTAAACAAAAAGTCTCAATTAAGCAAAATCGTAATTCTTATAGTTTTTGAGATAGCAAAGGTAAATCTCGTAAAAACTCATTTTTCACTGCGTTATATCTGGGAAACTATTAAAGATCGGACACATTTTGACTGAGCTTTTTTACTCATTTTGATCAGTATTATATGCCCTTAAAGTTTGTGCACCAAGTTAAGGGACACCCTGTATATAGTACTCTACTTTGTAATTTATTGTAACATAATTTATGGTAAAATATCTTCATGTTGAGACATGCTATTATTGAATAACAAAGAAGTTTATACGTCATAGATTTATATGAATATATTATTTGTATTTATAAAAATATTCTTTGCTTTATGCATACAGCCAGGTAAAATATACGGCGAGAGGTTATGTGCTGGCCACATCAGTTTTTTTAAAAATAGCAATTTAAAAAATAAGTATATGAAAAAGTAAAGAAAAAATAGATTTGTATTTTCAAATTTGGATACAGAGGATAATTTACTATATTTATATACATAACTTCAAAAGATATATATTGCCAAAAAGAAATTCAGTAATTTTTATTTCAAGACGTGTACAGTATTTTTTTGGAAAGATGTCCGATCAAGATCATTTTCGAATTGTATGAATTAAGATTTTAATTCCGCCTATTTTTTCAAATTCAGTAGTATCGTTTACTTAGTTTTTATGAGGGATACATAAGATTCTACTATTATTTTATTATTATAAAAATATATACAGCAAAGCGCATTCGCAATTCAAAAATAAGGTAACTGGTATGTTTATTAGCAAATGGAAAACCAAATATGTGAAAAATAAGATACTGACACTGACAGAAAATGTTACTAGTACAACAATGAATCAAGGTAATAAGATCTGAATTAATAAAAAAAAAATAATTTAAGTTACAGCGAAAGTATTGTCAACAACGAGCATCGTTTTAAAATGGAATGTGCTAACGTAGTCGAAACAATATGAATTTTTGAAAGTCATTGCAAATGAGAGAGATAAATATATGTCAATTTGTTAATTGGTTCATGATACAGATGACCTTGACGAACATCTTAAAAAAAATTACTGTGCATGTTTGTTAAAAATAGAGCAACTTTGAAAATGATTATCACGAAAACTAATGCCTAGTGCACACGGAGAAACTTTTAGTAAAGTTTTCTGAAATTTGTTTCCCGAAGAAGAAGAAGTTTTGGAGAAACTTTTGCTTCTACGTACCGTGTGTTCACACGAGAAAAATAAAAGTTTCCTCAAAAATGGTAATTTTTCTCTAAATCTATAGGCTCTTGGAGAATTACTTTTTCGAAAGAGAACAAGAAGTACACAAAATTACATGTAGGAATTTAATTTAACCAAAATTAAATGGAGAAATAAACTAAACTACATAAGATTTCTGAATAAACTACACTGAAATAAACCAATTTTTATAAACAAGAATTGTTATAATCAACGCCAGAAAACAAAGTTTTTATGATCCTAACCTCTTTTTTCTTGAATGTCATAATAGATGAGAAGTTAGGTGCACGTCAAAAAGTTTCCACGAAACCTCACGAGTTTTAACGGCGCCGTTAACTTTCGGCAACTTTTCTTACTTCTTCTTCTTTGGAAACAAATTTCTGGAAACTTTTACTAAAAGTTTCTCCGTGTGCACTAGACATAAGAGAAACGTTATATATGTAGGTATATTTACTGTCAATAGGTTTTAATCACTGAATGTAAGTAGTAATGCCTATATGTGTACATCATTTCGAAAGATTTAAATCGCTGAAATTTGTTTCATTACTGTTTATTTTAAGATATGTCCTTATTAATTGTTGAAAATAATAGTAACATTGTAAAATGATTAAGATGAAAACGAAGGGAAATATCGGCGTTTATACCTTGGATATATCGAGTAATTTCGTGTATGTAAACATAAATTCAAATGTTTAAAATTGCAGAAAAAAATCAGTAATGTTTATTTTAAAAAGTGTACATGTCTATAGACAATAGTGACATTGAAAATGATTATTTCGTAAACTGAGAAAAATTGCCATTTGTACTTATCAAATTTGGATGTAGGAGGTTATTTTGTACATCTATGCTTATTTTCAGAATGTACGAATCGCGGAAAAAAAAACCGTAATGTTTGGACTTTGCTCTTACGTTTCTTATACCCTTCCCTTGAAATAATGTGTATGTAATGTGTGTTTGTGATGTATATAAACCTAACGTAATATGCTTTCAGTTTGAGATGTTGAAATATATATAATTATGAAAATGAAAATACGTGAATTGTATAATGACATGATATTATTCTGTTATTTATGCTTATATGTATGTATGTAGGTATGTGTCTTAGACGTAAGTGTTCATAAATGTTTTATTAGTATAGATGATTTTTCACGTTAAATCGTTATATCATAAGTACTTTATAGGTGTAAGGTGAAGCTTTATTTATTTATGTACATAATTCTTATAAATAACGACTTGACGTGTACAGAGTCCATGTTGTGGTTGTTTTGGAGTGCGATGCTCTGCAACAGAGTGACCACCTCCAATGCAGAAATCAGGATTCATGAACAGCAACTCGCTCTGGTATTTCTGCATGATCTTCTGTATAAGTGTACAGCTTATTTTTCTGTAACAATAAAAAATATACTCGAAAGTAACAATTATGCATTATTGGTCAATGGCTACAGAACATATGATTTTATTTGCATATTGTTAAGAATTGTATAATTATTCATAATTATTAAAAATATATGAAAGACAGTATAAGAAATGATGATTTTACCATTTGTCATAGTATCGTACACATTGTTAATTAAGTATATATGGAACAAAACAGGACATACAATGATATATGATATATTAAATAATATACACGGTGAACACGAGAATTCTTGACAGAAAACTTTTTTTTGAAATATTATCAATTCATGCAAACTATTTATGATTTAATACGAATAAGCTACATTAGAATAATCCCTCTGAATTAATGGTTAATATATAGAATAAAGAATACAACTGTAAAGAAAAGTATAAAAGTAAAAAAAAAACTCACTTTGAATAAATAAAATTTATGTATATAACTCCAAGTCCTGTAGGTGTCCTAACGTCCTCTGAAAGCACCAGGTTGTCGTCCTCGTGGTCACAGTAAACCAGAACACCACACACACGTCTTTACACTAGCACTGCAACAAACGAATTGAAATAATTAACCCTTGTAACAGTCAGCGTGTGAGGTAATATGCCCCTAGAAACAACAATTAAATAATAATGAGGCAATATAAAAAAATAATTGTTTTTTATGTATTACGTAATTTGTTCAGAATATTTTTAATTTTATGAATGTAGAAATAGCACAAAAAAATATACACGGGATGTAAATAAAAATACATTTAGGATAAAACCAAATTTGAACTAAATACAATTTCTGTTACACGACTAATTTTAATAAAAAAAAATCTGCTGTGACCAGCACAATACCTCTCGCCACTTCCTTTATATGTCACATAAGTATAGGGCACGAGCATTCATGTGACATTGTTGGCCTTGACAAACAGATATGGGAGCCCGTGTCAGAATGGCAATTAGTAATTATGTACATAGATGTCAAATGTCAGAATTTTTCATTAAATATTTCAAGATTTTCTAAATTTACGTAGTTAATTTGTCACCAGTAGTGTGGAATTTGCTTGTTGAGGAAAATAAACAACATGGAATTGGAAAAATCACTTAATTTAGAATGAAAGATTATGATATTTGACAGCTATGTACATAATTACTAGCTAAGTCCCAATTACATATCTATTTAGATATATTGAATTCGTAAAATTTTAAATATTATTACTACGTTTGTGATTCATAGTGCATAGTAACTTTAAAATTAAATACTTCAAGAACTAAGAGTGATAGCGAATTATCCTAATTTTATTTGGAATTATAGGATTATTTTCTATTTGTAAACGTAATTTCAGTACTTTAAAATCGCTGAAAATATTTTCAGTAATACTTGTTTCAAGACAGGTATATGTTTTTACTTCCTTGTACGTAAGTAAAGGAAGTATTGTAATCGCGAAAAATTTCGGTTTTCAGATTTCGGCGGAAATATCCATTTTGATCATCCCTGAATCCATTTTGACTAATTTCGTCGTGACGTCTGTACGTACGTCCGTACGTACGTACGTACGTATCTCGCATAACTCAAAAACGGTAAGCCGTAGAAAGTTGAAATTTTGTATTTAGGACTCCTATAACATCTAGTTGTGCACCTCCCTTTCTGGTTATTACACAATTTCCAGAAGTGGCACTTTACATGAAGCCTATAATAGATTTTAATGAAAAACTGTTTTAAAATATAATCCAAAACTTTTCAAATTTAGTATACAAGACTTCTATGTCAATCGAAATAACATAATAAATTTTGGTTAAAATAGGCTAACCGGAAGTGGTACATTACTTGAAGTTGTTAACAGTTTTTCTTGAATAAAATGATTTTATTTTGATTTTAGAAATAAATGCTTCATATAAAAGTTTTAGAGAATTAATTTCTGCATCTAGCACATCAAGTTTTATTAAATTAGCCCTTTGTATAAGCGAGATATGTAAATTTAAAAATTATATACTTTTTACCTCTCGCTAAGAGAGGTATTGCATTCATGCTAAAAATCGCATATCCAGATTTTATTGAATAAGCACGTTTTCAGGTCCCTACAATCCGATTTTAACATTTTTACGATGATGTCTGTGTGTGTGTGTGTGTGTGTGTGTGTGTGGATGTGTGTGTGTGTGTGTGTGTGTGTGTATACTTAAAAAATAAGTATATGAAAAACTAAAGAAAAAATAGATTTGTATTTTCCAAATTTGGATATGGAGGATAATTTACTATATTTATACATAACTTCAAAAGACATATATTGCCAAAAAAAAATTCAGTAATTTTTATTTCAAGACGTGTAGAGTAATTTTTTTGAAAGATGTTCGATCAAGATCATTTACGAATTGTAGTATCGTTTACATAAGATTCTACAGTTATTTTATTATTATAAAAATATATGTTACAGTAAAAGCATTCAAAATTCAAAAATAAGTTAACTGGCATGTTTATTAGCAAATATAACATCAAATATGTGAAAAATAAGATACTGACACATGACAGAAAATAATGTTATTCGTACGACTATGAATCAAGGTAATGTATCTGAATTAATAAATAAACTTAAGTTACAGCGAAAGTATTGTCAACAACGAACATCGTTTTAAAATGGAATGTGCTGACTTAGTCGCAACAATATGAATTTTTGAAAGTCATTGCAAATGAGAGAGATAAATGTATGTTAATTTGTTAATTCGTTTATGATACAGATGACATTGATCGAACATCTTTTAAAAATAAAGTGACGGATAGATTGCACTCCGATTTTGTCAATATTTACAACTTACTTGAGAAGAATTTGATAGCTTTTTCGCAATTCAAAGTTACTCTAGTCTACAGTACTGGTGTACATTGTCCCATAATGTTTGAAACAAATTTAAGTCCTTCAACCTAGACTTGTCATCTCCATAATAGTCACAGATCAAGAACTAAGGGATTCTCCAAGTACATTTTTAATTCATTACTCATTATTTCTGACACTGACATTTATCTGTCAGTTACAAATAATTTAAATTATCAACTATTTTTCATGGCATTCTTTCGGCTGTCAAATTTATTACAACAGATTATTTTATATATTATACTTCTTTTATCTCTAAATCTATGGAATATATAATAAAATATTTAAATGTATCAGATAGAGAATTTAATTTTCTTTAATATTACCACGAAAAATTTTCAAAAAATAATATTTAGAAGATTTTTTTTCAAGAATCTTCTACTTCCGGTTGTCCAATTATTACCAAAACCTTTTCAGATCTTCCCATGAATGTCCGATTGGGAAATACGTTGTTAAACAAATTTTAAGTCTTATAGTTTTTGAGTAACCGTCCTTCCAACATCCCACACACACACATACACACACACACACACACATCCACACACACACACACACAGACATCATCGTAAAAATGTTAAAATCGGATTGTAGGGACCTGAAAACGTGCTTATTCAATAAAATCTGGATATGCGATTTTTAGCATGAATGCAATACCTCTCTTAGCGAGAGGTAAAAATACGGTGCATGTTTGTTGAAAATATAGCAACTTTGAAAATGATTATCACGAAAACTAAGAGAAATAGCGAATTATACTTTTTAAATTTGGATGTAATTTATATATGTATATTTATTGTCAATAGGTTTGAATCGCTGAATGTAAGTAGTAAATGTCTATATGTGTACTTCATTTCGAAAGTTTTAAATCGCTGATTTTTTATCTCTCGCTAAGAGAGGTATTGGATTCATGCTAAAAATCGCATATCCAGATTTTATTGAATAAGCACGTTTTAAGGTCCCTACAATCCGATTTTAACATTTTTACGATGATGTGTGTGTGTGGGATGTTGGAAGGACGGTTACTCAAAAACTATAAGACTTAAAATTTGTTTAACAACGTATTTCCCAATCGGACATTCATGGGAAGATCTGAAAAGGTTTTGGTAACAATTGGACAACCGGAAGTAGAAGATTCTTGAAAAAAATCTTCTAAATATTATTTTTTGAAAATTTTTCTTGATAATATTAAAGAAAAATAAATTCTCTTTCTGATACATTTAAATATTTTTATACATATTTTATAGATTTAGAGATAAAAGGAATATAATATATAAAATAATGTTGTAATTAATTTTACAACCGAAAGGATGCAATGAAAAATAGTTGCAAATTTAAATTATTTGTAACTGACAGATAAATGTCAGTGTCAGAAATAATGAGTAATGAAAGAAAAATGTACTTGGAGAATCCCTTAATTCTTGATCTGTGACTATTATGGAGATGACAAGTCTAGGTTGAAGGACTTAAATTTGTTTCAAACATTATGGGACAAGGTACACCAGTACTATAGACTAGAGTAACTTTGAATTGCGAAAAAGCTATCAAATTCTTCTCAAGTAAGTTGTAAATATTGACAAAATTACACATCGATATAAGAATAATCGGAGTGCAATCTATCCGTCACTTTATTAAAGGGAATTAAGGTAATTTAGATATAACAAGTATGAAAAAATAAAATGTAAAAGAATATATATAAGAATAGATGCACAATCCAGATATATACATTTTAGACCGCCCAAAATTAATGTTTTTACTAGAAGAATATGAAGAGAAAGTAAACAACGTTGTTCGAATTGAAAATTGCAGTTACCAGCCTAATATTTATATATGGTAAACTCTACTTTGTAATTTATTGTAACATAATTTATGGTAAAATATCTTCATGTTGAGACATGCTATTATTGAATAATAAAGAAGTTTATACGTCATAGATTTATATGAATATATTATTTGTATTTATAAAAATAATCTTTGCTTTATGCATACAGCCAGGTAAAATATACGGCGAGAGGTTATGTGCTGGCCACATCAGATTTTTTTTCATTAATGTTTATTTCAAGACATGTCCATATTATTTGTTGAAAATAATAGTAACATTGTAAAACGAATAACATGAAAACGAAGGGAAATAGCGATTTTTAAACCTTGGATATATCGAGAAATTTTTTGTATGTAAACTTAAATTTAAATGATTAAAATTGCTGAAAAAAAAATCAGTAATGTTCATTTTAAGATGTGTACATGGCTATTGAAAATAGTGACTTTGAAAATGATTATTTAGTAAACTAAGAGAAATAGCCATCTGTACTTATCAAATTTGGATGTAGGAGGTTATTTTGTACATGTATACTTATTTTCAGAATGTATGAATCGCTGAAAAAAAACAGTATTTGGACTTCGCTCTTTCGTTTCTTGTACCCTTTTCTTTAAATAATATGTATGTAATGTATGTGATGTATATGAACCTAACGTAATATGCTTTCAGTTTGAGATGTTGAAATATGAATAATTATGAAAATGAAAATACGTGAATTGTATAATGACATGATTTTATTCTGTTATTTATGCTTATATGTATGAAGGTGTGTCTTAAACATAAGTGTTCATAAAGGTTTTATTAGTAGATATTTTTTCTCACGTTATATGGTTATATCATAAGTACTTTATAGGTGTAAGGTGAAGTTTTATTTATTTATGTACATAATTCTTATAAATAACGATTTGAGGTGTACAAAGTCCATGTTGGGGTTTTGGGGTGTGATGCTCTGCAACAGGGTAATCACCTCCAATGCGGAAACCAGGATTCATGAACCGCAACTCGCTCGAGCACTTCTGCAGTATCTCCTAAGAGTACAGCTTATTTTTCTGTAACAATAAAAAATATGCTGAAAGTATTATTGGTCAATGGCTACAGAACATATTATTTTATATGCAGATTATTAAAAATTGTATAATTACTCATAATTATTAAAAATATATGAAAGCCAGTTTAAGAAATGATGTTATCATTTGACATAATATCGTACACATTGTTAATTACGTATATATGGAGCAAAACAGAGCATACAATGATATATGATATATTAAATAATGTACGAGAATTCGTGAAATAGAATTTTTCAAATATTATCTGTGCCGTAAAACTGTATGCAGTACTTTATACATAGATATTTAGCGAATAAAATAATATTAAATATTATCAATTCATGCAAACTATTTTTGATATTATACGAACAATCTGTACTAGAATAATGCCTCTGAATTAATGTTTAATATATAAAATAAAGAATACAATTATAAAGTATGATAAAAGTAAAAAAAAAACTCACTTTGAATAAATGAAATCTATGCATATAACTCCAAGTCCTGCAGGTATCCTAACGTCCTCTCAAAGCACCAGGAAGTCGTCCTCGTGGTCACAATCAACCAGAACACCACACTAACATAAACAAAGTTTTAAAATTGTTTAAATGTTAAATAGTTTTCTATAGGAAATTTTAACTTTAGATATTAATATAAAAAGCGGTATTATTTGTACAGATAAACATAAATTGCAGATACAATAAATAATTTATTACAAATCTTATATTATATTGTTACAGCTGATCACATTTTTGGCGTTCCAGTGGTAAGAGATGCAGACATTGCGACCTGAAGAACTCGTTCGTGCGTCTAGAGTATCCTGGGGGTTTCTCTCCGGCCCTGGTGGACTTCATTGCGATTCCAGCATCAGGAAACCATCTTCTGTCGTGTCGTGAAGTTATGAACCGGTTCGCCTGGTCACCAGACTTCAAAGTCTATGCAAAATAAATGTGAGTTAAACTGTATATTTCGCTAATTTTTGTCATGCTTTCTTATTTCATATTTTTATTTATTATTCCTACATGGTTAAAGATAGCAACTTGCGCAGTGAAAATTTGGAATTTACATAAATTCTCTATAAGATACATCTGATTATAATTTTTAACTTTGATTGATTTCGGAGTTACAGGGCGTTAAAGTAAAATGTTTTAATTAAATTTTCTTCGAACTTTGTCATGTGCACTTGTTTCATATTTTCATTTCTCATTATTACACGTATAAAAATAATATGTAGGGATGTAAAAATTTAGATTTTGTTTAAAATTCACTATTTAGGATACGGCAGACACATAGTTTTGAATTAAACAGTTTAGAGAAGAAAGGGAAATGTAATACCAATAGGTTCATACTTACATGTATTTGTGAAGACAGCGAGTTTCTTAATATATCATCCACTGTTTTATCATCACTGTAATATATCATCATCGGCTATTTTCACAGATTAGTAGATATACACTTTGCAGTACACATTACGTAACACTTACACCAATTACAATAACATGTATAACACTTGATATTAATAAAATAATAAATCGCACTTTTACGAACAATTATAGTTATTTTAATAACACTAAAGACATTTTTTTTAAATATACAACAATCGTACAGTAAACTAACATTTACGAATATAAAATTTCGACTGAGGATTAAATAATAAACACCAACGGGCAAATAGAGACTTATGCAACATTTTAAATAATTATTAAAATTATAATAATCATATATACATTGTATAAGTTAAAAATGAATCTGGAATATTTAGATTTTATTGTAAATAATAATAATTAAACATTTAAAATTAGTTTATTATTAACTTATTAAATTTAGATTATTTTTATAAAATTTAAACAAATTGAAAACTATTTAAAGTTATTTAAATAATTGTAAGAAGGTTGCAGGGTAAATCTAATATTTTCAAAATATATCGCGAACTATATGTTGTAGTAGAGAACGATTGCAATAAAAATGCCCAAATTTTTCGTTTTAATTTACACTACACGATTATTCACAACCACACACCCCATGTTCACTTCACCAAAGCCCGATAGGAACTGAAGTCTTTATTTTAAAAACATAATATTAATATTACCACGTAATACCCCCACTATAATTAAATGTTTATTTATTATATCTTTTGTACTTTGCCGCTCAAAATAAATAATGTTTATGTTTGTTTTCAGGTTCTGGGAAGGGCCGGGACTACACCCAGAGATAGGATACGGTAACTACGACACTGGATGAAGATAATAGATGATATTTTTATAAGAATAAATAAATAAAAGAGTTGTTTATTTACCTTTCCTATATAATAACAAAAGAGACCGGGAAATATCCTAATATTTAAGGATTTTTGCGAATTTTCCTATCCTATCCTTTAGTATTAAGTTCTCTAGGTACGAAAACATTCATCCGACAGAAATGCGCCCTTTTTCAAAGGGCTTAGGGCTTATTTGAGCCCTTCGGGAAAATCTGGCTACGGATTTCAATTATGCAGGTCCAAGTAAGTTTAAGAAAACTTGTCCGGCCCTTCTAGCCCTTTTAGTTCCGGAGTTAGCGCAAGCCCTTCGACATGAACTTGAAGGGTAAATATGTTATTATGCAGGTCCAAAGGAACCTAATAAAACTTGTCCGGCCCTTCTAGCCCTTTTAGTTCCGGAGTTAGCGTAGGCCCTTCGCCACAAACTTGAAGGGCGAATATATTGTAAATCAAAGGGTTTCATCAATTCTGCGTAAGCCAATGGAAAGGGCGGGTTCAAATCCTCCCGATACACTATTTTTCGGCCTTTTAGCCCTTTTAATTAACGTATTTAAGCGTTAAACCCTTCGGAAAACTTTAAGGGCTCGTATCTCGGAAACAGCTGGGATTTCAGCGATTTCCTTGAAATTTCGCGTTCCCTTAGCATTCCTTGAAATGTCGGGGTCGTAGAACAACATATTTAAGTTTCAAGGGCGTAGGGCCAAGGGTTTAAAAATGCGCTAATTAAAATTTGACAGCTTCATTTTGTTAAAAAGTTGAATAAATTCTCATTTTTTTTTAATGTCACATGTTTTTGTTGTACAGAATACGTAGATGTAATTTTAAATAAAATTAGCCCTGTTTTAATGGTAGTTTGCAATTCGTTTTTCTGTAATATTTCTTTAGTTTTAAAATGACATTTTACAAAATTTATTAATATGTATAATACAGTTCTCATACTTCCCTGTTGTCCCAAATTAGCAGCATCAACTGTGTACATACCTCCCTGTCTCTTAGTTGTGGTATTACCTCTGAAATAAATAAGGGGTTGTTAAATAAAAACTTGTATTAGTTTAAGTAATTTTTATTGTTTATTTGTAATACATTGTTGTTCTTATTATGTTCATAGCTTAATTTGTATTTTTAATTCTTATTCTTTGTATTTTATATATAAATATACTTACCCTTGTCCTGAAAAATTAGAAATAGGGATGTTTATATAATAGTTTGTATAAATTTTACTTGTATTTATTGTTTATTTGTATCTTACATTGTTGTATTTCATGTAAACTACCCTAATGTACAATATTTAATACAATAAAATATAAATTAAAATATAATTTGTCTATTTTTTTTATTCCTTCTACTTAGGGGATGAATTCTGTAAGATTTTAAGTCCCTATACGTATATAGTTCTTAAAATGACCACTAGATGGCAGCACCTATCGTAAAGCATTGCGCCTAAAATATTGGCAACGAGAAATAACACCGTGTTTATGAATAGTTCCGAAAATGTCCGTTTGGGGGCAGCACATGGGACGTATACCTATTGGGAATTTATACTTACTAAATATGGGACGTATACCTATTGAGAATTTGTACTTGGTGAAAACGGGACGTATACCTTTTGGGAATTTATACTTAGTGAATATGGGCCGTATACCTATTGAGAATTTGTATTTAGTGAAAACGGGACGTATACCTAATGGGAATTTGTATTTAGTGAAAATGGGATGTATACCTTTTGAGAATTTGTACAATGAATATGGGACGTATACCTATGAAAATTTTAGTCTTTGAACATAAGTGAAAAAAGTACTCCAAATTTGAAATCTTTAGCAACAGATGCTGCCCCCTAGCGGATGTTTTAAAAACTATATATGTGTATGTACGTACGTATGTACAAAAAAGAAAATATTTTAATTGCTTAAAACCCCAAGTTGAAATCTTAATCGACAGGTGCTGCCCCCTAGCGGACGTTTTAAAAACTACATACGTGTAGGGACTCAGACTAAAAAATCAATTTTTTAATATAACAATATATTTGTATTTCAAGAAATTACATTTTTTTAAATATAAAAATATATTTGTATTTTAAGAAATCACAAGACTTTTTATCTTATAAAAATTAAAGTTTATTGGCATTATTTATTACAAAGGGCTGTTTGACAGGCATAAATAGTTAATAGATTTGTTAACAAATTTAGTAACAATTATAAACAGAAATACAACAATTGAATCGTGAAAGATTTTGAGTTTAAAAAGTCTGTTCATAATTATTTTCCACCAAATTTATTAACAAATCTATTAACAATTTATAACAATGTCACACAGGGTTTAGTTATAAAACTAAAATGTTTGTTACCAAATAACTTTTCTGTACAGAATAAAGATGTAAAATAATTAACAACAAATAAAATAACCCCATAATAATTTTATTTGGTAACAAACATTTTAGTTTTATAACTGATACGAAACTCTAAATATATATTTTTTAGACTAAAACCGCCCAAATATATATTAGAGTTCCGTTTACAATACTTATGGACTAATTTAACAAACTTAAACTTGGGATCCCCAAATAAGATTTCTTGTTCCCATTGTTACAAGTACAAGAATTTTTTATTTGGTTTAAGATCGTTTGCGAACCTTTATATTAATTATATATTTTTTGGTGTTACCGCCTCAACCACCCACTCACCAAAAATATATATTAATATAGAGCTTCGTTTACAATACTTAAAAATCTAACTTTGCCCTGATCGCGTCAAAATACTTAATAATAATTACAATTTTTACTAAAACTACTTAACTTTAAAACTAATGTGACGGGTTTAAATTAAAATAATCAGAATTAAAAGATTGTTTTATTGTACATACATTTTAAATAAGTCATTATGAAGAGGAAGCCCTGGAGACGCATCCCAATCGGCACTGCAATCTCGGCGACAGCGGCGGCGGCGGGGGAATTCTTTTAATTTATAACTATCTTAAAACTATAACTTGAATGCTTTATTTAATAAATAGTATATATATAGGGAGACACCACCCTCATGCCAAACCCACGCTCCCCATATATATATCACTTATTAAATAAATACAATTCCGTATACAATAATACCTTATAATCTAAATTAAACTATTGTAGTTCCCCCCAAATTAAGTTCATGAAGTGCGCAAAAAATCCTATCTTACGTTAATATCTTTTTCAAACAAAAGCAAATCTAAAAATGGTAAGTTACGTTAATTTTTTCTCTCTCTCAAAAAGCAAAAACAACCCCTGCCTATCTTATAATCTAAGCTATCTTATGTCTACGCAAGCTATCTTATATCTAGACTATGTTAAGCTAAGTTGAAGTGAGAGAGAGATATACGAACTAAGACAAAAAAGTGAGGACTCCGGGGCGGTCCTCACAGTTGTTTACGTGGGGGCTATGCCGACCCCAGTCGCGACCCCTAGGGTTTACGGCCTACAACGCGAGCCAATTAAGGACAAGGGAAGCAATTAAGTGATATTCCACGGCTTGGATGCAATAAAGAGCTACTCCCGATGGCATCGCCCGGCCATTCCCGATACACCTGACACCGAACGCGATCAACCCGTGTGCTCAAACAAAGATAAATCAAACAAAAACTTTATTTTGTCTTTAAATTATACGTTGCCATTAAAATTAAACGATGATTACGTTGCCTCCGGATGAGGAGAGCACATAAGGCCATAAGAAAGCTTCCTGTGCAAGCATTCAGGTTCGTTTAAGACTTTTCTCATTTGAGTCTAGCGGTTTTAAAGCGTCCAATCTAGAGTAGCGGCCAGTACGAACGATGGTCAGCACTAGTACAAAAGAATTAAACTGTCCCTAGAAACATTCACACAAGTGTGAAGCGATCCACCAGAATATAGGTTTCACATGGCGTTGTGAATGCTATACATATCAGTCCACTCAATTATGGAAATCGCGCACGAACCCTACCTAACCATCCCACTAACCGTGATGTTTAATAATAGAAAAAATAAGGAAACCCGAACCCACAAACAAGTTTCGAATCTCACACCCCCTACTTCCTGATTCTCTCACCATTCGACAGCAAGCATGCCCCGACACACCAATTCATACAATTTTTTTTTTCACATTCACTCTCCCTAGATGCCGTCTGGGCAATCAAAACGCACGATTTTATGATGAATTATCGGTAGGGAATGCACTTCAACTTTAAATCAATTTATTTTTAATTTTTAAAGAAAACGCGTGTTTTGCTCAACGGCGCGATGAGCCAAAGTTTATTTAATTAACACCTGAAAATACATTTCAAAGAACTTAAAACTAAACTACTCAAAAGTGAATAGGTATATCACAAAACGTTTTATTTATGATAGCGAACTATTACTTATGTTTATTTGTATCAATATTTAAATGAAAAAATAATTTTAAATCGCTATTCACTTTTGAGTAGTACAAATTTATAATCTAATATTATTCTAATCTTCTTGATGTCCAACTCCTGAAAGATATATGCTAATCATATGGTCCCAGATATTTATTTTATTGATAAACAGTCGACATTTTAATTTTAAATTGTTTGAATATTATACACACATTCATGAAAGTTATATTTCTATCAAGGTAGTACTCAAAATCGAATTTGAATACAATATAATATTTGGACATTTATAATAGTCATATTTCATTGACTAAGTTCTCATGGTTGAATATGAGAAAAAGTTAATAATTAGGGCATATAGTCATAATCCTTTGACTATAAGTTCTCATGGTTGAGTATGAGAACAAAATATTTTATAAAAAATTAAAGAATCCTACCAGTTCATCCATCGATGGTCCGGCTACGCTGTAGAAGATTTGCAGTGTTGAAATCGAAAGCCTCCATCCAAATCCTCCAAGGTTCTCGACATCTCCAGATCAGCCAAAGGTCTGCCTATTAAATAATACTTATTAGTTTGTGATTAAAACTATTTCGGGTAGTCCTTACTAACTAATAAACTAGATTTGAACTAGTTCGACTCTTGGATTATAAAGTATTGTTGCAATACCAACAATATTAGCGTTTTCCAACCACATAAATACATTTAATAATGATAAAAAGAATAAATAGTATGAAATCAAGGAAGACTCTTACCTTATACATACTGACAGCACGCTTGAATTTTTGAGTTGTAGGGCCCCAATGCAGTAACTCCGTTGTCTCCTGTTTCTCCTAAGGGTGCTCAGCCTTCTTCTGCTCCCACTTTCATGTTTCCGAAGCCCTCATGGTCATGCATGCAATCTGAAATAGACAGAGAAATGAATTACTTTAGTTACGCTTTTGCGGCTTTCATTTTGTTCATGTATTACATATTATCGTTGGTACATCTTTAACAATCGTTACAAATACCGCAAAAGTTGTTAAAAATTAAAAAGGTATAACAAAATTGATGTTTGACTTACATTTTCCACATGATTTCAGCTGAGGATACCACCGCGAATGGAAACGGATTTATCGCCACGCTATGTTGTCGCTTCAGTTTATCTACGACGCCATATTTTCTTGGGAGATGGAGCAACATCTATACGAATACGTGGAACAATTTTCGAAATATCGCCAAGTCTGGCGAGAATGAACGAACATTTTCAAACATGATTTTTTTTGTGAATTCTGCTGAACTTCAACGGAAAATGTTGCTCGGTTTATTCTTCTTCCATGACACTACAGCCCAAATTTAGCCTTGGCCTCCTTAAGTTTTTGCCTCTATTCTTTCCTATCCAACGTAGCTTTCCTCCAAGTCCGGACTCCTAGTAGGCTTCGTGCGTCCTCCTCGGTTATTTCCTCTTCCCATCGTTTTCGAGGTCGTCCTACTGGTCTTGTTCCCTGCATTTTGCTGTTGAACGCTTTTTTCGGGATTCTGTTGTCTCCATCCTCATCACATGTCCTGCCCACCTCAGTCGTGGAATAGTCTTTGATCGGAATATATGGGAGAGTGCAAAGTAAGCATTGTTGGCCAGTGTTATTCTTCTTTGGATTTCTTCATTTGTCTTATTACATATTCGAGCATTAGATTGAAGAGTGTTGGGGCCAGCCCATCTCCTTGCTTCAGTCCACGCAAAATTTCAAATTCCTCTTTCAAACATGATTTTTTTGTGAATTCTGCTGAACTTCAACGGAAAATGTTGCTCGGTTTATTATTCCACAATATTTGATTTCTATGTTAAACACTGCGTCTGTATGTGTTATATTTTTAAAATGATTTAATTTTGAAGATATCAGCGACAAAAACTTTAATTCGATTTGATGTATCTTGTAATTAAATCGAATTTCTTTCGCATTCTTTGGCGGTGGACGTTTGCTGTTCATTTAGCGTTAACCAGGGGGCACGTGTGGTATTCTACCACGGACGCGAACAGCTCTACCCCCCATTCAAATTAAATTGATTGTATTCTAGCACCACCAATTTTGAATTTCTTCCTAATTTTTTAATGGCAACGTTAATAACGTAAATTTCCAGAAAGATACATTCAATAGTAAACTTTTCTGTCTCTAAGTTATACATATATGTACAATATAGGAAATAAATAATGGAATAGATACCGTTCCTCTAACTATTTCCTGTATTGTACATTTGTACAATATAGGAAATAAAAAATGGAATAGATACCTTTCCTCTAACTATTTCCTGTATTGTACGTATGTACAATATAGGAAATAAAAAATGGAATAGATAACGTTCCTCTAACTATTTCCTGTATTGTACGTATGTACAATATAGGAAATAAAAAATGGAATAGATACCTTGCCTCTAACTATTTCCTGTATTGTACGTATGTACAATATAGGATATAAAAAAATGGAATAGATACCTTTCCTCTAACTATTTCCTGTATTGTACGTATGTACAATATAGGAAATAAAAAATGGAGTAGATAACGTTCCTCTAACTATTTCCTGTATTGTACGAATGTACAATATAGGAAATAAAAAATGGAATAGATACCTTGCCTCTAACTATTTCCTGTATTGTACGTATGTACAATATAGGATATAAAAAATGAAATAGATACCTTTCCTCTAACTATTTCCTGTATTGTACATATGTACAATATAGGAAATAAAAAGTGGAATAGATACCGTTCCTACAACTATTTCCTGTATTGTACGTATGTACAATATAGGAAATAAAAAATGGAATAGATACCTTGCCTCTAACTATTTCCTGTATTGTACGTATGTACAATATAGGAAAGAAAAAATGGACTAGATACCTTTCCTCTAACTATTTCCTGTATTGTACATATGTACAATATAGGAAATAAAAAATGGAATAGATACCTTTCCTCTAACTATTTCCTGTATTGTACGTATGTACAATATAGGAAATAAAAAATGGAATAGATACCTTTCCTCTAACTATTTCCTGTATTGTACGTATGTACAATATAGGAAATAAAAAATGGAATAGATAACGTTCCTCTAACTATTTCCTGTATTGTACGTATGCACAATATAGGAAATAAAAAATGGAATAGATACCTTTCCTCTAACTATTTCCTGTATTGTACGTATGTACAATATAGGAAATAAAAAATGGAGTAGATAACGTTCCTCTAACTATTTCCTGTATTGTACGTATGTACAATATAAGAAATAAAAAATGGAATAGATATCTTGCCTCTAACTATTTCCTGTATTGTACGTATGTACAATATAGGATATAAAAAATGAAATAGATACCTTTCCTCTAACTATTTCCTGTATTGTACATATGTACAATATAGGAAATAAAAAGTGGAATAGATACCGTTCCTACAACTATTTCCTGTATTGTACGTATGTACAATATAGGAAATAAAAAATGGAATAGATACCTTGCCTCTAACTATTTCCTGTATTGTACGTATGTACAATATAGGAAATAAAAAATGGACTAGATACCTTTCCTCTAACTATTTCCTGTATTGTACATATGTACAATATAGGAAATAAAAAATGGAATAGATACCTTTCCTCTAACTATTTCCTGTATTGTACGTATGTACAATATAGGAAATAAAAAATGGAATAGATACCGTTCCTATAACTATTTTCTGCATTGTAAATATGTACAATATAGGAAATAAATAGAATGGATAATAATGTTCTTCAAACCATTTCCTGCATTGTACATGTGTACAATAAGCCCGTTTTAAAGTCCCTAGAATCCGATTATAACATTTTTCGATGATGTCTCTGTTCAAGTTAAAATTTTAGTATAAGTAAACCCCGGCTCCAAGAAAATGCCAGCTGTTTGATTAATTGGCGGGAGGTACTGTTGCTTTAGTGTGTGTATGTATGTATGTGTGTGTAATCATCATTTGTAATTAGCGAGAGGTATTGTTGATGAAAAAATCTACTGTCATCTTTATACTTTAATTAATTGGCGGGAGGTAGTGTAAAAAAAATCAAGTGTACCTTAGCACGCTTGTGATTGGTTGTTTTATTTTATTTAAAAGTATACCTTTCCTACATGTACGTTTTACGTGAGGCATTGATTCGTACCAAAAAATCAATGAAATTAAAATTCTCAATTTGTACCTAAGGATCCCCTCACGTCAATTACTAAACGGCGGGTGCATGGAGTAGATATTGATTTTTGTGTGACAGAGATAAATATATTGTAAGACAGAGACAACATGACATAGAATAATCAACGGCAGGATCGTACACTTACTCGCAAATATTTATTTTTTGTAAGACAGAGAGAGAAATATATAACTATTTCATTCTAATGGACTCTTCTTTTTACTGTAATTTTTTTTTGGGAAAGATGGTGTAAAGTCCGCAGCATATCTCGGTGACAGCCTGTAGTCAGGGATATGTGTATTAAAATATAATCCAAAAATTTTCAATTTTAGTATTTGAGACTTTTATATCAAGGGGCACAACATATTAGATTTTGACTAAAATTGATAAACTGGAAATGATACTTTACTTGAAGCCCAAAACAGTTTTTAATGAAAAACTATATTAAAATATAATCCAAATCTTTTCAATTTTAGTATTTGAGACTTTTATATCAAAGGGCACAACATATTAGATTTTGACTAAAATTGATAAACCGGAAGTGATACTTTACTTGAAGCCCATAACAGTTTTTAATGAAGAACTATATTAAAATATAATCCAAATCTTTTCAATTTTAGTATTTAAGACTTTTATATCAAAGGGCACAACATATTACATTTTGACTAAACTTGATAAACCGGAAGTGATACTTTACTTGAAGCCTATAACAGTTTTTTATGAACAACTATATTTAATTATAATCCAAAACTTTTCAATTTTAGTATTTAAGACTTTTATATCAAAGGGCACAACATATTACATTTTGACTAAACTTGATAAACCGGAAGTGATACTTTACTTGAAGCCTATAACAGTTTTTAATGAAGAACTATATTAAAATATAATCCAAATCTTTTCAATTTTAGTATTTAAGACTTTTATACCAAAGGGCACAACATATTACATTTTGACTAAACTTGATAAACCGGAAGTGATACTTTACTTGAAGCCTATAACAGTTTTTTATGAACAACTATATTTAATTATAATCCAAAACTTTTCAATTTTAGTATTTAAGACTTTTATATCAAAGGGCACAACATATTACATTTTGACTAAACTTGATAAACCGGAAGTGATACTTTACTTGAAGCCTATAACAGTTTTTTATGAACAACTATATTTAATTATAATCCAAAACTTTTCAATTTTAGTATTTAAGACTTTTATATCAAGGGAAACAACATATTAGATTTTGATTAGAATTGATAAACCGGAAGAGATACTTTACTTGAAGCCTATAACAGTTTTTAATGAAGAACTATATTTAAATATAATCCAAAACTTTTCAATTTTAGTATTTAAGACTTTTATATCAAGGGAAACAACATATTAGATTTTGATTAAAATTGATAAACCGGAAGTGATACTTTACTTGAAACCTATAACAGTTTTTTATGAACTACTATATTTAAATATAATCCAAAAATTTTCCATTTTAGTATTTATCTTTTATATCAAGGGAAACAACATATTAGATTTTGACTAAAATTGATAAACCGGAAGTGATACTTTACTTGAAGCCTATAACAGTTTTTTTTATGAACACCTATATTTAAATATAATCCAAAACTTTTCAATTTTAGTATTTAAGACTTCTATATCAAGGGGAACAACGTATTAAATTTTGACTAAACTTAAATTGATACTTTACTTGAAGCTCTGAACAGATTTTCGTGTGAAATATATTGTTATAATCCAAAACTGTTCAATTTTAGTATTTAAGACTTTTGTATTAATGAGAACGACATATTAGATTTTTTCTAAAATTGATAAGCCAGAAGTGGTACTTTACTGGAGGATCTAAACAGATTTTTTTGAAAAATATATATTAAAATATGATCCAAAAGTTCTCAAATTTGGTATTTAAAACTAATATATAATTTGAAACAACATATTATATTTGAACTATATATGATGAACCGGAAGTGGTACTTATTTGGAACTGCAACAATTTTCGAGGAAACACATAATAAAATATTATCCAAAATTTCGTATTACAGACTTTTCTATTTATTGGAACAACAAATTAGATTTTATTTACAAATGATCAACCGAAAGTGATACTTTACTTAAAGCTCATTGCTATTTTAATCATGAAATTGGCGGGAGGTCATATGCTGGCCACATTAGATTTTTTTAAATAGTTCTAATAAAAAAAAATCAATTGAAATTTAAATGAATTTTACTTTTAGTATTCGGTGTATGAAAAAAAATGAATTTAAATTAAAACGGACCAAATATTTGTTAATAAATTCATTAATAACAATTGAAATTATGCACTAAATTCAAAATGACAGATTGCAGTGTTTTTGTTTTTCATACATAACCTGATGAAAAATAATTATCATAAAATTTATTTAAATTTATTTTGAATTTTTCTCAATATTTTTGTTATGAATGATATAAAGAGATTATATGGTTGAATTCAGAAAAAATACTCTATCGAATGAGCCTAACAAATATATATCATCCCATTTAACAAAATATAACTGTGTTATAATTTGAGAACCACTGGTTAAAAAAATGATTTTCTTCAAAAAGTGAATGTCCTCTTTGATCTACTACAACTTTTATTTGAATATTTTTCTTCTATATCCAATAATAAATAAAATAATCGAAGTATTCCGTATACGAGGAACATTCTGTATCATTTTGAGTAAGAAAATACATACAGGGTTAGTCACAGGAAAGTTACTTTGAAAATCCGTTTGCTTGCAACCCAAAATACTGATGACCACAGACACTTAATACCATATTTAATTTTATTCGAATAAGTGAACAAAATAATTTGGATGAAAACGCAAAATGACAGTTTATCAAAATAAAAGAACATGAAATTTTAAATTAATAGACTAGTTGACTAGCGTAACAAATGTTCAAATTGTCCCTCATTGGCCCGTAAACATGCTTCAAGTCTGTTTAAAAACGATAGTCTTACACGCTGTTAAGTTTATGGCGTTAACAGCTCTACACTTTCGTCGAAATCTGTCCTTCAGATCCTCGACATATAATATTGGTGTTTTAATAGGTAACTAACTACAGAAAAATAATTTTAAAATAACATTGTATTTCCTATATTACGGAGTTCAAGGAGACACCCGGTATCTATTAATTAATGCAAAATCAAGTGTGTGTAACTACAATTTCATAAGTTAAAACTGCAAACTAATACTTTAAAATGCAAGTAAACTACAATTTAATAAGTTAAAAGCACAAATTGAAACTGTTAAATGCAAGTGAACTATTTGTAACTATTTAAAATTGTAAATTAAAACTTTAAAACGCAAGTAAACTTGTTGTATATAAGGTTAAAATAATATTAGAAGGGCTCTACTTAAAAAAAATGTTTATTTTAAATAGGTCACCATTGCTATCTCGTGAACTATAAGAGCTCAAAGAAGGTTAAATGGGCAAACAATTTCTATTTTAAGTCGGGTTCACACTGAAACGAACGTTATCAGCTAAAAGTGTTTGCTATGTTCGCTAACAAATTTCTTAAGCAGTTGTAGAATGTTCGTACTAACATTTTGCGACGTAATAACAATGATCGCTAACAAAAATTGATGTTCCAGGAATAGGCGGTAAACTGTAAAGATTTAAATGTTGATGCAAGTCTTGTGAATATAAAATGTATATTTTGTATTATAAAAGTAAGTAGTGAACAATTTTTCTGGAAATTAGTGTCCTGGCGAGGAAGTTTGGACCCAATTAAATTTATTAAATATTAAAAATTTGATGGTGACAGTCATATAAAAACTTTAAAGCCACTGCCGTCTTTGATTTAGAGTGAATATAATCAATGGTAGAACGAATAAAGCACATGAAAGCAAATGAAACATTTCATAATTCCTATCCATTATCTTCATTATTATTCAATGTAATACTCAAAATTAAATAACTCATTCTCAAAATTATGAAATATTGACACTGATTGCTCTTGCATGAAAGTACAGAGCTATTGAAACGCAGACAGTATTGCTAAGGAATACATAAAAAAAATCTACGCCAACGAGATATCAATTTAAGCGCCTTACAAATTAAAATAATTATAATCACTAGACAAAATATGCTGAAATTCTAAATACGACATAGTGCTTTTGCCTTAAAGTCACAGAATTGTAAAGTAAATAATATGAAATGTACATATTCTTACCTTATACATGCTGACAGCATGCTTGAATTTTTGAGTTGTGGGGACCCCAATGCATTAACTCCGTTGTCTCCTGTTTCTCGTATGCCCTCTTCTGTTCCCACTTCCATGTTTCCGAAGCCCTCATGGTCATGCATGCAATCTGAAATAGGAAAAGAAATGAGTTACTTTAGTTATGCTTTTGCGGCTTTCATTTTCTTCGTGTATTACATATTATCGTTGGTATCTTTAAAAATCGTTACAAATAACGCAAAAGTTGTAAACAAATTTATAAACTGATGTTAAATAACCTCAAATATATTAAAATAATTTGTTAAGGATTAGTATAAAGAACAGCGCAATAAAGTAGGAGAATACTCATACAAATCCGTATCTGTGCTACTTCTTGCCCTCATGACTCTGACTACCGGACCGGATTATTCACATATTTGACTTACACTGCTGCCTTGAATCCCTAAAGTCGCTTAATATAGCAAGGATGAATATTTCACATTTCACCTATACTTACATTTACTATTAATTAAAGATTAATTCAAATAAAAATGCTTGAGTCCTGCCCTGGATTTTATGAAAATTATTAATGATAAATAATAATGTTATATGTAAATGTATACAACATAGGAAATAAATATAGGAATAGATAACGTTCCTCTATTTCCTGCATTGTATATGTGTACAATATAGGAAATAAATAAAAGAATGGATAATAATGTTCTAAGCATTTCCAACATGGTACTTTCAAATTATTGTTGATTAAATTTGAAAATTTTAATATTATAAATGCCAAGAGGATGGTATTGTTTGGTTCACGAAAGATTCAAGGTTCATTTATAAGCCGTCTGATACAATTTTAATTGTAGTAACTTCACTGCACTTCATATGTATAAGCGTGCAACAAGAAATATTTATGGATACATTTTAACTGAAAAAATACATGTAATTTATTTGAAAATTATGTTTTTTTTTTTAATAATGCCTTCTCAAAGATTTATGTTTTTCACCTAAGTTTTTGCAAATCACAAAAACATAGACTTGATATACACCATGAAATTATTTGATTTAAGTGGCAACGTCACTGGGTAAACATTAAAACAGAGGGCAGTGTAGCAGATAATTAGATATCTGTACCTCTATGACATACGTCATTATTATTTGTAATGTGTAAAGCCTGTTTTACACAATCATATATTTACAATTAAATTTACATGCAAAATATTTTCATTTTTACATAATAATTTTTGATCAAAATCTTTTCGTTTTACACGGCCAAATATTTGTGACATGTTTGATTGTTGCCAACTTAAGTACATTTTTATATGTTGGTAACAGTTTACTACTACGGTTTACTAACTTCTCAAATGTTTACAGCTGATGTTTTTATCTGTGTCGCGCTCGTTTTTGTAAACTAAGTTGTGGAGTAAGTGTTGTGCAAAAATATATTTTTTATATTTTTCAGTGTCTTCGTGCAACAATTCATTTTGTATTAAATTTAGTATACTTCTATTTTGTCGCCTGTGAATCCACGGCTTGACCCAAATTCGTTTACGCTTCAAAATCTTATTTCATGCATTAACAACTACGACAATTACAAATATTTTTTTAATTTTTCTATTCATTGTTCTTCATTTGAACTTGACATTTGGTTTTGTGAAAAGTTTCATAGAACAGAGTAGCCAATTATTTGTAACTACACATGAAATGTAAACTTTTGTTTAATGAAAACCCTAAATATCACCAAAATGTGAAGCAAATGACCTTCAAAATTAGAACATGTCCTATTTGAGAATTTTTTACAACATCATATGGTACCATAAGAAGTTGTAAATTTATTACCGTGTACAGTAAAATTTTTGAAAGATGTCCGATCAAGGTTGTCTACGAATTGTATGAATTCAGATTTTTGCTCCGCCCATCATGACAAATTCAGTAGTGTCGTTTGCTTACTTTTTATGAGGGTACGTAAGATACTACTGTTATTTCATTATTATAAAAATATATATTACAGGAAAAGCATTCAAAATTCAAAAATAAGTCAACTAGTAAGTTTATAAGCAAATGTAAAACCAAATATGTTAAAAATAAGATACTGACACAATGTCAGTGTCAGTGACTCTGACAGAATATAACGTTATACGTACGGCTATGAATCCAGGTAATGTATCTGAATTAATAAATAAACTTACGTTACAGCGAAAGTATTATCAACAACGAGCATCGTTTATAAATGGAATGTCCTAACTTAGTCGAAACAATATGAATTTTTGAAAGACAAGCGTGTTATATCCATCCTTATCACACACTCTTACAGCCTTTGCAAAAGAAAGAGATAAATGTATGCCTATTTGTTAATTCGTTCGTGATACAGGTGCCCTTGATCGGACATCTTTCAAAAATTTTACTGTAATCATTGAAATTTTGTGATCAAATACGAAGTTGTAAAAATGCATGTAAATTTATGATAATGTAAAACAGGCTTTAGAAAATTATGTCACCATTTACGTATATCTGTCACACAACATAAAATAAATACTTATGTTAAATAATCAGTTCTCTTTTTAACATGAAATGTTCCTAAACTACTGCTGTGTATTTTTTCTTCGAAAAAGTGACCTTGAATAGTCATCTTTCATGAACCAAACTATATCACAACTTACGCAGAGACAAAAAAGTTGACTTTATTATTGAATATATCTTTCTGCAAAACAATAATTTTACGCTATTGACGTTGCCATTAAAAAGTTATGGTCTAATGATAGTCGTGACACCCATAATTCATACACTATACTTCATTTCATGTAAGAAAATAGCAGATAGCGCTTGAGAGCCCACAATTTTTACATGAATTAAAAAAATCATTTAAACTAGTTAGGTAAACCAAACTTTATCAGGGGGGCTATTTTGTAACTAGAAAGCGACAGCGAATACGAATGCAATATGGCGGGTCACTGAATAAGCACCATCTTATTTTCTATTCATATGACTGATTTCTATCATTGTGTACACTATACATATTCAGTACTAGTCTGACATTAGTTTAAATTTCTTGCGTAGGGAAATTTTTAGTTCATTTGAAAAGTAGTGCTGTTTGAAGTTGTATTATACTTATTTTGTGATTATATTTCCTTTATACATCATACATATGTTTTTAGATACGATGAATATTTTAATTAATTTGTAAAATAACAAAATAAATAAAAAATAGTAATAAATAAAAGGTACTAAAAATTAAATAATAATAACAATCAATAACAAACTACACACTAGGTAAAATAAATGAGCCGATAACTTATGCTTATTCATAAGCGAATACCGTATTCATGAGGTCCGGACCAGCTGAATACGTATTCAGTCCCAATGACTGACAAAAAGTAGTGGGGGATTATCTTATTCAGTATGAATTGTATTCGCTATCGCTTTCTAGTTACAAAATTGGCCCCCTGTACTAAATATGTTTATCTATAAAAATGTACAAGACCTTAATATTAAAAATTACAACAAAATATAGTTAAACGTCACTGAATTCTGTAGGGCAGAATGTATATCCTTATTTAAACCAACGCTATTTTCTTACGTGAAATGAAAGATAGTGGTTCACTAATAATTACAAATACCATCTTAAAAGATAAACTATATGTATTGTCATACTAAATTTCATTCAAATCGAACAAAGCGTTTCGTTATTATAAGCATTTTTTTTAAGACTGAAGCAGAATACTGGCTACACAGTGGACTTTCGGATGTAGGTAAGTGCATAAGCACGAATTAGGGGCTCCACAACACGTTTTTACTATTTGTACAATGTGTGTGTGTGCGTATGTGTGTGAGTGTGTGTGCGTGTACGTGTGCGTGTGCGTGTGCGTGTGTGTGTGTGTGTGTGTTTGTGACGATTTTTCTCCCACGATAACTCTTATATCGAACTTCCCAAAATTTATATTTTTTATATTTAAGCTTTCTGCATTCATATAAAGAGTTGATTAAATTTTGGGTATTATTGAATAACCGAAAAAGATACTTTACTTGAAGCCGATAACAGTTTTTAATGAAGAACTACAAGGTGGTGGCGGTTAGGGGTGAACATAGGGATTTAACATAGGATTTTTGTTTTATGCAATTTCCTGCTGTTGTCATTTCATTTAAACAGACGTTAAAATTTTAAAGCAATCGATATAAACTTTTAACACGTATGTTAAAATTTTAACAGAATTGATAGTTACAGAATAGAAAATATATTTTAACAGCAAGTTTATTTTCAACATGCTGTTTAAAATAACAGTTTGCTTATAGAATATACCCCATTGTCAATTTAAGGTACACTTAAAATTTAAATGTCAGCGGTGCAATCGGGCATTAAACCATCTAATATAGCTTTTGTGAAATAAGCAGAAAAGCTTAATCAACATAGGTCTAATCTACAACTGTTTCCGAATAGGAGGTCATTTTATATTAGAATTTTAAAAATATATAATTTTATGACATTTCTTTAATTCTAATAGTTAAGAAGTTATTATTTGAAAATTAAATATTGGTCAAGGTTACCACATTTTACAGAATACGATTATATTTTTTTGCAAAAAAAAAACATATACAAGATAATCTGTCAAAGGTAAATAAAAAGTCTCTCTAATCGTAGTCATAACTGTTATAGTTTTCGAGATAACCTCCGCAAAAACTCATTTTTCATTGCCATATATGTTAAGTTTTTTACCTCATTTTGGTCAGTACTATATGCTTTTAAAATTTTACCCGAAGTTGAAAAACATTCCACATTTTTTAAGTGTTGATATAATCAATTCATATGAGACTAATTATTAGCAAACTTCACAGTTTGAAAATTAAATAAACGTAACACCTACGTCATAAAAAATAAAAAAAAATTCGGCTTAATGAATAACAATAAAGACTTTCTAAAATCGCAGATCGCTTTTGATTTGGATGAAATTTTATTTAAAAAATAATGTTAATATGTTGATTAAGTTTTTTTAACTCATTTTGGTCAGTACTATGCTTTTACAATTTTACCCGAAGTTGAAAACATTCCACATTTTTTAAATGTGTTGATATAATCAATTTATATGACACTAATTAATAGCAAACTTCACAGATTAAAAATTAAATGAACGTAACACCTACGTCATAAAAATTAAAAAATACTTCGGCTTAATAAATAACAATAAAGACTTTCTAAAATTACAGATCGCTTTTGATTTAGATGAAATTTCATTTAAAAAATTGTGGAGGACCATTGTTCATCCACTAATTTGTGTACAATACCATATATTGAGAAAATAAAAGGAATAGGAAAGTTATTTTTCAATCAAATAATTAAATAACAAAAGAATATTCATTTAAAGATTGTGCATCATAAGTTCTGGATATCTATATATTATTCTAACTTTAAAGTATTGTAAAACACAAGTATTCCTATTTCTATTTTTATACTGTTATTTATATCGAATGTTCAAAAAAAAAATCAGCTAAACAACATGTTCACAAATGAATTCTATACACTCGATAATATATTTCAAATTTGGTTTCGCAAGAACTTGCAATATTTTGTTTACCGAAATACTGAAATTTTGACAAAAAATTCTTGTGATGGCAATATTTCTTTAGTTCAAAGGACAAGGTGAATGTTTTAATATATAAGATCTGTTATGCAGTGGTAGGTCCCAAAAAGTACTATACGTCTAATTGCCCAAAACCAAGGCCGATAAAAATTTACTGGGCAATTAAGAAGGGGAAATTAAAAAAGGCTAGTTTGGCCGGAAATCTTCTAGACTAAGAGAAAAGATGAAATTTCGCGACAAAACAAGTTTTAGAAGACACTGTATAAAATACAGGGTGTTTCGCGTAAGTCCGGCACCACGAATATTTCGTTTACTTTGAGAGATACAAAAAAATGTTAATAAGCAAAGTTAAACTAGACAAAGGGGCTCGTAAGATGATCATAGAAGAAATTTTGTATCACTTCCAGTTTTAGCGGAAATGGGTACAACTTTAAATCTAGCATAGGGAATCGATATTTTTATATATATTTTTTTTCAGAATATACATAAAATTAGCTTCACAATGATACCAAATTATCATAGTTTTACTTTAACCATTTCAAAATGGCGACCATTTATTCTTAAAATATGTATTAATAAAATTCCATACAAAATAAAACATAGCAAGCTATGAAAACAATTTTATTATCTTATTGTGATCTTATAATAAAAGAAATTTTAATTTTATGTGTATAAATATAGTTTAAAAATACGTTTCTATTCTTGGCTTTTAAAAATACGTTTCTATTCTTGGCTTAGAAGTAAACATAATATATATTTTTTAATCACTTACATTGGTATCTCGATCTAATGTCGGCAACCGGCATCTTCTCCGTCTCTGCAAACAGCAATCATGAAATGAAGGAGTCATCAATTTCGATTATGTCCCTTAGGTAATTTGAATTCACTCTGCGACACATCAATACCTGAAATAATTTAAAAAAGTATTAATTAAAATCAATATCACTAAGATCAATTACCATATTTTTTAAAGTTATACTTTCATTTCCATAAGAGTCGTCCATCTCCAGAAAAATTCTGTCTTGTCTTCATCATCAATAATTACTATATTAACTTCTGTAACTACTTTATAATATAGATATATAGAAATTTCAACATAAAATTACAGTAAAATATCAAGAAAGTTGTTCAAAGCTATGATTTTCAAGAAACAATACATGATTTCTCCATTTTACCGTTCATTCGACTTTGATGCGAAAGAACTTGTAACAACGCCAAATTACGTAAAATGGCCGAGCAAAATTTTTATAAGTTCAATAAACGATTTTGGTCGTACAAAGTATTTAAAGTCCATAATTTTTACATAAAATACACTATTGATTAGTGTAATACTGTAATATAACTATTATTGCTTTATAGTATTTAAAATGAAAGCTGATTATGATTTTCTACGACGAAGCAACGTTAAAACGACGCTACTAAACACCAAATGAAACAATCATGGCCGCTGCGCAGTGGTCACCTGGTTCTATTACCAGTGGCGTAACAATTTTATTTTAGCCTTCCACATGCAATGTTTTTGAGTCGGTTATCTTCCTACTTAATTATTTTAACGAATATATACTCTTACCTAGTATTATATGAACTTTTGGTGTTCTGATCACCTTTTGGTTTACCCCTGATCGCCCGTAAAGCAGGTTCTATAGATGTTGATGTCACGCCACTGGTCAGGAGGTCACAGTACACATTTCAAATATATTTTTATTAATAATACAAAATTTTGAATAATATAATTGCTAAACATTACATAATTTAAATTGTCATATATTAAGTTTTATTTGTGTGTAAATAAAAATATTTACCCAAAATATTTTTTTTTATGTACAAAAGCTGGAGTAATGATTCGTGTAATTCAGGGTTTCTGAACACTTTTTGTCTACCGCTCACTTTGTCATATTTTAAAGTCTACATAATTCGCGATTATTTTAATGCCTAATGCACTTTATTTGGAAATATTGCATGGCTTGGGTACCGGCAGCATGAAGCTCTTCCAGAGACGGAAAATGATGCCCACGCATACAGTTTCAGTTTTTGAGAATTGAAAAGAAATTAACGTCACTATATCACAAAATAAAATAAGGGTAAGATTCTGGATAAGAAAATACTGATAATACATTACAAAATCGAACAATAGTTATATGTAAAGGACATAATGCAGTTGCCAGCATTAGTTAAATATGTAGGTAGGTACAGTAAAAATTTTGTAAGATGTCCGATCAAGGTCATCTGTATCATGAACGAATTAACAAATTGGCATACATTTGTCTCCCTCTTTTACAAAGGCTATAAGCGTGTGCGATAAGGATGTATATAACACGATTGTCTTTCAAAAATTTATATTGTTTCGACTAAGTTGGGACATACCATTTTAAAACGATGCTCGTTGTTGATAATACTTTCGCTGTAACGTAAGTTTGTTTATTAATTCAGATACATTACCTTGATTCATAGCCGTACGAATAACGTTATTTTGACATTGTCACTGACATTGACACTGTCAGTAATCTAATCAGTATCTTATTTTTCACATACTTGGTTTTACATTTGCTAATAAACTTACCAGTAGACTTATTTTTGAATTTTGAATGCTTTTACTGTAGCATGTATTTGTATAATAATAAAAAACAGTACTATCTTATGTACCCTCATGAAAACTAAGCAAACGACACTACTGTATTTATACAATTCGTAGATGACCTTGATTGGACATCTTTCAAAAAAAATTCTGTATTCTTATATTATTACATTTATGGCCAGTTGCACCGCTTAAATTTTGATTACTGGTTAAATTGACAAAATCATATCGAAACGAAATGTCAAATGAGTTATTAAATATTACTGTCAAAATTTCGATACGCACTTTTTTTGTTAACCTGCAGTTAAGATTTTAACTATAAGCGCCGCAAATGGCCATTAGTAGTTCGGATTAAAGGGTCTCTACTGTATAATGTTTTGGTAGTTTTTGGAGATTACGTATTATAAATGTATTTTACTTTTCAATAAAATATTCATTGATTTTCCTACATCCATAAATTCAATTACAAAAATCTTTAACGGTAAGGTAGGGACAGTATTTTTTTAAAGAAGTCCACGCAAGGTCATCTACAAATTGTATGAATTAAGATTTTAGCTCCGCCCATTCTGTCAAATATAAAACCAAATATGTGAAAAATAAGATAACAGAGTGTCAGTCAGTGACACTGGCAGAAAATAACCGCAGTAATATATGCGTATTAATAAATAACCTTACATTATAATGAAAGTGTTGTCAACAACATGCATCATTTTAAGATGCAATGTCTTAATTTAGTCGGAACAATATTAATTTTTGAAAGACAATCATGTTATATTTATCCTTGTCCCACACGCTTCTACAAATGAAAGAGATATAGTGAAAATGATTAAGCAGAAGACTCACGTCATCGACCTGAAAAAAACCTTATAAAATGAAATATAACTTGGGGAATTTTTTTGGTTGTATTTATTTTTAAAAGAAGAAAAAAAAGTACTAGTATTAAGTAATGTATATATTAATGATATTTACAATTATTTCCAAGTCAATCGTATTATAAAATTATTTGAAATAATTGTTGTTTATTTTCGTACCATACGTTGGCACTACTGAGAATGATCATGTTGTGTCAAATAATTTTATACTCCGTAAAAGGAATAAGGATTGACTTAGAAATAATTGTAAATTAATTAATATATACTAGTATTTTTTTTCTTCTTTTTAAAAAATAAATAACAACTAATGATTACTACAAGTTATATTTCTTTTTATAACGTTTTTTTCAGGCTGATGACGTGAGTACTCTACCTAACCATTTCCACCATAACTGTATGCCAATTTGTTAATTTGTTTTTGATACAGATGACTTTCTTTTAAAAAATTGAGGTTGTTTTTGCCAGCTTTTCAATATTCATACTAACGGCCATTAAACCTATTTATTTATATTTGCTCTAAATTTTAAAAATGTGCTATAAACATACAGTGTGTTCAAATAAAAAACCTAACTCGAGCACTCGAGCAGGCTATGAATAAACAAGGAAGTAAAAATGTCAATTTAAAAATATTTAAGTAAATGTCAATTTGACACGAGATATTGTCAAAAATGTTATCTAAAGTAATCAAAAGTTATTCTTCTAGAATCTTATTTTAGAAATGGAAACAAATTAGAAAACGGCGAATACACTGTATCCTTCTTTGTTATCTTTTCTCCTTAAAATTACTTTTCAAGATTAATTTTGACAACTTGACTTTTGAACTGAATAATGATCAGACATACGTTTCTCTGTTCATAGCCTACTCGGAGTTAGGTTTTTTGTTGAACACTGTATATTATCCTCCGCTACCTGTTGAGTTCTTGGAAGTTGGAATAAGGGTCGACTCTATACCAGCATCGTTATTGGTTTGAATCATCCCTTTAAGTAAGGGATGGTAGGATGGTACTAAACCCTAGCCAATCAAAAATAATGAAAAATTTAATGGTGGACCGAATATGAGAGATATGTTTGAAAAACCGTTCTTATGAATTTCGCTTAAAAAGTTAAATTGTGTAATTAAAGATATAATACTAAATTAATTTTTTTGCCCGAATTTTAAAATAACTTTATATTTTCATCTGTAAAATTAGTGCCGCTCCATGCGGCGCCTTTGTGCAAAATTATTTTTCAGCGCCCCCTCATAATATCCTTTGTTAGATTCATTCTTGTAATCAATATTATTAGGTAATTTAAATAGTAAGTCAAGGAAATTCAATATCGGCAGAAAAAAAATTCTTGATCTTGATGATCATATTTGAAGACAACTGTTTGAAAAAAACCGTCATTATAATTTGTCAGAGTAGATATTTATAGTAAACTTTTATTTCTTTTATTCATATTATGTAAAGTTTTGTATATTCAGTTAATATCTGTTAACATTTTAATTAATTTTGTTTTAATAGTTGAAGATGTTATAGAAAAATAGCTTTCAATTTATTTCTAAAGTTTATAAGTATATTATAATTTATAATAATTTGATATTAATAGGTATAAGTTTTTATGTTTTAAGAAAACACCTGTGAACCAAATTTTATCGCTTGAAAAAAATTCTGTAAATTTGAATATTAAAAATTAAAATCGTTTATGAGATGAACTCAATAGCTCCATAGAGACATGTAAGTATCTATAATGGTTAGTATGAACAATTGATTAAGGGTGATTAGCGAGCAGTTGACTAGCTTTGTTTTTTCTCTGACAATCACTTACGGATTATTTTAGAAAAATATACTTCAAATAAAAAATGTGTACAATTAATTTTTTCATAAATATTATTTGCAATATTTTTCTCTAAAATAATCCATAAATGATTGACAGAGAAAAATAATACTAGTTAACTGCTCGCTAATCAGTTGTTCATATTAACAGTTTATGTTATTTGTTATAATATTTGTCATTTTGTTGTCAATATTTTTTTGTAAAACTATGATTTATATGCCATTTTTGTGAATTTGAGATTATGGTTTCAAATTTTGCACATAATAATTTTAAACTTGAAAGTAGTTTCTTTGATTGGAAACTTTTGACTTCCATTTTATTTATTTTACATTTACTATATGCACTAAATTATACAAATTAACACACCTTTTTCAGGGGTACGTATACTACTAAGTAAAAATTCCTTAAAATACGAGCCTTCCATCTATTAAATATTGAAATGGGTGTGATCATCCCCATTTCAGTAGATATGAGGTTCGTATTTTAAGGAATTAGTTATTAGTACTTATCAGTACACCTGAAAACGTTTTGATAATTTGTATAATTTAGTGTATATGTTACTGTAAATGCCCGAAAATCGGTAAATCCTAAGATTGATGTACAAAACCCAGGATTTATCAATTTTATGTGGCAAATCTACAAACAATTAGATAATTTATATAATTTCGGGTGTTAAAACGTAGTAGTGCAATTGCAAATTGGTATTGCATTTTTAATTATCGTAGCCATGTTGTAAAACCCGACTTTTCATTAAAGGTTGGTGAAACGCGGCCAGATTGTCAAACCTTCAAAGACAGCAATGTTTTACAATCTGGCTAGTATATTTATCTAAATACTACAACAATAACCTAACCTAACGCACAAAAGTCACCCTTGAAAACTGGAGCACAGTTTTGTTCGTTAGGTTATTGTTATATGTAGAGAAATATGCCATGCAATTTAATTTACCACATAAAATTGGTTAATCCTAGGTTTTGCACATCAATCCTAGGATTTACCGATTTTCGGGCATTTACAGTAACATATATACAAGGTGTAACACCAAAACCGACCACCGCCATTATCTTCTTTATTATTATAGTCACAAAAAAATACTATAGAACAAAATAGTAGAAGACCAAGGGGGACATTCTATTAAAGAAGAAAATATATTTTTAAACCAGTGGTTCTCAATTTGCAACATAAAGTAATATTTTTTTATGGGATTATTCATCTTTCATGCCTATTCGGTAGCGTATTTTGTTCTGAATTCAACCATGTATTAGTTTTATATCCTTACATAATAAAAATATAGAAAAGAAGTGATTGAAATTTAAGTAAATTTGATTTTTCTGGTCATTTTTCAGTAGGCTATGTATGAAAAACAAAAACTACTATTTGTCAATTTGAATTATTTAGGATAGAAATCAAATAGAACACTGTTTATAACGTTTTTAATAAATATTTGTTTCATTTTAATTTAAGCTCAATTGTTTTTCATTCGTAGCCTGCTGAAAAATAATCATAAAAATAAAATTTATTTAAATTTCAATTGAATTTTTCTCAATATTTTTGTTATGTAAGGATATAAAATAATCTCATGGTTGAATTCAGAAAAAAATACTCTATCGAATAGGCATAAAAAATATGTATAATCCCATTTGAAAAATACAACTTTATGTTGTAACTAGAGAACCACTGGTTTATTCTCTTCTCTAATGAGATGTCTCCCTTGGTCTCCTACAACTTTGTTCTATAGTATTTTTTTTTGTAACTATAATAATAAAGAAAATAATGGCGCTGGTAGGTTTGGTGTTACAAACTATATGTAGTTAAATAAAGAAAATCCAAAGTTGTTTTAATTCATAACGGAGACATTTACCTTATAAATTGTTTATGGTCAATACTGTAAGTCTTACCTGTGTAAATCTGTAAATAATGAACAAAATCGCAACGAAAGCTGCCACTGTTATGTATATTTTTATATTAATAATCAACTAAAATAGATGTGTTTTTGTACATTATTTACAGATTTTAAGATTTACAGTTTTGGCTATAATACGGCCATAACTTGTAGATTTATTTTATATATTTATCTTCATTTACAATGCAATATAGGAAAAGTAGGTCACCCTACCTATATGTACCAAATGGAATGATCCTTTTTCAGCTTTCCTGGACTATGTTCATCCCTGGAAAATTTTACATCAAGCAGTTCATGCACTTGACTAACACTATCCTTGTTTTTAGACATTAAAAATGTTTTTTTGGTCAGCAAGCGAGGTTCAAGCGTTGCGTACAGCTACGATATTAATAATTAATTTGTTTAGGCTTGTCGGTTATGCAAAACACGTCATCGAAAATTTATAAATATTTTTTTAGACATCTAGCGGTTAAAAATATAATTATTAAATATTTGAATTTTTCAACAATGATATAAAATATATTATTATTTGAATGTAAAACGAAATAATAAAGTATTTTACCAAAAATTAAAATGCATTTGATATTATAAGATTAATAAGTGTAATTAAATAAAATAACAATATAAATTTTGCTATTCTTTTACGGATAGAAGAAAGACATTAATATTTTTTATAAATCCAAAACAATGTTTATCAGTTTACAACTACTATTAATAATTTATTTTAAGGACAGTAATACTCTCTATTTTTAATATCGTAATATATATTGTGCACGATACATTCTGGACACCCATATGTTATTGCAACTTTTAAAATATTGTACCTAGATTTGTCTGTTTGCGCTTAAAATACAATCAAAATATCCCTAATTATATTTTTATACTATCAAATGTTTAACAATAAAAATATCAGCTAAACAAGATGTTCACAAAAGAATTCTGTACACCAGACAACATATTTTAAATTTGGTTTTTCAAGAACTTGAAAAACTATTGCGTTTACCGAAGCCTATAGTTCATAATGTTGTGAAGTCTTTTGAAGTACGTATAACAACAGCAAGACAACTTGAAAGTGACAAAAATCGCGGGCCATTATAAGTTCTAAAACTTGTTGGAAGCAAATTTGAAAAAATCCGAGCATTGGCACAAAAAATTGATTTGTGCTGTTCCTATGTGCGGAAAATAAAAATGCACGAATAGTTAAATACTTACAAAGTTCAGATAGTTCGAAAACTCAGTGATAAGTAAAATTTAACAACTATAATCCAAGTTCGCAAACTAAACACTGCAATTTTGACGATAAATTCTTGTGATGGATGGATGACATGTTATATAAGTGATTTAAAACAACTCCCAGAGCAATGTTTCTTTACTTCAAAGGACAATTTGAAATATTAAAATTTCTGTAACTATCTAGTGAGATATTTATACATGTGGAAAAAAATCTGACTTTCATTAGAACCGGCACCATAACTCAAAATATTTACTTGAAACAGTGTCTTCCAAGTTTGAAATCTTTTATTATCAATAACTAGACTTCTATTGTGTTTTGGCCTGTTTTGGTTTCATATTAATATACTATTCAATGGTAAGAAACCAAAATCATTCTATCGGTCCCAGAAAATACACTATAGAAAATTACTGGGCAATCGTGAAGCGGAAATTAAAAAAGGCTATTTGTTTGGTCAGAAATCTTCTAGACTACAAGAAAAGATGGAATTTTGCAACAAAACAAGTTTTAGAAAACGCTGTAATGGCTGAAGTTAAATGTAGGGCCCGCGTCCGATTATTTTATGAAAATAACATTTAATCTTACTACAATTCAAAATAATAAATACATTTTGCTACAAAAGATGCATTGAAGTTTTTAAATTTGAGTTTTTTGGTGTCCCAAATGAGAGTTTAAGATCGGAATTAGAAAGGCGACTCCGCAAAATAATATTTTTCACTATTTAGCAACTCCGGCCGAATTTTACTGAAGAATGGTCAAAAATTCCACTTTCCATATAGTCTAATTTAATAAAATTAATACCTCGGCTTCTGCTGTAATTAAAGCCAATGATTACATCACTAAATACAAAAATTTAGTATTGTGTTAAATAATTTTATAACTGTAGATGTACGAATAATTTTGTCTCAATTTTTGTATATATGTTTTCAATACAATTACACAAAGTAAACTAAACATTTTTTTTTTAATTTGATGATTGTCATTTGATTATTAATAAATTCATATACCAACGTCATGGGTGAAACATGGAATTCATATTCTATTATAATTACTTGAGATATTGGCCCGTACTCCGAGCGCACTTTTATAATAAAAGCGCTATTATGGAGCGCGCTTTTACATTATATTCTTAAGAGGAGTGTGCTCCATAAAAATGCTTTTATTATAAAAGTGCGCTCGGAATATGGGCCATAATCTTTAACAATGTTGATACAATGAAAAGATAGACAACAAACTCTATTTAGTCTATTTAATATTGTAAAATTTGTTACGGCTATATTCCTATAATACTACATAATTTAAGAGTCACATCTAAGAATAATTTATTGTGTTCAAATAAAAATAAATAAGCATCTTGGATAACTGAAAACAATCAGCTCAGTTTGCTATTTAGTTGTAAAATATCCGGTTTAAGGGCTTTAATAAAAAAAAATCAAAGTGGCCAGTTTTTTTTTGCCAATCAGTGTATTTTTATAAGTGCTGGAATAGATCAATTTATACAACTCCAATTATTAGCGAGGTCCATTGTATAACAGTTTAATGAATAACAAGACTTTCTAAAGCTACAAGTTCAGTTTAGATGAAGTTTCATATATATTTTTTTTTAATATTAACCCATTTACAATGCAGTATAGGAAAAATAAGGCACTTACCTTTATACCAAAATAGTCCTTAATTCTGGCCTTATCCGTGGCAGAGTTGCATAGTTGCACCATCGGAAAAGCATTTCACAATACTACCCTTGATTTTAAATAATTAATGAGATATATTTTTAATCTTTAAGACGATTTTCAAGCATAAGAAGGGAATGAAATTATGAGTTTAGCTTGTGGTAAGTAAGCGAGGCTCGAACATGCGTTGCGTATAGCACTACGATCCTGACTACATTAATAATTATATTGTTCATGCTTGTCGCTTACTGCAAAACACGTCATCGTCATCGAAAATTATATTTTTTTAGACATAAGTATAGCGGTAAAAAAATACGTGTTCTTTCAATGGTATAAGGAAATTACATTTGAAGAATAATAAATATTTGAATTTTTTGAAATATTTAATATAAATGACTTAATTAAATTATATATTTTTTCGCGGATGGCGAACGTAATGTTTAACCCTTTTCCGCCATGGTACCTATCTAAGGTGTAAACCAAACAAATAATACTGATGTAGTTGTGCGTAAAATAATATAATAAAAATCTGATGTGACCAGTACTTTACCTTCCGTCAAGCCTGTGTATTATGTACAATTTCCATACATAAATTTTCTTGCAAAAGATTCTATACTTCCAGTAAAATTATTTTATAAATAAACTATGCAAATTGCACTTGGCACTGACATCTTCTTCTTCCATTTTATCTTTGGCCAATTTTTATTCTTTGTATTCCTAAAGGGCCATTTCGATATTTATATATGATAAATAACATTAATATATCAAATTTATTATAAATAGTGCTGGTTCACAAGGAATATACATACCTATGTATATTGAAGTTTAAATAAAATTGTATTTATTTAATATTTGCGATTTACGTTATTAACCGGATCTAATAGTTTTGTTAAGTTTTTAATTTTTTAAAATGCTCAAATAGTTAATTTTCCCTGTGAGACGAGAGAATGTGGAACTTCTTCAACAGAAACAAGTCATTTTATTGGTTCTGTTTCAAAATTATCCTCTTTTGACGACCAATAGAATTAATTCCACATTCTCTCGTCTCAGCGAATGGACTATAAGCGTTTTATAAAACGCGGATGAAACGCAACCAAATTGCCAAATGTTTGTTGAGTTCTATACCAGAAAGCTGTAACATTTAATTTTATTTGTATTTTTTCGAATTAAATGAGATTTTTATTTTATAATTTTTCAAAAGGGCCACCTTTCAACAAGTGGCCCTCGGGGCCACACTTGCGCACCCCTGTTCCATTACTAAGCTATTCATTCTTCTACTATATTCTTCATCTCTCCTCATGATATGTTGAAACCAATGTAATCGTCTCTCTTGTATCTTCTTTCATTCCTTATCTTTCCGTGTCTTCCCCAACATCTATCTCAACATCCTTATCTCTGCCACATTCATTTTCTTTTCTTCTTCAATTCGCATAGATAAGAATATTCTTCAATATTTAAATGTCGAAAAATAATGTTTAACAGCGTTTTTTCAAGAAAAAAGAAAATTTTCAAATGAAGGTACTTTCGGTTAACCAATTATAATCAAAATCTATTCAAGTCTGCATATGGATGTAAGGAAGAGGAATACGTAAAAATTGTAATTTTTGGAATTCTAGTATTGCAGATATCGCGGCCGAAATTATAGTCACACACACACGCACATACAGACATCATCATAAAAGTAGTAATATCATATTGTAGGGACCATGTGTTTAATCATTGAAAATTTACTACCGATTTTTTTGACCAAAGACAATACCTTCCTTCTTCCTTACCTAGAGGTGACGGACGGTAAAAAAAGTAATAAAACTATAAGAGTATAAGGGAAATGAATAATGCAGTTCATATACTCATTCCAACATTTACTACCACATATTCGCATCCACGTACTCGAAACTAGTCATAAACTCCAGTAATTTTCGCTCCCCACTTCCCACATATTAACTTTCATCTCCAGCTTTAAATCCAAATTACATTTTCATAAAGCCAAATAGACGAGGATAAAAATCCCGCTTTTCGTTGCGGTATTATAATTTAAAGCAAACGTTTCTGGTTCTCATTGTGCAAGCTGCATAGCACATCGCCCGTTACTTAGTAACGGAAACTGTGGTATATGCTGTGCTAGCTACAGGACAGGTTCACCCGGGGTAGATGCAAGATGCACCATTATCTATTTAACCGAGCCTGAGCTCTGGTTTGAGGTTCCGGATCTATTTTTCACTGCAGGGGGGATGCGAGGAAAGAATCAACGGGCGTGTACTTTATAACAGGGTCGTGATATGCTTTTCTATTACTAACTTATATAATGAAAACATTTTAAATTTCAGTTTGATGAATATTATTCCAAGTATGTACTTCACCAGCAAGTAGGGTTTACGAAATTTTATATTATAAAATAATATAACTGAGAACGTGGGGTAACGTAGTAAATTTAAGGATTACACTAAATTATTATGACCATGAAATGTAAAAAAACAATAGTTATTTGATTTGTGTATCAAGGTTGTAAAAATGGCCGAATCTGAAGTTTGCAGCCGAGGCGAAGGCCAAGCCAGCAAATCAGATGAGGCTAAAAGGAACTTTTAAGTCGAGGTATACACAACAACTTTTAGGCAAATATCACTAAGTTATTAATTTTAACTAGTAAGTAAACAGTAGGATTTGTAGCTCAAAACGAAACCCGAAATACGCGCCTCCTCCTGGTTCAAATTTGCCCACGGCTCAGGCGCCGCTCCCCACTCCTCGAAAACTCACGATCTTTTGGAGATGATGTTAACTTAGTACAAGGTAACCCCTACAGCGTAGGCCCCTTTGCCCCCATCAATTCCCCATTGGTTCCCCGTTTTCACATGCAGTTATTTTTAACAACTGTTTACCTATTGTGATTTCAGCTGATCTTGAAAAAATAATTGAGAACTTAAACAATTATTGACGCGCCACTAAGAATATTTTTGACGGACTAATTTATTACTTCGGCTTATTTTAAAACAAAGTACATGTACTATACATACTTAGTTTTCGTTCCTGACTGTTTCATATAAAAAATTATATAACAAACAGTCGTCTTCAGAATCATTCCAGACAGCTGCAGCGCTAAAACCGCCAATTATTTATGTCACACATTTATGTTCTCTAAAAGTTGCGCCAAAACCATTTCAGCGCATTCAAGTAAAAACGAGTGCGTGCAACTACGTGCGTGTGTGTGCGCGCCATAAATCCAAGAGAAGTAACGGAACGGAAGTGGTAGACAGCGGAGGACTCCCTGCGCGTTCATAAGTGCCGGAAATAAGGAAATTATGCCTACGCAGACTATCACGCACGTATAATATACTAGAAAATGCGTGGAATAAGAAAATTATAGGTGAAGAATTTTTCAGGTATGTAGTCGATTTCAAATAAAACAATTCTTTCATTTTTTTATTCTTTCCAAAAATTAATAAAACCTTAGGAAAAAGTTATTATTGTACAAAATACTACTTATCGGCTGTAAGACACAATACCTCCCCGTTTAATTTAATTTTTATTCATGTAAATACTTAAAATTAAATTTAAATACCGGGTTCGATCCCGACCGACGCCAAATATTTCGAATTTTAAATGGCACAAAAATGACTCCTATGGTGCACTCTCCACGCCAGCAATAAGTGACCGTGAGGTGACACCTGGTAAAAGTCCGCACGGTACAAATATGTCATCTCGTTACCGAAATCTGTGTACAAAGCAGATTGGCACATCCAGCAATGGGTTGAATTTTCTGTTTGTTATTACAGATAAATTAGCACCTTATTCTTGATAACTTTTTGTATATATTTTTCTATAAAGCCATTAGTTCGCCCAAAATAGCGCTGGTTGTTTTAAAGCAAACACCCTGTATACCTAAAATATTAATGCAACCCTGTAGACAATTTAATAATCTTTACTTTTTATAACAACATAAATCTCGATAATAATGTAAAGGTATTTTTTTGATTTACACCAAAATCTAATGGCTTCTTTTCATATTAAAATAAGGTAGAAAACAAGATTTTAAATTTTTCTGAACGATTTTATTTGAGTTAGAGCGTAAACAAAATCCGCATACACACGCACACTCACTCACAACGCTCACACACACAGACATCATCGTGAAAATCTTAAAATTGGATTCTAGGGACCTTAAAACGTGGTCATTTACCGAAATCTCGATATGCGACTTTTAGCACGATCCCTATACCTCCCTTACCACGGGTAGCGGGAGGTAAAAATAAAACAAATACCATATAGCTATGGTGAGATTAGTTATTAAGTATTTATTAACAAAAATGTTGTACTTACTTTCAAATTCACAGTAAAAAGACTATTAGCGTTATACTCGTAGAACCAAAACATACATACATACCTTTTTACTAATTTAAGAAATATAGTGAAAATGATTAGGCAGAAGATTCACGTCATCAACCTGAAAAAAACCTTATAAAATGAAATATAACTTGTAGAAATTATGGGGTGTTATTTATTTTTAAAAGAAGAAGAAGAAAAAGTACTAGTATTAAGTAATGTATAGCTGGATTCAGAGATTGCGTAGTAAACATAGCATAGAATAGCACAGAAAAACATAGATAATGAACATACGGAATAGCGTGTACTAGGTGCGTTCAATGAAGCTAGCAAATCGAGCAAAGCGGAAGTAAAATATACTGAACGGCTTGCTAACTTAGCATTTGCTCGTTTTGCTAAGTAAGCAAAGCAAGCGACTATTTTCTCGCTTGTTTTGCTGCATGTAAAAATATGGCGCACAAATTCAAATATCATTTGTAATATTTGAATATATTTTCAATGAAAATTAATGAATTACGTAAAAGTCCCATAAAATATTTGTACTTGAGTTTACTTGCGTGGAATATCCTAATAAAATTAAATTATGCATGTAATTAATACCATTGAGAGTTTATTTTCTATTTATTATTTAACTGACACTGCATTCAATATATCAGTGTTCTATTCTATGCAAAAATTCAATATTTGAAAGTTTTCAATTTTCGTAACCTCACTGACTGACAGTCATCTGACAGTTCGATCGTAGCAAAACAAGCAGATCGTTCAATGCACGCTCTAGCAGATAGCAAATGCTAAGTAAGCATTTGCTCGATTTACTAGCTTCATTGAACGCACCTATTGATTCAGAGTTACAGACATAGCATAGCAAAACACGGGGAATTGGCCATATTTTATTTCGAAGCTATGTTTTGCCATGTTCGGCCATGTGCGCTATGTTTCGTGAGTATTCGTAGTTAAACCACGCCTACTTCTACAGCGCGTTAATGTTGACAACTAGCTAACATTTGTTTTGAAGTTTGGTTAAGACAACTTTTAAGTTATTTTGTATTGCTGTTGTGTTTATTACAATTATTTAAAAAGTGACAGCTAAATAAAACTTGTGAAATCAGCAACAAATACTGACATGAAGTTATCTACATACAACAATTCTATGTTTTCTGTACAATCTCTGAATTGGTTTTAAGTTTCTATGTTTTCCTGTGTTGTGTATTCCTATGCTGTGTTTACTACGCAATCTCTGAATCCAGCTTATATATTAATAATATTTGCCTGAGTGTCTGGTCGCGAATCTAGGGGACCCGGGTTCGATCCCGACCGACGCCAAAAATTACATCGCATTTTAATGGCATAAAATTGACCCCTGTGGCGCACTCTCCACGTTATCAATGAGTGCCCGTGAGGTGACGCCTGGTAAGCGCCCGCACGGTACAAATATTCCATCATTACCGATATCTGTGTATGAAGCAGATTGGCACACCCAGCAATGGGTAATATGCCGTGATGAAATATTTATTTATTTATTTATTTTTTATTTTATTTCTAAGTCAATCGTTATCCTTTTACGGAATATAAAATTATTTGAAATAATTGTAGTTTATTTTCGTAGCACACGTTGGCACTACTGAGAATGATCATGTTGTGTCAAATAACTTTATATTCCGTAAAAGGAATAAGGATTGACTTAGAAATAATTGTAAATTAATTAATATATACGTTTCTTTAATACCAGTATATATTTTCTTCTTTTTTGAAAAATAAGTAACAACTAATACAAGTTATATTTATTTTTATAAGGTTTTTTTCAGGTTGATGACGTGAGTCTTCTGCCTAATCATTTTCAGCATACCATTGATTATATATACTAACGTTAGTATATGTAATCAATGACCATACTTTTCATGTCGTCATTATGAATAGTACAAAATAATCAAAAATAATATATTGTTGAAACATGTATTTATTGTTCGTCTAGTAAATATAATAACAAAACAGAGTACGCACATGGTTTACATACATAAAATGAAATATTTGTTCAGTTAATTGAGCTTTTCTTTGGAATTAATACTTTCTTTGGTAAAATGAGGGAACATAACAAACCATAAACATAGCCAATTCGATAAAAATATACCAGTGGCCACTTTATACAACCAATTTCCATATATCAATGAATCTACAATACTGAACATGAGCGCTTGTTGACTGGCAGTTATACCTCGGAAAAACACTTCCTTTATATCTTCATTGGGGAATGTAAAGTAAGTATAAATTAACACTACAATTGTTAAAACTACAAATGGATGAACGACAATCCATAATAGTTTTTGTAATTTTGATCTAAAACTGATAACAACACAAATTAACATTTTTACTATATGAAGAGTACAGGGAAAAACCTGATGTCACTTTATTTTCAAAATTTATATTTTTTATCATTCATTTCTACACGTCAAAACCCATTTTTTAAGATTGTAAAATTAGGAAAAAAACAGTTTAGTCTTCTATAATCTTGTATCACAAGTTTAGTATACAAAAAAAACATGACTTTTGCTGAGAAAGAATACGTTGCCGAATTTTTTGGGCATAAATACCTTTTCATACTGTTTTAATACAAATCACCCTATAATTATTATGAATAAAAAATCAGGTAGGCCGTGGAAAATAAATTTACACTATTATTTTAATCAGTTCAAATAGTTATTTATGTCATTTGAAATTAAATTGTGAAAGCTGTTATTTAAAAGAAATAGGTAATCAATTTTACAAAGTATCGTTTTTTTTGTAAAAAAATATGGAATTAACCAGAGCATTTTCTTCAGTCATTTATATTAAAGTAATAGAACATCCGTCATGCTTACCTAAAGCGGCAATGTGCGATTTTTGACAATGATATTGTCCAATTTTAACTATTTAAAGATAAGAGAGCGAAAATATACATAAATTTATAAGTATTAGTGAAAAAAATCTGTTTAAATATTAATTAGTTCGCAAACTGCAAGCGATTGAAGTCGATTAATAATTAGTATGACGTATCATGTTCTAAGCAACTTAATTGGTTGCCTGATTTTAAAAGCGAGACTAGCGCACCTTGTGCATCCGCCCGCCGTGAAACCAACAATGGACAAACACTAGCGCCGCCATACTTTGTGTCACACACAATATTGTCAAACAATGATCAAACTGTTTCAATGTTCTATAATTTATTAGGAGAAAAATGCATTTTATTTATGGTTAATAATACTTTTTTCATGAATATAACATACGAGGGTCATTCAATAAGTAAAGAGACAAATTCTATAATTTTAAAACTATTCAATGAATGTGTACAATCTTTTCAGGGGTGTTAGTTGGCAACCTTGGGATATGCTCTGATCAGCTGTTTCATCATTTTATGTCAACATAACCTCAAAATTTTCAGTTCACCATGGCAAGTCCACTAGAAGATTGCACCTTAGAAGAGCAGCGCTCAGTCATTAGATTTTTAGTCGCAGAAGGTGTAAAACCAAGTGAATTTTTTTCTAGAATGTTAATACAGTACGGTAAAAGTTGTATGAACCGTGCGAATTTTTACAAGTGGGTTGATCGGTTTAAAAGTGGCCGAACAAGTGTAGGTGATGAACCCCGATGTGGACGTCCATCTTTTGGGACTCACAGGGTCCAGTCTATTGCGATTTCCTTGAAGATCAGCGAACTATCAATAGCCAATACTACTCTCAGATGCTAGAACACAAAGTTAGACCAGCTATCAGGAGCAAACGCCGTGGACTCTTGTCAAAAGGAGTCATTCTTTAGCACGATAACGCCCACCCTCATACAGCCCAGCTGACCCGTGATAAGCTTCAAGAATTGAGTTGGGAGGTCTTACCTCATCCTGCCTACAGTCCCGGCCTCGCCCTATCTGATTTTTACCTGTTTGGACCACTCAAAGACGCCCTACGTGGAAAAAGATTTGCTAACAATGAGGAAGTTAAGGAAGCGGTGCAAAAGTGGCTTCGGGGTAAATCGAAAGAATTCTTCGCCAAGGGAATTAGGAAGCTGCAAGAAAGATGGGACAAGTGCATAACTGTGGGGGGTGATTATGTTGAAAAATAGCCTTAATTTTGAAAGATTGAAATAAACCGTATTTGAGCTATAGCCATTTGTCTCTTTACTTATTGAATGACCCTCGTATAATTTTATATATATAAAAATATTTCAGCTATGCGAACATAAAACATGTGTCCCCTCTAGAACTAACAGTTTGTCGACCACTAGTGTGGACAAGCTACGTCCATGTTAAATTCTTTAAAAACCCATATTTCGTAATTTTTTTTAAGCCACGTTTGCACTAAAATTCTTAGTTAATCTTGTTCTTTCAGAAAAAAAAATGGTATAGAATCACATTCTTTAAGTGTGGAAGGAAAGAATGGTGAATTGTTTTTAATTTATCAAATTACACAAATCTTTAAAAAAATGAAAGTATTTTTACCATTGTCGGTTGGTCGATTGTTTTAATGAGTTCTTTTAATATTATATATATTAATAATATAGTAAAGAGTAAGAATACCATTAAGTTCTTGTAAAAATCCTTTTTTATATTATTGGAAAAACAGTTGGATTTTGAAATTACGTATTTCTCCTTTAGCAAATAAAGTGACATGTTTTTTTTTTCAATCTGTAGAACATACCTGCTTTTAACTGGCGACAGTTGAAGGACGACAGGAACATATAAAACGCCAACAAATAGTGCTAAAGAAAAATTCACCATTCCAATAGCTATTATAGCAGTACCCAACTCTAAGTTTGCGAAAATATTTAGCAAATGCATATCTTCCTCTCTATTTTTGCCTGGTAACAAATATGGCAATAGTAATAAGATCACAGAAATTCCAGCAAAACCAAAATATACAGAAACATCAGTAGTATATCCGTATTGCAATCCAATTTGCGTTAAATATTTTGGTGAATTCATAAGACAAATTCCAATTGTATGAGTTAATAAAATAATTATCCCAACTTTTACTAAGTCAATATTATTTGTCTTACAACGGTTCTTTTTCCCACTGCCTGAATTACTTCTTTTCATTATATCTGGGACGGAATCACCGTGAAGAATATACCAATGAGCGCAAGGATTTACAAAAAGAGTCCCCCCTAAAGCTATAATTACTGGAATGTATAAACCTATCGAAACAAATCGATCTGTTGATGGCAATAAATAAAAGAAATAACTTTGATGAAATCTTTCTAGCAAGTTATTTAAACTTCGAAACAATCCTTCTAGAATACGTCCCAAGACAAAGAATCCATCATTATTGATCCTGTCTTTGGATTTGGAGAAACCTTCCATAGTAACTGCTTCGATGCCAAATCGATGGAACAGACCATGGTTTCCATTTGGTATCTAAATTAAAAATAAGACATAAGCTAAAATTAAATATGTATAAGGTATATCCACAATCAAATTCAAACCCAGCCCAATTTCAAGTTGGCTTAAAATGAAGTCATGCAAAAAAAAAATGTTCTTTTTTTGTTTAAATCGAACAAGTATAGTCTAATTTATCATACTGTATGATTAAATTGTTTTTTAATTTTCATTTTTTTGTTATATAAAATTGTTTTAAAGTATATTTTTAAAAAGTTGCAAAAGCCAGCTATGTTGTGACGTCACGTTTCAGACTCATTTCATAAAGACTTAACATATGAACATAGAATTTCTAAAAGAAACAAATATATGAACTTATAAATTGAAAATTACATATCTAAATAAGCTATAATATTTTAATATAACATTCTTTTCATTTTTATAAATATAATTTTCATTTGGCCTTAATTTATCCACGCGTCACATCAGCTATGCTTCTTTGTAAAGAATTGAAATTAGACGCTAGAAGTTTGTTTAGCCATAAAAACGCAAGCGCGACATTGAATTGAATATATTTTCGCTAGTATTTTGGCACGAGGGCACAAAACAACGTTTCACCGATATGTTTACTTTCGTTAATTTCATGTTATTTTTAAATGACACTTTGACATTTAGAACCTAAGCCGTGTTTCCTTCGAGCTGTGACTCGCAATCTAAATGATCAAAGTGATCATGATTAAAAAGTATGTTTTTTCGTTTCCTATTCGTTATCCCAACTTTGTCATTTTGTGATCACTAGACAACCTTCCCCTTTCCCTTTTGAATCACCCTTTTTGAGTAATCACACGGATTCATTTCAGAGCAAATTTAAAAATGGCTGACAATAGGTTTACATCAAAGGAAATATGATTTTCCTACAAAAGCATCTAATAATGACCCACCATACTTTTGAAAGCGAAGAAAATGTTACATAAAAGATTTGTTTTAAGTAACCATACTTCATATTTCTTACCAAGAACATTTTTTTTTTTACTTCCATATGATCCATTTTTAATGCTGACTATAACACTTGAAAGTAAATTATTTATAAAATAAAATAAGTTAGTTAGCATTCATCTGCATTATAACATTTGAAGCTATAGGTGGTGTTTATATTATTCAAGTTGTTTTCTTGATATAATTTTTAAATCACGATTCAAAAGGATCACAATTAAACTAATCAGGATTCACAAAATCACAATCACAGCCCGAAGGAACACGGCTCTAGTGTGAAAATGAAATGGCCGTTGATATTGAAATGTGACGTCACTCGGCGAGGCGGGGAAAATCAGTCGCCCTTTTAACAATGTCATTTTTAATTGCAATTTCTCATTATTAAAGATAAATTTGAGGAAAAATAAAAAATACAGGTCTATTATTTTTCATTATCGATTAAAGTTAAAAATGAAAACCGTGCATGACCTCATTATATGTGAAGCAGAGCCAATTATAATGAAAATTTTGACCCGGTGTACTTCGGGTTCGCAGGAATCACCTCTGTTTCAGAACAGAACAGAGGCGCTGCTAACACTGCTTTGAATTTGACATTTGTATGTTATTATGGAGTTGCACCATTGGTTGTACTTGAAATTGTTCAATGGTAATTTAGTTTAATAAATACGTAAGTGAATGAAACCAACATAATAGTCAAACATCCTACCGACTTTAGTATTTTATCATGTTTTGTTATTCAAAGATGTCTCACTTAAATTTTGGGAACAAGTAAAAAGTGGTTTCTAAATTGCATATATTTATAAGAGGCATAATTTTCACTTCAAGTGCAAAGTAAGCAGGGTCTAAATTGATTGTGAATGTACTTTTAATAAATTAAATCTTACTCCAGTGCTTTGTGTAGCAATCATCGACATCATAGTTTGAAATGAATATTTCCATTCCATAAACTGATCATGAGATCTGTAACTTCCCCGATTTTTAAATGTACTTATGATCCCTTCTTTCGAGCACATTCGATTCACTAAAGTTACCAAATCCAAATTTGGTAAATGCCCATTCAAACCTTCAATTTTCACATCAATTTTTCCGACATTGTAATCATGAAGTTCTAAATTAATAGCTGCCTGAATAGCACCAGCTCTTCCTCGCAGATCACCATGTTCTAATGTTCCTTTGCTTCCACAACTTGCACTATGATAGGCCTCTAGCCAAGCTTGGACACCCAACTGTTCGTGTTCGGTAATCAGAAATATAATATCCTTTGCCCAGTATTTTTCACCTAAAATATAATATAAATTTTAAATTCTATCCATGTTCACATAAAATATATACGAGTGAGTACTTACGGTTCGCAAATTTCGCAAATGCTAGCATAATAGCAATTGAAGGCGCTGTTGTAGGATGAATACTTGAAGAAGGGCGATATGGAACACTTAAAACTACTGATTCGGTACTAGCTGATCTTGGTGCACGCAAAATTCCATACACATTTTTACCAGTAAATTTCTGTGTAAATATACAATTTAATAAAAAAGAATGTGTAATTTTTACAATTTATGCTATAATATTGATGCTATCAAGGGATGCTACATTTTTCTTGTAACTAACAGTTAAGACAGATAGTTTAAGCAGAGATAAAAATACCGGTTTAAAAAACTGGTTACTTGTCCTGTTAAGAACATAAAACTGTTATTTTTGATAAATTTAAATATTACCTGTAGTTTTCCGAGAGGGTAGTTCAAAGTAAAGTTATGGGAATAAGTATCCAATCCCATTTGCCTAAACTTCGCCAACAGCCATGGATATGGAATACTATCTTTGTGTGTTTTCATTTCCTCCAGTAATTCTTCATAATATATCCTTGCAGTTATCTCTTCATTGAATTCTGATTTAACTAATCCTGGCAGTAAAGCATTTTCCGAAAAATATGTAGATATACTAACAGAGCTATGAGCAAGTAAACAAAACCATCCGATTGAACCAATGTACATAAATGCACATATTGTTACATAGTATGAAGTTAAAAACTTTATTACTTTGCCTTGTCCTGCGTTTGGATCAGTTAATAGCCCCATAATCTATTAGTTATGAAAGAAAGATATTAATTCTTCGAAATTTTATTTTAGGTTATGATACAGTATTATAATATTGGTATATTTACCTCTGAATTTCACTGAGTTTCTTTTTATTACTGTTTTAAGAACAGTTACAAAAATACATACATATCTTAATAAACTTTGTAATATTTTTCAGTTTTTACGAAATTTTATAAGTTTACAAGTTTGATCTAAATTTTAAGGTTAGAATTGATGAAATGGGCGGGGTATGGGCATTTACTCCAAATCAAACAATAATTTCCATTCGCAAAAGTAAATAATATAACATTCATAAAACTTCTTTAAAGCTGGAACATTACCTCTCGCTAATTCAATTTTTATTTTAAATATCAGTTTACAGATTAAAAAATAATATCTGTATATAATTATTTATTAAGAAGTATTTCTAAGGAATACAATTAAATATTTTCATAACTGCACTCATCAATCACAGATATAACATACGTGTATCAAATAAGATAGGTGCTAAAATAAACATAAAAATAGATAACAACGAGAGACTCTTTGCTTAAATTTTAAATGCATCAACTTGTAATCTCATCCAATCGATGGAATTGAAAAATGGATGTGATTTTATATCATCCGTTCCATTCACGCCGCATCCAAGGCGCTCCATTGGTTGATAAACTAATAACTAAGAAGAAAAATGTTAAATCGGTTTCCAAAAACAACTTGAATTGCATTTTTTTCTACAATCGTGCGGGAAATATGTGTTCCGTAACTAAATGAGTGCGGGAAATAAGAAATTTCCGCACTAGTGCGCTAAATAATCAAAACAAGATTTTTGGTGTTAACAATTACTCGAAATCTCAATCAAATAGCATTTATTCTTACACCGACGTTTTAGTGTACACTTGCACCTGCCTCAGGATAGTAAGATCCTACATATAATGTACATAAATACATTCGTCCTTAGCGTGCGCCGAAACATCAGTGTTGTAATAGAATAAATGATGTTTGACTGAGATTCTAATGTAGTAAAATTTAAGGTAAAAATGTTACAACATTGTGAATTATGCTAAAAAATAAAGAAATCACGTAAAAAAATCAAAAAAAACATGAGTTTTCTTGCAATTTATTTTGGCACACAACGAACTGATGACATTTCTAACAAATTTTGTGCATAAAACTACACCATTGAACAAGAAACACTTTATCTACCATTGACGCGTTGTCAACTGTATTGTTTGCGTTAGTTTTATTACGTTTCATGTTGTTACAAATTTTCAATTTCTACAATATTTCTAAATGTCATCAGCTCCTCTTACGTCACATCCGGTAAAAATTTTTCAGGTAATCTTTCTCATTCAAATTAAATAAGAAAGTACTCAAAATTTTGGATTTGTAATACAAATATGTGAAAGTTTCAGAAAATAAAATAGAAAAAATATTAAAATACCCCACACCACAGTCAAGAAATTTCCCACATTAAGATTTTTGTTTTGTTGTCATGAAAACAATGGGGTCCTCCAGTATTTTTTTTTATGAAATCATCTCAAATGAAAGTGATCTGTAGTTCTAGTTATTTATGCAACAAGAGTGTAAACTCAATCTTTATGATATGAGGCAAGCCTCGTCACGAAAATTATTGACGGAATGTCATAAAGATTGTTTACGCTTAAGTTGCACACAATATTTTTTATATGACCTTAAATAAAATTCTTGAAACCAATTAGAAATTTGACAGATGAGCAGACGACAATTTGAACACACCCAATACCGAGTTCATATTTAACAGACCTGAAGTTGAATCTGCAGTTCTGTCAATATTACCAACATGAATGTATAGAAAAAACTAAATTTAGATGACAATTTAAATGACAAACGCACTGATGGTGGTAGCTCTGTAATGTGTAAATAAAATACGAAAATCGTTTACTCTACACATAGTCTGCAGTAAGTATCAACTTTACACATCGGAGTATAAAAAAATATTTATTAAGCTGTATTTTTTTTTAATTTTCTAAGGCGTAGATTTTATGCTAGAGTTTTCTAATAATTGGAGTCAACAAAATGATCTTTTTCAATACTTATAAAAATATATAAATATGTTAAAATAATGTTTATGGTCAATAATTAGAAATATGCAATTATTAGGGGTTTTCAAGCCTGCGGCTTAAAAAAAAATATTATTAAACGTTCATCATGAAAAATTAATATTAAGGTGAATATAATCGTTAATTTTCTGATTTTTATCAAAATGAAACTTTAATACATTTAAAACGAGCGCATAAAATTCAGTATCAGTCATGTTTATGACGTGCTAGGCACTGGCAAATGCTATTGGATAATGGCCATTTTCGCGCTGGACGTAACATGAAGGGACGTACCAAACGTGTTCGTCATAATCCGTCCCACTCAGCTCTAGAAACGTAAGTTCTCGGTGCAGTTGACGTCATAGACGCCGCCGATTTTCTCTTCATTTATTGAAAATTTAATATTTTTCTGGCGTATTAGAAACTTTTCGGCAAAAATACAAAATACGGGTCGAATATATATCAAATGATTAGAATATCTTTTTTATATTCTTGTGGATTGCAAAAAAAAATATTGTTTGAAACATGCGAAAAACGTAATTCTGAAATTACGAATCACTAATTTCCCGCACTTATTGAAAAAAATAACTATTACCTGTCGTAAGAGTGACTTCCCTTCAGCAGGAACATATTTTGGAATTTTCAAAATTGTGTAATTATAAATTCCTTCTGCGTGTACAGATCTCAAAGACTGCAAAAATTAGAATTTAAGAATACAAATGACAAGTGTACTATTATTTGCGTACCATTCCAGTTAATATTTCAAATAATATCGCCCCATAGCTCCACCAATCAGAAGCAAAAGTAATATTTTGTAAGCTAAACACTTCTGGTGCACAATAATAATTATATTCACTTCCATTTCTATAACAATATATTTTGCCCTTTTCTCGAAAATTGCAAATATATGTTAACAATAAATTTCCTCGCTCATCTAACAGCAAATTTCGTGGATCTAAATCTCTGAAATATCAGTTATATTTAAAAATTAAAAGTAAATTATTGGAATAAAAACTTACGATATTACTATTCCTACTTTATGTAGTTTATCTATAGCTAATAATAGTTGTGCAGCCCATTTAACAATATCATCTATTGGTGGGATAAAACTCACACTGCTAAATTCTTCTGTGTAAGATTGCTCGCTAAGTGTTCTGTGAAATGTTTTTTGTACAGTGTCTTCTACTTCATTTTTCGGCCTATTTGAACTCTCACTAATTTCTTTCTGTTCAAAATCTGACGTGTGACTAGTAATTGAAGATCCTTCAGTATCGCTTTTTTCCGGCGATTCCTTTAGGTTTTTAGATACGGACAAATTTGACTGAGAACTTTTCTTCGATGTATAATCACTTATTAAATCTGAATAACTACATTCTGATGATTCGGAACTAAGATCATCAAAATCTTTATCAGCTATTTCAGATAAATCTTTCTCGAATGTTATTGAAGAAAATTTTGTTAATGTATTGTTTGATGAAATGCTTTTCTGCTTTATCTGATCAAATAGTTTTCCGCCACTGTAAAATTTATAAAAACATTGATTTACTACACTCAATTATATGAAGTTTCACTGCATATTATTATTATTTTTTCTTTAAAAATATAGTAGAAAACTACCGATATCGAAGTTAAAAAGTTTTAAATTATTTTTAAGCATTTCGTAATAAAAAAAATTGTTAAACATTCAATTGAATCTAAAAATTTCATTTTAACAAATTAAAAGCTATTGTAGTTCATTCAGACTTCAAGCTATAATTAATGAGAATAAAATAGTTGGTTTATATTTTTCAGAATTTTATTTTAAATATGTTCAAGATAGTTCCCTTCAATAATAATATACTGCACCATTCCACTTCTTAAAAGCTTTCAACCAATCTTCTTTAAAAATGCTAGGGGTTATTTATTTATTATTTCTTAGTTTAGAAGTGTAAGACTCTAAATGTGTAATTGAGTGAGAAAAAAATTCATCGAAATTCAAATTTCCCATCATGGCGCGCTTATGACCCTATCCGCCTGTTAACATCTGCATTGAACTTCAGCGCCTAAATTCACATGTTCACAGACACCCATTTGCTTGTTTAAAACTTAAACAAGAAACAAATTAACAAACAAATATCAAAGAAACATATAGTTACAGCAACCAAAATTAATAAAATATTAAATACAAAATACACACGCGTATTGCTACTAGCGCCATCTGTGTTTCTAACCCATATACATTTCATCTGAAATGATCAAAAACATATCGAATCTACGTCACAGTTTTGAAGGATGTTTCTAAAATGGCTAAAATATGTCGCTCCGTACAATATTGACATTTGGCGCTTACTTAGTATGACATTACTATTTACATAGGCGTACATTTCGAATTTTGCAAGCTACCATAAGAACAATCCCAAGAACCGTCTTCTTTATGTTCACCCGAATGAAAATATGCTTTAAGATGAAATCTGTCACGTTCATTAAAAGCCATAATAAAAAGAAGTTATTTAAAGATTTTTCACGTAGGTATCCGAAACAAATATCAAATGAATCAACGTACGGCAATGATATTTCATATGTCATGCACCTGTCATCATCTGTCATATATGGAATATAGTTTTGATGAATTATGGAATATTAGAATATAATTTTGACATTATTTTGGAACAAAAGTGATCACGTTCACGTCACCTTCAACCATTTTTGATGACTTTATTTTATAATAGTGTGTTAAAAAAACCTAACTCGGAGCAGGCTATGAACAAAAACACGTATGTCAATTTAAAAATATTTAAAGAAATTAAAGATCTCAAAGTTTGAATCTTATTTTAGAAATGGAAACAAATTAGATAACGGCGAATGTCAATATACTGTATCCTTTTTTTATCTTTTCTCCTTAAAATTACATTTCAATATAAATTTTGACAATTTGACTTTTAAATTGAATAATAATCAGACATACGTTTCTCTGTTCATAGCCTACTCCGAGTTAGGTTTTTTATTGAACACCTTTATATGAAGATATAAACTATAGAAAAAGTTTCGGTTTCCTTCTTCAGACAAAAATCTACGCCGACCAAAATATAACCAAAAGTTACACAATGTCATATCTGGTGCGTATGATGGGTGTTATATTACTTTTATATTTTTTTGTTAAAAGCTAAAAAAAATTCTCTCTGGTTAATACCATATTTTCATTCACAAAGATATTTTAAAAAATTGATTAACTAAGTTTTAGCAACCTTAACTTTCGCAACTTAATTTCAAATGACAGATAAATAAATGTTTTAAATTATACAGTGTAAATTTCCAGGACCTACCTCATTTATTTTTATTCTCAATAATTCTAGCGTAACCCTTGCAGAATCTTTCAAAATATAGTACGTAAATAAATTCGGCACTGAACAGGCCAACTTTATTTACACTCTTTTAACAAATTCTGTTTAACTTGTTTATGTGTATTGGACCCTCGTAATATAACATTTTCTATAATCGTGCGAAAAATAAGTGGTTTCAAACTCAAAATGAGTGAGTAAATAGCTGATTCCTACACTAGTGCGGAAAATAATTGCTGTCATGGAAAAAATTGACATGGCTGCTTAAAAATACTATGCATAGCCGCCCAAATATTAGATGTCAAACATTTAGAATATTTTTTCTTATTTTATTTATTCCAAAATTATCGTAACGTGTTTTAGAGAACTTGCATTCGTTTTAGAATCATTAATTTCCCGCATTTATTACAAACATAACTATTAACCATTATTATCCCTATGAAGTCTGTAAGAACTACACTAATAAAATGATTACACAAAACGTTCAAAATTAAGTTATATTAAATATTTACTCTAAGTAAACCGTAGTATTTAAATTTTAATTCTACTTACCTAACATATTGCGTAACAATGAAAATAGCATTCATACTGTCATAATACTGAAATAATTTCACCATATAAGGCACATCTTTTGGAATGTTCAAATACACGAATTCGGACATTTGTGGACTTTTTTGCATAACTTTTAAATAAAATACGTTATGTTCTTTCCTATGTAAAACTACCATTCCACTGTCCATTATTTTCAGTACTTTATAATTAAATAAATCTTCTATTGGTCTTTTTATACCGTACGTTGTAATATCGTTGCCATTTTTGCAAATCTAAAAGAATATAGCATCATTTTACATTCCCTGATCTGCAATTAATATCCTACATTTTTTATTTGCGTTATTTCTGGCGATAAATGCAAATTATAAATTTTTTCAGCTCGTAATAAGTATTTTTCAATTTTGTGCCGTACCATTTGACGCCGACTAGAATCTTTGTCACCTGCAATATTTACCTTGTAAATATATATTCTAATAAATAAATTAGAATTTTACCCTTTACGCCTTCTAATAAATGTGCAATTGCATTTTTGTAGGCCGCAAAACATTCTTCATATTTTTTCTCGCTCTCTAATTCTGTGGCTTTGGTAATATCTTCAGCAGCATTTGTTAAATATTGTGTTGGATTATTTTGAGGACTTACAGCAGTTTCTGGTGTGGAAGGTGGTGTAGGATACACATTTCGATATGATTTAATACTAATGGAATCAGGTGATGAGACTTTAGAATTAGATGACTCTATTATCTGATTTAAATTTGAATAAGATGAATTAGACCTTCTATCTATGACGGATAAATCATCCGGCTAAAATATAATTAATAGTAATTTTGGTACATTTCATATTTTTTCATTGGTAATGCCTCCGTTGCCAGCGCCGGCGCCCGATAATCTGCTGGAAAAGGATTTTTAAGTTTCATCGCTCTGGTTCTGTTATTTATTTTCTACATTTTTTTTAAGAATTTTTATTAAAATTCAACAAAGAAACAATATATTTCTCTAAATATAACAATAACCAAACGCGTGACTTTTGTGAATTAGGTTAAGTTATTGTTGTTATTTTTAGAGAAATATACAGGCTAATTCATCAGTCCGTTCTTTTTAAATAACTCGATTATTTTAAATATTATAAAAAAAATTCAAACGAAGTTTATTTTAAATTTAAATGTCTATAAATCTGCGGTATATGTTTTTCTACAGAATGTTCCATTTTCACACAATGGTATATAACTTTATATTTTAAATTGAATATCCTATATATTTATTCAAATTTGAAAAGTACATAAAATTTGCTATCCAATATGGCGCGCGCGACCTTGAAGAGCTTGGTCTCAGCTGATTTGTGTGCGCTTGTCATTTTGGGAGCTTTAACAAGAACAATTTTTGATTTATTTTGATTTTGAACTACTAAAAAGTTCTTATTTTACAATTTTCAGCCAGTAAAACACATCAAATTAAAAATAATAACTTTTTAGCAGTTCAAAATCAAAATATTGTTCTTGTTATAGCTGTTACACAAATCAGCTGATTCCAAGATCTTCAGGGTTGCTCGAGTCATGTGACTGCTCGCGCTCTATGGGCCACGGGCTTACACGTGACCCTTAATCTGTAGCCAATCCATGTTTGGGGTGAGAATGTCACTGCGACGACTGACGTTTAAAAATTTAGGTTGTTTTTTTTATTCGCTTGAAGTTTTATTGTTTTTGTGTTTTGCTTCATTTTTTGACACTTTTAGTGACATTACTTTCTACCAAACTACAAATAATAATGACGTATGTCGTAGAGTTACAGATATCTAATTATCTAGTACACTGCCCTCTGGCCTAATGTTTACCCAGTGACGTTGGCATTTAATTAAAAAAAAATATTCCATGGTTTATGTCAAGTTCATGTTTTTGTGTTTTGTAAAAACATAGGTGGAAACATAAATCTTTGAGAAAGGCATTATATAAAAATAAATATTATTTTTAAATAGAGTACACTTATTTTTTTCAGTTAAAATGTATCCATAAATATTTCATTTTGCACGCCTATGCATACGAAATGCAGTGAGGTTATCTGCAAGTAATATTACTTCAGACGGCTTGAAAATGACTTTGAATAGTCATCTTTCGTGAACTAAACTATACTTTTCAAATTTGAATAAATATATGTATAGGATGTTCCAATTAAAAATATAAAGTTACATACCATTGCGTAACAATGAAACACATGTAGAAAAAATTATACCGCAGATTTATATATATTTTAATTTAAAATGAACTTCGTTTGAAATTTTTTTCCATAATATTTAAAATAATTGAGTTATTAAAAATATCACCTGTACAAACTAAGTAAGTTGTTTATAGTGTTACAAAACGCCTAGATGACTAGCAAGAGCAAGATTGTAAAACATCGGCCGACAGCCGAAACTGCCGGCGCCGGCAATTCTTTTGGTTTACAGAAACCGGCTCCTGCAGCCATTGATCTATTTGTCGGTTGCTGTTGCCGGCAACGGAAGCACTTCCTTTTTAATTTATTTACTGGTAGTATCGACGTGCTGGCGAGACTATAAGTGGATACTGAATCGGAATCGCTTTGTCCCTGGTCATCGTCAGAATTTGGATAAATTATTTCTGGGTCATTTGGTAAATTAAGCTGAGCGCGAATTATACTTATATTACTAGTTAAACATTCCTGAGGTGTATGACTTGTCTAAAATAAGTCACAATTAATTCAGTGTTTAGTTTTGATTGTAAAAAACTACCTCAAAGAATTTAACAAATTCAGTAGATTTGAAAAGCGAGGGATGAAGCGCAATATATTCTAAGAATAATAATATATTACTTTTTCGCTGATTTATTACTTCAGCGTCAAATCTCATAAAATAGGAGGTATTCGGCAAATTCGGAAATTTGTCATCTATGTGTAAAAACTTATGTTTATTTTTTAATTCGCGATGTAGTTTTTTAAAATCGTTATATCTTTTCCACACTGTAACTTTTGTGACTGCATCAGGGCAGGTTTTTGGATAAACCTACAAAAACGTCGTAAATTGACACAATTAAATTAACCTCAAACAATACTGTGACTCACAATTGAAACTATTTTGTATAGCGTAGATCCTTTAATGTGTCTACTTGTTTCTGGAATGTCGAAAACTCTGATCCATTTATCAGTAAATAAAGCCATTAAATTACTTAAATCTATGTCAAAACACTTATATTTTTTATGAAACTACAATACATCTGTCAAACAAGTTGACTGTGTACGTACACTCTCAAAAGAAATATCAGTAAGTCCATCGGTAGTACACTCCCAATTTAAAATATTGAAAATTGAAACAGTAAAAATGCATTCCATAATATTTTTATTTATCATTTTGTAAGGACAGTCGTTGAATGGGTCAAATAAACAGATAATTTTACAAAATACGTTTATTGCAGATAACAGCATTGTACAAAAACATTTCATATATATTTAAATAGTTAAAAAAATATAAAATACTTAGTACATAAATCAAACAATTAACATAAAATTTAACATTGTTAACTAAAAAAATATTTGTAAACATATATTGTAATATAATTTCAAAATTGACTTCGTTTTTCACTCTAATAAAACATTAACAATATTCCTAATATTATTTTAAGCGTAATTTTGAATTAATGCAAGCGATGAGAGAAACATGTTAGAAAGAATTCATGTTAATAATTACGCATTAAGTAGCATAATTATTCAAACATCATGTTCAATCTAAAAAGAAACATGCAGGAGAGTGATACAAAAAGTAAAGCTATAAACCCATAAAGTATGACAAAACAAGCCTAAATTTACCTAGATAGTTGTTGCATTTGAAAAGAAGCCGCTACTTCTTCCGAGGGGGATTCTTTGAAAAGACTTGTTGATAAATCAATTACAACATACAAACCACAAAGCAAAAGCGGACCAATAATTGCTCCCTCAAATCCCAAACAAAATATACCACCTGCGATTGCTAGACCCGTCAGATACGGATGACCCCTACAAAAAAAATTACAATTACAATTTTTCGGTATTTTCCCTTTCATTTAAACGACATAATTTTTTTAAATTTTCGGATGTGACGTAGTTTCTCCGATGACAGAATATTTACAGCGCAATCTGTTATAAATGAAATAGAAAAAGATATTTGCAAGTTATCACAGTACACGATCGTTAACGAAAGATGACCATTCAAGGAAACTTGTTCGGAGAAATAATTCACAGCACTTTATACAGTACTCGTAGTAGCTTAGCAACATTTCATGTTAGATAAAGATTATTTGACGTATGTCTATGTAATTTATGTTGTGTGACAAAATTACGAATTGGGATTCAAAATAGTATTTATTTGTTCGACAATATGCGAAACAATGCGAAATAAACACCACATAAAGTGACTGGCAATAAAGCATGCACGGTTTTTCATTTCTAACTTTAATTGATAGAGTAATGAAAAATAATAGATCCGTATTTTTTATTTTTCCTCAAATCGATCTTTAATAATGAAAAAAATGCAATTAAAAATGACGTTCAAAAAGCGGCTGTTTTCCCCGCCTCATCCCTCGCCCAGTGACGTCACATTTCATGATCAACGGCCATTTTGATTTTCACACTATGTTCTAAACGTCAAAGTGACATTTAAAGATAATATTAAATTTACGAAAGTAAACATATCGGTGAAGCATTTTTTTGGCCACCGTGCCAAAATACAAGCGAAAATATATTCAATTCAAGGCCTCGCGTGCGTTTCTATAGCTAAACAAACTTCTAGCGTCTAATCTCAAATCTTTACAAAGAAGCACAGCTGATGTGACGCGTGGATATAACTACAGGCCAAATGAAAATTACATTTATAAAAATGAAAAGAATGATGTTATATTAATATAATATAGCATATTTAGATATGTAATTCAATTTTATACAACAAAAAATGTAAATAAAAAATAATTTAATCATACAGTACAATAAATTAAGACTATGCTTGTTCGATTTAAACAAAAAAAGAACAATTTTTTTTTTTGTATGACCTCAAGAAAGTATCAAACAAGAATAAAATTATTGTTTTTTTAAATATGTATTTCTTTTTTCATTATTAATAATTTCTTTATAATCATTCTCCAATCATTTTACTTGACAACATAGTAGCGCCCATCTCTAGTTCCCCAATGTAGCGCATTGAAAAATGACGTCACGGAGCAATATACATTCAAATTACATTATTTTTTTTCTGTCTAATAAATGAAAATTTAGTCAAAAGAAAAAATATCGACAGCAAGTTTTTATCTTCTCTTCAAAAATATTAAATAAAAAAGCATGCAAGTAGCCTATGCACCAATAAAACAGAAATATATTATTTAGAAATGACGATTATTCAAATTCCCGCCATGTAACGCTTACTGCCAAAATAGCTGATCAATTTCATGCGACATAAAGATCAAAGGTACCGACAGCAAATGTTGCTAGTGTCGCTACTGGTTAAGTATTTTTTTTAAACTGTGATATTATAATTCATAATTTTCCATATTATTATATCCGGAAATAGAAATTTGTCTATTAATAGTAATTAAATCAGTAGAACCATGAAATAGTAAACAACGACCGTAGTAAAGCACAAAAGAATAAATTTAAAAAAAAACAAATTGTCAAATAAAAAAACTAGCTGTGAGTGAACGTATTCGTTTATAATTCCATGGCACCACTGATTTGATAGTGGCTATGCCTTATCAGATTTGTATATTTAAAGTAGATATTTACCCTTTGATGTCTTTATAAATAGTAGTGTCAACTACCATACTGGGCAGAAATTGAAAAGCTGCTAATAAAATTGCTTTAAATCCACAAGATTGAGCGAGCCACAAATCCAAGACAGCTGGTATACATGCCCAGTAAGTTCCTAAAAACGGAACTGCACCCAAAACAGTAGCTAAAGCTAAAACATATAAAAATTAATATTCTGAAATTATATTTCGTCACATAAATATCTCTACCTGACGACAGGTAGATAATTTTAACACCAAATAAATTATGAATGAACCATGTCCATAGTCCATAAAATACGGCCATTTTCAGTGAAGCTTTAAATACGCCATTTACAGCCCCTTCTAAAGCTACACCAAATCTATTGCCATTATATGGTGAAAAATTAGTAATAAGATCAACTGGTTTGTAGAGATTCCCACTCGAACTTAATAAATAAAAGAGTGTTGTCAGAAAAACAATCTAAAATAGTGAATACAAGTTATCAAAAAATAAAAAAATGCAGGAAAGATCATACCACATTTAATATAAAATTAAGTACTGCTGTTCCTCCGCCTAATAAAATGGAAAGTAACGCACTAAAAGATCCCACAAGAATAGTTAAATTTCCTTTTAATATCGACCATAATGATTCCAAAACAGACATAAAAGTTCCGATATTTTGTTTTACAAAGTCCACCAAGCCATTTATATTAAACATCTCTGCAAATGATTTGTTTTGTAAAATGATTTAAAAAAATGAAATAAAATACAGAATGTTTCAATAAGTTCGCTCACTATTGATACCTTTTTTATTTGAAGAGGTTCGAGTTTGGTTAAATGAGTAAAATTTTGCCAATTTAAATTGGAAAATGAGATCATGCAAAATAATTAATTGTTCTTTTTTTAAATCGAACAAGCATAGTCTAATTTATCGTACTGTGTGATTAAGTTTTTTTTATTTACATTTTTTGTTGTATAATATAGTTTTAAAGTATATTTTTAAAAAGTTGCAAAAACCAGCCATGTTGTGACGTCACGTTTCAGAACTGCAAGTTCAGACTCATTTCATAGAGACTATCATATGAATACATAATTTCTAAAAGAAAAAATATATGGCCTATAAAATGAAACTTACATATTTAAATAAATTATAATATATTAATATTACAACATCCTCTTCATTTTTATAAATATAATTTTCATTTGGTCTGAAGTTATCCACGCGTCACATCAGCTATGCTTCTTTGTAAAGATTTGACATTAGACGCTAGAAGTTTGTTTAGCTATAGAACGCACGCGAGGCATTGAATTGAATATATTTTCGCTAATATTTTGGCACGATGGCACAAAACAACGTCACCGACATGTTTACTTTCATAAATTTTAGGTTATCTTTAAATGTCACTTTGACGTTTATAACCTAGTGTGAAAATCAAAATGGCCGTTGATATTAAAATGTGACGTCACTGTGCGAGGGACCAAGCGGGGAAAATCAGTCGCTTTTTGAACAGTCATTTTTAATTGCAATTTTCTCATTATTAAAGATCGATTAAAGGAAAAAGAAAAAATAAAAAATCGTGCATGACCTCATTATTATTTTTGCTGATATCAATTTTCTGAATTAAAATGGTACAATTTTATTACTTAAAACCAAACTCGTACCTTTTTAAGTATAAAATTTACTAAGAGTGAGCGAATTTATTGAAACACCTGTATACCTGGAGACTTTTTAATATCATCCATAAAAGCTTCCCAAGAGCTCTGCACCGCATCTTGAGTAACTTGTGGACCAGGCGAGGTATTTGAAGACATCCATGCCTGATATACTCTATCCCACAATTCCAGAACTTGTTGCTCTAATTTAGCTGATTTTGCAGAATCTATATCGCTCATCATACCTCGAATCTTGAATTTATTTATTTGTATTAGTAGATCAATAAAATAACTAAATTTTTAATATTTACCAATTTGCTTATACCTTCCCGACCATATTGGTACGCATTATCTAAAATTGAATCCAAGGTTTCGTCTAAAGATGGCGGTAAGAGTTGTCTTAATTCGGGGTTATGAACAACAGTGCTGTTTATTACATTGCCCGTTGTTTGAACCAACATTATTGCTTCTGCATAAATCTATAATGTAATAAATTCAAGATTTATTTGAAAATATAATATTTTGATCAATATCAGAAGTGGGATTAATAGCCAAAAACGTATTTAAATTCAAAATATTAACGAGATGTGTTTTAAATACTAAGTAAAGAAATACTTCATAATTATTTTTTATACAAGAATAAAATTTCATTTTATCTACGACCGGAAAGTGTTAAATTATAAGCGATCAAATCGCGAACTAGTTTATTTTTTCTATAGCAGATTTTAAACAAATAAGAAAAATCAATGGGGTATTCCGGTGTCATGGAATTTATACAAAACGGTATTATTTTTCTGTAATTTAAATCATTGTAAAATATATAAAAGATGTTTAGTAAAAAGTTTTTTTTGCTGTTAGAAAACTGAAAGTTTTTACAAATTTAGAAACGTTCTTGAAAATTGTAACGTAGTTTCGATATGTTGTTGCTCATTTCACGTTAAATACATATATACTGTTAGAAACACAGATGACGCTAGTAGCAAATACGCGCGTGTATATTTTTATTTGATATTTTATTCACTTTGTTTGCTGTAATTATTAACTGTTTCTTTGATATATGTTTATCTACATGTTCTTGTTTATACATGCAACTGAGTGGATTTAGGCGCCGAAGTTCGGTACAGGTGTCAACACACGGATGAGCATCATAAGCGCGTCCATGATGTATATCTCACTTATATACAGGATGTTAAAAAAGGGTAAAAAATTTGAGGGTATATACCGCCGACATGAATATTTTTTTTAAATAATGAATTATCAATCACGATTTGATTACGTAATTAGATAATTCCAGTAATTCTTTGTTTTTAATTTTATACACGACGATTAAATTTAATTATCTGCTCGCGAATAATAAATAAAACTTTTAGTTCGTCGATAAAATAAATTTTTATCGTCTTTTATAAAAAATATTTTGTATTAATTTATGAATTTTAATCAATAGTTTTAATATTTTAAGTATCAGAAATTATTTTAAGTACTTTTAGAAAAAAAATACTACAACAAGTACAAAATTCTAATTTTTAAAATATTTTAAGTAAAATATTGTAAATATCGGATGTATGTATTTAAAAATAATACTTTCAGTAATTTTACTTTCAGTAGTTCCCAGTTTTGATCAATATACACACCTGTATAGCAAAGAAAATTGACGCACATGTCATAAAAATAATAAGTCCCAATATAACTACAATACTCGATACAGTATCAAAACTGTCTCGAATGCTCTCTTTTATGGTGGAGTTTCCTTTCAACATAATTTTGTATAATCCCCGGATATAAGCCGGAACTAATGCATCACACCTCGTTAAACACCAATCATAAATTTTTCCTCCAATATTTGCAATTTGAGATCCAATCCATTGCCACAATCCAAGATAAATTCCCAAGTGTTTTAAAACGTAAATTATAATTGGTAATGGTAACAAAGGCAGTAGAGATATATTTTTCCAAAAAATCATTGCTCCACAAGCCCAAAATAAATAGTATAAATAGTTATCGCTATCACTAGTCAATGATTCGGTACTTCTAACTGTGTTTGATTTGAGTGATAATCGTTGTCGATCTAAAATACTTTGTGGTATTCCTCTAAATTTACTCATTGGAGAAGGATGACTAAGAGATCTTTGTGGTTTAAGATGATGTACTTTATTCTTTGGCACAGGTTGATGTGTAACTGTTTTCTCTTTGGTTTGATTGTCAGGTGTTTGTGATTTATCTTCAAAAAGTTCTAAATTCCAAATATCTTTCTTAATTGGTGTGTCTGTATTTTTTATTTCTTCTATATTTTCTTCAATTTCATCAGTTTCTTCTGATTTTTCAGATAATTTTTCACTATCAACAGGAGTCAGAATATCTGGAGTTCGGTTTTCAAATGCCCACATAGCAGATTCAAAATAAGTTATATGTTTACCTAGATGTAAATAAATTTAAATTTGATTATTAAAATTGATTAGGGTCAACTGGAGGAAAATGCAACAAAAATAAAACTGTATATAACAAAATACTACATTAAAATTTAAGTTCGATATATCAGAATAGTGTGTTCCAGCAATAGGATATTCTAATGTAGTAAAATTTATGGCAAAAAAGTTATATTTTTGTAGATAACAATAACCAAATGATCCAAAAAAATATAAATTTATTGTTTCTAGCGGGAGTTTTATAGTAATTTATTTTAGCGCTAAGCAGGTATCACGTGGTTTGTGACGTACTAGTGACTGATGACTTCTAACAATTTTTGTACATATAAATGTCCTGTAAACTGAAAGCTATTTTTCTTTCATTGACGCGATATCCAATATCTTGTTCGTGTTATATTACATTTTTTTTGTATTCACAATTTTTCTACTTCTATATATTTCTTAAATGTCATCAGCTCCTCCTACGCTCAAATTAAATAAAAATAACTCAAAATTTTAGATTCATAATACAAATATGTTGTGTAAGTAGTATTATAATTATTTTATACGAGCTAGAAAAAGTGAACAAAGTCAATTTTATGACATGGCTCTGCATTAATTAGTTTACTGTTTGAGACTCTACTGTACATTAAATGCCATTCATGATAGCGAGAGAATATTGAACTAACTAACGAATGGGGTAGTTTCGTCTTTTTTGATTTTTTTTTATTAAAAGCAAATATTTTTAAATTTAAATTTTCCATATTTTTTTATTTTGCACAATTTTTATTTTAAAATGAGTAAAGAATTACTAAAAATACCGGACATATCTATTCCCGCCACTGTGACGTTACCCTTACTGTTTCCGTTGCAAATTAGTTCCGACGTGCTGCTCGAAATATGAAAAAGATATTTTGCGACTTATGTCTTGCGGGGTAAGGGGAACTTATTAGTTAGATTAGATTGCTGTCAAGTTAGCACCTATTTTTACTTATTTATTTTTGTTTGAGCAAGTTTGTAACGACGTTTTGTATTAGAGTTGATAAATAGAAACAAGGTTTATGTCCACGGCGTTAGTATTACCATCAACTGTCACTTTGGCAAGTCCCCATCGCTGTAAAACAGCGCTAGCGACATTTGCGGCTTTAAGTACGTAAGCGCGACGTCACAGAGAATAGGTCGATTTGAATCATTAATATTTTAAATAACTTTTTTGAAATATTTATATAATAATTGGCGAATTTTATTACAGTGAACATCTTATTATGAGTCATATATTGTAAACAAATAAAAATTTCATTAAATTTTAACATATGGTAACTACCCTATTGAGACATATCGTTCTATAAGTCGGATTTTGATAATTTTCGAAGCTAACAAATATAATGACCTGGCTCTACCCTCAAGTTATTTTCCATTTAATTCAAATCAGAATAATATTGCGACAGTGTTCCACCTTTTACTTCATTATTTTTGTTTTACATTTACCTAAGTTGACCCTATAGAATTTGTTACCTGAATCTTGCATTTCATCGTGTATATTCATAACTTCAAAAACAAATCCTCCGAGAGAAATTAACTGCAGAACAATAAAAACAGAAACTTGAAAACTTCCAGTCAAATGCGAAAGATAACATGAAAACAGCAACCACATAGCAAGCGAGGCAAGTCTGAAGTGTTTATTTGTTGCTGGTTTCCACCATACCGCTAAAATTGAAATATATCCGATTGCAAGCAATACAATCTGAAAAGACATTATTTATATGTACGTAATTTTCTAATTCGTAAAATATTTGTAAGGAAGTGCCTCCACAACAAGCGTCGGTTCCCAAGAAAATGATCAACGCCGGTGCCGGCAACGGTTATACAATCTAAATGGCAGCCGGCAGTCAACTGACAGTTCTCATATTTGGCCCGAGTTTTCCAAGCGTGGTGCGTTAGGTTAGGTTATTGATATTTTTAGAGAAACATACAAGTTCTGATCCCGACTTCAATTGTGACGTCTCGTTTGTTACGACAGAAATTGTATATTTCTCTAAATGTAACGATGACCGAACCTAACGCACAAAAATTGGCATGAGATTTCCAAGCGTGACTTTTGTGCGTTAGGTTATTATTGTTATGTTTAGAGAAACATACAAGCTAAGTTTTGATCCCGACTTCAATTGTGACGTCTCGTTTGTTACGATAGAAATTGTATATTTCTCTAAATGTAACGATGACCGAACATAACGCACAAAAGTTGACCTGAATTTTTTCAAGCGTGACTTTTGTGTGTTAGGTTAGATTATTGCTATTTTTAAAGAAATATACAAGCTAAATTCTGATCCCGACTTCAGATATTGGGTCTCATTTGTTACGTCAGAAATGGTATATTTCTTCTAATATAACAAAGATAACCTAACCTAACGAACAAAAATTGGACCTGAGTTTTCCAAGCGTAACTTTGGTGCGTTAGGTTAGGTTGTTGTTGTTATTTTTAGAGAAATATACAAGCTAAGTTCTGAGCTCGACTTCAGTTATGACATCTCATTTGTTACGTCAGAAATGGTATATTTCTCTAAATATAACAAAGATAACCTCACCTAACGCACAAAACATTTCAAGTATATTTCGTGCGTTAGGTTATTGTTATTTTTAAAGAATAAACAAGAAGCTAACGGTAACTGCCGCCGATCGCCAAAAAGGCAACTGGCGCCGGTTGCAGAGGCACTCCCTATTTGTAAACTAAATAGTAATGTACTCACTGTAGTAGTAGTTGATATGTCAATCAACCAAGTAACTGTCGTGTGTGTGTAAATTCCTAATTTCCAAGCAATACATATACAAATACCAGGCGTATAATTATAAATTACGTGTATCAAAGGCACTGTAACTATCAGCGCTAGTATAATTTTTATACGTTTCAACAACTTTCCGCCAATAAATTCAGACACATCATTTACAATATTAATTGGTAATACAAAAACACCAATTACGATAGGAGTGCGAGATTCATCCAATTTATCAAACCAGGAACGGAATTTTGTGGCTAGTGAATATTTCAAAGGGTGCAGTACAGAACCAACTAGCAAAGCCCATATCAAAGGCTTGATAAAAGGTTCTAAAATAATATACAGTGCCCATGCAGCTGCACAACACGAAAAAAGAAACAATAATGCTAGCGCATTGTATAAAGCATGTTTCAGAGGTTTTTCATGTCCCTGTGGTAAACCTCCAATTATATTAAAAATATTTTCAAACGGTGAACGAAGATTTTCCATTTTCCACACAATTAAAAGCCACACACTCTTACTTTCTAATTGTTAACCCATATTCCCGGTTCACTGAAAATTGGACTTTTCTATTTTTAGCAATGACATTTGTATTGGAATGACGTTTGTGGCCTTGGGAATGAAAGTGAAGTTGTTTATGAAGAATTAGCCACAAACAGTGTTGTCAATGTAAAATCCCGAAAATGACTAAACCGCAATTTTGTACAGTAATTTTTTTAAAATAAAAATGCATTTTACAAATGCTTGTCTTTATTTTCATTTTTAAATTTTATGAAGTGCTTGGAATCAGCTGATTTATTTGCGCGTGTTGCTTTGACAAGAACAATGTTTTGACTTATTATAATTTTCAACTGTTAAAAAGGACTGGTAGTATTTGCTCAAAATTTTAGTAAGCCACACCGGGAACACGTATCGTCTTAATGTTTATACATCGCCCTGTTCATTTCTTGTTTCGTTCATTTTCCTAACGTTCAAATCTTGACCATGAAGTTGGTGCAGATGAACTTCGCACGTTCACAATTTAAAAAGTACACTCCGGAATACAAAATGTACATGAAAATTAAAAATCGGAATAGATTTATTAGTATTTTTTTTTAATTTGGATTACGGAGTGTACTTTTTAAATTGTGAGTGCGCTAACTTCATGGTGAAGATTTGAACGTTAGGAAACCGAACAAAACAAGAAATGAACAGGGCAATTTATAAATATTATGAAACTGCATATGACTAAAAACAACTTATTTTAATCATAGATTAATCAACCCTCTGATTATGAGTAAATACTACTAGTCATTATTTTAAATTTCAAGTGTTTACTGCCTCAAAATTCCAAAATAATAACTTTTTTCTCGTCAAAGTCAAGCACTTTGTTTTTTGTTTTAAAATACCCGGCATTCGGGTAATTACCAGCCAATTGGCAACACTGACTCACAAACGAAATGTCAACATTTTAGGTTATGAACATAAAATCACAAATATTTTAAAATGAGTTTTCTAAATAAAATTTATAATCAACGTATTAAAATCTGCATATTAAATATTAAAAAGTTTTATAGTAATGACACCAAACAGGTTGTCAATATCAACCGTTTACGAAATATTGGAATTTTGGCGCACATTGATGCAGGTTATTGTTAATAAATTTAAGGCTGTTTATTTTATACTTGTTTTGCCTCCCGGCGCTGGTGCCGGTGTCCGTTTTAATTCCGGTTTTGTAATTATGTCGTAGCCAGATTGTAAAATTGGCTAAACGTTTTATAAAACGACTAATAGCTTACAGCTACATTGTAATATAGCTATTATTTTCGCTTGCAATTTCTCTAAATATAACAACAATAACCTCATCTAACGCACAAAAATCACTCTTGAAGGTGAGGTTATTGTTATATTTAGAGAAATATACAAACAGTCTACATGACTAGCTAGATTGTAAATCATCGCTGTCTGCCCTTCTTTAAGGTAAGGTCAGACAGATACTTTTTTGGCGTGGCAAATTGAAAAAACTGCGGTATACTTAAGTTGCACGATGTGTGAACCCTTTGCAACCTACAAGTAGCGGCCGCAATACAGCTGCAAGCAACATTTAAAATGCTGCGTGCTGTTTAAAATTCTACGAAGATTTAGCAATCTGGCTACGACAGGCGACATACTATTATATGACGTCATTACAAAACCAGGATTTTACGGATACCGGCGCCGGGAGGCTAAACACAGCCTAAATATAATAAATAATTCCACGTTAGGAAAAACAACTACAACGGAACGAATGCTGTATTATTCTGGAATGATTCGTTCCATGGGAGAAGTTCATCATGGAAATACTGTAACGGATTACATGGAACAAGAAAGAGAACGAGGAATAACAATTACATCTGCTAGTGTTTCTTTTCACTGGAAGAATCATACATTTAATTTAATTGATACTCCAGGGCATATAGATTTCACAATGGAAGTTGAACAAACTTTAAATGTTCTTGATGGTGCCATTATTGTGTTGGACGCTTCTGCTGGTAAATCTTCACAAAAAGGGGTATCACATGTACGCACGTATCTGCAACTTTGGACGTGTGATGCGCGACGGATTTTCGAAAACTAGTTGCATTTTAATATACGGGAAAAGTTGCACAAAATGCAAGAAGTTGCAAATAATGTATGATAAGTTGCAGGTATATGCATATGAGGGTGATTTGAAAGGCCGTGCAAAATCAAATAAATGGCACCACTGGTGCACATCAAACTTATTTTCAGTTAGTAAACATCTCTAGAAGAAGAAGAATAAATATATTCTGTCGGAAAGGAAAAGATATGGACAATTTAAAATTACAACTAATCTCTCCCTCATCGTATCTAACAACTTTTCTTCTATGCATAAACTATAAAATAAAAAATAGAAAAACTACATAACAAGACAACCTGTTAACACGTGTAGCACGAGAAACTGTGTCTCAACTACAACGCCCCGCGACTATGAGTAGACGCGAATCGTGCCACGCAGCGTCATGTTCCCAATTTGCGCCGTTATATTTAATCCTGCTGCGCCATCTCACATGTGCTTTACGTGGCTCAATTTGCGTCTAGCCTTATCTAGGACACGGATTGCACTTAACTTTTTTATTTACATTTGTACAAATTTACACTAAAACTGTTATTAAAACTAAACTAAACATGAAAGACAATTTATATTTCGCGTGCGCCGTACTTTATGGCCGTCTTCTCAAGTTACATGGTGACGGTAGCTGATGACACTCAAGACTTCATAAACAGGTTGACCTCATCCGAGAACCTACCAAAACCCATATTTCACCTCTTGTCCCGTTCTATACCTCGAGCACCTTGCAAGCCAGGGTGAAAAGGACGCTGCCAATTTTCGGAATAAAAGTTGACCCCATGGCGGAAACATATGGCGTCCGCCATAGAATCTGCAAGCATCCTACACCCTTTCACACACTTAAACACTCACAAATCTCTAATATCTAACCTGGCCATGCGTTTCTCACATGTTGTCAATCAATCGAAAAAGTCGAGTGATTTCCAAAACTGGATGAAATCATCTAAGGTGTTCTAAGGGCAATTTGCAACTATTTCAGAGGAATTTGCAGTCCTTTAGGCGTCGTTTCGTCACTGTGGATGAAACATAGATACACCACTACTAAGGGACAGTGTAAACAATGGGTTGATAGTAGGAAGTCTGCAGTTGTATTCTATTCATCGTTATCTGATGGTTAGAAAATTGAGCTAGAAGAAAAATGTCCACGATTGGCCCACACAAAATCGTTTTTGCATCCCGACAACGCACCAGCTCGATCCTCAACTTGTTCCGCATCCCCCATATTCTCCAAATTTGACTTCCTCAGAAATGAAAGGACTGGCGGGAAGGATACTTTATTCAAACGAGGAGGTGAATCCTATTATTCGAAGGGATCAACAAATTGGAGCCGCGTTGGACGAAGTGTATAAGACTAAAAGGAGATTTATGTTGAAAAAAAAAATTTTTCCCGGAAAATTAAGTACTTTTCATTTTTGCACAGACTTTTCAAATCACCGTCGTGCGTGTGATACCCCCGTTACTTCATATTAAAGCAGTTAATAAATTATTTGTAGGGGTTGAAGCGCAAACATTAACAGTTTGGAGGCAAGCTGATCGGTATAATGTTCCTAGAATAGTTTACTGTAATAAAATGGACCGTTCTGATGCTGATATTAATATGTGTTGTAAAGCAATCGAATCTAAATTAGAAAAACCAACAATACTGCTTCAGCTCCCCATCAAAGAAAATGGAAAACTAACAGGTGTTCTTTTGTTATCATCTGTAGTTTTCATTTGTTAATTATATAATTTTATAGGATTACTTGATATTATCAAATTAAAAACGTTAATTTGGGAAACTACAGATCGAGGAAAAATTATAAAGAAAACAGAATTAACTGAGAAAGATAGTTTATGGGAAAAAGCCAAAGAACTGCGAAACATTGTTTGTGATAAATTATCAACGACTGATGACGAACTTGCGGAAACTATCATTCAAACAGGTTCACTAGAAGCAATTAGTGATAACAGACTAATTGAATCTTTAAGAAAAACTACGTTAAGTCAGGTACTTTTCAAAGATATTCCAAAAATATTTTTTCTACGACCGAAAAAAGTAGGCTTTTCGAACGTCATTTGATTACAGAAAGTGAATATGTGAAATAATTGCATACCAGACATTGAAAATTTTCGCTTTCATAGATATGATGGTATAAATGGAAAATTACCAAATTTTTATTAATGATGGGCCCATAATCCATTTTTATTATTACTTTGTAAAAAGATATGACGATTAATGAAAACCAGACATGAAAATTCCTTATATTAAGCAAAATTTGATTTTTTTCAATTTTGTGATGAGTTTGTGACGTCACCGGTGTCAGACCACTGGTACTAAAACTGTTTTTTCATGAAAAATATACATTTTTTAATATAAAAATTATATTTTACATATTTTTAGTGTTAATTTATATTAATTAAACTTAATACAAACATTTTTTTTCATTTATTTTATGGTATTTATTTACTTCTAATTCGAGTAAATGCTATACAAGAGTTTGAGATATCAGTGGCGTTAGTGACAGTTCCATGTTCCATGGTTCAACCATCTTTATTTGTAAGGGACCTTTTTCATTTTATTGCTTCGTCACATCATTTTTCAAAGCGCTACGTAGTGAAATTCTTATGAACTAGAGATGAGGTGCTACCATGTTGTCAAGTAAACTTTAACTTTAATCAATGGAGGCCATTTTGATTTTTACACTAGGTTCTAAATGTCAAAGTGACATTTAAAACCTAAAATTTACGAAAAACATGTTGGTGAAACATTGTTTTGTGCCATCGTGCCAAAATACTATCGAAAATATATTCAATTCAATGCCTCGCGTTCGTTTCTATAGCTAAACAAACTTTTAGCGTCTAATCTCAAATCTTTACAAAGAAACATAGCTGATATGACGCGTGTTAGTATGTTAAGACTCTATGAATTGAATCTGAATTTGCAGTTCTGAAACGTGACGTCACAACATGGCTGTTTTTGCAACTTTTTAAACATAATAATATACTTTAAAACAATTTTATACAACAAAAATGTAAATAAATAATTTAATCATACTGTAAGCTAAATTGGACTGTTCGATTTAAACAAAAAAATCTGATGTTATTTTTTTTAATAAATAAATGACAAAATATTAATTTTAACTTCAAAACAGTAAGATATATAGCGACCATAATCTAACCCGGTTCTTTTTAAAGAGAGTTTTGATTACAACAAAGAAATATTTGATTACAACAATGAATATGACTAATTTCACAATAAAAATATAATATTTGTTATTGTACAAATCATTATATTGCACGTATTTAACGTAATTTGTCATCAACATTTTTTTATGTTTTTGTCCTAATCCATAGCAAGCTTTATTACAAAACAAAAAAGTACATAATTTTTAAATTTACATATCTCGCTTATACAAAGGGCTAATTTAATAATACTTGATGTGCTAGACGCAGAAATTAATTCTCTAAAACTTTTATTTGAAGCATTTATTTCTAAAATCAAAATAAAATCATTTTATTCAAGAAAAACTGTTAACAACTTCCGGTTAGCCTATTTTAACCAAAATCTATTATGTTTTTTCGATTGACATAAAAGTCTTGTATACCAATTTTTAAAAGTTTTGGATTATATTTCAAAACAGTTTTTCATTAAAATCTATTATAGGCTTCATGTAAAGTGTCACTTCTGGAAATTGTGTAATAACCAGAAAGGGCGGTGCACAACTAGATGTTATAGGAGTCCTAAATACAAAATTTCAACTTTCTACGGCTTACCGTTTTTGAGTTATGCGAGATACGTACGTACAGATGTCACGACGAAATTATTCAAAATGGATTCAGGGATGTTCAAAATGGATATTTCCGCTGAAATCTGAAAACCGAAATTTTTCGCGATTACAATACTTCCTTTACTTACGTACAAGGAAGTAAAAAGAACAATTAACTGTTTCGCATGACCTCTTTATTTTCGATAAAAAATTATTTTAACAAAAACTTAAATTATTTTGTCTTTTATTATAAAGAAATTTTAATACATTATGATGCAAATATATATTTAAAAGAAAAACAACAATTTTATTCTTAACAAACTGGTAACTACGCAATTATCTGTTACTTTATGGTGTTATATTTTGATTATGGATTATGAGCCCATTACATTTAAAAATCTATTTATCTTTCGATCGTAAAAAAATGTGTTATGCGTACCACTTGTTCAAAGTATCAATGCAGATCTTAATTATAATTATAATAACTATTATACAAGGTATACGTGCATTTTAGAAAGCGGTGCCAGTAATATGCGGTAGTTCTTACAAAAATATTGGAGTGCAATCCTTAATGGATTCTATTATTTCTTATTTACCATCACCTATTGAGAGAAAGAAATATTTCGAATGTTTTGAAAATAATTTATGCGGACGAGCTTTTAAAGTTATCCACGACAAACAAAAGGGACCATTAGTTTTCTTTAGATTATATTCTGGAAAAATTACTAAAAGTCAAAAAATTTACAATATACATCAAAATCTTACCGAGCAAACTGGTAAACTTCTTCTAGCATACGCTGATGATTTTGAAGAAGCTAGTGAAATATCCAATGGGAATATTGCAGTCGTTACAGGTTTAAAGGTATGATTACAAATACAAGAAACGTTCAAATTTAAACAGAATAGTTTTCATAGCATTACAATAACAACGGAATCGTTTACTATTTTTTTTATTTATATGTAAGAGATATATACAGGATTTATCATGGAAAGTGAAACATAGGCGTTTAACATAGGGAATCAGTTTTCCGTGCGCATTGCTCCCCTAATCATTTTAAACAAAAAGTTTCAAATGGATATTGTAAAACAAAAATTTCTACATCCGAATCATTAAAAGAAATTCATTTTTGCTACTTCATAACTGCAGAAATAAAATTTGGAAATTCACGGAATTACAATTTAATAGTATTAGCTATGGAATTAGAAACAAGAGACGAACAAAAGCGTAACGTTTTATTACGTCAGCGTCAGAATAATGATTGTCAAAATAAATATTTTACATAGTAAAATAGAAATTTTATAATAATAATACGATCAATAGAGGAAGCTGTTGGCACTAGGTGAAACATTTTTCAAAATGATTAAGAAAAACACTCGGTTGTTTCACAAAATTAAAGAAAACTCTTTATTGTACAATTTTCTTTAGTTGTGTGAAACAACCGAGTGTTTTTCTTATTCATTTTAATAATAATACGCTTTTGTTCGTATGTTGTTTCTAATTCCATGGCTAATACTATTAAATATAAATAACTGTCACCTCTGAAATTAAATAAAAAACTTTTTTAGAATTAAAAATTTTTTCTTACAAAGTAAATTTTATTGCAATATAATCAATAAATTAATAGGAATATGTTACAAAATCACATATTTAAACTTTAGTTTTAAATTAGGCAGGTGGCAGCTATATAAATTTGGCGCTATGTACTGTTCACAATAAAAATGCAGTTAAGAAACCGGAAGCCTACTTTCAATATATTTGTAATTCCCGGTCGATTTTACGTCACACCGCAGCTAATAAAGGCATTACGATATTTGAGTTTTTTTTAAAATAATTCAACGTTTAATATTTATTAAATAAATATAAAATAAGCTGGCAGATTGTGTACGGACGTATTTTGTCCTTCATTTTTTTTAATACTGATGTTTTTTATTGTTCGTGAATATATGACGTCACAATGCTTGCTGCTCTTTTCCTATTTCAAATTAGTTTTGAAAAAATGCCTGTTTTAATGTTCTAATACTTCCGTTATTTTATGAACTTTTTGTTAATTATTAGCAATTTTATGCAGGTTATTTTACTTATTTAAAGAAAGTTTATTGGAACTTAAAATACGAAAATATGAATAATAGAGCAAGTTTTATCAATTTGTTTTTTTTAATTACTTATTTGAAATGTGCATTCTGTTTAAATTTGAACGTTTTTAATGATCATTTAATAAACATATTATTACGAATTCAGAAAACTGTAACAGGGGATATTGTTACCTCTAACGCAACCGCCTTTCAACAAGCCAAAAAATACTTGTTGAAGCAAAAGAAAACTACAGAAGATAACATAGATAGTTTGTTCGGGGTAGGTCGAACAGTACCAGAACCAGTCTTCTTCTGTTCTATTGAACCTCCAAGTTTAGCATATCAGACAGCTTTAGAAAATGCTTTAAACGAACTCCAAAGAGAAGATCCTAGTCTAAGGGTTACTTATAACAAAGATACTGGTCAAACTGTTCTAGCCGGTAATTCATTAGATAATTATTTACAATAATCAATTTCAATAAAAATTATTTTCAAGGAATGGGCGAATTACATTTAGAAATAATAAGAGATAGGATAAAGAAAAATTATAAAATTGAAACGGAATTAGGACCACTGCAAATAGCTTATCGAGAATCACCAATTAGTGCAACGAAAACTCAACATGTTCTAGAAACAAAAGTAGGAAATACAAAACATTTTGTTAATGTTACATTATCTATTGAACCTTCAACTTCAAAATCGCAAAAGGATATTTTAAAATTGGACAAAAGTCCAGATTCAGCGTCAAATTTGTCGAATTTGCATCCAAAAAATTTATTAGCCATTAAACATGGTATAGACGCAGCCGTAAATCATGGACCAAAACTTGGATGTCCGGTAATTATATTATATAATAGTTATTTTTTAACTTTTTAATATACATACATACAGGATGATAACTGGCGTAGCTGAACATAAGACTTTAACATGTAATTCGTAATTTCCCGCTTCCCTAATTATTTTAGGTACAAAAGCTTCAAATAAAAGTTATAATTCTAATTTTATAACGACAGAAATTATGTACAGGTGAGGCAAAATAACCTCCCTAGTTTTACTATGGCATTGTGAAGGGAAAAGAGGCCGTAAAAGGGTGGGGGTGGTGTTTATGGAGGCAGGTGGATAGGAAGTTTCTGTTTCTAAAAAAATTAAACCGCGAAAACGGGTCTGTAGCCGTTTCATTTCAGAGATATTTGAATGAGAAGGTAATGAGAGGGTAACTGGCGCGGTGCAAACAGTTTTAGTTATAACAAATGAAATATAAATTAAATTTTAATTTTTTATTGTACAAAATTAAATATAACACTTAAAAAAAATGCTCAAAATTATGCCCTAAACCTTCAGACATATTCACAATGGAAAATGGCAAAAGATTGAAGACTTGCCTTTAGAGGTACGAAGAAATTTATTATTACAAAACCGAGGTTTAAGTATACTCTTTATACCTTTTTCAGGGTAAATAAGATCCAGATTCTTACACGTAAAATCATGTGCACATAAATATATTCGTTTAAACATTTAGTTTTACAAATCTAATTTATTTTTCTAATAAATAGAAAAGTCTGTAATACGAAATTTTCGATTGTATTTTATTTTACCAGTTCCAATTCCGGTTTATCATTTATCATTTTAAATATTATACAAAAAAGTTTCAAACGAAGTTTATTTCAAATTAAAATGTCTATAAATCTACGGTATAGGTTGTTTTTTACAAGTGTTCCATTTTTACGCAATGGTATGTAACTTTATATTTTCAAATGGAACACGCTATAGTCAAAATATAATATGTTCTCAAACATATACGAGTTTTAAATATCAAATTTGTGACTTTTTGAATTATACCAATATTTTTTTTCACGAAAATCTGTTCAGAGCTTTAAATAAAGTATCACTTCTTGTTTATCAATTTTAGCCAAAATATGTTGTGTCTATTAATATAAAAGTCTTAAATACTAAAATTGAAAAGCTTTGGATTATATTTCAATGTAGTTTTTCATTAAAACCTGTTACGGGCTTCAAGTAAAATACCACTCCTGGTTGTGCAGTTTTACCCAATATCTAATCAACTCTTTATATGAATGCTGAAAACTTAAATACGGAAGTTTGATATAAGAGTTATCGTGGATGAAAAAATCGTCATACACACACACACACACACACAGACGACAGACATTATTTTAAAAATAGTAAAAACGTGTCGTGGCATGAAGATCCTAATTCGTGCATATTCACTGAAAACTCACTATCTAATTTTTAGACCGAAAAAAATACCTCCTTTAACTATTTGTATCTACATATCTGTTCGTTCTCAAAATCAACAACAGAATCGTACTTATCCTGAAGAAGATAAAATTATAATATCGTTTTATGCAAATAATCAATCTCAACACCGACTATCTCTACATATTCTCATTCACTTCCAAAAAATCCTATTTTACAGCAGTCTTGAACTTATAAAAAATTTGAAAATTGAAATGTGTTGTATGCGTAGCGTACTTTTAAAATTTATGAACCTTAAATTTTTAAATTCGAAAATATTGAAATGCGTTAGGTGCAAAGATTAATTTAATTTCTTTCAAGGTTGATAATATTTCTATAACTCTCCATTTTATTGAAATTGGAAGAGGTACATCGGAGACCATGATAGCAGCAGCTATTACTCAGTGTATAAAGAAAATGTTGAACGAAGTAGGAACTAAAATATGGGAACCAGTGATGCAGTTGGAAATAGTTCTTAATGAAGAACATGTTTCTCCAATTTTGGCGGATTTATCAAAGAGACGGGCTGTAATTCAACAAGTTAATATAAGAGGAAATAATAAGGTGTTGTTTCGTAATATTTTCAATTTGAATATTGCATCTTATGTTAATATTTTAGGTTATTAATTGTTTAACACCGCTGTCGGAATTAATGGGGTATTCAACAGATCTCAGAACAATAACTTCAGGAACTGCTACGTTTAGTATGGAGTTTCATTCGTACGAACAAATGTCTTCTATTGACGAGGCAAAAGCTATTCATAATGTTATAGGTTTTTAAAAATCTACTGTTCAGTTAATTTTTTGTTGTTTATTTTATACTGTTGTATAATATATTATTCTTACAATTTTGAAAAATGGTTGTTTTGCGCTGCTGCGTTTTACGTAGCTGATTGGTCGATAAATGGAGTGAGGGGCAAGGTGAAGGGAATGAGTTTGTTGACATTTGTGATGTCCGTTTAAAATAAAAAAGTTTTGTTTTTGTGGTATATATGTGATATAATTAAATATTTTAAAGTTATGGATTCATTGACGAGAACTATAGTTAACAAAAATAAGAAATTTAATGATAAAATGCAAACTTTGGACATAAACACGCCAAATTTAATTCTAACCCCTTTAACCTGTGCATCATTGATTAGTGAAATTTTAAAGTGTTTAATATTTGAAAAATCTCTCATACCATATCCTTACAATTGGCTTAAAAATGTTGTGGTTGAAAATAAAAAATCAAATGTATCTCATGAAAATATCAAATATGTGACTGGTGATAAAAATCGTGTTGCTCTTGCTGCGTTCGATGCTACAGAAAATATTATGAGTAATATAAATAGACTTTTTAAACTGGGAAACAAAATAACAGAACTCCTTATACTTATTGGGGCCACACCGTTAAATCCGAAAGAAGTATATAGAATAAATATTCCAAAAATAGCGAAAGGGCACAACGAATGTAATCATTATGGAATGATTGCGAAGTATCAGCCTAGATTATTGAGGTAAATATAATATTGTGTCTGCAGTGTCAATTTTCATTTAAATTTATCAACAGTACAAATTAAATACAACTTTTAAACAGTTTCCGGATATCTGTTTTGGTTTCAATAAATAAAGATCGACAATTTTTTTGTTAGGTCTATTGGGCGCAATCAGCAGATTTCTGTGTTCATTGAACACCTGACCGAACGGTCACTGAACAAGGAGGTTTACTGAATGCACTTTTCAAACGTAATAATCAACTTAATTTTACTCACAAGTTATAATAACTTTTGTTGTCATTATATGCTGCGTATATCAATTAATAGGTAAGTAGATTGATTGAAAAGTTAAATAACTATATATGAAAAATTGTTATTTTGTTTTACTGCACAAATAATGGATGACAGATTATTTCTAGTAGCAGAAGAAAATCCAGTGTATTTAAAAATTGCGCGCGTAAACAAATGAATAGGAACATTTTTACATTTTTACGGTCAGCTGGTAGGTGACCGTTCAGTGAACGATCTTTAGTGAACGGTGCATTCCAACGATCACAAATATTTGTATTTTTGATCGTTGGTGCATTCATTAGGAAAATGATAAATATGTTCAGTGATCACATGTCTGCTGAATGCGCCCATCTTTCTATACGTATACCGGGTTCCATCTACCAATTCAGTATTGTAGAGAATAAGGCATAGTTTTGAACCTTTCATTGGCTGAAATTGGAGCCAAGTTTACGCAATGTAATTTCAGATTAGTGTCAGTGCACATGACGTGTCATTTTTATGTGCAATGTCCGGTATCATCGTTATCAGATCTGCAAGGACGTAGATACTACTTTATATTTCATACTTACTGATTACGATATACGTACATTCAATGGCAGTATGTTACCTTTTTAATATTTGAATAAAATGTCAGATGACAGCAGTTGAATACCGCCATTTTTTAATTTCGTCGGTTTAAAACTGTCGTCGATGTGAGCGTCATCTACTGAATTGGTTAAGTGGAACAGGGTAGTAACACTTATAAACAAGCTAAACAAGTCTTCTTATTCTTTTCTTATAATTTCATTATTTCAAATTTAACCAACAATGAACAATTAACAATCAGCCCTTTTTTTAATTCGAGTTTAAATTTAAATTCTAAATAATATTATGTATTTTAAAATTGGAGATTTTTGAAACAGAAAAAAAATAATTTATGCAACAGTAAAAATTATAGTAAGTTTGCAACTTCAGCCCAAGTTGGCTGTGTGTATATTACAAAACATAAACGATACAACTGTCTAGTAACAATTTTAATATGGTCTTTGTTGCTATGGCGAGTGCTGCCGCCAGCGGTGAACTAAGAAGCTAACATTTTTTTACTAGTACAATAATGAACATCATTGTTGTACTAGTAAGAAAATGAATATCTTCTATAGTGTGCGTACAGCAACATAATATGAATATTATAATACGATTGAAGAAAAAAAAAATTACGTTCGTTAAGCCTTGTTCACATTAGTCAAGTTACTTGATTTCAAGTTATTTGACTAATATGAACCTGTTATTTTACTAGACTTGAAATATCCTTTCAAGTTTTAAGTGCAGTATGTGATCTTTCAACTTTTCACTTGTCTTCAAAAACTTCAGGTGGAAACAAATAAACCAAATTCAGTACTTACACTTTCTTAAGTAAAGATGAAAGCTATTTTCAAAATTAGGAACTAGAGACGATCACTAGATTAATGAAGAGTACTGAATTCGGCCTATTGTGGTTTTTGGAACACTACAAAGATTTTAGGCTGCCACCACTCTAAATAATGAAATGTAATTTCCAGTCTTGCTGATATTAGTTCTCTAAACATATATAGAAACAATAAAAATCTAAAAACAGTTTTGTAGGTAACTTTTAACTATGAATAGCCTTGCTCTCTGCAGTTTTTGCCGTAAAATGAACAGGAGTTCAAGAAATTGTATAAAATTAAAATTCCTTGTTCAATTACTGTTCACCCCTAATCGTTACCACCCGGTATTTTTATACCCGTATAATTTAAAAATAAACATAGAAAGAAAAGTTAAAATTCCTACCTTTATGTTGACTTGGTTGTCTTTGGAACCTACAAACAAAATTGCAAATATTAGTAATTTTTATTCGTAACATAAAATGAATAATAATAATTTAATAATCGCATTAATAACATGTATGGTTCACTATTACATTTTATAGTATGTACAATGTACACACAAATTGTTATATTTATTTTTCTTTAAAATATATACCTGAACTGCAAATTCCTCCGCCAAATCTGCGACATTCTTGGATTATCTTTGAAAATGTTCATTACAATACACAGCACTAATATTTTGTTCAACCAATAACTTTTACACATTTTTTACCACTTAAATATGTGAATTATCCATTTTATATTAACATTTTTCAACGAAATACACTTAAACACAACATTAACGATGACGAACGTGCGTAAACTGTAGACACTTTCAGTGGTTTGAATTTGAACAGACTTGTCGCTCACAGAAAATATATAAATTATAAAAGAATATACAAAATACTAACTAACACGAAAATATTGAGCTATTTAATTGTATTCATTAAATAAAATTATAAATGGTTATATATTTGTGCTTTAGAGAAAAATTCGTTAAAATACACAGCACACTTTAATCAAAACATTAGAAAAGTAAAGCTGCGTTCACATTGCGTATCTTAAACATCGTTTACACCATATTTCAAACTGTAAATTCAATAACTTGATAACATATTTGCAGAATTTTAAAAACACTGGGGAAACAATGCTAGCATTTTATTATGAATTATGTGAACACTTTTTTATACCATGTTGATTGTGTTTAGGATCAATTACTAACCCCCGGTTTTATAAAGAGCAGAACAAATTTACTTCCATAGTCAATTTATTCAAAGTAACAAATTCGAATACGTTTTATTTTTATAAGATTACTGTCATGTGAAGGAATAAATTTTATTTAATTTAAAAGTAAATTTATCTGTCATTTATAAAACCGGCCATAAGCAGATTATCAAACTTGTGTACAGACATTCCTAGTTGATTTTTATAATATACTTCTGTATATTATGAAGCCAACTTTTTTAACAAAATCGCAGATGCACCTATAGGCGATTTCTTCTGCCAATCAACCTCTATCCCTATTGACCGTGACATTCTCTAAGATTTTTAATAATTTGTTTTTAGTTAATTATAGAAATTCTTGCAGGTAACAACTCATTTGACGCCATTTTAAATACCTACTACTTGTTTCAAATAACTTTTACATTAACTTGAATTCAAGGGCCTTGAGGTCAAGTAACTTGACTAATGTGAACGAGGCTTTACAATAGTGCACATTTCTCATTAAAATTTGTTCATAAAATATGTATTTTTTTACACAATAAAAGTGTGAAAAAAATGTTACTTTTTTTAACCACAAACGTGATGGCACTTTTTTCACGCTTTTATTCGCCTACGGTTCGTTCGATCAAACATTCCTATTCGTGAAATAAAACTGTACTTTTTACTCAAGTTGAATAATTAACTATTTTATACTCCGATGTGTAAAGTTGGTACTTTACATACTGCAAACAGTGTATAAAGTAAACGATTTTCGTATTTTAGTTACTTTACACACATTACAGAGCTACCACCATCAATACACGTGTGGCATTTAAGTTGTCTTACCTAAATTTAGTTTTTTCAGTACATTCATGTTGGTAACACTGACTGAGTACTGCAGAATTCAACTTCAGATCTGTTATCTGTCAAATGAGAACTCGGTATTTGGTAATTTCAAATTGACGTCTGCTTATCTGACAAATTTCTAATTTGTTTCAGGATTTTTATTTAACGTCGTGTAAAAAACAAGGTTTATGGCATTCGGTCAATAATTTTCGTGACCCGACAAGCCCCGAAATACTTGACCTCATGTCATAAAGCTTGTGTTTAACTATTTTCTAATATAGTAAGTGAATATATGGCCGTCCAACTGCCCTTAACACTGTTCTTAAACACTATAACTTAAAAAGCTGAAATTATTGCAGTATTTTATATTTTAAATTTAAAAACAGACTTTGCATTATTATTAATGAATCTTATAATCTTTGTTTTAGATCTCTACTGCTTTCCGAAGAATGGATGCTAAAAATGGAACAACCAGTACCATTGACAAATCTTTATGTATTTGTAAAGATAGCCAGTGGTTACAGTTTTTTAGTGGACAACAATACAGTTGAAAATTTTGTACCTTCTACATCATTCTTTATACCTAAAAGTGCTCAAAGTTTAACAATTAATTTGTTATATGATGACAATGTTTTTCATAATTGTTGTGCAAATTTAACAGTTTATGAAGATAAATGTGTTGAAGAAATAGAAGAGAAAATGAAAGACGATTCAACAGAAGAAGAAATAAATAAAAATGATCTCCTGGAACTAAATGTAGAATGGTTGCAAGCAAATTCTATATTAAAAGGGTTTAAATAAAAAATATTTAGTTAATTTTATTATGAATTTAGCAAATATATATTAATTATTAAGGTTTATTTGTCATTTTTTTTACATTGTTAATGTTATTAAGACTGTAATGCAATATTGAACTGCCATATTACTGTATAATTGTCAAATTTTTAAATAAATTATATTTTCACATATATTTATTTTATTATATATAAAAGGATGCTCTTTTGTATGCATTGGAGTATGATGAACATTTTTTTGTGCTTATTTAAAATTGAAAATTAATTGATATTAAACTTTTCGTCTGAATGAAATTTCGTAAACCAAATTGTAAATTTTTAGTACTACTTGAAATTTATTTTTAAATTTTCATATTTTATAAGTTTTACAGTAATTAGTTAGAATTGATTCACGGTTTAATCAATCAACCACTTTTAACCTCCCGCTACCCTTGGTAAGGGAGGTATAGGGATAGTGCTAAAAATCGCATATCGAGATTTTGGTTAAATGACCCCGTTTTAAGGTCCCTAGAATCCATTTTTAACATTTTCACGATGATGTCTGTGTGTATTTATGTATGTATGTGTGTGTGTGTGTGTGTGTGTGTGTGTGTGTGTGTGGATCCTGTTTACGCTCTAACTAAAATACTATCATTCGGAAAGTTTTGAAACCATGTATTTCTACCTTATTCTAATATGGAAAGAACTGATTAGATTTTGGTGGCAATCGGATAACCGGAAATGGCAGTTTACTTGAAGCTCAAGATAGTTTTTCTTCAAAAAATACCTTTAAATGTATTTTTTTCTCAATTTGTTATTATAAATATAAAAATTATTCCATTTTCTACAAGTTTGCTTTAATTCTTTTTCTATATATTGTATGGATAAATTTATAAAGTAATATACATTTTTTATACATAGGTTAAATGGCGGGAGGTACTGTGTTGGTCACATCAGATTTTTTAACTATGTACTGTTGTACTGATCCAACTAAGAGGTAATTACGGAATTAAATAAATTAAAGTAGTGGAATATTCCATTATACTATATAAATACTTTCCGTTGTCCGACAAATCCATCTCTGTTTTACTCAAAAGCTCCATCCTCTTCTCGATCAATCTACTTATTCGCTTTTCTTATCGCACCTGGCGTGAATGGTAGAAGTACGTGCCTCGTTTTAATGGCCCCGACTGCATAATACATGACTGCATTCACTTGTGCTGTTCTTGATTTCTTCTGCTCGAGGGTTTACTTCACGTACGAATGCTGAAGCTGAACGCTGAAGTGACCGTTGGCGATTCACTGGTTCGAGATGACTCAACTTAGAATGATGAATTTTTTAGATGTAATCTAAGTTGTATATTTGACTTGAAAGTAGTTGTTCGGTATACAAACTGGAGAATAGTAAAATTTCCTTCAACTTTTTAGTTTACGTGATATACACGGGTGCACGTAAGAATAGTACTGCGGTATTATCTTTCATGAATTCCATTTTTACTTCCCGTTACCAAAAGTAAGGGAAGCAGGACTTGAAATGGGGACTTATGATTTTGACGTCATCGGCGGCGGATCCGCAGCGGACCTCCCTCCACATAATTTAGAAAGGGACAAGAAATTTTTAGAAAGAGCGAGGTGACATACCATGGCCGAGTCGATCAAATGCTTTCCCTCTTCAGCACCTCCCCGTTGATCAATCTTTGTTATTTAGTCAGCAAAGTTTGGTTAAGTTATTATGTGTAGTAATTGTTATTAATGAAACATTGCGGAATCGAATCTTTCTGATTCTCACGGAGGGAAAACAAATTCGATTTCATCGTTTCAATTTGAAAAAACATGAACTGAATCTATGTAAACACTACAAATTCCACTGTTGAGAGAGACACGGAAAAAATAATTAAATTTCTTTCAGTGTATATCCACGTCTTAATCTTATTAAAGTCATACATAATTTGTCTCTGGATGTTAAATTATTAAATTTAGTTTTCTTTGGCGTTTTTTGGAAATATCTGTATTTCAACTTTGGCATAACTGTGGGTTTTAACAAATCATATAGAATAGAAAATTAAAATGTTCTACTGGTAAGCCGGTGAAATATATAAATTTTACAGAATCATTTTCAAACAATGGTTGTTGTGATCACGTGGGACCAAATATGGATCACGTGATAAACGTCAAACTGCGAGCTAAATCTTGCTCACTACATAACTAATTATTAAATACTTTTTTACACACTAGATGGCGACCAAAATATTTGAATTGTATAAGTCCCCATTGACCTGGGCAAATCGGAACAACGTTCGTGAAATTATCGAAAATATTGTTCCGATTCGTGAAATTTTGGAAAATCTTGTTTCGGTTCGTGAAAAAATATTAAAATTCCGTTCTGGTTACGTTATATCGTTTGAAAATTAGGACTGGTTGCCGCGCCAAGCAGTAATGGACTTTTTACATGAAAAGAGAGAGATAGAAAAAAAATACATATATGTAGTGCGCAGTAGTTTGTTTGCGCATAGAGGAGGCCAGATATATTTCAAACAAAATTTGGAATGGCAGAAATAAGAATGTAACTACATATATTAAATAAATTCACACAAAGCGTTTGTGATGATAAATATTTCAAGACGAGAGGACGGGTAAATGGGAATCAGAAACGTGGTTATATGTTCTAAAGACGCGAAATAAACACCACATAAAGTGACAGATAATTGCGTAGTTGCCAGTTTGTTATTAAGAAAGTTACAAACAAGAATAAAACTATTGTTACTATTTTTAAATACATTGTTTTGTCTTTATTAATAATTTCTTTACAATCAGTCAAAATAATTTCAGTTTTTGTGTTGTGCTTGTCCTTTTAATCATTTTACTTGACAACATGGTGCCTACTCATCTCTAGTTCATAAAAATTTCACTACGTGGTGTATTGATAAATTACGTCACGATGCAATAAAAATGTAAAAGGCCCATTAACCCTTGCGCATATGCTACGTCCCTTAATCTTTCTTTATTATCCGCAAGAATCCATCTACGACCTATGATTCTTGTGCGTTGCACTGAACCTTGCCTTGTATCTTAAAATGCATTACTTATGTTTACAATAGTCGCTGGGTTGATGTCGGCGAAAATGCACAAAACTACCTCGTCTGTTCATATTGTTAGGTCATGTTAACTTCGTTAGTTTTTGATTTACGCTTTGTAATTAATTATAAGTGCATGTTTGCGATGAATTTTGTAGCAAATCGCTAAAGCAGTTTATTACACGCTCTTTACGCAATTTGTTTTGTAATTTATATTAGTGATTGATTGTTGTGTTATATACTTCTTCTTATTATATGTATATTAAATTTTGCGACGTTGTTTCATCTTCCGCACCTTTAGGTAAGGAAGGTATTGTCAATAAGCATGTTTTAGGGTCCCTATAATACGATTTTACCATTTTTACGATGTTGTCTATGTATGTATGTATGTATGTATGTATGTATGTATGTATGTATGTGTGTGTGTGTGTGTGTGTGTGTGTGTGTGTGTGTGTGTGTGTGTGTGTGTGTGTGTGTGTGTGTGTGTGTGTGTGTGTGTGTGTGTGTGTGTGTGTGTGTGTGTGTGTGTGTGTGTGTGTGTGTGTGTGTGTGTGTGTGTGTGTGTGTGTGTGTGTGTGTGTGTGTGTGTGTGTGTGTGTGTGTGTGTGTGTGTGTGTGTGTGTGTGTGTGTGTGTGTGTGTGTGTGTGTGTGTGTGTGTGTGTGTGTGTGTGTGTGTGTGTGTGTGTGTGTGTGTGTGTGTGTGTGTGTGTGTGTGTGTGTGTGTGTGTGTGTGTGTGTGTGTGTGTGTGTGTGTGTGTGTGTGTGTGTGTGTGTGTGTGTGTGTGTGTGTGTGTGTGTGTGTGTGTGTGTGTGTGTGTGTGTGTGTGTGTGTGTGTGTGTGTGTGTGTGTGTGTGTGTGTGTGTGTGTGTGTGTGTGTGTGTGTGTGTGTGTGTGTGTGTGTGTGTGTGTGTGTGTGTGTGTGTGTGTGTGTGTGTGTGTGTGTGTGTGTGTGTGTGTGTGTGTGTGTGTGTGTGTGTGTGTGTGTGTGTGTGTGTGTGTGTGTGTGTGTGTGTGTGTGTGTGTGTGTGTGTGTGTGTGTGTGTGTGTGTGTGTGTGTGTGTGTGTGTGTGTGTGTGTGTGTGTGTGTGTGTGTGTGTGTGTGTGTGTGTGTGTGTGTGTGTGTGTGTGTGTGTGTGTGTGTGTGTGTGTGTGTGTGTGTGTGTGTGTGTGTGTGTGTGTGTGTGTGTGTGTGTGTGTGTGTGTGTGTGTGTGTGTGTGTGTGTGTGTGTGTGTGTGTGTGTGTGTGTGTGTGTGTGTGTGTGTGTGTGTGTGTGTGTGTGTGTGTGTGTGTGTGTGTGTGTGTGTGTGTGTGTGTGTGTGTGTGTGTGTGTGTGTGTGTGTGTGTGTGTGTGTGTGTGTGTGTGTGTGTGTGTGTGTGTGTGTGTGTGTGTGTGTGTGTGTGTGTGTGTGTGTGTGTGTGTGTGTGTGTGTGTATGTGTATGATGAAAGTTTCGGATTGCATAATTTCAATACCACGATTCCAAAAATTATATTTTTTTTGTATTCCTCAAGTTTACATCCAGAAGAACAACTGATTAGATTTTGGTTATAACTGATGAACCGGAAGTAGCCTCATTTGAAGATTTAACAGTTAAATTTGATTTATTGACATTTAACGATATTATAACTTAAAGAATATATTATTCTCTATACGATTTGATTGCATTTTATACTTCATATTCAATAGATATAGAGAATTTTAAAGAAATTAAACTTTATAAATCAGCCAGCTATGCTAAACATGGAAACTACTAATATATTCATATAATTCAAATTGACAGATGTCAGTATCAATAAAAAGTAAATTAATGTGGAGATGAGGATGTTGAAGTAGATGTTGGGGAAGACACGGAAAAATAGGTAAGGAAATAATTTTAGTGTTACAAGTTTCAACAAAGATCCAAGAGAGATGATTGAATTGAAAATGTCATGAGGAGAAATGAAGAATATATTTGGATGAAGAATGAATAGCTTAGTAATAGAAGGTTAAAAAACAGAGGAAGACCAAAGATAACATGGAAGGACTGTTTGCGGAAGACTTGAGAGAAAAGGAACTGACTGAGAACGAAACGCAAAGCAGAAATGAGTGGAAGAAGAAAATAAAAAAATAGGGATCCCTAACGAATCGAAAAAGTTAGAGAAGAAGTTGTCAGTGTCAAGTAAAATTTGCATAGTTTGTTTATGAAATCATTTTACTAGAAATTTAGAATCTTTTATAAGAAAATTTATGTATGGAATTTATTTTATTTAGACTTTTAAAATCATCACTTTCGCCCTGCTTCTTTTATTATTTTAGGTAAAAAAAGTTGTAGAGCTTAAAATTCTGAATCTGAATAAGTAAAATTAATTCTGCTTGTTTTGTAACGACAAAGATTATGTATGCAAAACACCTTATAATAGCGTTAGCCATGGAATTGCAACAAATAAATTAACAAAACTGTTCAGATTTATTTATCAAGTTAGTTAGTTTATTTTTATTAGGTAGTATTTGTAATTCTTGTTCGTTGAGCGGTAATGGGTTAAGTGAACAATTACATTATTAATTTAAATAGATAAATGTTCAAAATATCAAAAAATAAAATTAAAATGTTGCTAATCATGCTTCGTTATCTAAAACTTTGTAAGTAACATAGGCGTAGTACATTGCGATATTAAGAGTTAGATAAAATAATAAGATAACGAACCATTTATTGTGCTAAAATAAAATATTTTTTATTGAAACGTGCATACTTGCGACATAAAATATAAATTTCAATAAATATTTTCCAATATACTAACACCAATATTACAAAGTAAGTTTCAAAAATATAAAAATTTCATTATGTATTATATTATTATTTTAGATTAAATAGTTAAACAGATATGCAAGCATCAAATTCAATTTCTGCCAAAATAACTGTAAAAAATTCTGCAGTAGACGTTACTGGAGAAGTACTGGAGAAAATAAAATGCACTCACTGCGAAATGATTCTTTCATATGGTCCAGTGTATATTAAACAAAACGAGAAAGTTATTTGTCGTGGATGTAAACATCCTAAGGAAACACTTGCTCGGAACACGCAGTATGAGGCTCTTGCATCTCTGGTCAACTTCCCATGTAAGTACGAAGACGTCGGTTGTAAGCAGACCGTCCCTTTCTATATAGACCAACCTTCATCACACATTTTGGCCTGTGAATTCAAACAGTACGTGTGCCCCGTTATGGAAATAGGCCAATGCGAATGGACGGGACGACGAAGCGAAATCTTTAATCATTGCCAGAAGAATCACCAACAGAAATTGCTCGCCAATCCTTGCTCTATGACACCGGATATTACCGAGCCTAGCTCGGAGAAATTTCTCCTACGAGCTTATGATTATCTTTTTGTGCTGTATGTAAAGGTGTGTCTAACTTCTGGGAAATTATACCACTCTATAAGGGTTCTTGGTGACCCTGAATTAACTTCGAAATTTAAATATGCCCTTGAAATAGTTAAAAGTGATTTGTATCAAGTCAAACCTGGGAAGATTTTTCCTGAAGGATGTCTTACAATTCAAGAGTATTCGTCTTTAAAAACTGGAATCTGTGGTTTGTTGGATTTTTTTGAGGGGTATAATGGCGTAATTTTTAATATAAGTCTAAAACCATCAAGCGAAGAATTCAAACCTGCAGTACGATGTACACACATTGAAAATAATTTGTCTCTTAAAAGAGATTGTATTAATAAAAAGTTTGGTTGCCAATTTAGTGATATAAGTGAAAAATGTGAGAAACATGAAACATATTTTTGCAATTATATACGAAGATGCCCATTATGTGCTAATCGTTTCATTAAGAGAGGAATGTTATTAAACCATTACCATAAAATTCATTTGGAAATGAGAAACAGTGCTTCTTTTACTATTTCTAGAACAACAACAACAACAACAAAAATTGATTTACAATTTTATGATAATATTGGCTTCATTATAATTTTTTATACATACAATTCTTCAGAATTAACTTTAAATATTTATTCTGAAATGAATAGTGAAAAGGTAAAAAATTATGAAAATTTCATTCAAATTAATAATGGCTTTGACCTTTACACACCATTTCATTTTAAATCAAATATGAGTAAATATGACTGGGAATTAAAAATTTCTCATTTCGATTTATATAATATCTCTGATAATTTTATAGTTAAATGTGGTTTTACTCAAGTGAGTTTGTAACGACTGGAACCATTACAAATATCAAATTAATTAAGTTGTAAATAAATAAAAATATAAATACACAATAACAATTTATTAACCTCGAATTCAAATTTGATGTTCACACTTACACCATGAAAATAGTAAATGAATGTTTATTTTATTTTCATGTCGTTAAGTCTCGCTAACATCTCCAAACCTAACTTGATAATTCCCGTTCAAGGGAATCTGAATGCCTAAGTAGTCTGATATTTTGTATTTTTTTACCTTCCGGAAACTTTAGGTAAGGGAAAAGCTAGAGAAGAAGAAAATGTCAGTGTCAAGTAAAATTTGCATAGTTTATTTATGAAATAATTTTACTGGAAATTAAAAATCTTTTGCAAGAAAATTTATGTATGGAATTTATACATACATAATACCCCGGATTGACGGAAGGTATTGTGCTGGCCACATCAGATTTTTTAAATTTTAATTTACTCCACCATAAATAATTATTATTATTTTTTATTATAATACAACCATTTATGATTTCAAATATATCTATCTTACATTGAAAATCACGTACATAGTGAACGTATGTGGGATAAATAAAATAAATAAATATTTCATCACGGCATATTACTCATTGCTGGGTATGCCAATCTGCTGTGTACTGTTTTTTTCTCGCACCGCTTCCACCCTACTCATGACTTGCGGTATAGTCAGATGCTGTTTGCCTCTTGCCTCACAGACTTAGAACGTATTTCGTACGTAAATATAGTCAGAAAATTTGACTCTGTCTTGTCCAGCAATAAAACTATAATGATCGTAATTATGACAAGGTGGAATACAAAAATAGCATTTGTGTTAAAGAAACAGCAAAATTACTTTTTCTTAAAACGTCATAAAAGTAGCATCTTTTATGACTTGATTCACAAGGTAAAAGTTTAATTTCTACGCCGCCAGAGTAGAAGTAGCCAATTTCTACGCCGCCGGTGTAGAAATAAAATAAATAGAAACTATACAGAATCAACGAATAAGAAGTAACTTGTATAAACGAAACCTGTAATATCGCCCTAAATATCACTAGTACACACTAGGTAACCTAAGAATAAAGATACTAAATACCATCAATAGCTGTCAAATTTAAATAAAAAACCTATGAATTGAAATATAAACAGAGTTTACTCTTGAGGAAATAACATATTAAAGAACAGCAGGCTTACAGATTACAATTACAGGGACGGTAATGAACATAAGAATACTTAGAATTAAAATGATAAGAAAAGTATATATTGTTTTGCAGTGATTCCTGGGCATATCTTTCAGCCACGCTGTTAAGATTTCCATTCAATTGAATAACTTCAGGGGGCGTACATTATTATACTTCAAATTCCTACATAATTGCACACAAGGAAGATATAAAATTGCACAGTTTTTATTTAAACGTCAAAACGTGAAAAATTTCACTCAATGTTTATAACAAAAAGTGAACAAATAAGTATCCATAGCTACATGGCAATTGAAATCGCAAACGTAATTTACGTAATATGTAACGTCAGTAGTAGATATTTTTCAATTTTTCTTTAAATGTCTACGTTTGAAGAAAAAATATAATGTGTCATTCGGAGTAAATGTGTCTTTGTGTGCCTCGCGTGCAATTGTCCGACTCGCTTCGCTCGCCGTTCAAACTTCCACGCTCGCAACACAAAGTATCACTTTTAGTCCTAATAACACAATATACTATTTTAACCTACTTTATAGACCCTGAAATATAGATTTCTGTGGATATTAAAACTCGCTTCGCTCGTCGTGCAAACTACCACGCTCGTCACAAAAAGTACCACTTTTACTCCTAATAACACAATATACTATTATTATACAGAGCACTCAGAGCAGGTAGACGTACCCTTAAGGTTTCATTCAATGCATGTCTTCATTTCAACAGAGCGACGCAAATAATGGCCTGTTGGCATTCATACAATACATTAATTAAAAATTTGTAAATATAGTAACATTTTTTTGTGATTGATTAATAGATCTACTATCAAATAACTATTATTCTCTTTTAATTTTTTTTATCAGTTTGATTTTGTGTTATTTTATTAATATGTCAAAGTTATAATTTTTAAATGGTAATTTGTGACAATATTGAAAAATGTTTATTTTATGCAATGATATGCATTTGTTTGTAACACGAAAAATGCAATAATTATTAAATTTACCGGGGAAAAACATAAAAAAATAATTCTGTTGTATGAAATAGAGATTTTTACCTCTCGCTAAGAGAGGTATTGGATTCATGCTAAAGATCGCATAGCCAGATTTTATTGAATAAGCACGTTTTAAGGTCCCTACAATCCGATTTTAACATTTTTACGATGATGTCTGTGTGTGTGTGTGTGTGTGTGTGTGTGTGTGGATGTGTGTGTGTGGGATGTTGGAAGGACGGTTACTCAAAAACTATAAGACTTAAAATTTGTTTAACAACGTATTTCCCAATCGGACATTCATGGGAAGATCTGAAAAGGTTTTGGTAACAATTGGACAACCGGAAGTAGAAGATTCTTGAAAAAAAAACTTCTAAATATTATTTTTTGAAAATTTTTTTTGATAATATTAAAGAAAAATAAATTCTCTTTCTGATACATTTAAATATTTTTATACATATTTTATAGATTTAGAGATAAAAGGAATATAATATATAAAATAATGTTGTAATTAATTTTACAACCGAAAGGATGCCATGAAAAATAGTTGCAAATTTAAATTATTTGTAACTGACAGATAAATGTCAGTGTCAGAAATAATGAGTAATGAAAGAAAAATGTATTTGGAGAATCCCTTAATTCTTGATCTGTGACTATTATGGAGATGACAAGTCTATAGGTTGAAGGACTTAAATTTGTTTCAAACATTATGGGACAATGTACACCAGTACTGTAGACTAGAGTAACTTTGAATTGCGAAAAAGCTATCAAATTCTTCTCAAGTAAGTTGTAAATATTGACAAAATTACACATCGATATAAGAATAATCGGAGTGCAATCTATCCGTCACTTTATTAAAGGGAATTAAGGTTATTTAGATATAACATGTATGAAAAAATAAAATGTAAAAGAAGATATATAAGAATAGATGCACAATCCATATATACATTTTAGACCGCCCAAAATTAATGTTTTTACTAGAAGAATATGAAGAGAAAGTAAACAAAGTTGTTCGAATTGAAAATTGCAGTTACCAGCCTAATATTTATATATGGTAAACTCTACTTTGTAATTTATTGTAACATAATTTATGGTAAATATCTTTATGTTGAGACATGCTATTATTGAATAATAAAGAAGTTTATACGTCATAGATTTATATGAATATATTATTTGTATTTATAAAAATATTCTTTGCTTTATGCATACAGCCAGGTAAAATATACGGCGAGAGGTTATGTGCTGGCCACATCAGATTTTTTTATATAGTACGTCTGCTTTTTCACTGTTCTTTCTTTGAGGCTCTGATTTTCAATTGGAAACAAGAGGTGAATAAATAATGTGGTTGCCCCAACCCAGCACGCAAAAGAACTCACACAATTTACTTCATTTCCAATAAGTGTTTCACACTTTTCACATTTGTTTGTTCACACACCCTAACAATTTAGCGAAAAGTTGTAGAGCTGAAAGTGCGTCAACATATAAATTTTACATTCTCCCAATTGGGTATATTTACGTACCTACTTTGAAATAAATAATGTAGCGGTAGCCCCATCTTATGTGTGAACGGGGAAAGTAAACATACATGCACACACCTATATTGGACGTATAATTTTTGGCATTTGTACGAAATCAGGGATGATATACATGGTCTCTTCATTTTACATATGAGTTCCTTAGCTTGTATAAAATATTATTTTTTGCACGATAGGTTTTTTGTTTTTGTTTAGGCAGAAGGTTTTATATTTACTGATTAGGAGGAGGCAGAGGCGGTAAGTAAAAAATAAACGATTAAAGCTTACTTTAAAAATGACAACTAACATTTTTTAATATATCGAAATAATTTTCATATCTTTTTTTTACCTTTCGCTAATAGAGGTATTGCATTCAGCTAAAAAACGCATATCCAGATTTTATTGAATAAGCACGTTTTAAGGTCCCTACAATCCGATTTTAACATTTTTACGATGATGTCTGTGTGTGTGTGTGTGTGTGGATGTTTGTGTGTATGTGTGTATGTATGAGTGTGGGATGTTGGAAGGACGATTACTCAAAAACTATAAGACTTTATATTTGTTTAACTACGTATTTCCCAATCGGACATTCATGGGAAGATCTGAAAAGGTTTTGGTAACAATTGGACAACCGGAAGTAGAAGATTCTTGAAAAAAATCTTCTAAATATTATTTTCTGAATTTTTTTCTTGGTAATATTAAAGAAAATTAAATTCTCTATCTGATACATTTAAATATTTTATTATATATTATATAGATTTAGAGATAAAAGAAATATAATATATAAAATAATCTGTTGTAATAAATTTTACAACTGAAAGGATGCCATGAAAAATAGTTGAAAATTTAAATTGTTTGTAACTGACAGATAAATGTCAGTGTCAGAAATCCGGAGACATTACTGAAGACTTTTTCTGGGAAGTAGGTACCATACATTATATTATTTCTTAAAGTATTAATAGCTAAATATTTAATATTATGGGTATATTACACATACCCTTCAGAAATACTGTTACTTCCGACAATGAATTGGAATCATCTCGAAAAATTAGAAGAGTAGGACAAAATTTCTTCATAGAATGAATTTAAATTTAAAATATGTAAATATATGGAATAGATATAAGTAGAATTTTTGGTGTAGAGTGTAAGTATACAAGAAATGTTAAATACATTAGGCCGCGAGCAGTCATGTGACTTTGTTGGCCTTGACGAGCAGATATGGGAGCCCATGTCAGAATGATAGCTAGTAATTATGTATATAGATGTCATATATCATAATTTCTCATTCTAAATTTAATGATTTTCCAATTCCATGTGGTTTATTTTACTCGACAAGTAAATTCCACACTCCTGGTGACAAATTTATGTGAATTTACAAAATCTTGAAATTTTTAATGAAAAATTCTAACATCTATGTACATAATTACTAATTATCATTCTGAAACGGGCCCCCACGTCTGCTTGTCAAGGCCAACAATGTAACATGACTGTTCGCGCCCTATACTTATGTAACAAAAAAAAGAAAGTGGCGAGAGGTATTGTGTGGCCACAACAGATTTTTTTAATTTGTTCGTTGATCGTGCAAATAACGTAATAAGCATTGTAGTCAGTAAGTGCTCTTCTATGGGTATCGGATGAACTGGAGATCAATTCTTCGTCTTGATCTTCAAAATCATATTCAACCGGTAGGAAGCACTTACTGACCTTAATACTTAAATAACAATCTACTCCTACTACTGCGTTTGAATAACATGTAAAAACGGTTTTGTTTCGAATATTATCTGCTCCATTAAAAGTTATTATCAATAACCCGGAAACAGGAAGGAATAGTTTTAAACTACTTTTGAAATTAACGTATACTATAATTTATTTTATACAGGATGTTATGTACAACGCTTAACCGATGGTAGAACTAACCCCGTGGGTAGTAAATTTGGCAATAATTTTTGTTTTACATGTTTTCTACAAGAACTGGAGCCCCTTAACACTGACCAATTACGTGAAAGTTCAAAATTTTGTAAAAAAGTAAAAATCAATGTGTTCTCTGGAAAAAAATGTCACACCTGTCACAATTGACATGTAAGATCAATTCAGACTTTTGTAATGAAAAACTACATGTTTATTCGGTTGCATGTCTGCATACTTTTGGTTGGTAAAGATTATTACTATTGTAACGTTTATTTATTTGGGTGAAGTGTAAAAATCAGAGAAATGTTATTAATTAAAATAATACGTTTATTAAACGATAAATAATTAGATTGAGTATAGAGTATTTTTTATTCTTTATTTATTTTTATATTCTTTATTATTTCAGGACGTTTCGAAACCAAAGTGTTTCATCTTCAGCATTAATAATATTAAATTAAAATTTGTATGGAAAAAATCCAACGTCGGTTAACATTTTGTTAAATATAAAAAAGTAAAAAAGCAATATAAAAAAAAAATTCAAAAATGCAATACAGTTTGATAAAAAACCACACCCATATTAAGTTTATGGGTGACTTAATAGCACTGTTCATTAATGATAGGTGTCTTATAACAGAATGTTTCGCTGGCTTTGACGACTAGTTTATATAGCGCGATGTCATTCTCGAACTTTCCCATGCCACAATGACAATGAATACAAAAGATTTAGATCAGCGGTGTAATTATCACGTCTATCCGTATGGGTTATTCCGCCGTTGGCGATTACGTCATCGCTCGGGAATATTCTACAAGTAGCAGCGCTCGCATACTCTTAAGTCAGAGGCGCACGTTACAGTATTTTGAGATTATTAAATAAACAGAATACAAATTGTACGCCTATGCAAAAACCATTTTATATCAATTTTGACAATTAACATTTTTTTCAGAGAACACATTGATATTTACTTTTTTAAAAAAAATCAACTATGACGTAATTGGTTAGTTTTAAGGGATCAGATTTACTATCTATCGGGTTAAGCGTTGAATACTTAATTAAATAACACCCTGTATAGTTCAAATGCCTAAAAGTAATAGTCAGATGTTTTTGTGCTGGTGTATTTTTACTAGCGGGGCTCGAAAATATTGTTGCGCCTATAGTCTCAAAAATACGTAATTAATCCTTATTGTATAAATTTACTTATTAATATAATATTAGAGTTCCTAATTTAGAAACGAAGTACGAGTACCTGTTCTTAAAATGATTAGTGTTAGATGAAGACTTTACGGACAGGACATGAATAAATTTAGGAAAGTAGCATTTTGTTAAATGTCGCACATAATCGCAGGTTTGTCATGATAAAAACCATATTTTTGGGTAATCTGTAATTTATGTGCTCACATTAAACATAGGGTAGTTGTAGCGAGATTTATTTTATCTGGAGGGGTAGGAAACGAGGAGATGCAGATCTGGAGGGGGCGGGATCGTCTGCAATTTCCGGCGGATGTAGCGCCCTCGGCTAAAACCGGAGAGTTACACTTAATTTCCTGACCGAATCAAACATTCCTCGTATATTATACAGTTTTTATTTAACGGTAGACCTGCTCTCAGTATCCGTGCAAAATTCAATGAGTTTGTTCTACGGAGATGAATATAATTTTATGCTTATTTAAATTCAGGATCTCATAAAACATGTGGTTCGTATTATTTTTAACATGTAAATTATGTCGGTAATTTTATTACAATCTTGGTATTCAAGTAACACTTTAATGATAAGGATGGATGAACAATACTTTAATAACTAATGACATAGGTAAGTAAATGTATTATGTATTTCTTATAAAAAAATTGTCTTGTGGCCAGCATAATACCTTCCGTCAATCCTGTGCATTATGTATAAATTCCATATATAAATTTTCTTACAAAAGATTCTAAATTTCCAGTAAAATTATTTCATAAACAAACTATGCAAATTGCATTTGACACTATCTTATTCTTCTTTAGCTTTTCCCATTCGTTAGGGGTCGCTTTTTTTTCTTTTTCCACTCATTTCTGTTTTGCAAGTCGTTCTCATTCAGTTCCTTTTCTCTCAGGTCTTCCGCAATACAGTCCTTCCATCTTATCTTTGGTCTTCCTCAGTTTCTTCCACTTTCTGTTATCAAGCTATTCATTTTTCTTCCAATATATTCTTGTTTTTGAAAAGAATTCATCTGATTTGCTGGCCTCGGACAGATTCGGTCAAAAATCATCACTTTTACAACCTTGATACATAAATAATTAATTTTTAACAGATGTAAAAAAATCATATAAATAATAAAAGTTTTCAGTTTCCTGAAGGATTCAGTTTATTTAACCGCTTATTCTAACCGATTTAATAATCAGTTAATTAGAGAGTTTCGAATAAAAAAATACATTCTCGATTTCGGTTGAAGTAAAAATTCAGAAAACGAATTTTTCATTTTTCTTGTACATTCCTGTGTTGCATATTGAAAGAGAACATTGAATACATTTATTACATTGCATAGAAACATGATTATTGACGAAGTTAGTTACATGTTATAAAAAAAATTGATTCATTTTTGGTAAAATACAGCATCGCCTGTAGCTCGCAGATAAATCCATAAAGTCTATATTTACATGTCCCATCGTTGTCACAAGCAGGGGGTGCTATACAAAATCATATTTTCCGGGCTGAAAAGGTAGGGAGAGTTCCTGATTCGATATATTATCGGCGAATTGCCGCCGGCTCGGCTTATTTCCATATTTGAAAATGCCTTCTTGTTGAACATACACACACACTGATATTATTTGACAGCGAAGGAGTTCGCTTCGATCGGAGTCGTACGTTGTAAGTTCCAAGAGTGGAAGGGTTAGGTTAGGGTAGGTAGGTAGTAGGTAGGATGGCTTATTTACCGCGGAAAATCTATCGATTTGCTCGGAGATGTACGTGATATATATGAATTAGAATTTTGGAAGGAATATTCGGTTCGGTTATATGTGAGGGTCATTTCATAAATATTGCACGCAATTGTTAGTTTATTCATTTGTTTATTTTTATTACACTATCCTTCATCATCCTTCAATATAGTTTCCCTGCTTCTCAATGACCGAGTCCTAACGTCTGGTAAACTTTACTATTCCATCCAAGACACCAACCCAACCTTATTCATGCAATTTTTCGGTTACGACATTCCCGATGTGGAGGCGAACATTGTCATGGAGAATGAGTGGTCCAGTCTTTGTCAAAACAGTAAAGTGAAAATGAAAACATACATTGTTTTTCATCGTAACCGAAAATATAAACATTGTTATTTATTGGCCATGTTAACACACCCTTTTCGGCTTTCTCATAGCAATCGCAAGATGAGCACATGATAACACAAGTAGTAAATTGCTACAGTGGAGCTGGGTGCCTGGTGGACAAATTTAGTGAAGCGGCACAGATGTGCTGTTATGGGCTAAATCTTATAGGAAATCTGGTATAAAAAACGGACGTGGCCCATTTCATAAAACAACGGATTATCCAAGTCACAAACGATGGTTTCCAACGAACAATACCGTACTTATTTTGTATTTATTTTCGGGCCTCTCCGGATCAAATTACTACAGTTAGTAAAATATTTTTTAAGTTTCATTTAAATGTTATATGTTAAATGTGGCAATTAAAAGATTTGGAGACGGTTTTACAAATGTCCATTTTGATTTACTTCCATAGTAATTTTAAAAAATCTGTTGTTGCCAGCACAATACCTTTCGTCAATACTGTGTATTATGTATAAATTCCATGCAAAAAATTCTAAATTTCCAGTAAAATTATTTCATAAACAAACTATGCATATTGCACTTGACACTTACATCTTCTTCTTCTTTAGCTTTCCCCATTCGTTAGGGGTTGCTATTTTTATTTTCTTCTTCCACTCATTTCTATTTTACGTGTCGTTCTCATTCAGTTCCTTTTCTCTCAAGTCTTCCGCAATACAGTCCTTCCATCTTATTTTTGGTCTTTACTAAGCTAATCATTCTTCATACAATATATTCTTCATTTCTTCTCATGAAATTTTCAAACCAATGTAATCATCTCTCTTGTATTTTTCTAGAAACTTGTAACACTGGAGTTATTTCCTTACCTATCTTTCCGTGTCTTCCCCAACATCTACTTCAACATCCTCATCTCTGCCACATTAATTTACTTTTTATTGATACTGACATCTGTCAAATTGAATTATATGAATATATTACTAGTTTCCATATTTAGCATAAGTGGCTGATTTATAAAATTTAATTTCTTTAAAATTCTTTAAGTCTATATCTATATCTATTGAATATGAAGTATAAAATGCAATCAGATCGTATAGAGAATAATATATTTTTCAAGTTATAAAAACGTTAAATGTCAATAAATCAAATTTAACTGTTAAATCTCCAAATGAGGCTACTTCCGGTTCATCAATTATAACCAAAATCTAATTAGTTGTTCTTCTGGATATAAAAAAACGGGAACTTGAGGAATACGAAAAAAATATAATTTTTGGAATCGTGGTATTGAAGTTATGCGATCCGAAACTTTCGTCACACACACACACGGTCATACAGACACACAGACACACACACACACACACACACACACACACACAAACACACACACACACACACACATACAAACACACACACACACAGACACACATACATACATACAGACATCATCGTAAAAATATCGTATTATAGGGACCCTAAAACATGCTTATTCATAAAAACTCATCATTGAATTGTTTAACGAAAGACAATACCTTTCTTACCTAAAGGTGACGGAAGGTAAAAATTAAACAAATCCGAATCAGTTTTACAGTTTTCTTGTTCTTATGGTATTAAAATTACTGGTGTCAAAAAATTACAAATTACAAAGGTCTATTCTGTTATACATTATGAAAAATATTTACTAAGAATTTTATTAGTTTCCGTTAAAACTAAAGTAAACTTTTTAATAAGTTGCAACAGTTTTGCATTTCTTTACGCTGGAAATTATTAATAAATTTATAAAAGTATTAAAAGTATGTAAGTGATGAGCCGGACAAGAACAAGGATGTTGCAAATTCTTTCTAAAATGAGAAAATTTCAATTCCACTGCACCGCGACAAAATGCGAAACTTTGTCGAAAGCGGGCGGACTGGGTTTTTATTGAATTAAAAGTAACTTTTTATGAACAATCTTTTATCTTTTGATGCGAATAACGTGCTCAAGAAAAGTTAAGTTTTTCGAACGCGATTTTTAGAATCGTGCTCCCTTGCAATAAACGCGACAAGTATTGTGTTTTTATGAGATTATTTTTATATAAAAGACTTTTCTTTGTCTCTCGACATGCTAAATTGAGTTTCTAGAATTGAAATAAAAATGAAATTGACGGTATCTCGACGAAATTAATGCATATTGTTTTGCCTGCTGCTTTGTTTAATTTTAATTTGTTATAAAAGAGCTAATGGGATATTCTAATAATTTTTACCTCTCGCTAAGAGACAACAAAGCTTGGCCAATTTTTACATATTATTCTTTAATCAATTGTAAGTTGTGAAAAACCAGAGAATATATATTTATAATTATCATGAAAAAGTTAGTAATTTCTTGAAAACACAATTAAATAAATTTATTTTATTTTTGTGTAACATTTATCGAAATTAATTGTACACCTATTATTATAATAAATCATTATCTTATCAATATTAGAGATACGAAGCACTTGATCTGATCTTCATTTATCCTACAACACCTGCTTGTTGTTGTATCTGTCCAGGCTGTTGAACAACTTGTTGAATAGGTTGTTGTTTATATGGTTGTTGCACTGCTACGTACTGTTGGTGCATTGATTGTGGCATCTGTAGTAAATGATCACGTTAATAACAATTAATAGTAAAAAAAAAAATCTTCTGATTCAAATGTTACATATTATTTCGGCCTTTTTCAAGAAGCTGAAAAGAAGAGCGAGTGCTGAAATGAAATGAAATATTTGCAAGATGTATATGTGAATATGTTAGGTTACGGAAGATCGTGAGACGTAAGAGGAATGATTTGATAAGAAGAGAAAAGAATAAAAAAAGTTGTTAAAAAGTGGGAGGTCAGATCTGTTGAAAAAATATAAAATATTGTTCAGTGTATAGCTAAGCGCCGTATTTCAAATTTCAACTTTTTGACTAAAGCGTGACCGAATACACACCTGTGACGAGCCACGGTCAGGTCGCCCAAAATCGGCTACCACACCGGAAATTGTAGATAAAGTCCATGATATGGTTCTGGAAGATCGCCGAATGAAAGTGCGTAAGATCGAGGAAGTCATAGGGATTTCTTATGAACGTGTTGTTCATATTTTACATAATGAGCAGGGCATAAGAAAAATGTGCGCCAGGTGGGTGTCGCATTTGCTTAGTTCGGAGCAAAAACGCATTCGGGCACGATTTTAAAAGACGTTTCATAACAATGGATGAAACATGGATACACCACTATACTCCAGAGACGAAAATTTAGTCGAAAGCGTGGATTGGACATGGTGAGTCGGCCCCGAAGAAAGCGAAGTCAGTTCAATCGGCAGGAAAGGTTATGGCGTCAGTCTTTTGGGACGCCAAAGGTATTCTGCTAATTGATTATCTTGATAAAGGAAAAACTGTAACTGAACAATACTACGCCACACTTTTAGACAAGCGGGAAGCAGCAATTCAAGAAAAACGCCCGGGTATGGCAAAGAAAAAGATTTTGTTTCGCCACGACAATGTGCCAGCTCTTACAAGTCGTATTGATCAACAAAAATTGACCGAATTGAGGTTTGAAATCGCCCCCCATCCACCGTACACGCCCGATTTGGATCCATTGAACTTCCATCTTTTCCTGAAACTCAAAACGTTCTTCGCGGGAAAGAGATTTCGGTGCAACGAAGAAGCCATCGAAGCAGTAAATGCTTATTTTGAGGATCTCAAAGGAAACCATTTTCGGGAGGGAATTCAAAAGTTAGAAAAACGTTGGACCAAGTGTGTTGACCTTAGAGGAGACTATGTAGAAAAATAAAATGTAGTCCGTATTATATATATATATATATATATATATATATATATATATATATATATATATATATATATATATATATATATATATATATATATATATATGTATATATTCATGTCATTTCGGAAACTTTTCAATCCATCCTCGTACATACATAGAATGATTCTAACTCTAACATACCATATATTATAAAGGTTAAAGATAAATAATTAGAGTTGCAGTCTTGGTGAAAAATGTTTATTAGGATTTCATCTATTTAACATTCCGACGTTTCGATTCCAAATAAATAATCATCAGGGACAGTTAATGTATAGTTTAGGAACAATTCATTACAATATGAAAATTAAATAATAAAAAGGATGAAAATGTCGTCAAAAATATCAAGGTAATAAAATAAAAAGCGTGCATACATCAGAAAACACTTCAGTAAACTAATTAGTTTACTCAACATAATCTTGTTAAATAGATGAAATCCTAATAAACATTTTTCACCAAGACTGCAACTCCAATTATTTATCTTTAACCTTTACATCATACCAACAGTCAAGAAATACCAAGAAATTTATACCATATATTGTTGTTGAATTCCTGCTTGTTGGTACTCCGTCGGTTGTTGCACCAAGTCGACTGGTTGCTGCACAATTGGTGGCTGAACGATTTGCTGTTGCGCCGAAAGGTCCAAAGGCTGTTGTGTTTCTATTTGGGGCTGCGGGCCCTGTATTGGGGTCTGACCAGCGTACTGCGTGGAATACAATGAAGCGAAACGCATGATGTCATTCTGCCAAGTGTTACCAAAGTTCACGACGCCTCCACGGCACAGTGGTGCGCAGGATATCTGCTGTCTACAATAGGCGGGGTTGTATTGGCCTCCGCATACATAGCAGGATCCACAATCTGAAAGCAGGGTACATGCATCATCAAATAAGAATTCAACATAATCTTGTTGACTTAAAATTGTGACAAAGTCGAATTTTAATAGTTTCATCGTAGGGGATGATATTTGATATATTTCTCTGCAGTTAGCCGAGTCACGCAGATAATAGGTTGCCAGATTTATATATCTGTCTACGCAGATGTATGCAGGATGATTCGTCGGTTTGTCCTTTTTTAAATTCGAGTACAGACATCATCGTAAAAATAGTAAAATCATATTCTAGGCTCTTTAAACCGTGCTTACGCATTAAAAATTCACATCGACAATGTCCATTTGCGCTCGAAACACACACAAGATTTTTTCTACAGTCGCCACCAAAACAAAAAATAATAAAATATACAGTTTGTACTTACACTACTACTCAATTAATAAGGATTAATGTAAAGAAAAAATGTCTTTTATATTTAATTTTAATTTATCGTTATTTCCCATTCTTCTTGACCTATTGCTTCAATCTAATCTAAACATTTTATACTTTCGTTTTTGTAAATGGATGCCCTATTTTATTTTCACAATAGTGCGGCATTTTTTCTTTTGCTTATGTAATATACCGACAGAGCAGTTATATGTCAGATTGATTTGTAAAGGTGGTAAATGTGTCACTACAGTGCCATTGGTTCCTGACTAAACGTTTCCATTAAGAATGTAGACAAGTGACATTTCTCAACATTGTATAGCTAGAAATTTGGACAGCGAGCGTTTTTCTACTTTGTCGCGCTAGAGCGGCAAAGTGACATTTTGCGTTGGCAAAAGAGAGCGCAAATGGCTACTTTCTATGTAGACTGTAGAAAAATGATATAATTAGTTTATCTATATCTGGATCTTATATTATCTTTTGAGATTTTAAAATAAGAGTTATTTGATATAATGAAAATTAACTTACTTTGAACTCCATAGTGAGAGCAACTGATCCATGGATACCTGTTAATATAATGGCACATTGGCCTGTATCCACATCCTCCAGAAACTCCACATTGGTTAGCAGGTGTTCCCATTTGTACATAAAATGGATACCTTTGTATGACTGGATATGGTACAGGTTGTTGTACTACTTGAACAGGCCCGGGGACTTGTACAGGTACTGGATACGGCATGGGTACTGGTCTCCCGGGAACATGAACAACGTGTACCACCACTGATGTGCAGATATCTCCACATTTATTCTCCCTCTTTTGAATACATTTCTTGTAAGGTGGTTCGGCAATATCATAACAATGAATAGGGTAAACAACAATGCAACATTTAGTATTATCTATTATTGGGTCTTTTTCATTTTGACTAGGACTAGTTTGGTTGAAATGGTTATGATTGTGATTTGTTACATTAACAGGAATAGTGATGATATTTTTGTTACTGATGTAGTTCTTCACATTAAGTACAGTTGTTATGTTAACTGGGTTATGGTTTTCAGGTCTGTTGACAACTATGATTGTTTGGTTGGATTTCGGAGGAGTTTGAGCAGGAAAAGAAATGTTAGGATAAATAATTATAGGAGGTGTCATAACAGGAGGGGAAGAAGGAGAAATCGTAGGAGCAGGATTACAATTCTGAGAGCAGGGACATTGCTTGAAACAATTCTCATAGCAGTGATCTCCAACACATTGATTCCTGCAAGTCTGGAAGCAATCTGATCGATCGCAACAATTGTTGTTCTGGCAAGTTTGGAAGCAGGAACTTCGGCAAGCAGGAGTTTGACAGCCCATGTTACATGTGTTTACGCAGTTGTTGCAGGATTGACCGGAGCAGCAGTTTAGACCGGAACAAACGTTACAGTTTTGACCATTGCAGCAGTTACCGTTCGGGCACTGACTACAAGCAGGTCCGCTGCAGGAAGTTTTACAGGAGTTTCCATTACACGTTTGGCAGGTGTTTGTGTTGCAGGACCCGCAGAATTGGCCGTTTTGACAAGCTAAGTCGCGTTTCTTGATGCAGTGGGTGTAGCTGAAAGGATTTTGATGTTCTACACATAAAGATGGTTCGTTGTCCGCGTCGAAGTTTTGGGCGAAGTTCCCGATCACCAGTATGGTGGTAAATAATATCAATAGTTTCATCTATTAAAAAAATTCCAGATTAAATATAATTAAATTCTTTAAAGTACATTTGTAATAAGTATGGAGTTGGTTTAATTTTAATTTAAAATGAAATTCTACCATTTGCAACCATTTCGATAGTGAAAATACCATCTTTTTACTTCTCGTTACCGAAGGTAAGAGAGGTTGGAAGGTATAGATTTTGGTACATAAATACATGGATGTGTGTATGTCATCATTCCAAATTAATAATGGTAGTATTTAAAACAGAAAATATTTAAATATAAATTTATAAAATACCTAATGATTAAGTAATTTTTATGTTTGTACATGAAAATAATCTCATGCTTCTATTTTTGATTTAACGAAATTTGAATCACGAAATTTGAATCACGACATTTAGTATGAAAAATTATGATATTTGACAGCTATGTACATAATTACTAGCTATCATTTTGACACGGGCCTCCATATCTTCTTGTTAAGGCTAACAAAGTCACATGACTTCTCGTGCCCTATTTTATTTAATATTTCTTGTATACCTATACTCTACACCAAAAATTCTACTTATCTATTATTTATATTTAGATATTTTTATTTTAAATACATTCTATTAAGAAATTTTGTCCTACTCTTCTAATAATGTTTCCAGTTCATTGTCGGGATAGACAATATTTTTGAAGTGTATATGTAATATACCTATAATTTTAAATATTTAACTATTGATACAATAAGAAAAAAAATATGCTTGTACTTCCCAGAAATAATCTTCAGTAATGTTTTTGGATTTTTGACACTGACATTTATCTGTCAGTTAAAAACATTTTAATTTATCAATTGGTTTCCATGAGATTATTTGGGCTGTGAGATTTATTACAATAGATTATTAAATAAAAAATAAATAAATATTTCATCTTGGCATATTACCCATTTCTGGGTGTGCCAATCTGCTTCGTACACAGATATCGGTAATGATGGAATATTTGTACCGTGTGGGCGCTTACCAGGCATCACCTCACGGGCACTCTTTGCTGGCGTGGAGAGTGCGCCACAGGGGTCAATTTTGTGCGATGTAATTTTTGGCGTCGGTCGGGATCGAACCCGGGTCCCCAGATTCGCGACCTTATATTTATTTATATCTAAATTTATAAAAGATATAATAAAATATTTATATGTATCAGATAGAGAATTTACTCTCCTTTAATACTAGCAAGAACAAAATTTTTCAGAAAATAATATTTAGAAGAATGTTTTTAAAAATCTGCTACTTCCGGTTGTCCAATTATTACCAAAACCTTTTCTATTAAGTTTTTGAGAAATCGGTCTTCCAACATCCTCACATAAACACACAGACACACACACACATGCACACACATACACAGAGAGATCATCGTAAAAATATTAAAATCGTATTGCAGGGACGTTAAAACGTGCTTAATAATTATTAAAATCTGGATATGCGATTTTTAGCATGAATCCAATACCTCTCTTAGCGAGAGGTAAAAATGTTGATTGTACTCTCGATTTGAAGTGAAACTTTACATTTTGCAAGCTCCAACTCAAATTGCATTTTGAATTTGGTTCTAAATATACCTTGTTTTTTTAACATCTTATTTATTATATATATAGTTCAGATAGATAACATTTGAATTATTAAAGCTTTTTATTATTGCCGCCAAAAGGAATTATTTGTTAAGATAAAATATGTTAGTTTTGAGATATTCTACTAATCCTTTTAAATTAGGACAGATAATAATGAAGTATTAATAAATGTGTCTAAATAATTTTATTTAATTAGTAAAATTTTAGAGATTTCAAGTCAATAATTACATACATAAATACATCATTATGCTTTTTACCAATTGCTGAATCAATCAATTTTTGCAAATTGTAATCTCGGACACTCACAATTGCTGTGGCGAACGAATGATAAAATAAACAATTGATTTCGATAGGATTAGAATATTAATAAGATAATAATACTGCATTTAGTAATGTATTCTACATATTTTGTAATTAATAAATCGTACACATAAATAAATTTAATAATTAGACTTTTCATCTGTTATGTAAAACTTGAATGTTATTTAATTGTTACTGTTTCGTAGAATATCAATCAATATTTTGCTGTAAAACTAATCCTCATAAAAACATATTTCAGTTTTTACCTTCCGTCACCTTTAGGTAAGGAAGGTATTGTCTTTGGTCAAAAAATTCAATGATGAGTTTTTACTGAATAAGCATGTTTTAGGGTCCCTATAATATGATTTTACCATTTTTACGATGATGTATGTATGTATGTATGTATGTGTGTGTGTCTGTGTGTGTGTGTGACAAAAGTTCCGGATCCCATAACTTCAATACCACGATTCCAAAAATTATAATTTTTTCGTATTCCTCAAGTTTATAACCAGAAGAACAAGTGATTAGATTTTGGTTATAATTGGTGAACCGGAAGTAGCCTCATTTGAAGATTTCACAGTTAAATTTGACTTATTGACATTTAATATTATTATAACTTAAAGAATATATTATTCTCTATACGATTTGATTACATTTTATACTTCATATTCAATAGATACAGAGTTAAAGAATTTTAAAGAAATTAAATTTTATAATTCAGCCAGCTATGCTAAACATGGAAACTGCTAATATATTCATATAATTCAAATTGACAGATGTCAGTATCAATAAAAAGTAAATTAATGTGGCAGAGATGAGGATGTTGAAGTAGATGTTGGGGAACACACGGAAAGATACTGTAATAAAATAACTCTAGTGTTACAATTTTCTAGAAAGATACAAGAAAGACGATTACATTGGTTTGAACATGTCATGAGGAGAAATGAAGAATTATATTTGAACAAGAATGAGTAGTTTAGTAATGGGAGGTTGAAGAAGCAGAGAAAGAGCAAAGATAAGATGGAAGGACTGTATTGCGGAAGACTTGAGATCTTTTTCTTACTTACAAGCAGGGCATCGAACCTGAACCTAACCCTAACCAAACCGGAACCAAACCGGAACCAAACCGTAACATTTTGGCCCAAACCCAGAACCGAACCTCAGATATAATTTTCAATTGAACCCAAGTCGATACCGAATCGGGTATTAAAATTCAGGTTCAGGGTTCAGCTCCGGTTCAGGTTCATTTTTCAGTTCGAAACATAATATAGCCGATGATCGACGCTTTCGGCGTCTGCGTTGCTGCCCGTCTTGACTATTCGTGAAAATTGTGTTCGTGGTTCTTGCGTTAATTCCGGCTCGCATTCTAAATTATTTAAAGATCATTATTTAAAAAATAATTCAATTTTTATTAGGTCGGACCTAACCTGAGCCTAATAACTGAACCCAGAACAAAACCGGAAATTTTATTAATGTTTGAATCAGAATTGCACCTGAACCCATCTTTTAAAATACAAAGTAACCTGAACCTGAACGGAACCTGGTTTTTGGCGAGTTCGATGCCCTGCTTACAAGGCAACTATACATTTATTAATGATAATATCGCGTTTTATTTAAGCAATAAATTAATTCTAATAACACAAAAATAAGTTTAGAAATAATAATTAAATAAGTGTAAACAATAAATTATTTAATAAAAAAAAAATATTATATCGGTAATGATAATGATGGACATGTTCGTACCGTGTGGGCGTTTATCAGGCATCCCATCATCGCGTGAAGAGTACATCACAGGGGTCACTTTTGTGTCCTTTAAAATTTAAAATAAGTTTTGGCGTCGGCCGGGATCAAATCCGGGTACCCAGATTCGCGACCAGACACTCAGCCACACGACTATGAGACCCCATTAATGGCCGTATTATGGTCAAAACTGTAAATCTAAATCTTTAAAAAAACTGACAAAAGCACATCTATTTTTATTGATTAATATAAAATTATACATAAGAATGGCAGCTTTCGTTGCGATTTTGTTCACTATTTACAGATTTAAGACTTACAGTTTTGACCATAATAACTGAGAGAAAAAAAAATCAGGCATTAAATCTAGTAATTTTATACGAAAATTATAATAAATAAATGTAGGCCAATTCTTTTGGCGCATAGCTCGTATATAAATGGAAAACGCTATTAGGTATAGTTGGAGGAATAAATATTTGGAACTCATTATAGATTCGGCCAATTGGTCGTTATAAAGTTTTATGGACTTTGCGGTAATGCTACTCGGAGCCAGATAGAGTTTTCTGTCCTGGGCCGTACCCGAAATTTGCATTCAAGATGTACTTTTAAATCTGTATTAAAATAATAATTCGTTTTAAGTGTATTTCTTCTAACGTCAATTTGTAAAGTGAAAAGAGATTAAAATATAAGATGTTTCCTAATTATGTACTTTTAACTCTGTATTCAAATAACAATTTATACAAATATTGAGTATGATTTTTTTTAATACGACCCATTTCTTACCCTAAAATTGATGCCTCCAAGTTCGAATAATTTATGAGTCCTGACCGCAAAAAACCCAACCGTCCATAAGAGATTGTAAACCCTGCATAAGTCAGTTTCAAATATTTCTTCCTCCAACTATAGACAACTATGTGGAGCTATGGATTTACCGGTAGAGTTGGATAAATTCATGAAGCTGGACTGAATCAACCCGAAAGTAAAATATTGTACGTTAGCACATAAAGAGAAAATTGGTTTTTCCTAATCCCGTTTGGAAAAGTCCTTTATTTCATTATTCATATCAATTAGAAAAAGTACTTTTTTCCGAACTCAGTGTGGGAAAGTATTTCAGTGAGAAAAACTTTAATTTGTTTCTTACTTGTTGCACAAATGGTAGAAATGAATATGAATATGCTTTAATTGATTTAAATTTGACGGCCCTCCGAGATAAAAAATAAATATAAAATAATCTGATGTTTAAAATTTTATGGTATATGCTGCACGAAGGAAACCAATTGACAAATTCAAATATATATTTGTAATTGTCAGATAAAATCAAGTGCAGTTTAGGTACAAATTAATTTTGTAACATAATTATTCAAGAACAATTTTCAATGAAAATATATGCATACATGTTTCTACACAAATATTTTATACAATATTTCTATAAAATAAAATGCAATTGGCGGGAGGTATTGCATATTAATACTTAATACAAGTTTATTATATTAGGATAATTTCGTATGGATGTAGAAAGAAAAGTTCTTTACCTGGGTGAAGCAGTTTCGCGATCTGGTGAGGACAGTTTAAGTCTGTATTAATTGAACCCCATTTTTTCCATATATTTTTGACAATCTCCTTGAAATACTGATAAGATATCAGATGAACCTATAATTTTTATAGTCATGAGAACAAAAAACTGTTTGAACATTGATCAAATATTTGTATATTTCATACTCGAAAAACTATTGCGATAATACTGGTATATTAGATCTTAACCAAATATTTGATAGATTTTTTTTTTTATATAATTGAGATAGATACATAACGATGGTTAAAATGCAAAATCTCGTCCATTTACTAGAAACTACAATATGGGCCGTTATTTAAACGTTCAGTTTAAATTTAATAATAATTTTAATAAAATGAACAAATTTGAATAATTTTCTATATTCACTGATTTCAGAAATTAGCGTTGCATTTGTTCACGTCCATTTGTGGATATTTATAATACCGGCTGTAAATCTAACTATTCAATAATTCAATGTTCTGTTAATTCTTATTAATTCCAAGGAATTATAGATAAGTATAGGATATACTTACTTAGTATTATGATATACTCTACACTTGTATAATGCAAAATTTAAACTTGTATATACTAAGTAATAAAATAAAACGAATGAATTTGAAAAGCGAAATTTAATGCTTTTATTTATTTTCAAACAAATATTCAACTATCTTTTTGTTACTAGATCTGGTGATCACATGATTGCTAGATTATAACTATAACAGATATATTTCATGCAAATATACTATTAAAAAAATCTGATGTGGCCAGCACAATACCTTCCGTCAATCCTGTGTATTATGTACAAATTCCATACATAAATTTTCTTGCAAAAGATTATAAATTTTTGGTATTATGTGATTCCCTTTCTCGGCAACTGAATTCCATACTCCTGATAACAAACAAACCACATGAAATAAGAAAATTATGAAATTTTGATCGAAAAATTATAACACTTGTCAGTTATGGACATAATTAATTGCTGTCATGTTGACACGGGTCAAAGTCTTGTTACTGCACGCGCCCCATACATAAATTTTCTTGCAAAAGATCCTATATTTCCAGTAAAGTCATTTCATTAACAAACTATGCAAATTGCACTAGACACTGACATCTTCTTCTTTAGTTTTTCCCATTCGTTAGGGGGTCGCTTTTATTTTCTTCTTCCACTTATTTTTGTTTTCCGTGTCGTCCTCAATCAGTTCCTTTTCTCTCAAGTCTTCTGCAATACAGTCTTTTCATCTTATATTTGGTCTTCCTATGTTTCTTCCACCTTCTATTAATATATTCATCGCTCCTCATAACATGTTCAAACCAATGTAATCGTCTCTCTTATATCTAGACACTTCTAACACTAGAGTTACTTCCCTTTTTCTTTCATTGATTTACATTTTATTGATACTGACATCTCTCAATTTGAATTACCTGAATATATTAGCTGGCTGAATTATGAAATTTATATCAAATTTATTATCTTTATTCTTCTTTAACTCTATATCTGTTGAATAACAAATATAAAATGCAATCAAATCGTATAGATAATAATATATTCTTTATGTTATAATAACATTTAACTGAGTTTTCCAAGAAAAACTATTAAAATCTTCAAATGAGGGTACTTCCGGTTGACCAATTATAACCAAAATCTAAACAGGTCTGCATATGGTTGTAAGGAAGAGGAATACGCAAGAATTGTAATTTTTGGAATTCTAGTATTGGAGATATCGTGTCCGAAAAGACGGGGACACACACACACATACACACACACACGCACACACGAACACACACACACACATACAGACATCATCGTAAAAATAGTAAAATCGTATTGTAAAGACCCTAAAACGTGCTTATTCAATGAAAACTAACCACCGAATTTTTTGACCAAAGACAATACCTTCCTTACCTAGAGGTGACGGAAGGTAAAAATATTATATTATCTCTGCAAATATACTATATTTCCTTATATTATGCCATATATTTATATTACAAAATATAGGTATATTAATAAACAGAACTCCGATATATGTTTCGTTTTAATTTTATTAACATTACAATATTTATCAAACAAAAACATTTAGTATAAGAATACAACCAACAAAACAATTCTTTAGTTACAAAATAACAGTGTCGGATTGGCCCGCCGGGCAAATAATTTAATAAATGGGGGCCAACTGATTATTAGAATATTTTTTTTGTTAAATTAAAAACTCAAACTATTATTAAAAATATTATTTGTCATACTCCCTAAAAATGTCTAAATACAAACACACATGCAGTATTCAAGATATGGTTATTTTGTTATTCATGCGCAAGTGTATACACGTAACAGCTATCTTTCTTTTTCTTCTTGCGGTGGTATTATTAGACATATTTAATTGTCCATTTCTTAATTTTTAAGATTCAACTTAAATATTACCCCATTAATAACTAATGTTTAAAAATTTGCAAGGTAAAATTTCTTCTTTGCTCAAAAAATTCAATGATGGGTTTGTAGTGAACAAGTATGTTTTAGGGTCCATATAATATGATTTTACGATGATGTCTGTATGTATATGTGTGCCTGTGTGTGTGTGTGTGTGTGTGTGTGTGTGTGTGTGTGTGTGTGTGTGTGTGTGTGTGTGTGTGACGAAAGTTTCAAATCGCGTAACTTCAATGCCACGATTCCAAAATTATTTTTTTTCATATTCCTCAAGTTTACATCCAGAAGAAGAAGTGATTAGATTTTGGTTATAAATCGTCAACCGAAAGTACCCTCATTTGAAGATTTTAACAGTTTTTCTTGAAGCGCAGTTAAATATCATTTATTGACATTTAACGTTATTATAACTTAAAGAATATATTATTCTCTATATGATAATATAGTATATTTTAACTTTGTACCAAAATTATCTATATATATACTTATCAGTGTGACGAAATTTGATATGAATATTGTATATTAAATATAAATACTACAGTCTCAAATACATAATTATAGTTAATATACTCATATTTTTACATAATAAATTTTTAAAATTGATAATAGCAGTATAGTAGCCTAGAGTAGAAAAATTGTTAAGTCCACCTCTGTGTTCGAAAACTCACTCATGGGAGAAAATAGGTTAAAATATTTGATATTTAAATTTATTTAATAAAGAAACATTTGTGAAGATATTTCTAGAAATAATAAATGATTTTTATAAGTAAGAAATTTTTATTTGTGTTACAACAAAACATGCATTTTATTAAACAGTTTCATATTAGATATATTTTATACAAATATGTCTTAAAATAACGTAACATTAAAGCATTATTAATTAATAATTATTTCTGATTTATTATTGAGAGTAGAATGTTTCCGCAACTTCGTTGTTTAGATGTTACTAATATATTTTTAAACTAGAAAAGCTCTTTTTTGGATTCCATTTTTATTCTTATTTGGATTTATAGTAGTTAAGGCCTCGGGGCGATGAAAAATAGAGCCATCTCCCATGAAATAGATTGCTGAAACTTACAAGTCTGTATCTCTACCTATTTTTGACTTATGCCGCCCTCCCCTCAACTTCATATAGACCTTTGAGTAAAATTTTCAAAAAAAAATATACTTTTTATACTTTTAGATACATTTTATTTCGCGAATTCTAAATTTTCAAACCTCTAATATATCATATAGTTCCTGAGATTGCATTCAAAGTTGGAGCTCAAAATTTTTATTTTTGGGTAAAAACCCAGAAATGGGTGAGACACATGACTGCCTACTTTGCTATTTGTTTTTACGGGAAAAATTACTAGGGATGTGCATCTACGTGTAATTTATTATAGTTTATATACGAAGAAAATGAGTAAACAATGTAAATGATGATGTTAAATGTATACAATGTGTAGAGAATGTAAACAATATAAACTATTGCTATCTCGAGAACTATAAGAGATACGAAGATGGATAAATTAACAAAAAAATTCTATATCATAAGACTTATTTTAAATTAGAACCTACCTTTTTTATTCGCCTATTCGATTCAGTATTTTTTTTAGAATACAACAATATAATACACTTACAGTTTTACATGACAAAAATATAGAGAAAAATGCAAATAAAAAAATATATATACAGGGTGATCACGCTAGAATGAACCAGCAATTATCTTCGTTATTAAGTGAGATAGCGATTATCTTCAAATAAACAAATTTACTATCGACAATATAGGCAATAAGATGTATCAAGAAGCGTTCTATTACTTCCGGGTCCGGAGTATGTGATACCAACTTTGAAATTTCAAATGGAACATACTATATTTTTTAATATTTTTGAAAAGTACACAAAATTTACTTTCCAATGATAGTAAACAAGTAGGACGTTGTATTATTAAAAAGTATAATGGCGGACGTTTGAAATATCTTACAAAATAAGTCAAAAAAGTGTGGAATTTTGTTTTATTGGATTTGTTGCCTAGGTTACGTCATATAAATGAATTTATCTCAAAAAATATCATCATCTATGAACAAAAAAGCAATACAATCTTACCCACTTGATTTTTTTTCATTCCATATGTTCATATTTCAAACGTCCGCCATTTTATTTTTTAATACTATAATGTACTACTAATTTACTACCATTGTAAAGCAAATTTTATGTACTTTTCAAAAATATAAAAAAATATAGTATTTCAAAGTTGGTATTACATACTCCGGAACCGGAAGTAGCAGAACGCTTCTTGATAAAACATCTTATTATCTATATTGTCTATAGTAAATTTGTTTATTTGAAGATAATCGCTATCTCACTTAATAACGGAGATAATTGCTGGTTCATTCTCGCGAAGACTGTAAGTGTATTATATCGTTGTATTCAGAAAAAATACTGAAACGAATATGCGAATAAAACAGGTAGATTCCAATTTAATATAAGAAAACTGTATTTTAATAGTCTTATGATATAGAAATTGTTTGCTAAATTAACCAAATTCATATCTCTTATAGTTCTCGAGATAGGAATAGTGCCCCACTTAAATTGAACATTCTGTATATTGCACATGTGCAATGAAGGTTTAACGAAATGAAACTAATTTCATACTTACTTTGACAGTCAGAGTCACTAATAATAAATATACATAAATGGGAGGCAGACGAGAAAAAGAGAATTTTAACAAAATTAAATTATACTCTGGAGTCTAAGAGTTGACAAATTGACTATATTGCATCGGAATTAAATGTTAAATGAATTAAAATACATTGCTGTAAAAATTTAAATATGCATTTTTTTGCTTAAACCTAGTTTAAAATTTAAGCCTCGCTGGTGCAACTGGCCATTATACATTAAATAGTAACATTTTTGTCCTATTTTAGTAAAAAAAAGTAAAAATAAATATATCCTACATGGACGTAGAGTAGACAATATATATATATTTTGATGAAGTAAATTACATCATTGTCTACACGTAGACAATGTTGTAATTTACATAAGAATGGAATTTAAAAAAAAAATTGGTTATTCCCAGGGCTTTCAGTTTTTGGTAGTGCAAATTGAACTAATGAAACAAATTTTGTGAAAATTAGCACGCTTATGTAATTTTGTCCGTAGAATTGAATAGCGAAATCGCTAAGTTCATTTCTCCACTCATTTTTTGGGAACACCCAGAAAAAGGTAAAGTTTTAAATGCAAATATCTCTAGAATGGCTGGAGATATCAACCTGCGGTTTGAAAATTTGAAATTGGCGTTGAGGTATATATACAGGTGACACTGAAAAACGAACCACTCAAAATAACTTTTTTATTTGTAATTAAATAAATAAATATATCAGCACAGTATATTACCCATTGCTGGGTGTGCCAATCTCTTTTGTCTACAGATAACGGTAATGATGATATATTTGTACCGTGCGGGCACTTACCAGGCGTCACCTCACGGGCACTCATAGCTGGTTTGCACAGTGCACCACAGGGGTTAATTTTGTGCCATTAAAATTTGAAGGAATTTTCTTGATGAATTTATAAACTAGGCTTAGGGGCTCCTAAATAATGGTATTTGGTATGATGGTGGCGGTAATTTATTTCTTCAATAAAAATTCACTTCAATTACATTGTTGCAATCATAATTATACGTAGATTCCAAATATGTAAAAATATATAGGTTGTCCCATTTGAAATATGAAAGTTAATGTCATTTCCGATTAAACCGCAAGCGATACAATCATGCCAAATACTATGATTTGCGAGCTTATTTGCCCTTAAGCCTAGTTTACAAATATAGAAACAGAATTAAAAAATAATTATAAATAAAAAAGTTATTTTGAGTGGCCCGTTTTTCAGTGTCAGCCTGTATATAAATTTATAAAAAATAATTTTTACAATTTTGATGAAATTCGGAGTATTTAGAATTTTTCTAAGGCCCTGATTTCTTAACCTAGGAATTGTTAGAGTAACTATCCCTAGAAAAAAAGAAAAGAAATATGGATTAGCGGTTTAAAAATTTGGAACCAGCGCGTTGAGGTGTATCTAATAAGTATAAAGTGATTAAAAATGGCTGAAGTTTGCCGCTCTATACAATTTTGACATTTGCCACTTACTTAGTATGAGAGAATTATTATTTCCATGGGCGTACCTTTCGAATTTTCTAGCTATCATAAGAATAATTTTAAGAATCGTCTTCTTTACGTTCGAACGAAAATATATATGCTTCAAAAAGAAATTTGTTGCACTATTAAGACATAATGACAAAAATTAAATATTTTTCACGAAGGTATGCGAAATAAATATCAAATAAATCAACATACGGCATTGATAATAATCAAACGTCATGCACCTATCATTATGTCATATGTGCAACATAAGTTTTGATGAATTATGGAAAATTTAAATATAATTTTGACATTACTTTGGAACAAAAGTTGTCACGTGATCTTCAACCATTTTTGATCACTCTGTATAAGTCTATAGGGCCGGTTGCACCAACGTAACTTAAATGTTAAGCGTTCCTTAAATTGACAATATTGCATCGAAATGAAATGTTAAATTATTATGCATTGCTGTCAAATTTTTTATATCTTTTAAGGTCGCTTAAAAGTCATGTTGGTGCATCTGGGCATAAATGAGAAAATGGAGGCCCCCAGCTAAAAAAAAATTGTCCCTGATTTATGGAGGCCATTGGGTGGTCGCCCCTTTTGAATTTCCTTTTCCTAGTTTAAAAATAGATTATTCTCGTAGAATATAATCGGTTTATAACTTCTTTTCTGTCGTACTTCCCTCGTGTCTCCTTTCTGTTGTGTGTTCATGATCATTTTTATTCTTCCTTCTTTTATACCTTTTTTCTTTCTCTTCTCTTTTGTGATGATTATTTGGTTTAGGTGCATCAATAGAAATTAAAGCATATTTAGTAGCTGCTATATTTGAATCTTCTAAACTAGTTTTATTATTCTCATCATTTTCGTTTGATCCGGACTTAAGTAATTTTGTAACTGGAACTACAGTTTCATGTATATAAGGTATTGGATTTGTCATTGGATAACTTGGGTTGATTTCATTGCCGTCAGTTGATCCAGATCTAAGTAATTGATTAACAGGGTAGTTTGTGTTTATTTCATTGAAATTAGATTGGGTGTCTATAATATCATTATTATTTTGTCCATAAAACTGGACTCCAGGCTGTCCGTATGTTGTTGGCCCCATTCCCATACCCATTCCCATTCCAGGTTGTCCATAAGCAGGGTAAGGTTGATACATTGGAGACATAGGGGGATATCCTCCATAAAAACCTCCTGGATAGCCCATTGGGGATCCCATTGGGGATCCCATGGGGTATCCCATTCCCATTGGGGGACCCATGGGGTATCCCATTCCCATTGGAGACCCTGGCATCATTTGGGGTTGCATCATTTGAGGCATTGGTGACCCAGCGTTACTATCATAACATCTAGAACACCTCATATGGTGGTGTATACCAGTGGTTGCTGTACCAGATGATATGTGGTCGTAACAACCCTGGCAATTATGGAATGTTTGTTGTCCACCACAGTTTACAAACGGATAACTGGGGGTGTAATAACATCGAGGTTGATTTTGAGGGACGTAGAATAGTTTGTTATGGCAACCAGAATTATCGCAGTAGTTTTGATTTTGAGCGTGGACTATGGTCGCAATGCAGAATGGACCGCATTTCTTATGGCGATAATGGAAACACCGCATGAAGGGGTGGTAGTTTGTTTTGACACATTGTCGCGGACTGACGACATAACAGCATTTTTCTCCCGTCTCCGGATCTGTTTCTGGCCTTGGTTGTATTGCCCCACCCCCACTAAATTGGCTACTCATACTAAATTGATCACTTCTCTTCAAGGTGATGTTATTGAAATTGGTATTATTGATTTTGATGGGAATATCAATTAAATTGGTATTGTTGATAATATTGTGTAAGTTAATAATAGTAGTAATATTGTGTTTGGCGGTGTTATTAATACTACTGCTTTCTCCTACATTTATGTCTACCTCTGAATTTGAACTTGAACCTTGTTGATTTATTCGGTCTTTGCATTCTTTCTTGCATTCTGTTCTGCAGTAATTAGTCTTGCATTGATTGTGACAGGTTTTGTGGCAACATAGATTTGTTGCGCATGTTTCACTGCAGCACTGTCTGAAAATTTAAAAAAAAGTTCAGAGGGTGTGGTTATTTTGAGCGAATAACAAATGAGCTATTGGTTCAGAAAATGTTACTTCACTAATTTGAAAACCTCTACCATTTAAAATAATATTTGTTTCCTTGAGAAAATATCTTGAGAATACTTCTGCAAATCGATATATAATAAGAGATTAAATAGCAGTTTTCAGTGGTTTTAACGCTAGTCTAGACTCGACAGAATTTTTAAGAATTGGAATTCTTTCGAAACTGTACAAAAAAATACAATGGCAATATTATCCATGGTTTATTTTAACTGGCTTTAGGCATTGTATTTTACTTTCTGGTTAAAGTCTCTTATAAAAAAAAATCTGTTGTGGCCAGCACAATACCTCTCGCCACTTCCTTTTTTTGGTTAAGTATAGGGCGCGAACAGTCATGTTACATTGTTGGTCTTGACAAGCAGATGTGGAGGCCCGTTTCAGAATGATAATTAGTAATTATGTACCTACCAGGAGTGTGGAATTTACTTGACGAGGAAAATAAATCACATGGAATTGGAAAATCACTAAATTAAGAATGAGAAATTATGATATATGACATCTATATACATAATTACTAGCTATAATTCTGACACATGACTGCTCGCACCTTAATGTATTTAACATTTCTTGTATACTTACACTCTACACCAAAAATTCTACTTATATCTATTCCATATATTTAGATTTTTTAAATTTAAATTCATTCTATGAAGAAATTTTGTCCTACTCTTTTAATTTTTCGAGATGTTTCCAATTCATTGTCGGAAGTAACAGCATATATGAAGGGTATGTGTAATATACATATTATATTAAATATTAAACTATTAATGCAATAAGAAATAATATAATGTATGAACTTCCCAGAAAAAATCTTCAGTAATGTCTCCGGATTTCTGACACTGACATTTTTTGACAATTTAAATTTTCAACTATTTTCCATGGCATTCTTTCGGCTGATTTATTACAACAGATTATTTTATATATTATATTTCTTTTATCTCTAAATCTATAGAATATATAATAAAATATTTAAATGTATCAGATAGAGAATTTAATTTTTTTTAATATTACCACGAAAATTTTTCAAAAAATAATATTTAGAAGAATTTTTTTCAAGAATCTTCTACTTCCGGTTGTCCAATTGTTACCAAAACCTTTTCAGATCTTCCCATGAATGTCCGATTGGTAAATACGTAGTTAAACAAATTTAAAGTCTTATAGTTTTTGAGTAATCGTTCTTCCAACATCCCACATACACACACACATATACACACACATACATACACACACACACACATCCACACACACACACACACACACAGACATCATAGTAAAAATGTTAAAATCGGATTGTAGGGACCTTAAAACGTGCTTATTCAATAAAATCTGGATATGCGATTTTTAGCATGAATCCAATACCTCTCTTAGCGACAGGTAAAAATCTGTTATGGCCAGCACAATACCTCTCGCCATTTTCATTTTATGTTGCATAGGGCGCGAGCAATTATGTGACTTTGTTAGCCTTGGCAAGCAGATATGGGGGGCCCGTGTCAAAATGACAGCTAGTAATAATGTACATAGGTGTCAAGTATCATAAAAGTTTTCATTGAAAACATTATGATTTTCCAAATCCATGTGGATTATTTTTCTCGACAAGTATATTCCATACTATGGATGACAAATAAACATCAGAATATTTTAAAATTTTGAATGAAAAATTATGACATTTGACAATTGTGACATCTATGTCATTAACTACTAGCCGTCATTCTGACACGGATCCTCTTATCTGCTTGAATTTTTCATGTCATTTATAACTGCAATGAAAAACGCAAATATTTACCTGCAAGCTGAAGGACACTCGCATTCAGGACAGTCAGGCAAGCAGGTCTCTTCACAGTTCTGGCAGTCCACATACTCGCAGGACTCGACATGATTAAGCAAGGGACAGCCTACCGAGCGTTTATGTCGTTTGTTCTCGTCCAGGCATGTGATATACGCCGTATATTCCGTAAAACTGGCACACGGATCTGTAGGTTCCTCCACACAGTTTTCTTGTTCCGCTAGGCTTGTCGTAGCTAGACACAGCCACATCATTCCAATCAGAAGGATGGACTTCATCTACATCAGAAAAGGCATTTTTTAACACATATTTATTTATTTAATCATGAAAAGTACAATATACACATAGAACCCATAATACGAGCCCAAAACTATATTAGTTTTACCGCAATGGCATTTCATTCTATTACAAAAAACTCAATAAATATTTTATTCTTACGAGAATATAATTCCTTAGTCATATGACATGTTTTCCGCCAATCAACATTCAGAATCTCCCTAGCTACGCGTTTATCACAGCGATGATAAAAAACAAGCAAATAAACACCGTATTTATAGTCGTTACTAAGGGACTTGTTTTCTTTATTTATGACATTGACAATTAATTTTGAGTATAAAAATAAATAATAACAATAATTCAAACTCCGAAATATTAAATAAAACACGTAAGTACCATGTTTTAATACAATATGAATATGTATATCAAAAGTTAGGTTAGGTTAGATTGCAAAAATTCATTATATTCTCTCATTAAATATAAGCTCGTGATATGATTAATAATCGAAGATATTGCTCGTGAAACCGGAGCAGCACATTTCAACTCGTCCTTCGGACTCGTGAAATCTGCAGCTCGGTTTCACTCGAGAATATCATCGATGATAATCATATCACTTGTTATATTACGTATGAAAATAGTTTCGATAACAATTAGGTTTTAAACTAAATTAAATTAAGTTGAGTATAGAGTAAGGCCTTGGTGATCCAGATTTTTAATATTCTTTATTTATTTCAGAACATCGGACGTTTCGAACCAAAGTGGTTCATCTTCAGCATTAATAAAATTTGTATGGAAAAATCCAACATCGGTTCACATTTTGTCATAACTATTAGAAGTTATAAATATAAAAAACTAATAAAGCAATATAATAAAGGTCGAAAATGCAATACAATTTGATAAAAACCGCACCCATCTTAAGCTTATGAGTGACTTAATAGCACTACTGTAGTGCAAGGCCTTACTCTATATTCAACGAAATTTCCAACTGATCCTTCTCGACTCAACTAAATTAAATTAACTATAACATACAAATTAGAATAGTGCGGCCATTTATAAATTTTGCACTCAGTAGGCGGTGTATGATTCAACTGTTGACAAAACATTTGATATATTGTTGAAAACAACAAAGTGCTTGACATTTGTTGTAAGTAATAAGTTTTTACACAAAAATGGCTCGTGATAAACCATATAGTCAAGACTTAAGAAAATTTATAATTAATGCCCATGCATATGAACGGCATTTCGGCAAGAAAAATTTCGATTTCACATTCGATTCCGCGATCAACAGTACAAGGTATTATTAATTTGTTTAAAGAAAATGGTAATATTATGAACACAGTGAACTTCTATGCTGATCATTGATCATTGAGCTTTAAGGAAAATTGTAATACAATATCGCCGATCTAATGACCGAGATATTTACCGTAAAATGGAGGGAAATGATCGGAAAACAAATTTCGGTATCTACTACTACAAGAAATATGAAACAAATAGGATACAAGTTTTATGAAGTTGCGGCATATCTAAACAACTAGAGACTTGTTTAACTACGGATTCCTCAAACATTAATGGGAATAGTTCAATAGGTTTTGGTAACAATTGGACAACCGAAAGTAGTTAGTAGTTTCTTAAAAAAATATTATTTAAAAAAAAATTAAAGAACATTAAATTCTCCATCTGAAACATATATTTTATTATATTTCCTACAAATTTAGATATAATATATTAGATATTAATATTACATATATCCTTAAGAAATATCGCTAATCCTGTTAATGAATTGAAGGAATCTTGAACATTTCAGAGGAGTAGGACAAAATTCCTCATAGAAAGAATGAATTGATATAATTAGAATTATTTTTGTGTACAAGAAATGTTAAATTCGATACTTATGTAACATAAAATGGTAATGGCGAAAGGTTATGTGCTAGTTAAGTAAAAGTGAAATAAGTATGGTATAACATGGAACCTGATGAGTGTGCACAGTTAGTTGATACAATGCCTAACAGAATTAAAGCCGTTATAGTGAATAACGGATGTGCAACGCAATATTAAAATAGAAGCCGAACTATTCTGATTCTTGTGTTACAGTTAATTTAATTTAGTTTAAAGCCTAATTGTTATCGAAACTATTTTGTTTTTGCTCTTAATTTAAGCTGAAAATGTATATTTTACGATAATAATATAATTTGTGTAAGAATAAAATATTCATTGAGTTTCTTGTAATATATGAAGTGTCATTAAGGTTAAATATTATGCCGGTCGAACATTATGATGCCAAAATTATTTCGAATTTTAAATGGCACAAAAGTGACCCCTATGGTGCACTCTCCACGCCAGCAATGAGTGACCGTGAGGTGACGCCTGCTAAACGCCCACATAGTACGAATACGAGTATTTCATCATCATTACTGGTATTTACGTACAACGCAGATTTGGCACACCCAGCAATGCGTAATATACAGTGATGATATATTTCTTTATTTATTTTACATATTTAATACTTAAATAATTTACCATGAATTTACACGAAGAAGCCAAAATTATTACAATAAAAGAAAATTCAAGAATTTAGATACTTTTTAAGCTGTATTTGAATTTATGTGGTGACATTAAAAAAAAAAATCTGCTAGTTCGTTTACAAGGTAGACAATCGGGCCTATTCTGTGGAAAAAAATTAGCAACTGATTAAAATTGTTATCTAAAATATATCGATTTGACAACTAAAAATCCAAGTTTTTTATATGCCAATTTACTTGATTGTTGAAAATTTTAGACGACATGCTAAAAATTTACCAGTGAGTTACATAATCTCAGAAACAGGGTTACTTTTGTGATAGGTATTTGAAAATTGGAAATTAGAAATTTTCAAGTTTTGTTTGATGAATCACAACCGGTATCCAACATAGCCATACAAATATGATAAAATATTTGTTATAGTCTCAATTTATTCGTAATCGTTACCTATAAAAAGAGTTTGGTAGACAAATATTTAATTTTGGTATCAAAAATAGGTATTATTTGAGCATTAAAATGCTTAAATTTTGTACTTAAAATTACTCTTCTTTAATACTAGCAAGAACAAAAATTTTGAAAAAATAATATTTAGAAGATTTTTTTTTAAGAATCTGCTACTTCCGTTTGTCCAGTTATTACTAAAATCTTTTCAGCTCTTCCCAGTAATATCCGATTGAGAAATACGTAGTTAAACAGATATTAAGTATAGTTATTGAGAAATCGTCCTTCCAACGTCCCACACACATACACACACACACACACACACACAGACCTCATCGTAAAAATATGAAAATCGGATCTGCATATGCGATTTTTAGCATGAATCCAATACCTCTCTCAGCGCGAGGTAAAAAAATTAAGTTAAATATTTTTTGAACATTTTAACGAATTTTTAATTATTTATTCACGAACAGACGGGTTACTTGCAACGATGCTAAGTAGATAATTAAGAAGTCGACATTGCCAAAATCATAGTTTGGGTACATTAGACAAAGCGTTTTTAGTTATTTAGCTATCTAATATGTTAATAAGGGCGATTAATAATCGAAACTTTTGTTTTTCTTAAACTATTTTTTTCTAATTTTATAGTTTTTCTTTTGTAGTATTTTATTAATGAAAAGTAATATTTTTTTTTGTATTATAAAATATAAAATAAACATTTATTGCATATTAATATTTTCTGCATAGAATTACTTTTTCTGAAATTAAAATTGAAAAAGTATAGGTCTGCAAAGATACTTTCAATCACAAGTATACTCATTTTTTTATAATAAATTATTTTTGCCTAATAAATTTTGACATTTGAAAATTATAAGTCAATAGTGGGAAAAATTTCTAAATTGAAAAGTATAAAGTGCAAAGTTGCAAAGTTTTTTGTGAACTATTCTCTATAGTTGCCTAGTTACACAAACATTTCGGGATTTTTATCAATATAGAAATATTTTGGATTGATAAAATTATCTTTTTGTTGAATCAACTTTTTTTTATCTTGTAGATTATATTTGTTATAGGTTTCACTTTTGGTTTTAAGGCTAATTAAACATTGACAATATTCTGCTGATAACAAAACAATAAAAATGTTTTATATATTTTGGAGGGAACAAATAATCATGTTATATAAAAAATAGAATAATTTCATATATTTAAATTGGTCGTCAATGAAATATGTAAATAGAATAGAAAAATTGTTTTTATATAAAAATAACAATCATGAATAGTTTATGAAATTATTTTCAAATATACAGTTACTTATGATTTTAATTAATTTACATTAGCGTATGTGAATATTACAAATTTGTAATCGTATTATAATAATATATGTACTCGTCACTCCTATGTATTTCTATGGGATATACAGGTGTTTCCTTTACACAACCAGCGCTTTTTTGGGCGAACTAATGACTTTAGAGCAAAATGTTTTATACAAAAAATAATCAAGAATAAGGGGCTAATTTATCAGTAATAACAAATTGAAAATTCTACAAATGGTTCTCAAATGGTAGAACAAAATTATATTTTTTGAATGGTACTCTATACAATTTTTTTGCCCATTAAATAAAAATTTCTTTTCTGATTTCAACGATATAAATATTGTATAGGATTGTATGACAATTATTTCGAGAAAGATGGTATTAAAAATAATATAATATTGCATTAGGCTGTTATAGGTACACAAGTATTGATATGTGTATTACCTAGGTTACACTAGCAGTAAAGCCATTTTTTATTACATTACTTCTAATTTTGAATACGATTTTTCTCGAAATAATTGTTATTCAAACCTATACAATATTAACATCGTTGAAATCAGAAAAAAAAATCTGATGTGACCAACACAATACCTCCCGCCATTTATCTATGGGGTATAATTTTTATATTACCTACTTTATAAATTTATCCATAGAATATATAGAAAAAGTATTAAAGCAAACTTGTAGAAAATGGAATAATCTTTAATTTTTATAATAACAAATTGCGAAAAAAATACATTTAAAGGTATTTTTTGAAGAAATACATGGTTTCAAAACTTTCTGAATGATAGTATTTGAGTTAGAGCGTAAAGAGGATCCACACCTACACACACACATACACACAGACATCATCGTGAAAATGTTAAAAATGGATTATAGGGACCTTAAAACGTGGTCATTTACCAAAATCTCGATATGCGATTTTTAGCACGATCCCTATACCTCCCTTACCAGGGGCAGCGGGAGGTAAAAACTCTATATAATGGGCTAAAAAATTATATAGGGTACCATTTAAAAGTATATTATTTTATTCTATCGTTAGAGAACCACTGCTTGAATATTCGGTTTGTTATTACTAACAAATTAGCCACTTATTCTTGATCATTTTTTGCACATTTTTCTCTAAAGCCATTAGTTCGCCTAAAAAAGCGCTGGTTATTTTAAAGGAAAGCCCGTATAATTTTTATGTACAGGTTAACCATAAAGATAGCAACCAGTAAAAATTTTAAATAGAGGGAAGGGAAAATATTGGAGAAAGCAGTCAGTTGTTTGATTGTTTATTTAAAGAAAAATTCCAACAATAACGATGTTTCGGATGTTTCAGGATTATATTGATATTTTTAAATTTGAAACTTATGTAGTATTTAATATAAAAAGAGGATATTATGTTTCAAATCTATAAACATCAACATAACCTTGAAGATGGATTATTAATCCGAAACGTCTGTATTGTTGAAATTTTTCTTTAAATAAAAAATCAACCTAATTGCTTTCTCCAATGTTTTCACTTCCCTCTATTCATAAAAAAGCCGATTAACTCCATAATTAAAATTTTAAAAATAAATTACATGTTTATTGTCCTCTTGAAACAAGTTTATTCTACGTTAAAATAACTTATTTAACGTCTTGTATTATTTCATATGTTGTTATATTCCCTTGGAGGTACATTTTATATTATAATTCTTTTTATTTTTATTTTTATTCTCTTGATGTTATACCTCTATTTTAAATTATATAAATAAATAAAAACACTAATTTAATATCTAATCGATTTCGGTTTATTAAAATAAAAAGAATTATAACTCATTTAAATTTATAAAATCTATTCAAATTGTATAATTTTTTTTTTGCCTGAACATAAAAATAGTAACCACTTACATGTACTAGTTAATTTTCTGATATTAAACATATCATGTATTTGTTTCAAATACTTGAAAAATGTATTGAAGAGACTGGGAGTCATTTTGAATATTTGTTGTAAAATCATTTTGTTTTGTTATTAAGTATTCCTTATTCTTATTTTCTGTATTATTATGACAAAAAATATTATTCCGTTTAATAATAATAGTTACAATTGTTTTAGTTCATTTTACTTTTTAATAATGTAACATATGCATTATTTTACATGATTGTGAAGCAAATTTGATGTACTTTTCAAATTTGTAAAATAATATAGTATGTTCCATTTGAAATTCAAAGTTGATATTAATTACTAATAAACCGGAAGTGGTATCATACATACGTCATCAAATAGCTTATATGTTGCTGTATAAATCATGTTATATGAAATAAATTACTAACTTAATAAATAAGTGAGATATTTACTGGGTCCACTAAAATATAACACCCTGTATATGTATATAATTGGCGGTAATATCTGTATTTAATGAGATTCGAAAATAAAAATGATATTTCACAAAATGATATGTCTAAAATATTTAATTTACTAAGTCCGCAGTATAGCGTATAATAAGCCGTTTTGAAGTAAAGGTGCTATTAATCATTGTACAATATTTGCTATCTTTTGTAGGTCGTAATTTGCCAAAACAAAACAAAAAGTAAAATTTAGAATTTTGGGAACAATTTTGAAGTTTGAATTAAATGTAGAAGGCCGTAGGTTCCGATAAATTTATGACCATAGTTATAAACAGGGATGGGATAACGTTAACGAATTGTTACGTTATTTCATAACGTTATAAAAAAATTAACTCGTAACATAACGTTATAAATAACAAATAACGTTATAATGTTATTTTTGTTTCGTTATTATAACGTAACAATAACCGTATTTTTTAAGTTTGTAAGAAAAATTCATTAAAAATTAAAAATAATGTATTAAAAGAACTAACACCCATCTTATTCTAGAAATGAAATAAAGTGTTCAACATGTGTATTTGACCACTACTGATATCTATTTGTTATAAAACAGGAAATAAATTATTAGGAAATTATACTTTCAAACGGCAAAAATCTTGTAAAATTTGTAAACTTGGATACCGTTATAGTGAAACGTTATTTGTTATGTTAAGGTTACATAAGGTTATTTTATAATTATAACGATATTAAAAAAAATAAAATGAAAAGTTATAACGTTATCGGGTATTGTTACGTTACGTTTTCCATCCTTGGTTATAAGTCACTTTATTTTATACAATGGACGTTTCGGACAACATGTAGATGTTGTTAAACGTTGAACTTTAAGCACGTTTAACAACATCTATATGATTTATTATCCCTTGTTGAGTATGGACAAATATTCGAAACGTCCATGGTGTAAAATAAAATGAAATAACTATCAAATCAAAATAAAAAATAAAGAAAGTTAATAAAATAATTTAAATTCGCAAATCATTTATCCTTTAGCGACGAAAAAAATATGTTTCTACTGCTAATAAAGCTAATTATTAATAAATTAAATTTTCAATATAAAAAGTTAGGCATCTGTCAAATGCGTTGGTACTAAAATAAAAATAAATAAATAAAAAGTGGAGTTAGTCGCTTTGGCCCGTGAACGACTATGTACGCCAGTACATACTTGTTTAGTAAAACATTAAATAAATGAAATAACAAAACTATTAGTAACATTTCACAATCAGAAAATAAAATATTAAAATTAAATTTGAATATAAAATTTATAGACTGTTATTCAAAACTATAACGTATAAAGTTAAATAAACTATGGTATATAGTTACCATGTTCGCGTTTATATTGCAATTTAAACAAACACAAATATTTTAACACTTTTTTTTTACAAAAACGAGTAAACAGAAGGAAATAACTAGCACGGTAAGCCACTTATCTATCAAATAGTGATCGCACTTACTTTGAACTTAGCAGTCCCGATGTCAAAGCAAATCTAAGCTCCATTCAATCGCTGCGAACGGTTTTTGAAGCGACAAATCTGATGAAAAATGTTGCATTATTTGTTTTTTTACTGATAGGACCGCATTGTGTGATTAAGGGCTATGAATGGGTGCAATTTTACTTATTTAGGTCACCTGTGTCGTAGATCAACCAAAATGTTGATCTACATTTTGTATCATTGTACTATACAGTATTGGCCATAAAGATAGCAAAATTAATGTTCTCTTCGTTTAATTATATTTATAAAATTTATTTAATTTGTGTAACTTTTCGTTTTGGACATAAAAATAGCAACCACTAGTTTATTTTCTGAATTTCAAAGTGTGTCATGTCATTGTTTAAAAAATCTGATGTGGCGAGCACAATTACCTATCAATTCAACGTATTTTGTACAAATTCCACATAGAAATTTTCTTGCAAACTATTCTATGGGCGTTTTCTTTTTAGGGGCGAAATGAACTGATCTTACCTCATACTGAACTGAACCGAACTACTCCTAAAAAGAACAGTATGTTTCTTAAAATAAGAAGAAAATAAAAACATATATAGCATTATATTTATAACATAAGAATCAGCTGAATTTGCTTATGGCTATAATCTGTTGTATTACCTTATGTGATTTGTTTTTGCCACTTTAAATTATTTTACATTTTTATATTTCCAGTAAAATCATTTCACAAAGATATTATGTAAATTTTATTTTACACTGACATCTGTCAATTAGTATCTAATATTTGAATATTTTAACTGTTTCTATGGTGCAGTTTTTAGTAGCATTAGGTTGCAAGATATTTCTTTATAATTATTTATCTCTAAATTTATTGAATATGAAGAAAAAAAATTAATTAAATCGAATAGAGAATGATATATTCTTCTATTTATAATATAAAAGGTCAAAAAATGATATTTAACGGCGTTTTGTCAAGAAAAACTGTATCTCTTCTTTCGTTCTATGAAAAATTGTGTCCCACTATTCAAATTCATTGATGGTTTTAGTGGTATTTCTTAAGGATATATGTAATATTAACATACCTATAATTTAAATATCGAGTAGTCTTGAAGGATCATGTGTAGATTTCAAGGTCAATTAAATAATTTTTAAGGCCTTCCTGATCCAGTTTGGAAAAACGTTTATTTTTCATTTTTTAATAGGACGTTTCGGACCAAAGTGGTCCATCTTCAGCTTAAAAAGCAGAAAGAAAATTTAATACAATAATGTGATGTAAAACATTGTTAAGAAAAACGTATTTTATAATTTAAATACATATTTAATTAATAATATAATAATATACTAAATGTACTCGTACCTCCCAGAAAAATCTTCCAGTAATGCTGATTTTTGACACTGACATTTTGCATTTATCTGTCCATTACAAACATTTATATATCTTAAATGTTTTTTGGGCAACGAGATTTATTACAACAGATTATTCTATATTATTATATACTATATATCCAAACCTATACGAGATATAATAAAAAAAATAATGTGTTAGATTGAGAATTTAATTTTCTTTATTATTTGTAGTAACAAATTTTCAAAAAATAATATTTAGATTTTTTTTAGAAACTATCACTTCCGGTTGTCCAATTGTTACCAGAACCTATTCAACTCTTCCCATTACTGTTAGAGTGAGGAATCCTTTGTTACACAGGTCTTCAGTCCTATAGAATTTGAGAAATCTTATCTACAACATCCTAACACTCACACCCACACCCATCCACACACACACACTGACATCATCGTAAGAATGTTATAATCGGATTATAGCGACCTTAAAACGTGCTTATTCACTAAAATCTGGATATGCGATTTTAACATGAATCCAATACCTCTCTTAGCGAGAGGTAAAAATGTACACTCATTTATTGCACCGTTTACGCAGTTTTGATGACATATTTACCGAAAACTGTGTACAAAGCAATTGGTATATACCGTGATGGCATATTTTTAATTTATTTACGCAGTTTTGAGATAAAACATAAATAAGATACATAAATATAATACATAAGAAATGACCAAATATTATCTCTTATGTCTTATCATTATGTGTTATGTCAAAATGTCCCTAGTTTCTAAATGAAATAGGTTAGTGTGACATTACTTTTATAATATTGTACAGTAAAATTTTTGAAAGATGTCCGATCAAGGTAATCTACGAATGTATGAATTCAGATTTTTGCTCCGCGTATTCTGACAAATTCAGTAGTGTCGTTTGCTTAGTTTTTATGAAGGTACATAAGATACTACTGTTATTTTATTATTATAAAAATATGTTACAATAAAAGCATTCAAAATTAAAACATAAGTCAACTGGTAAGTTTATTAGCAAATGTAAAACCAAATATGTGAAAAATAAGATACTGACACAATGTCAGTGATACTGACAGAAAATAACATATTCGTACGGCTATGAATCAAGGTAATGTATCTGAATTAATATATACGCTTACGTTATAGCGAAAGTATTATCAACAACAAGCATCGTTTTAAAGTGGAATGTCCTAACTTAGTCGAAACAATATGAATTTTTGAAAGACAAACGTGTTATATCCATCCTTATCGAACACGCTTATAGACTGCAATGGAGAGAGATAAATGTATGCCAATTTGTTAATTCGTTCATGGTACAAATAACCTTGATCGGACATCTTTAAATAATTTTACTGTAGTTACAGAATTTATGCCTCGCTAGTGTGCAATAATTTTTTTAAGAGTGGATTCGTGATTCTATTTTCCCCGACAAATAAATATATATTTTCTATGATTGGTTGAAAGTCTTGACACTTATGCTTTATGTAAATTGCATAAATAGATTTTATCGCTATGTATTATGGATTATCACTGTTTTATTTTTATTCTTACGAAAAGTTGTATAAACTTGTTGTTGAGAGCGAATAGTACTGAAAAAGAGATCAAACTAGCAGTATCATTGCGTGGCAGGAAAGAGATTTTTGACAGCTAAAATTTGTGTGCCAAAAATATGTTATTGTGATGCAAATCTGTAAAGATAATTGTAATTGTGTGAATTTGGATGATTATTTGTGTAAAACGAGTTAAATAAAGGTATTTGATTGTAATAAAAACATAATATATTATACTGAAGAATGGTAATACAGAAATAATATTTAGTTTTAAACATGAATAAATGATAAATTATTAATTTATTGGGGCGTAAAAATTGAAAATTATTAAGAAAAAATCTGATGTGGCCAGCACAATACCTTCCGTCAATCCTATGTATAACGTATAAATTCCATACATAATTTTTCTTGGAAAAGATTCTAAATTTCCAGTAAAATTATTTCATAAACAAACTATTGAAATTGCACTTGACACTGACATCTTCTTCTTCTTTAGCTTTTCCCATTCGTTAGGAGTGATATTTTTGCGTGTCGTTCTCATTCGGTTCTTTTTCTCTCAAGTCTTCCGCAATACAGTCCTTCCATCTTGTCTTTCTCTGTTTCTTCAACCTCCTATTACTAAACTACTCATTCTTGTTCAAATATAATTCTTCATTTCTCCTCATGACATGTTCAAAGCAATGTAATCGTCTTTCTTGTATTTTTCTAGAAAATTGTACACTAGAGTTATTTTATTACCGTATCTTTCCGTGTGTTCTCCAACATCTACTTCAACATCCCCATCTCTGCCACATTAATTTACTTTTTATTCATACTGACATCTGCCAATTAGAATTATATGAATATATTAGCAGTTTCCATGTTTAGCATAGCTGGCTGAATTATAAAATTTAATTTCTTTAAAATTCTTTAACTCTGTATCTATTGAATATGAAGTATAAAATGTAATCAAATCGTATAGTATAGAGAATAATATATTCTTTAAGTTATAATAATATTAAATGTCAATAAATCAAATTTAACTGTTAAATCTTCAAATGAGGGTACTTCCGGTTCACCGATTATAACCAAAATCTAATCACTTGTTCTTCTGGATGTAAACTTGAGGAATACGAAAAAAATATAATTTTTGGAATCGTGGTATTGAAGTTATGGGATTCACACACACACAGACACACACACAGACACACACACACATACATACATACAGACATCATCGTAAAAATGGTAAAATCATATTATAGGGACCCTAAAACATGCTTATTCAGTAAAAACTCATCATTGAATTTTTTGACCAAAGACAATACCTTCCTTACCTAAAGGTGACGGAAGGTAAAAATGAAAAAAAAACAATTATAGTGTGTGTGTGTCAAAAGTTCCGGATCCCATTTTCGGATTAGTTAATTTATATATTTTTTATCGGCGTTATAGTTGGCTTTGACACAATTCGTACAAAGTGATTTATTGTGTTTTCTGAAGTATATAAATTAGAACAATGAGTATAATTAAATAGAGAAACAATTGAAATAAACAATTAATTATCTGTAACTAATTTTTACCTTCCGTCACCTTTAGGTAAGGAAGGTATTGTCTTTGGTCAAAAAATTCAATGATGAGTTTTTACTGATTAAGGATGTTTTAGGGTCCCTAAAATACGATTTTACCATTTTTACGATGATGTCTGTATGTATGTATGTATGTGTGTCTCTCTCTCTCTCTCTCTGTGTGTGTGTGTTTGTGTGTGTGTGTGTGTGTGTGTGTGTGTGTGTGTGTGTGTGTGTGTGTGTGTGTGTGTGTGTGTGTGTGACAAAAGTTCCGGATCCCATTTTCGGATTAGTTAATTTATATATTTTTTATCGGCGTTATAGTTGGCTTTGACACAATTCGTAAAAAGTGATTTATTGTGTTTTCTGAAGTATAAAAATTAGAACAATGAGTATAATTAAATAGAGAAACAATTGAAATAAACAATTAATTATCTGTAAATGATTTTTACCTTCCGTCACCTTTCGGTAAGGAAGGTATTGTCTTTGGTCAAAAAATTCAATGATGAGTTTTTAATGAATAAGCATGTTTTAGGGTTCCTATAATACGATTTTACCATTTTTATGATGATGTCTGTATCTGTGTGTCTGTGTGTGTGTGTGTGTGTGTGTGTGTGTGTGTGTGTGTGTGTGTGTGTCTGTGTGTGTGTGTGTGACAAAAGTTTCGGTTCCCATAACTGCAATACCACGATACCAAAAATTATATTTTTTTCGTATTCCTCAAGTTTACATCCAGAAGAACAAGTGATTAGATTTTGGTTATAATTGGTGAACCGGAAGTAGCCTCATTTGAAGATTTAACAGTTAAATTTGATTTATTAGCATTTAACGTTATTATAACTTAAAGAATATATTATTCTCTATATGATTTGATTACATTTTATACTTCATATTCAATAGTTACATAGTTAAAGAATTTTAAAGAAATTAAATTTTATAATTCAGCCAGCTATGTTAAACATGGAAACTACTACTATATTCATATAATTCAAATTGACAGATGTCAGTATCAATAAAAATAAATTAATGTGGCAGAGATGAGGATGTTGAAGTAGATATAGGGGAACACGCGGAAAGATACGGTAATAAAATAACTCTAGTGTTACAAGTTTCTAGAAAAATATAAGAAAGATTTGCAACTTTTAATAGTTTTTCATAAAAAAAAACGCAGTTAAATATCATTTATTGACATAATGTTATTAGACATTTTAAAGAATATGTTATTCTCTGTACGATGTGGTTGCATTTTATACTTCATATTCAATAGATATAGAGTTAAAGAATTATAAAGATATTAAATTTCATACATCATCCAGCTATGCGAACCATGAAACCTGCTAATATATTTAGATAATTCAAATTGACAGATGTCAATATCAATGAAAATTAAATGAATGTATCAGAGATGAGAATGTTGAGATAGATGTTGGGGAAGTCACAGAAAGATACGGCAAGGAATGCAAGAATAAGAGAAATAACTCTAGTATTAGAAGTTTCTAGAAAGATATAAGAGAGACGATTACATTGGTTTGAACATGTCATGAGGAGAGACGAAGAATATATTGGAAGAAGAATGAATAGCTTAGTAATAGAAGGCGCAAGAAACAGAGGATAACCAAAGCTGGAAAGACTGTATTGCGGAAGACTTGAGAGAAAAGGAACTATATGAGGACGACACGCAAAACAGAAATGAGTGGAAGAAAATAAAACATAGCGACCCCTAACGAATGGGAAAAACTAATGAAGAAGATGTCAGTGTCAATTATTTCATAAACAAACTATGTAAGTTTGTTTATGAAATAATTATACTGGACATTTAGAATCTTTTGTACGAAAATTTATGTATGGAATTTATACATAATACACAGGATTGACGGAAGGTAATGTGCTGGCCACATTCGATTTTTTTTTTTGGTCCAGTATATATTTAGCATAGATATCTTTTATAGGTAAATATTGACTAAAATGCTGAGCGCCTGCAAATTTCCAAATCTGGCTATGCCACTGGGAAAAGTAAACGCACCACCCGGTAAAAATGTTCCGTATTTACCGAAATATTTCAAAATTTATGTAGAATTTTAAGTTAAAAATTGTATAATGTAATGTTAATGATATGTGATGACATAATCTACAATCTGCACTATTCTCTGAGGTGAACGATCTGTGCTGAAAGTGCATTTATCATTTTATCTTTAGGTAAATAAATTTGACTCACTGCCGCATTGAACGAACAGTTTGTATTTATAAAAATTTAAGGTGAATGCTCGCTGCAAATAAAATTGCATCTGGGGTTCAAATAATTTACTAGGTTGCAGATAAGATACAAGATGTTTTTCAGAAATTGATGTGTTTATATTAAAATTATGTCACAGGCACAGGAACTTTAAATGACACGGAAAATATTTGAACATGATAATATTGAAATAGATACAGTGTTTAGATTTCAATTTAGCGATATATCTATAAAACTTCAGCAGGAACTAGATCTAGGTAAGGTATTCTTATTAAAAAAGAATGAATTGAAGAAGGTAAACATAGAAAATATTTGATGATAAAATATAGGTAAATAGGTACCATTTTCATTCCAGCAAAAATTTCTTGTAGATAACAAATTAGGTTATGTTTATTGGACAGTAATGTACAAGTCCAATTCTGGGGTGACGGCAATTTTGAGCATACATTTTTATTTAAAATATTTCCATTTAACAGTAGGCTTGTATGCAACTGGAGGAATGGTTTGAAGCAGTGTCAAATTAGGCAAGTGCTAGGGACCTCGGTTTCAGGGTGGACCCGAAAATTTTGTTCATTCACCAGATATTAAAGTATATATTGAGATATAAATTAAATAATATAAAACTAATAGAGGGAGAAAAAAATCTGATGTGGTCAGCACAATACCTTCCGTCAACTCTACGTATTTAGTACAAATTCCACACAGATTTTTTTTTGCCAACTTATCTATGGGCGTTGTCTTTTTAGGGGAGAAATGAACTGATCTTATGTCATACTGAACTGAAGTACTCCTAACAGTATGTTTCTTAAAATAAGAAGTAGAAAATAAAAACATATATAGCATTATATTTATAACATAATATATATTATATTTCCAGTAAAATCTTTTCACAAAGATATTATGTAAATTTTATTTGACACTGACATCTGTTAATTAGTTGAATATTATAACTGTTACCATGGTGCAGCTATTAGCAGCATTAGGTTGTAAGATATTTCTTTATAATTCTTTATCTCTAAATTCATTGAATATGAAGAAAAAAATATAATTACATCGAATAGAGAATAACATATACTTTTATTTATAATAACATAAAAGGTCAAAAAATGAAATTTAACAGCGTTTTTTCAAGAAATATTGTTAAACTCTTCAAATTAGGGTACTTCCGGGTAACCAATCATAACTAAAATCTAATCAACACACACACCCACACATACAGACATCATCGTAAAAATAGTAAATTCGTATTGTAGGGACGCTAAAACATGCTTATTCATCAAAAACTCACCATCGAATTTTTTGACCAAAGACAATACCTTATCCAATATCCTTATCTAAAGGTGACGGAAGGTAAAAACGAGAATATATATATATATATATATATATATATATATATATATATATATATAATCACGACATATTACCCATTACTAGGTGTGCCAATCTGCTTTTGTAAACAGATTTCGGTAATGATGAAATATTTCTACATAGTATAAGGAAGTATATAAATTAATAAAATATTTATTAATACGAGCCCAATCTCATAATAGTTCTTCCGCTTTACATTATCAACATTATAAAACTTACACAAATGGTTAGAAATTTCTTCAAAATTCTTTCTGATACTTATAGAATATAGACTGAAAACTGAAAAACGGGCCACTCAAAATTAATTTTTTATTTATAATAATTATTATATTATTTTTTAATTTTCATGATATATCACGGTATTTGGCATGATAGTAGCGCTTCCGGTTTAACCGGAAATGACATTAATTTTCATATTTCAAATGCGACATCCTATATATTTTTATATATTTGGAATCTGCATAAAATTACGAATTCAACGATGAAATGTATTTTGTTGAAGAAATAGATTACAAAACCGCAAAAGAAAATTATGAATAATTATTCTGCAAGCTGTGGCAGCAATTGAGATAACATTGAGTAATATTTAAGTTAATTGTTTAAACAGTAAGTTGTTTTTATAAGATTCTATATTGTTAGAAAAAAAAATGATCAATTTGTTATCATAGCCTACCTGATATGGCTTACCAGGTTGATTATTTATAATTTTCTCTTACGTTTTCGTAATTTATTTCCTCAATAAAAATTCACTTCAAGCATATTTTTCAATTCATAATTTTACGTAAGCCGTATTCTTTCGCTGGGTTGGATCAGATCCAACTGATCGTATGGATTAGATCAAATCAGGTCACGTGGACGCAGGGGTATTTATTCGAAAGAACACAATTATCTGTCAAAATCAGTCGCAAAAATGAATTTCAATTTTCTATATTTACCATTGTTTATTCTTATTTAAATTTCTTATAGAACTATTAAAAAAAATCGTTCAGAACTCATTATTCGATTAAAATGATACAACCTTTTTAGTTTTTGTTTTGTTTATTGTTATAAAAACCGACTTTTCGGCAACATGAACTGCTACCTTTTTCAGGGAACCTTAAATGTAACCTATTGTCCTTATTGACTTATAAAATATGACAGATTCTTCCGCTATTTTTTAATCTTAAGTGATATGATCTTTCTAATCCAAGTTTTTGTTGGAGTAGATAGCACTGATCTGGATTACTTGGTCTTGGGGTGGGGGTACTGATCAGAATTCGAAAGAACACGCAATTTACTGATCCATGTAACATGGATCTGATCCAACGCAGCGAAAGAATACGGCTGTAGATTCCAAATATACAGGATATTTCAGACCAGCCGTCCCAGGCTTTTTTTCCTGAACTATGACGTCCTACAGGTTCAGGAAAAAAAATTGCATAACATAATCCTATTTGAAGAATTTATTGGTAGTATTTAAAAGGGAAAAATATATAAAAGCACACTGTGGTTTATAAAGTTTTTATTTATAAATGTCTATTCTCAAAACAAACAACTTTTGTTGGAAACATTTTTTATATTAGGTAATATTTACCCAGGTTTTTAGTCGTATAGAATTGAGAAATCGTACCTCCAATATACACACACACACGCACACACACGCACACACACGCACATACACACACACACACACAGACATCTTCCTAAACATGTTATAATCGGATTCTAGGGACGTTACAACGTACTTATTCTCTAAAATCTGGGGTAAAAATCTGTTGTGGTCACCACAATACCTTCATTTCTATGTGTTTTATATAAATAACACACAGAAAATTTCTTATATTTTCAGTAAAATTATTTCACATATATATTGTGTAAATTGTACGTGACACTGACATCTATCAATTAGCAATATTGTATTATTGAAACTGTTTCCAAAGATTACAAGATTTATGATAATTAATTTCTTTATAATTTTTTTTTTATCTCTAAATACATTGAATATGAAGAAAATAATGAAATCCAATCGAATAGAGAATAACATATTCTTTAATATTTATAGTAACATTAAATGTCAAAAAATGACATTTAACTATGTTCTTTTTAAGAAAAACAGTTAAAAGATTCAAATTAAGTTACTTCGGGTTGTTCAATTGTAACCAAAATCTAATCAATTGTTCGTTTAGATGTAAGAACAAGGAATACGGAAAAATTGTAATTTTTGGAATTGTAGTATTGGAGTTACGCGGCCGACACGGTCGTCACACACATACAAACAAACACACACGCACACGCCCACACACACATAATCATAAAAATAGTATTCTAGGGACCCCAAGACTACCCTGGTTAAAGGTGACGGAAGGTAAAAACACATACATATAGGTTACACATCGCTCAAAAAATTGACAAACAGAATTTCTGTTCAAAAAATATGTAAAAGTCATACATTGCCAAATCAGGTGAGTATGACGAGTGTTCTATTACTTTTACTTATTTTTTCGCCAAAAAGCTAAAGAAAATGCTTCAGGTGACCCGCGTATAATTTCAGTTTTTATTTATTTTTATTCTGATTGCATGGCGTGGCTGAGTGTTATATGATCGATTGTGGTTCTCATTGCCCAGGTTCGAATCCTACCGGAATAAATTTTAAAAGTGTTCGCTTTGGTGTTTTCTCCACAACAGCTCAGATCCCATAACGTCATTACCGAAATTTCCGAATAAAAGCAGAATGCATAACCGGCAATGAATAAATAAACCGTGAACCGTGTTAATATATCTGTTTATTTTATTAATTTGATTCTGATTGCTTATAATGGTAGTCATCGTAAATAACTGTAATTTATATGTGGGAAACACTTTGACGTATTATTTCTACATCTACATCTTTGCAACAGTTACATAAATATTTAAGTACATTTGCTATCTTGCAAATTCCAGTTGAATATTTGTTATTTTTCATTGTCGTTAAAGATAAGAATGAAATGCGGTAATTTATATTTACATGACAAAATATCCGCTGTTTCATATAATAAAGGAAACGATTTTCTATTTGAATAATAGTTATTTATGTACCAAGAGTCGTAGGTGCAGTATTTCGGTCCAGAATGCAGTTTGCAATACTAAGGGCCGTGGTTTTACAAGCATTCGAGACCGCAAATTGCACTGCACGACTCGAGGTGCATATAAGATTTTTCGTCATATCTTGAATATCATTTTACATGAAATAAAATTAAGTATATTTCATTTTTTATACTCATCTGTGATATCAATAATTAATAAAAGTAAAAGGTATATGTTTTCTTAATTAATTCATTTATTTCAATTGTTATTTAACTTGAATATATAAAAGAGATTTGATATAAATATTGTACTATACTATAATATTCTCTTTCCTTTATAGTCAGGACTATTAAGGTTTATTGCATGTGAAGTTGGGCTAATTACTATAGAACTATTTATTGTCAAAAATATATGGGCGGCAATACATACATTAATCTTATATTACATTTCACATTCCTTTTGACCTGTTATCGGTGTCCATCTTCCACACTCATACAGACTCGTCAGCGTCGGACTGGCCCTTTAGGACGCGTTCCCCTAAGTGATATAAAGTACACATTGTTATTCCAATCGCAACAATTATCACAGGCGTGCATTATCATCTAATAATATAGACGGGAGTGGGGCAGGAATAAGGTCATTCCCAAGTCCCACACATTAAATGCGGCCTAACACCTCGTGGGTTCCGGTACCCCTATCCGCAAAAGTATGCACCCAGTGCAGGGACGATTTGCTGGAATACGGCTCTCGTGAATAGTCACTTCGGAGCCACTAGCGCTACCATAGCCACCTACGTACATTCCAGGATTGGGCAGGTGCCCCGCATATTCAATGCGGTCTAACACCTTGTGGGTTCCGATACCCCTATCCGCAAAGATATTCATCCAACGCAGGGACGATTTGCTGGAATACGGCTCTTGTGAATAGTCACTTCGGAGCCACTAGCGATACCGTAGCCACCTACGCATGTCCCAGACATGTTGAGCTCCCAGAGCTCGACCTCCCAGAGGTCCATGGGTCCCAGACCCATCATGAGAGCTTAGCTTACGATTGCACGTAGGTCCCAGACCTATACCAGGTTCTCGTGTATCTCAGCCTCTCATTTGGTGTTTCTCACACCTGGTGTTTCTCACACTTTCAGAGCACATGGCTCTATGGACCAAGAGTTGTCCCGGACAACTCTTCGGATAATTAGGAAACTACTATTATAGTTTGCGGCCACAAACAAATAATACAACTGTATATTTCACATATACCATGCGTATCAAATACACAAATAGTGTACAACATATCAATCAAGCTTTAAGCATCAGGTGATTCACACCTGAACGCCATACCTGTACAATATAATCAGAATGACTGTGAGATTTACCACTCATCTTTAATTACAGTAACCTGCTTGTCTTTTCTTATGGACACAATCACATACAGATCCACACGACACTGTGGTCACAACACAACTAGCGTGTCCTTCCAAGGGTCGGGGGTGTCATTGCATTTAGGAATGTCAAGTGTTTTTGCCTGCGTTTGTAACCCAGTGTTAATATTTATTTAGTTTCATGTAGTGTGTGTTGTCGTTTAGTGTTAATATTTTTTTAAAACATCATATAAGTAATAATGTGGTCAAGTGACTGTGTTTAGTGATGAAGAATTAGATTTGCATCGTCAAAAACTATTTAAAGCAAGAGTAAATTATGCCCATACAGAAACCTCATATTAGTTCAACGAGAGGTTTAGACTCACGGCAATTAAGTTAGAATCATTACTTAATTTATGGAGACCTATTCTTCAGCGAGATATGAATAGAAACCATGCATTTTCCAAAAAGTGTCCCTGATATATTTGTAATCCTTCTCCTGTCTTACTAAACCCAAAGCGTGACAAGTTTTTCAGATTTTTGTCCATTCATTTACTTTATCTGCTTTAGACAATTTATTAGAGAATGCTTCAAATATACCATTAGCACCTCGAATCATCCCCAAAACAGTTAATTTCGTATCCAGCGTAGACATTTTAATTGAAAAATAATTTAATTTTAATATAAAATATTTGTAAATGTCAATGACAGTCAGAAAATTGAATCACTTGATATATAATACTTGTATTTTTTTTAAAGAAAACTACTAGACTATTGTAAATGTTTCAGAAACACTATTTTACTTGAGTAATAAAATTTCATTTGTAACTAGTAACTTGTGAACTAGTAAAATACTTTTCAGAAACATTCTTTCAGAAACACAATTTACTAGCATTATTAAAGTACTATTAAGGCGGCGATATTGTCCACTTGAGAATCACTGGTCTAACGTAAATACCTCGTTTCGTTATTATATTGTTAATGTATCGTCATTGTACTGTTATCGTATGGTGATTGTATCGCTAATGTAAATTAAGCCTTATATTCCATTATGAAAGTGAAACAACCAGTTTTTATTTTATATGGTGCCAGTACCTTTTCGTTTCATTGTCTAATCACCCAAGTGGGTATCTCATCCTCATCCTCATCTCCATCGCCATCTCCCTGGCTGGGATGGGTTGTGTTCGCAGGCCGGCGCTATCAACAGCACCTGGTTGTTGTTAGTGCGGTCGTTTGTCACTCGGCCACGGAGGCGCCACGTGCCCATGTCACGTGACACAAGCTAATGGATTTATTACAGTCGTTAGCTCCGTTATATATTCACAGAGAGCGCGCGAGACGATGCCAAGCTGCTGATGCTGTCTATAAACTCCTACAAAACGATTATCGGCTACGTGATGCTGATGTTAGTGATGTGTTCATTCGAGAGCACCAAAGGGGTGCTTGTAACGTTAACGCTAAGGAGGAATATATGAGATTTAAGATTGTTATATTTGCATCAGCATGCTTTACGACCGAATGTGTGGGGGTATAGTTAAATTCATTGAATAAGACTCCATAAATAAGGACATACGCGCAACGAAAGTTACAAGTTATAAATTTTTGTTACATGATTGTAGCGTCTAACGTTTTTCAACATATTTTGGGTCTCAGGGAATCCGTTGGCGACGCTGTAAGCGGACCTATCATAGGGAAATTCACTATCGGCAGAAAAGAAAAATAAAATTACCTTACTAAGATTTCAGAGTTGTAAATAGTTAAGCATTTGATTCTTCGCAGAATACTAGTATTTAAATTAATTTTCAGATTCATTCTTGTAATCAATATTCTTGAACTATAATCAAAATATTTTTTGTTGTATTGTTGTAATCAACACAATTATTATTTTAATATAACAATGCTAGAAAAATATCCGTTACTTTTCTAAAAATGTGAAACCGGCTCATTATAAGCTGAAGTTTCCATAACAGTGGAGGATACTGCTTGCAAATACATTTCTGTTCTACCCTTAAATAGGAGAAAAGTGCAGAAACCGAGAGTAAAACAATAGAAGGAAATAAATCGCTACTCAAATAGTGCATGTGGCAATGCGCACCTTGTGTGTAGCCAAACGAAACCAATATCGTGAAAAGGGAACACTAAAGCTTCATAAAATGCCACCCACGCTATATATCACCGCGAAGAGTAACCACAACCACTTCTTGTAACTATTACCTACATTACCATATTCTTAACGGCGCCGTACTTGCAGATATATTGAAAAAGTATGTACGAAAATGCTCTGGACACATTGGAATGCATTTTTATTAAAATTTTATGGCTTGGGAGAGCTTCTATATATTCTATAGCCCACGCTCTGCCTCGTATATTGGTTAAATCTTTTAGATAATGGATTCCGCGTCAATTGTTTTCTCTGCTGCATTGCCAACTTGTCTAGTGCGAAATCGTTCCACAAGGTGAAGGTGTTATAAAAACTTGTTTCTGATTGTGAATAAATTACGTTTAACTGTCGCATATAGGTTCACAAATTTGAAGTTCTTCAGAAAATATTATATTAACACCTTCATACACTTACTTCTTCAATTGATGCCAACATATTCAATTTAAAATCTGGCATGTGAATATACATATGTCTATTTACATTTTTTAATTAAAAAAATGATTACAAAAAACAAAAATGCTTAATTACAGTAAAGAAAATTTAATTACAATTGTAAGAATTAAAATAGTACTTAGTAGCTATGCACTTATTATTTTTCAACCGACGATGACCAGGATTTGATGAATGGTGTTTGATGATTATTGATGATATATCGATGAACATACTTTAATTAAATGAACTTTAATTATAATTAATATTTACAAATACACTAAATACAATTAAACCAATACAAAGTAAAGATGAAAAATATCCCATCTTTAGGGCGGAAATACAGGCGTTCTTTAATGCGGACTGAAACACAAAACTACATGTTTACTATACCTATAAGAATACAAAACAGTCATCTCGCCGAGAGAGTAGTTGTAACTTATAAAAAATCTGATGTGGCCAGCACAATATCTTCCGTCAATCCTGTGTATTATGTACAAATTCCATACATAAATTTTCGTGCAAAAGATTATAAATTTCCACTAATATTATTTCATGCAAATGGCACTTGACACTGACATCTTCTTCTTTAGCTTTTCCCATTCGTTAGGGGTCGCTATTTTTTATTTTCTTCTTCCATTCATTTTTGTTTTGCAGGTCATCCTCACGTCAAAATTTTTCATTCAAAATTTCATTTTTTGATATTTTATTATTCCTTTTCTCGGCAACTGAATTCCACACCCCTGATAATAAATAAACCACATGAAATAAGAAAATCATGAAATTTTGAATGAAAAATTATGACATTTGTCAGTTATGGACGTAATTATTAGCTGACACGAGTCCACATTCGTATCTGCTTGCCAAAGTCAGTAAAGTCACTCACTGCACGCGCCCTATACATAAAAGATCCTAAATTTCCAGTTAAATTATTTAATAAAACTATGCGAATTGCACTTTACACTAACATCTTCTTCTTGTTTAGTTTTTCCCATTTGTTAGAGGATCGCTATTTTTTATTTTCTTTTTCTACTAATTTTTGTTTTGCGTGTCGTCCTCATTCAGTTCCTTTTCTCTTCTTTAATCTTATATTTGGTCTTTCTATGTTTCTTCCACCTTCTGTTATAAGCTATTCATTCTTCCAATATACTCATCTATCCTCACGACATGTTCAAACCAATGTAATCTTCTCTCTTATATCTTTCTAGAAACGTTCAACACTACAGTTATTTCCCTTACTCTTTCATACATTTACTATTTATTGATACTGACATCTGTCAATTTGAATTACCTGAATATATTAGCAGTTTCCATGGTTAAGTTAACATAGCTGGCTGAATTATAAAATTTATTATCTTTATAATTCTTTAACTCTATATCTGTTGAATATGAAATATAAAATGCAATCAAATCGTATAGAGAATAATATATTCCTTAAGTTATAATAACATTTAACTGAGATTTTCAGGAAAAACTGTTAAAATCTTCAAATGAGGGTACTTCTGGTTGACCAATTATAACCAAAATCTAATCAAGTCTGCATATGGTTGTAAGAAAGAGGAATACGCATGAATTGTAATTTTTGGAATTCTAGTATTGGAGATATCGTGCACGAAACGGCGGTCCACACACATACACATACGCACACACACACACTTACACATACGAACACACACACACACACACACATACAGACATCATCGTAAAAATAGTAAAATCGTATTGTAAAGACCCTAAAACGTGCTTATTCAATGAAAACTCACCACCGATTTTTTTGACCAAAGACAATACCTTCCTTACCTATAGGTGACGGAAGGTAAAAACATTACTTTTAAGGGAGGCGATAATGCATAGAACTATGAACATATACGTAGTTTATAAACATATAAACTTGTCCTTGTCAATGCATATCTGCTTGCTTGAACAGGTCACCAGGCTACGCAGAGACAGATATCAAATTTCAACCCCCCAAGATAAAACATATCATAAAATTCCACGTTGTTACACAATAATCGAAATGAGTAACACAAAAAAGTGATAATAATAATTAAGTATACAGGATGGTGTATATTGTACGATACACATACGTAAAGCATCTTTAAAATTTTTCATTCTACAGTTTTTGCCAAAATATGAACAAGGAAGCAGGGAATTACAAAAATTAAAATACCATGGTGAATTCCTATGTTCACCCCTATCCGCTACCATGCACCTTGTATAAACGTTGCAAGTAATCTAGTGAGTAGCATGTCTCGTTGCTTACAAAAAATGTTTAATTGTAGTATTTAAAGAAAATTTAATAATTACATTAATGAAAATGACAAATGGCTAAGATGTGTATTCACACCGATTAGTAAAAACAGCACACAAGGCCGACCGAATTTAATTTCCAATAATTGTGCTCTTCTTATCTTGCCGCCCCTAGGCAATGCTCGAGGCCGAGTTGCCCAATGCATTACGGCCCTGGTCATTTTCTATTGTTAAACATTTGGTTTTATTTATTGCGTAAATAGTATTGTTTAGGTTTATATCATTAAGTATTTGTTATTGTGCCCGGTAAAGTTTATGGCCAGTCCGCAGTCCGCCCTTGTTGTCAACAGTTTAGGTATTATACGATGAAGAAATGTATTTGCTTCAATTTTAAATGAATATTAGAAATTTCCACACGATTCTATTTGTATACGTCTGTTAGTTGACGTTTAGTACCAACGAGCACACACCTTTCTAAAATGAGTTGTTGCCAGTTGTCAAAGAAGAAAGGAATTTTAAATTTGGGACGAATTTGCACAGGATACATTTTCATGGAACTATTTTCCTGAACGCAATCTCTTTCAGAAAACGAAGTGCATTCTGAAAGGGGAATACTAAGTGGAATTGTCTTCGATATGAAGGGGCAGGTGTTGAGACTTGGATTTGGATAAACGATGGTAGGCTGCAGCTTTCAAGAAGAATGTTTCTGTTTTTAAATAATAACAAATTTTATTAAAATTGATTTAATAACGTTTGATTTACGTATCATTATTTAGCTCATGGCACATTGCATTTATTTATCGATTGTAGTTTTGAAAACCTAAGTTCGAATCCAATAGAATTAATTTAGGTCAGTTTTTAATGTTACTCAACATTACAATAATGGAGTTGCGTTAAATCTTTCGGACGGGGTTTATTTGAAATCTAAATAAAAGTAGATTAATTAATGAAAATGGTAATATTGGTAATATTAATAATGACCACCACATGACCTCCTGCCAATTCCATGTTTAAAATAATAATGTGTTTTAAGTAAAGTATCACTTCCGGTTGATCGTTTGTATACGAAATCTAATTTGTTGTTGGCTGTAGTACGACATTTTGGAATATTTTCCTCGAAAATCTGTGAAGAGCTCCAAATAAAGTACCACTTCCGGTTTATTATATATAGTTTTAAATTATATACGAGTTTTAAATACCAAATTTGAGAAGTTTTGGATCATATTTTAATATATTTTTTTAAGAAAATTTGTTTAAAGTTTCCATTAAAGTACCACTTCCGGTTTATCAATTTTAGTCATAATCTAATACCTATGTTGTTCCCCTTGATATAAAAGTCTTAAATACTAAAGTTGAAAAGTTTTAGAGTATATTTTAATAGAGCCCTTCATTAAAAACTGTTATGAGTTTCAAGTAAAGTATCTCTTCCGGTTGTCCAATATTACCCAAAATCTAATAAACTCTTTATATGAATGCAGAAAGCTTAAATACGGAAAATATAAATTTGTGAAGTTTGATATGAGTTATCGGGGAAGAAAAAAATCGTCACACACGCACACACACAAACACACACACACACACACACACACGCACAAAGAGACTCACGCAGACAGACCCTAATTTGTGCTTACTCACTGAAAACTCACTATCGAATTTTTCGACCGAACACATTACCTCCCTTACCTACGGTATGGTGGAAGGCGGATGGTAAAAATATAACAAAATTTGTGATTGTTATTAATATCTGATGTTATAATTTTTAAATTAATATTTTATATTATCGAAGTTCTTTTGAATTCTGATTGTAAAGATAAATAATTTTAATGTTGTGTTATATACATTATACTACTATAGTCCATTGGCTGAGACGAGAGAAAGTGGAATTAATTTTCTAAATTAGTGATATACATAAGTAGTGAAATAAATATTGTTTAAATTGTTTTTAGTGTTAAGTGGTTAATAATATTCTTAGTCTTAAATTAGCGTTTTATTTGTTTAATCATAGTGATGGTTATTTTTATTGTATTTCTCTTAATTATTTATCGTTTAATAAACTTTTATTTTAATTATCAATATTTCTCTGATTTTCACACTTTATCCAAATAAATAAACATTACACATACATATGTATATGAAACTGCATTTTGCAAACGATTAAATAAAGTTCTCCTAATATTTTCATAGAACGAAAAAAAAAAAAATTGAAAAATGAGAGCAAACAAGTTTTATCGTGTAAATAATGACCTTTGTTATTTACCTACTTAATATGTAAATGTGGAAATAGAGTTATTTTTCCTGAGCTAAATTTATGTATCTTTACTTGTTCACTTCTTATCATTTTTTTACATTTATACAATAATTAAGACTTTTTATAAAACTCGAAATCAAGGCTTTCTAGACAATTAGTGATTATTTACAAATAAAATTTGTGAAAGATGTCCGATCAAGGTCATCTACGAATTGTAGAATTACCGCCCATTCTGACTAATTCAGTAGCCGTTTACTTAGTTTTTATCAGGATACATAAGATACGAGTACTACTATTATTTTAATTAAATATATCATCATGGTGTATTACCCATTGCTGGATGTGCCAATCTGCTGTGTCCACATATATCGGTAAAGATGAGGCGTCACCTCACGTACACTCATTCCTGGCGTGGAGAGTGCACCACAGGGGTCAATTTTGTGCCATTGCTATGTCAACTTCAAAATATTTAATTAAATGTCAATTTGACACGAGATATTGTCAAAAATGTTATCTAAAGAAATCAAAGCTTTTTGTCATGAATCTTATTTTGGAAATAGAAACAAATTAAAAAACGGCGAATGGCCAATATACTGTATCCTTCTTTACAATCTTTTCTCCTTAAAATTACATTTCAAGATCAATTTTGACAGCTTGACTTTTGAATTGATTGATCAGACATACGTTTCTCTGTTCATAGCCTACTCCGAGTTAGGTTTTTTATTGAAAGCACTGTATTTGGAAAACGCTTAAAAATATAATGTAAAACAAAAATTCTTTCTTTTAAAAATTAGGGTAATTGAAAAACTCATCAGTTAAACATGAATTATAATTGACATTTTTCACAATTAATAACAATAAATCTATGTGCACTATTTAATAATTTACAAATTCACATGAAACTTAAATTCTTAATAATACCATACTAATCACATTTTGGAATTCACATTTGCAGAAATTTCATCCCAAAACTTCAGCCGCTCTGCATCAGGAGATTTACCTGGCTTCAATTCTAAACCGATGTCTAAATAGTTGTAGCTGTCTTTTTTCATTGGGTCCCAAGTAACTTCAATTTTATCAGAATTGGGGTTTGCGTTTTTAGCAAAATTTGTCCAAAGAGTAACAATCGTTTCTACGCACTTTCCTTCTTTGCTGTTAGCATCAAATTTTGGTGTATATTCAGTTGGGAACAAGTAGCCAACCATGTCGTAGTGACATGTACCTACAAAATGGTCGTTACTTACGGAAACATAGTTTTGTTTATTTATATTTACCTCGTCTTTTGACGTTTGCAATATTCTTGAATAAATTTAAAGTTGTATCAGCAGTTACTCGGTATAAGTAAATAGGAAAATTCAAATTATTCATCATCTCTTTTATTGCTACATAAATTCCTCGCAAAAAGAAGACATCACCTTCTAACTGAAAAATATAAAATGAAAATATAATAGGATACTATCCCATAGTTAAAATTTAACTATTTTAGATAAGAAGTGAAAATATATGTATAAATTAATGAGCAGTGAAAAAAAACTTGTTTAAATATTAATTCGTTCGAAAATTACAAGCAATTGTTTAAGTGACGTTTCATGTCTTAAACAATTTGATTGGCTGCCAGACTCAGGAGCCCGCTGTACTGAAAAACAGCATTTCGAAAATAATTTGACATTTCGCTTTTTTTATTATAACGAGCAAGGGAAAACTGTTTTCCCAATTTTAAATGCCTATTTAACTGATTTTGGGCGTCATCCGATATACACACACAATGTTTCATGGATATGGGACACGATTATTTAATTTACCGTGATATTAGCAAAAAGAAAAAGAACGTGTTTTTTTATAATATAAGATAAAATAAATATTTCATCACGGCATATTACCAATTGCTGGGTGTACCAATCTGCTTTGTACAGATATCGGTAATGATGGAATATTTGTACCGTGCGGGCGCTTACTAGGCGTCACCTCACGAGCACTCATTGCTGGCGTGGAGAGTGCGCCACAGGGGTCAATTTTGTGCCATTAAAATGCGATATAAATTTTGGCGTCGGTCGGGATCGAACCCAGGTCCCCAGATTCGCGACCAGACACTCAGGCACACGGCCACGAGACCCATTATACTGTACATTAGCCAATTACAAACGTAACCAGAGAAACAATATTTAGTACCAGGTTATTAAAATAATGTAACATTGGTTATATTTGTATCATGTCATATTAATTTTCAAACGTGAAAATTTATGAATCCATTCAGACCGAAAAGTATAACTATAAATCGTAGATAAAGTATAGTATCTTACTCGCAAGACAGTTGTTACTTATTCAGGCGAATTACAACGCAATACGTATAATTATCTCTACTCTGAGTTACAATTGTTATTGCAAATTGTTGAATAATTTATACTAGAACTAAAAATTACCCCTACCTTAACATTAAAATTAAGTGAAAATAAAAACTAAATACATATTTTGAGAACAAAATTTTCATCTCCAGTAGTAAATTTTACTCAACATGGTTTACCATGGCAGAAGTCTTAACAAATGAAAACAAAAGACCTCTGGCATGGTTTACATGTTGGGTAATCTTAACCACTCTCTGAGAAAAAAAATGGCTGTTAGGACTAGTTCTGTGAAGATCCGACAAAACTTTGATCCGAGTACCCGGATTTCAAAATATCCAGTTCCTCGGATATCCGATGTTCGGATATTAAAGCGGATATCCGTAAATTTAATTCTGATTTGGATCCGGATCTTAATTTGGATCCGGATTCAATGTTTTGTTTACGGATTCGGATCCAAATTTTAATCCTGGATCCGATTCTTCATATTGAATGTGAAGGCAGGTAGTTTGTGCAAATGTAAAGAAAAAGAATTTATACTTTCAGAGTCCATTTTGTAAATGATGAATAAAAAAATACAAATTTGTATTATTACACAGTAACATTAATATAAATAAAATAACATATCATCACGGCATATTGCCCATTGCTGGGTGTGCCAATCTGCTTTGTACACAGATGCCGGTAATGATGAAATATTTGTACCGTGTGGGCGTTTACCAGGCGTCACCTGACGGGCACTCATTACTGGCGTGGAGAGTGCGCCACAGGGGCCAATTTTGTGCCATTTAAAATTCGAAATATTTGGCGTCACCCAGATTCTCGACCAGACACTCAGGCACACGGCCACGAGACCCCATACATATAATATAACATCCTCATATTCGAATCTAAGATTCGATACTAAAATCCGTTTTCAAGGTTCGATATTCGAATCCGGATTCCAATACTCAGATTCGGATCCAAAATCCGATACTCAGATCAGGATCCAAAATCCGATACTGAGATTTGGATCCGAGATCCGGATACTTTAACAATCAATTATCCGGATATTTTTGGACCCGAAACCGAAACTATCTGGATCCGGATCTCACCACTAGTTAGGACCTTTGGTATGGTTCACATGTTGAGTAATTCTTTTTACCCTCTCTTTCGTGTAAAATTTAGAACTGACGATGAGGTCATTGTTCTCGAAATACGTATTTAGTTTTTATTAATTTTAAGGTTAGAGGCAATTTTTAATTTTTTTATCAATTATACTTAGTAGCCTTAGGCTTCACAATATTCAATTTTTAATATATTCTTACTTACTTCCAAAAATTCATCCACGGTTTTATCAGACGGCTCCTTATCATCAAAATAGAACTTCTTCATTTTCTGCACAATATTTTTCTCCTGTTCACTTCCCTTCGGAATATTGTAATAGAAAGGGATTCTCGTACTCAGATCGGTGGGCACTTGTAGTGACCCGTACCTCTTCACATGGCTAATTTCAGTGAGCATCCCTTCCCGTTCGGCGTACCCGATGATCAAGGGAATTTTGTGGTAATTTCCTGAAGCCATTATGTCTAAAGGATGCTCAGTTAGAAAATTTGGTTCTGAGGTTGAAGGCTTTTCTATTATGAAACTGAATGCGCGGATTTCGCTGCAACTTGAACACTGCAAGTGGAAAGGAGTTTTAGCTTGGATTACCGAAATAAATATATGAAAATGAGAGAATATTCGTATTATATTAAGCACGTGCGAACAGTTTGCTGTAATCATCAAGCTTGCTTTTGAAAAATATGAAATAGTGTTTTAGAATGCCCAAAGAAGAGAATTGCTTATCTTTTCGAATAATATAAAACTCAACTAATTAAAAAAAAAGAAAAATAAAGCTAGAATATTAGAAAATTAAGTACCTACTTTTATGTTTTGATTATAGAAAAATTGACATAGGGATTTTATAATTTAATATAGGAAATCAAATTGTCCTTGACTACATAAAGTGCAAAGTAAATAAATTTACCAACAGTATTCATTTATATTGTAAATTATAATAAACCCGAATTGGTACAAAATTTGTTTATTATTATGCAACGAGTTTATATTAATAGTCTTTATACAGAATGTTCTAAATTAAATGGCATACCATTGGGTTCTCGGAAACTATAAGAGCTACGACTTGGCTTAAATGGGACATGTAGTGCACTTTGGGGAGCCTTCTTAGATGTGCTTTTGTTTTGTCTAAAATTCTCATAGGTTACTAGATAATGGCGAAAAACTCTATTTGGTCAATTTTTACCTTCGTCACCTTTAGGTAAGGAAGGTATTGTCTTTTAGTAAATAAGCACGTTTCAGGGTCCATATAATACGATTTTACCATTTTTACGATGATGTCTGTGTGTAGGTATGAGTGTGTGTGTGTTTGTGTGTGTGTCTGTGTGTGTGTGAAGAAAGTTTCGGATCGTATAACTTCAATACTACGATTCCAAAAATTATAATTTGTTCTTATTCCTCAAGTTTACATCCAGAAGAAGAGGTGATTAGATTTTGGTTATAATTGGTGAATCGGAAGTACCCTCATTTGAAGATTTTAACAGTTTTTCTTGAAAAACGCAGTTAAATATCATTTATTGACATTAATATTTACCGATAGAAAAAATATTTTCATACGCCATTGGATAAATGGTAAAACCTTTTTTATATGAAACATTTCTCTCAATTACTTATATTTTAGAAGTAATTTCAAAATGAAATATCTGATGTGCCCAGCACAATATCTACCGTCAGTCCTGTGTATTATGTATGAATTCCATACATAAATTTTCTTGCAAAAGATTTTAAATTTCCAGTAAAATTATTTCATAAACAAACTATGCAAATTGCACATGACACTGACATCTTCTTCTTTAGTTTTTCCCATTCGTTAGGGGTCGCTATTTTTTAATTTTCTTTTTCCACTCATTTCACTTTTGCATGTCGTTCTCATTGAGTTCCTTTTCTCTCAAATTTTCCGCAATACAGTCCTTCCATCTTATCTTTGGTCTTCCTCTGTTTCTTCAAACTTCTATTATTAAGTTATTCATTCTTCTTCCAATATATTCTTCATCTTTCTCATGACATGTTCAAACCAATGTAATCGTCTCCTAGTATCTTTCTAGAAACTTCTACACTAGAGTTATTTCCCTTATTCTTTCATTGCTTACCGTATCATTCTGCTTTTTCCCCAAAATCTATCTCAACATCCTCATCTCTGCCATATTCATTTACTTTTCATTGATACTGATATTGCCAATTTGAATTATATGAATATAATAGCAGTATCCATGGTTAGCATAGTTGGCTGATTTATGAAATTTAATATTTTTATAATTATTTTAACTCTATATCTATTGAATATGAAGTACAAAATCCAATCAAATTGTATAGAGAATAATATATTATTTCAGTTATAATAACGTTAAATGTAAATGAATGATATTTAACCGCATTTTTTCAAGAAAAACTGTTAAATCTTCAAATGAGGGTACTTCCAGTTGACTAATTATAACCAGAATCTAATCATCTCTTCTTCTAGAGGTAAACTTATGGAATACGAAAAAATTATAATTTTTGGAATCGTGGGATTGTAGTTATGCGATCCGAAACTTTCGTCGCATACACACACACAGACACACACACATCATCGTAAAAATGGTAAAATCATATTATATGGACCATAAAACGTGCTTATTCACTAAAAACTCATCATTGAATTTTTTAACCAAAGACAATACTTCCTTACCTAAAGGTGACGGACCGTTATCTAGTAACCTATGAGAATTTTTGACAAAACAAAACACAGCTAAGATTGCTCCCCAAAGGCGCACTACATTTCCCATTTAACCGAAGTCGTCGCTCTTATAGTTTCCGACATCCCAATGGCATAGCACTTAACTGTCGCATACACTATTTTTTCTACAATTATTTGTAATAATAAAAAAAAATAAAAAATAAACTATAAACCAATAAATTATATTATTATTATAAAATTCATCTGTATTATAATGATAATCTGTATCGATATGAAATGAAAATCTGTATCATAATGAGTGTCATTCAAATACAGATGACACATACTTCATAAACATATTAAAGTATAGGAGTACAAAAAATATTTTATAGTAGTAGTTGAGTTATAGAGTTATAGAAATATTCAATTTAGAATATAATTTAAACGACACTGAAGGCTTATGAAGAAAGGTTCGGTGATGATTAAATTGAATGTTAAATTTCCTTTATGTAAAAAAGTTAATAAGAAGATATAGCATTAATAAGAATAAAATAGTTGATAAATATCATGCAAAAGAAATCCAAAGCCAGACTTCTATTACTATTGTTAAAAGCGAGCAGATATTGAAATCACCATTACAAAGGGTATTTCTTCTTGAATCTGTATGAATCTTTCGGCAGGAATTTTCCGCAAATGATCTAAAAGTTCTTTCTCGTTTGTAGTGTTTAGTTTTAAAACTGTTGCTAATTCTGCTGATACTGTTTTACTAAATATCCACGGATTTAATGCACTTCCACTTTGTATTATACCACGGTGGAATAATCCTGTAAAAGAAAAAATTGATATAGGTACATAAAGTAATATTTATTTAAATAAAAAAGTAAAAATGTATTATTTCACGAAAAGGAAAGACTCGTAAGAATGTTTCAATTCTTATATATGAAATAATATATTTTTACCACAAATCTATTAAAAGTAGGCTTTGTAATGTTTGCTTTTAGTGTTAAAAATGTCATTTTATGACACCATTGTTAAAAACTGACAGATCATTGTTACTTTTAATATTAGTGATAAAAGTAAATTAGTTACTTTGGTAATGCCGAATGGAACAACAAATTGATATTTTTTGGCATAGGTCAAAAAATTATTAGAATTGCACATTTAAATGAAAAAATAATGTTTGTAGAAAAAATAATTCTCAGTTCATTCTCAGGAAATAAAATGACACTTTTAACACATAATATTTTCTACAAATCTGTTAAAGGTAGGCTTTGTAATGTTTGTTTTTAGTATTAAAAATATAATTTTATGGTACCAATGTTAAAAAGTGACAGATCATTGTTACTTTTAATAGAAGTGTTAAAAGTAAATTAGATACGTTGGTAATGACGAATGAAATAACAAATTGATATTTTCGACTATCAAAAAATTATTAGAAATACAAATTTAAATGAAAAAAGAGTGTTTGCAGAAAAATTGTGTATATGGTGTATGTGTTAAAAGTGATTTTATTTTGTTCAAAGGTTTGGACCACTCCGCTTTGCGTCTTGTTCCAAATTTCCTTCTCACAAATAAAATGTCACTTAACACATATCATAAATAACAATTTTTTTGAATTGCACAGAATATATTTTGTTCTTTAAAAAATTTGAGTGAGAAATTTACAAATAAAAGAATAATTTTCATACGTCAGTGGATAAACAATTAAAATATATGACTTTTTCATTTGAATCATTTGATTCGATTTCTGATAGTTATATAAAAGTCAAAAATTCGATCAAAATCAATGTTTCATCAATATCTGCTATTCTACGAGAATATTTGGCAAGACAAAAGCACATAATGTAGGATGGATGGTCTCTGTTTCCCAAGAGCGCATCGGATTTACTATTTAACAATAAATAAATAAATCTATGTGGACAGCCTTTACACATATTAAAAATGAATTTTATTTATTTATAATAGATTTTCGTTCTAGATTTCAGATCTTACATGGCATTGATCATATTTATTTTATTTATTCATTTATTTATGAAATTTTGAGAACCAACAGAATTTACAAACCAATTATAGGTTCCCACATATTAGAATTATGAATAATTACATATACAATGTCTATATCTTAACTAAGTAGGTACATAGCATAATGAAAAGATTTAAAGAAATACAAGAATGCATAATCAAAAATACAAATTAAACATACAATATAAATATATAGGCAATATAAAATTAAGACGAATAACGAAAACACTCAAATAGAAGACTTCATTATTTCTTTTCTATATGACTTGAAATTTAAATAAAAAAATATCTATATGGGTGAAACTAACATTATATTTTGATATCATTGTATGGTCAGGAGAATTTTTGTGGTTATTAGTTGCGGTTTTAGGTAAATGAAAAAGTATACTTAACGAGTTGTTTTCTGAGGCACATGTAAATTAAAAAGTTGCAAAATTGCACATATTTCTAAAATACAATTCGTCAATTTTCTATTTATAGTAGTAGTATGTTCTGCACTTTATAGAATAGTAGGTAAGTAAGTGCACTGCACCTCTTGCAGCCACCTACTATCAGTCATGATATTATTACTATTATATTTACCTTTACTCATGGGAGACAACATTAACAGATGCACTGAAACTCCTCCTGCACTTTCTCCAAAGGCTGTAACATTATTTGGATCACCTCCAAATTTTTGAATATTTTCTTGGACCCACCTCAAAGCTAAAACCATATCTTTCAATCCTGCATTTCCTGTTACGCCTAACGATGGATCTTCTAAACTCAAAAAACCTAAAAAAAGAGTTGTGGACATAATAGCATTATTAATTTATTGATAATACTCATTAATAAAGTCATTAGCTAATTTTGTAACACAATAAACAATTCATAGTATCAAACGATAATTCGAATTTATAAAGAATTCAATGTAGCTAACATTATTCTAATTAAACATAAATAAATAAATGTTAATAATTAAAACATTTTTATTAGATGATGCATGCGCTGACTAAAACATGGTGAATAGAAATCAGACGCTGCAATAACAGCTGCTACTTATATCGACGATTCATTTAAAAACAAAATAAAGTCTACAAGAAATACCTTGAAGAAAATATAATGTGAAAAGGAATCGATAAATAATCATGTATTTTTGAGATCTGGAATTTATTTTAGAACGCGAATGATTGTCATTAATATTAAAATAGTAACCAAGGTAACATATTTCAACATATTTAATATAGGAAGCTATGCTAGACTAGTTCTAAAGTGGTTCTAAACAAACCGTCACAATGACTGAGATTGTTATGCGGCCGAAACCTAGGGTATTTAATAAATATACAGTACATAAACTGAAAGGTTGTATAATTTTAATGTAAATAATAAGTTAATAATAAAAATGAGAAATAGATTTTAACGAGGGTTTTATTCAAGTCAAATTATTTATTTAAGCCAGTTGCAAAAAAGTGCTATTTACTAATATTTTTTGCATAAGTTCTACAGATCACGATACTATTATTCACTAATTATCAGGGCCCCTCCGTGCGGGTGGGCAGGTTGTGGCCCGTACAAAGGCGCCAGACCATAAGGGGCGCCATTTCAAGACAGTAAATAATAGTATTTTTTTATAAAATGCTCTTATTGGTAAAGAAAAAGTTACTTTACAACTTACACAGTAAGGTGATAGAAGTGAACAATTTTTTTACCTCCCGATACTCTTGGTAAGGGAGGTATAGGGGTCGTGCTAAAAATCGCATATCGAGATTTTGGTAAATGACCACGTTTTAAGGTCCTTAGAATCCATTTTTAATATTTTCACGATGATGTCTGTGTGTATGTGTGGATCCTCTTTACGCTCTAACTCAAATACTATCGTTCAAAAAAGTTTGAAATCTTGTATTTCTACTTTATTCTAATATGAAAAGAAGCCATTTTGGTGCCAGTTGGATAACCGGAAATGGCAGTTTACTTGAAGCTCAAAATAGTTTTTCTTCAAAAAATACCTTTAAATGTTATTTTTTCGCAATTTGTTATTATAAAACTTAAAGATTATTTCATTTTCTACAGGTTTGCATTAATACTTTTTCTATATATTTTATGGATAAATTTATAAAATAATATTATAAAAATTATATTTCGGAGCTTGTTTAAAACAACTCTATGGTTACACAGTTCAGCTCAAATGTATGGAACTGACAGATAAATGTCACTGTCATCAAAAAAATAATCATTTCAAATTAATAACAGTAACGTTTTCAAACAAAAATTGTAAATAGAACAATAGTTACATGGAAAGGAACTTAGTACATAATTTCAAATTAATAATAATATTGTAAATAGAACAAGTTAAAGTAAAATAATTATTCTACCAAACGCAAACGGATATTTTGCTAGGATTGTAATATTGAAATAAGAACTGTGAAGATGTTGATTACAACAAGGAATATTTTGATTATAATTCAAGAGTATTGATTACAAGAATGAATCCAACAATTAATTCAATATTTAAATACTAGCATTTTCCGAAGAATCAAATGCTTATATTTACAATTCTGAAATCTTAATTTACTATTAAAATGTAGTAAAAGAAAGGTAAAATAAATATCCTGCCAAACAGATAATTTTCTGGCATTGTTATGATATTATTTTGGAATTCAAATTATAACCGTAAAATTGTTGATTATAACAAACGATATTGATTATAACCAGGGACTAAAAACGAAAAATATTTCGTTCAGTTCTTATCCGAACGAAACCGAAAAATTTCGTTCCCACCTAAAATTTTCGTTTTCGTTTCCGTTCACAGTAGTTAAATACCGGTTAATACCGGTTATAACTATTAATGAGTAACAATTGATGAAAATATAGAAATATAATAAGTTTTTTTTTTATTAAACATGAAAATAAAACATACATATAAAGGAAAGACAATACATATAAAAAATAAGAAGAAAAGCTTATGCTATGGCCTGAATTTTTTACGATAAAGAATAAAACATTAATTACATTTTATTTCACCTAACTAATAGTATGTTTTCAAGCAAATCTTCCTTTATGTTAGTTCTCTTATATAAGTACTTAACATAACTAATAAAACGAATACCGACAGTACAATAGATGAAACTACGAGTATACCATTTAACCTAACACGTAACAAGATTAGCTACTGGAGAGTTACTTTGAAAATTTACTTGTTTGCAAATCAAATATCTGAAAATTCAATAATATTTGCCTGTAAAATATTTGCTGTAAATAAAATAAAATATTAAATAAAATAACGGTTAAAACCGGTAACCGATATTAATTATTTCGTTTTCAATATGAACGAAAAAAATATATTGCGTTTTCGTTTCCGTTTTCGTTCTTATAAAAATTTCGGTTTATTTCGTTATTTCGTTTTCGTTCTAATTTCGTTCTTAGTCCTTGATTATAACCTAATAATATTGATTACAAGAAAGAATCTAATAAAGGATATTTCATGAATCTAGCATTTTTCGAAGAATCAAAAGCATAGTTTAAAGTTCAAAGCGGCACTGAAATATAATTTTGCACAATGACGCCTTTTACCCACGGAGCGGCATTGCTAATTATCTTACCTAAAGCTCCTAAACGATAGTTAATCGTCACAAGAACAACATCTCCAGTGATAATATAATCAGGCCCGCAGAGTTCAGAACCTCCTGATCCATAATGGAAACCTCCTCCATGGATCCAGAACATTACGGGTTTGAGAGCAGGTTTGTTCCCGCTGGGAAGTTGAGGAGTGTAGACGTTAAGATATAGACAGTCTTCGGAGCCGACCACTCTCTCACGGACTGCGAAGTGTATAGAAAGGCTTCCGTTTGCTTCTTTCGTCGCATCACGGATTCCTTGCCATTTTTCTGGTGGTTCTGAACACTAAAAATGATAAATTTGTTTATAAATAAGAATAATTCTGTGTTTTAAGAAACGCAAATTAATACTGCTCGCATTTTTGTCCTTTTTTATGCTCGTTCTTTTAAAAGTTCATTTCTTGAATTTTATTATAGATTAACATCAGGAATTTGACTTATAGGATTATTCTGTAAGCATCGTTATGACGTAACGAATCGTTAAAACGTTATATCGTTATAATAATAACGAAAATCGATTAATAGGCTTATTTTTTAACGTTCGTTATGCCATTATGCATTGTTATATCGTTATTATAACGATAATCGTTAAAGTTGTATTCTATAAACAATAAGGTATTTCTACATAACGAAAAAAAGATAACGATTTTTAATTTTTAACGACTGGAAAAATCATTCGTTACCTAAACGTTTTGTCAATAATTCAGTATTTTTGTTCGTGTCAAAGTAAAATTGCTATTATGTTGAATAGTGATCTCAACAACCCGTCCTATTATAGTTTTTTGCAAGGTAATATTAAAATAATTTAATAAGTTTTTATTCCTAGCGCTTAACGCAAGCTTCTCAATTTGTCTACAAAAAAAAATTTCATTCCTAATAAAATTACTACAATACTCGTATAGTATTTATGTTAAATTAACATATTTTAAGAAAATAGGTTTGAAAAAACACTCGCTCAAGTTTTATAGGATTTATTATTGAATTTAAGTGTCGATCGTGCAATTGGATACAGGTAGGACCTGGTATTTGCATTTCTGGTTATAGAAAAAGTTGTAAAAAATACATATGTGTCAATTTTTTGATGCGACATTTTTCGATTTAAGTCAACACAGTTTAACCAAAGACGAAAACACCGGGTCTTAGTTTCGGCTAAGAAACCAGTATCATTAGATACGTACATATACGTAAAATCATTTTATATACCTAGTTTTCCAACACATTCATGAAGTTAGCAAAAATTAATATTTAAATCCACAAACCTTAAATCTGAGATTCCCAATCGGCGGTTTCGCGTACGGTATTCCTTGAAAACTATAATATTTTCCTCCTTTATAATCTTGAGCAACTTTTCCTCTAAGTTTTCCGTATTTAGTTTCAACAATTGGTTCCGCCATGTCTACACAATATTATTCTCAGACAAGGTAACTCTAGGTAAATGAAAGTGTATATGACTAAAAATTTACTTCAGACTACTTTTCAAGTTCCCCTTCTTGCATAAGTGACCTTGGCCTGCTATCTCATGAGCAGGAATGAATAGGTTACAAATGTGGTACTTATGGCAGGATAAAATAAAGATAATTTTTAACAAGTTATATAAAATTATATTTTCGAATGAGTCAGTTGTCAATATATTGTTTTATTATTTACCATTATATTTTAAAAGTGCATAATGTTTTAAAACAAATTAGATAGGTAAACGATGTAATATGGAACCTTTATTTGAGTTCTGTAATGTTTAAAGCATTTTTCCGTTGATCGTTTATTAATAGGCTATGTTAATATGTAGCAAATCATTCATTAATGACCCGTATTACTGCATGATTTTTACTACTAAACAATTTTAGTGGTGCTAATCTCAACAATTAATATGCCTCATTAACATAATTAAATCTTGTTATTATTAATAGGGCATTAATCCACAAAATCATCAAATTGAGTTAAGGTCGGTACTGCCATTTACGACCCTAAATGCGTGTTTCTTTGTTTTTGAACAGCCATGTATGGGTCTTCCGGATCATAATGGCAAGTTATAAATTTGTCAATAAACGAAACACACTCTTGGAAATTAATTTTGTCAAAAGAATAAAATTTTGAAGCATCCTTCAACCAAAGGAATATATGTCCATGAGGTGATCCTCGCATTTGAAATTTTGAAGTCAAAATATCTCGCACAAGTAACTGGATAATAATTCCGCTTTTTCATGTTCTAAATTTAGAGCTTCATTATTAGAAATAGTTTTGTTCTTGTTTACTTAGGAATTTATATCCAGCGCCTAATTTAACTAAAAAAATTCACAAAATTGTCCTATGTTTTTAAAAACACATTTGTCCAGTCACTTTAATTATAATTTTTTGCAAGATGCAATATTTAATTTTCATGAATTTGTTACCTAATTATTTGTAACGATGTATATTATTTATATATATAAAAAATAAAAACACTAGCGGCCGAATTCACCATTAATCCGTTGATTTATAATCAGTTGATTAAGGAATCAAGCTGATCCTGAGGATCAACGTGTGTACTAATTCACCAACTTTATTTCTGAATCAAGGAATCATGATCAACTGATTCACTGTGATTCAGAGTTTTGTTTTGGATTTTGACAGTTAATGTAACTGCCATGTAATTTTATTCGTGGTAATTGTACTTTCCGTTAAAAAGGTATTAATATGTAAGTTTTTCATTAATTTATAAAATATATTTTATAATTTTCCTATAAGAATATTATATTTTTATTTTTAAATTCATAGGTAGAAATTACACTTCCAATAAAGGAGTGTTTTTAAATATAGTGAATATGAAAGATATAAGTATAGTTGAAAATAATAAAACCAATGCGGTTCTAAATAAAGATAAAGGAGAAGGATGAGGCGTTACAATGAGTACAACAGCCAGAATCCTAAATGTCAAAATTAGGATTCAAAGATGTGATCAGTCGTTGATTCATGGAATATGACGAATCAGTTGATCATTGATTTTGATTAGTAGATTAGCTTGATTTTTAATGGTGAATTGGATTGATTTAGAATCAGCGTTGATCTGTAAATCAACCCATGATTAAGGAATGGTGAATTGGGCTGATGAAATAGATCAGTCTATAAACAATTTATTGTATGTTCTATAAATTATTAAAGGTGACTAGTGCCCTTTTAGAAATAATCAATTTAATTGATAGTTAAATAACTTTTACACTACATTATATTACATTTACAGAATTAATTGCTCAAGAATTAAGGGTACATATGTTTTCGATTATACATATGCCTAATAAATAATAATGATAGTAAATAATATACTTGCACATTAATTTTTTATAATATTATATAATTAGTATGTCTATTTTTTACTTAAACAGACTTTAAAATCTGGCTGTAATATATGCTCGTAGTATATTAATCTACTTCAACACCAACATAAAAATTATACCGATAGGGTACTTTAATAATCTTTTTTTTCTGAAACTTCCATAATTTGAAATACAAATGTGAAAATTTGAGTTTTTTATTGTCATCCGCGAGATATGAATTTTTGAATTATGCTTAAAAATTTGAATTATATGATATGACGTCAATTCGCTTCATGACGTAGAAAATGAAATCAGCGGTGCCTAGCGGTGATCTATGAAAAGACTACAGCCTTTGAATATATAATACAATACAAGAACGGCAACGTAATGTATTTAGATTAAATATTTCGAGAGAAGGTGCCATCTATTCCTCCGTATACGAATTATTTCTGAGTTAGTTCAAAAAATACATAATAGGTGGATGTTGCACAGTGTTGCCACGTAGCTAGAACAACAAGATAAGATTTTAAAAAGGTTTTTAAGTTTGCTACTGTAAAACAAGTATACATGTACATTGAAGATTCAAAATATATTATCTGGTTATTATGGAACAATATTTTTTAATTATTGATTATTGAATACCTCTAACAAATACTATTTGGCAATGCTGTCAGCACGATTTATCGTAGTTCACAGTTTTGTGGTAGGAGTCACTAGCTATCTATAATAATTTTGTGAATAAAAAGAGACAGATATAGTATCTTGCTAGGCCATATGCGTTGCCGTTTTTATATGTATTATATATTCAAAGCTACAACTGTTAGTCGCTTAGCTTGGAGCGAGTAAGGGGAAGGGGATTGGTTTGTTTAAAGTGTCAGATGCTATTTTGTTTCGGATGACTTTCATTTGTTTAATTTGTTTTGTTATCCGTGGATTTTAGTTGTAATTATATTAAAGTATTATTAGTTAAGAATTTGATTGCTGTCATTCTTACAGCAAAATATCAAAACTAGCAAGAAACATAAAGATCAGCTGAGAAACGAGAAAGCATCAATGGCGGGCGCACTGCTTCTTCTTTTTCCACAAGCAGACAAGTACGTCATTACATAGGTACGTCCTAGAACGAATAAACGTCATACATCACGTGTAATTGTTTCAGCGCTAAAATAAAACACATGGAAAATCATATTAAATAAAACAATTTTGAGTTTATTTATCAGAATTCTGTCGTTTTTCAACCTAGTTAATAATATAATGTTTTTCTTTTAAATTTTACTACATTGGGATACCCTATTACAACTTCGAGTTAAAAGTGTATGCTACACTATCCTAAAATTGCATGCTATCTTCATCTGGGTTTGTGATATTTTGTATAGGTATTAATTAATCTGGTAAGGTTTAGGACTAATTCTTGGACGACCAATTTCTTCGTCATTAATTTACTGGCAATGTTAGGAACCAATTTACCGGCGATCAACTTTCCCTGTGGGCAATGGTGCTGCGACTAATTTTGCTCACGACTAATTTTATGCGATAAAATTTCCGCGATTAATTTTCCCGCATTAAATATGAAACACCCTAGATCAGATTAGAACATTTATGCCTAGATGCACCACCAATACTCAAAATTTTATTCTAAGCCGAATTCACCATTAATGTCTTTATAATTTTTTAACTGTAGATCTATTGAATATGAAGTATAATCACATCGTATAGAGAATAACATTATTTAAAATTTATAATCATTAAATGTCAATAAATGATATTTAACTGCGTTTTTTCATGAAAAACTGTTAAAAGTTGCAAAGCAGGCTATGAACAAAGAAACGTATGTCAATTTAAAAATACTTAAATGTCAATTTGACACGAGATATTGTCAAAAATGTTATCTAAAGAAATGAAAGCTTTTCTTCTTGAATCCTATTTCTTTATTATCTTTTCTCCTTAAAATTACATTTCAAGATCAATTTTGACAACTTGACTTTTGAATTGAATACATTTTTTTATACATAGCCTACTACGAGTTAGGTTTTTTGTTGAACACTGTATTTATATAGAAAATATATATAAAAGTAAATAGGTGCACTCTCTACGCCAGTATTGAATGTTCGTGAGGCGACGCCTGGTAAGCGCCCGCACGGTACAAATATTTCATCAGTACCGATATCTGTGTATATAGCAGATTGGCACACCCCGCAATAGGTAATATGCCGTGATGATATATTTATTTTATTTATTTAAAGAAAAATTATAATTCGAAAATAAAATATACCTACTTTTTCATTTAGTACTGGACCGCATTATAATGAGAATTTTGAATCAGGGACCTACTGAAATTTATTTATAGTTCAGGTTCGGTTCAGGTTCAGGAAATAAATGTTGGTTCAGGTTCAGTTTCGGTTCAAGGCGAGAAATGATTACAAGCACAAAAAATGGTGATATTAATTAAATATAAATTATATTAAATAAATCTGAATTTTCTATTTTGTATTATACAGGGTGTTAAAAAGCAAGTATAACATATTTATAGGACATAGAGAAGAGGTCGAAAAGTTTTATATGTGTCCAAAAATGAACTGTTTCTGAGTTATGACAGATTTTTTATCAATTTAATTATTATATAAATACTGAAAGCCATGGATTTATTTGTAAAAATTTAAATGTTGCGTGGAAACAGACAGCCAAGTGTCAAAGATGATATCCCGACTACGCCAGGAAAACAATAGCATATTTGCTTTTATTTGTTAGTTTACATTAAAAATTGACATGAAAGTCAATTTCATTATCACTGTCATGAATTATGTCATATCTATGACACTTCCGTTCCGTTTCAGGTCCCTGTTTTTAATATTGTCTGTTTTATACAGAATTTTTTTCCTGTTTTTGTTATTGTACAACACATTTACAGCTTTATTTCAATGAAGATAATAACAATTACAATTTACAGTTTAAAGTATCTGCTACATTATCCCAGAACTGCATTCTATCTTCATCTGGGTTAGTGACAATGGACAAGTCTCTGTTGATCTCCAAGGCATTGAAGGCCTGAAGCGTGGCTGGGGACCACTGGATGTTGATGAGCGGATCTTGGCCTGATGGATTCGGGTTGCCTCTCTTGGCGAAATTGGTCCACCATGAGGTCATGCGATGTACGGCGATTCCCTCAGGGCTTAAAGGGTCAATTTTAGGGGTCATCATGTTGTGGAATAGGTAGCCCAGGTCATCTGCGTGGCAGGTTCCTACAAAATAGGCGGTCCAAGAGAATATATTAGTATTTAAAAAAAAAAAATGTTTTGAGTAGGCATCCTAATGAAACGCTATGGTAGCGTTGTCTTGGGATACCACTCGTGGATATTTATATTTTTGCTCTGTTCATTATAAGTAGGTATAGTCATGCATTGTTTTCATAAATAATCAGGACCAGCTTAAAGCTTAAGGACGTTTCGAAATAGGTCTAAGTGGGTCACTTGTATGGCGGAGGGCTGAGGGAAGTTATATAAATAAAATGTAAAATCGCTTTCAAATTTGTACGAATAGTACAGAGAAACCTCATTCACATTTACGTTTTTACTTTCTGTCACCTTTTAGGTAAGGAAGGTAGGTATTGTCTTTGGTCAAAAAATTCAACGGTGAGTTTTCAATGAATAAGCACGTTTTGGGTTCCCTAGAAAACGAATTTATTATTTTTAGGATGTGTGTGTGTGTGTGTGTGTGTGCGTGCGTGTGTGTGTGATAACTCCAATACTACAATTCCTTCATATTCCCCTTTTCTTCGTCCGTATGAAGAGTTGATTACATTTTGGCTATAATTGGTTAACCGGCAGTACCCTAATTCAAATGTTTTAACAGTTTTTCTTGAAAAAATTAATATCAAAGAATATTTTATTCTCCATTCAATTTAATTCATATTCAATGAATTTAGAGATAAATAATTATATAGAAATATCTTGCAACCTATGCAGCCAAAAGCTGCACCATGGACAGAGTTAGTATATTCAAATGTCAAATTGACAGATGTCAGTGTGAAATAAAATTTACATATCTTTCTAAAATGATTTTCTTGGAAATATAAAAATGTTAAATAATTTAATGTGGCAAAAACAAATCACATAAGGTAATGCAACAGATTATAGTCACAAGCCAATTCAATAGATTATTATGTTGTACATATGCTATATATGTTTTTATTTTCTACTATTTAAAAAAAATCTGATGTGGCCAGCACAATCCTGTGTATTACGTATAAATCCCATACATAAACCAAAATCTAATCACCCCTTTTTCTGGATGTAAAATTGAGGAATACGAAAAAATTATAATTTTTGGACACACACACATACATACATACAGCCATCATCGTAAAAATGGTAAAATTGTATCATATGGACCCTAAAACATGCTTATTCACTAAAAACTCATCATTGAAATTTTTGATTAAAGACAATACCTACCTTACCTAAAGGTGACGGAAGATAAAAAGTGTAGCTTAAGTCTAGAATACCCACCTCTCAAGAATCTTATTTTGATAGTTATATATAGTTGCAAAACCATTAAAAACATTAAATTCTACAAATATTGGGGTGCGGAAAGCAATATTTAGAGTAATTTTGGCATTTTTTCTGAATGTGGGGTTAAATTTCTATAAATGAATTTAACCATCCGATTTTCATCAAATTGAGTTTTATGCCTTAGGTTTTATGGTAAACGTTAACGAATTGTTACGTTATTTCATAACGGTATAAAAAAATTAATTCGTTACATAACGTTATAAATAACTTAATAACGAACAAAATAACATTATGTAACGTTAAAATAACGTTACAATAACCATATTTTTCCAAATTTGTAATAAAAATCCATTACAATTTATAATTAAAAACAATGTTAAAACAATTACACATTTATCTTATTCTAGAAATTTGAATTTGACCACTAAGGACATCCAAGCATTATAAAATACGAAATAAATTATCAGGAAATTATACTTTCAAACGGCAAAAATCTTGTAAAACCTGTAAATTTGGATAACGTTATAGTGAATCGTTATTTGTTACGGTTACATAACGTTATTTTGTAATTGTAACATTATTAAATAAAATTAATAAATGAGACGTTATTATAACGTTATCGGTTATCGTTGCGTTACGTTTTCCATCCCTGCTTTAAAATAGGTAAAATTTGACTTTATTTTTGCGAAAAAAGATATAAATACCTGCTTTCGCACTCTAATTTTGTATTTCTCTGTTATATTTTAACTCGAAGGTGGGAATTCTAGAATCAATCCAAAAATTTAAACGTTACCTGGTGCAGTAATATTTCCAAACTTCTTGTACATATTCAATTCAGTCTCGAGATTAAATAAATAAAAGTAGATAGGGTTAGTCGCAGTCTTTAGAAAAGCTCTAAGGGTAACATGAATTCCTCGAATAAAATAGATGTCGGATGTCATCTAAAACAATACATAAATTGATTCAACATTCACATTTCACCTTTCATTCTCTAACTTTGTAATAGCAATCTACTTCGTCTTCAGGCGCCTTGACATTTCCATAATAGAAGTTTTCAATATTCTTGGCAAGTTTTTGGGATTCTTCAGTTCCTTTTTCCAGTCTGTATGCTCGGGCAATTTCTCTTTCGAAATTCCTCGGACGGAAGTGAACTTTACCCTGGTTTTCTTTTTTCTGGATGATGTCCATGAGCATTCCTTCCCTGGATGTGTAGCCAATGATTATTGGAACCTGGTTGTAGTTTCCAGAAAGCATCAGAGACAAAGGATCCTGTGTTAAGAATGCTTCTGGGTTTGGTTTTTCTATTACGGGGCAGAAAGGTCTCACTTCGTCAATACATATGGGCTGGAATGTAATGTAATGTAAACAACAAGAACTGTACACTGTTCTAGATTTTGCACGATAGAAATTATTATTTCAAATATTTTTAATAAAAAAATTATAAATTATGTTTTAATGTCAATTATCATGTTCGCTGCGCTTGGTCATTTTGTCCCTTTTTATATATATATAATAATAATAATAGTTATTTATTTAACATAATAGTTATTACATCATCAAAGAATTACTTATCTAAAACAATCTATATATAATTTTTCACATGTATAATACATTTCTTTTTAAATATTGATATATTATGTGCACGTTTAATATTTTCATCTAATGAGTTATAAATTCTAAAGCCATTGTAATATAATGAGTTCTGTGTACAAGTTTTTGATGCGAATTTTATGTTAAAATCATACTTGTTTCTTAAATTGTATTTCATTATTTCATGCTTAAATGTACAACTTTGATTTAAATAATTCGGTAGTAAATTATTGGTGATCTTGTAATAAATACTAATGTCAAATAATAAATTCTTTGCTTAACATTTAACCAATGTAGTGCATTTAGCATGTTATTTATACTAGAATATTTATTTACTCTCAAAATACAACGCATAGCTCTATTTTGTAGCCGCTGCAATCTCTGTATATATAGTGTGCGATTAAAGTGTGGAATATCAAAAAAAAGTCGAACTCTGCCGGTTTTTATAAAAACGCTGAAACACGTCGATTTTAATTTTTAAAAATACACATTAATATGTACGATTCATCTTCCGACTTTCATTTGTTTTTCAGTTATGACGTCATCACAAAAAAATTTAAATGACAACATAGATTTTTAGTAGTGAAATCCGATAGTGCTTTTTCTTCTCTTTATGATCATGTAAATAAATCATAACGTTATAACAAAAATTCTGAGAAAAATCGAGTTAAACATTTAATAATATATATATATATATATATATATATATATATATATATATATATATATATATATATATATATATATGTTAATTAAAAACCTGGCCATAGGCGTTTAACATGGGAAGTCAGTTTTTCCTTGTGCAAAAGTTCCCAAATTATTTTAGACAAAAATACTTCAAATAAATGTTGTAGAGAATTAAATTGTGCACCCGACTTAGTATTAAGATTTTATTTTTGACATTTAATAACCGTGAAAATCAATTTTAAAGTTTTCTGAAGATTGCTGATTTATAGCGATAGCCAAGCAACTCAATCAAAATTTGTCCACCATTTTATAAACTGAAGCTTTTCCTCATGATAAAACTGTTCCATACTTTAAAAAAAATACGTTATTGAACGAAAATCATACAACACAAACTGTTTTTGACCGTTAAGATGGCATACAATTGTTCGCTATTTTGTTCCATGGTTTAGATACTGATCTAAATTATTATAAAATTAAAAAAGTTCTTACATCTTTGACGAGATCTTGTGCTTCATGAAATTTTTCAGCAGGGACGGACCTCAAGAATTCTAACGCTTCTTTTTCGTTGCTGCATTCATTTCCTAAAGCCTTGGCTACTTGAAATACAGTACTTTCTCCAAATGCCCATGGATCCAGCACTACACCACTTTGTAAAATTGCGCGGTGGAATAGACCTGTTCAGAATCGCACCATAAGTCATACATACTTAATGTCGTATCATCTGCATATATTCAGTTTGAAAATAATGAATAAAGAAAAATTATAATTTGTTGAAAGAATATACTGTATCAACTAACAAGAGTGGTCGCTAAAATATTAAATTTTGGATACCTCCCCTAAAACGATACTATGCGAAACCCTGAAATATTATAACAAAAATTATTAGTAAACTATTTATTTAAAAAAATATATATTCCAATGGACTACCATTGTGACAATATATTATTTGTTGAATTTAATTGACGTCACAACTTATATTTCTCTTTACAAACCTTTTGCCATTGGAGAAAGTATCAAAAAGTGGCAAGCAGCTGATCCAGCACTTTCTCCGAAAATGGTAACGTTGTTCGGGTCGCCACCGAATTGGGAAATATTATTCTGCACCCATTTTAGGGCCAAAACCATATCTTTCAATCCTGCATTGCCCGGTACGCTTAAAGATGTATCTTCCACGCTTAGGAATCCTATACATTATAAAAATTGAAAAATTAATTATAACAATTTAAAAGACAATAACAATAAAATTATACATGCATTTAAAAATTTAAAACAATGTAAATAATATGGGAACCTTAAGTCAAATTTTAAAATAAATTGAAGGATTAAAAAAAATCCATTTTATTAAATTAAGGTATTAATCTTTAAATTCTATTATATAGAGAGCAATAATGTATGAGAGGATAAATGGAAAAATGGTAAAAGTGTATTTTTGTTTCAAAATTGCATAAATGTAGGAACGATAACGATAAGAAAGAACGGGGTATAATAATTTTGATTTTTACATATACAGGGTGTTTCTATACCTCTGCACGAAACTTACTAAAAAAAAAGAACAAAAAAATTTGAGGGTTGTTCATTCCTAGCAAACATTTTTAGTGCCACTGGTTTCATAGTACATTCAATTATTTACATTTATGTTATTAATAAAATAATAATAACTAATTAATAAATGATTATTTGTAGGCAGTGTTTATACTTTTATTTCATTAATAACAATTGTAAATAATTAAATGTACTATGAAACCAGTGGCACTAAACTGTTAGCTAGGAATGAACTACCCTTATTTTTGCGAATTTCAAAAAAAAATCTTTTTGTTTTGTAATCAGTATATCAAGTTATATATGTCATTAAAATTTCGTGCAGAGGTATAGGAACACCCTGTATACACAGTGTAATATCTAAACGAGTTACCTCAAATAATTTCTATATTATTAAAGAAACAATAAAATACTATAATGAAATCTTATAGAAGACCAAGGGGACATTAGATTAGAGAAGAAAATATGTTTTTAAACCTTTAGCTCTTAAGTTACAACCCAAAGTTACATTTTTTAAATGGAATGGTATATATATATTTTTAGGCACATTCGATTATTTTTTCTATGTCAGTCATGTAATCATTTTATAAAATTACATAAGAAAATTATTGAGAAAAATTCAATTGAAATTCAAATGAATTTTATAATTATTGTTATTTTTCAGTAGGCTATATATGAAAAACAAAAACTGCTCTGTCAATTCGAATTATTTACGATAGAAATCAAATAGAACACTATTATTAAAGTTATTAACAAATTTTTGTTTCGTATTAATTTAAGCTCAATGGTTGTTTTACATAGCCTACAGAAAAATAAATATAAAATTTATTTCATTTTAAATTGTATTTTTCTCAATGTTTTTTTAAAGTAAGTTTATAAAATGATTACATGGTTGAATTTAGAAAAAAAATACTCAATCGAATGAGCCTAAAAATATATAGGTATACCACCTTATTTAAAAAAGTATAACTTTGTGTTTAACTTGAGAAACACTGGTTTAAAAAATATTTTATTCTCTAATCGGATGTGTCCCTTGATCCTATACCGGGAGTTTATTTTATCAGTAAACATAGGGTATACTATTACCATAGTTCAGTATAAAATGATTGACAGCAATGTATTAAAGCGTTTATTTTATAAGTAAACATAAAGATAATTAATACGGATTAAAATAAATATTAAATTATGAATTAAAGAAATGAGAAATTATTTATTTATATTTATGCACTTAAAAACTATATTAAACTAGTTAGAATTTTTATTTTACCCAATACTCAAAATTGGCACCATTAACTTCTAAAGAATATCATCCTAAACGATTATAAAAAGAATTAATAGCATTTACTGGGAAGTAATATTTTGTGAAGCTTCACTAATTTTGTTTTTTTAATTGTTCAATGTTAAATCTGTCACCATTGTACACATTTTTTTAGTGTCCCTAAGAATAAAATCATTTGATGTAGGCTAAAATTATTATAGATTTTTCGAATTGCTGCTGGGCAGAGTCTGGCTCGAAAATTAAATGTAGCAGCAAATACATCTGCGGGAAAGTTTACATTGGCTAGACTGGTAGAACCATTTCTACAAAATTGAATCAACACCAGCGTTCGATCAGGTTGAACCAGCCAGAAAAATCTTCAGTTGCAGAGCATGCCCTGGAAGAATTCCACCGTATAAAATTTGAAGATACAAAAATACTGGCGAGACCTAAACACCTAAACAACAGGTTAATTAGAGAAGCCATTGAGATTTACAAAACCAAGAGTAACAATGTCAATCATTGTGACGGTCTAGATCTTAGTCGTGCATGGCTACCTATTTTAAATATGATGTAATTGTCACCTTAGTTACCCGTTGCTAATGTTTTGTTATTTATTTATTTGTATTTGTTGATTTGTTGTTCATGTTCTTTCCTGAAGAAGGCAATAGTTTATATTGCCGAAACGTCTTTATTTAAATAAATATAACAGAATTTAAACTAAAAAATCTGATGTGGCCAGCACATAACCTCTCGCCGTATATTTTACCTGGCTGTATGCATAAAGCAAAGAATATTTTTATAAATACAAATAATATATTCATATAAATCTATGACGTATAAACTTCTTTATTATTCAATAATAGCATGTCTCAACATGAAGATATTTTACCATAAATTATGTTACAATAAATTACAAAGTAGAGTTTACCATATATAAATATTAGGCTGGTAACAGCAATTTTCAATTCGAACAACCTTGTTTACTTTCTCTTCATATTCTTCTAGTAAAAACATTAATTTTGGGCGGTCTAAAATGAATATATATGGATTGTGCATCTATTCTTACATATCTTCTTTTACATTTTATTTTTTCATACTTGTTATATCTAAATAACACTAATTTTCTTTAATAAAGTGACGGATAGATTGCACTCCGATTATTCTTATATCGATGTGTAATTTTGTCAATATTTACAACTTACTTGAGAAGAATTTGATAGCTTTTTCGCAATTCAAAGTTACTCTAGTCTACAGTACTGGTGTACATTGTCCCATAATGTTTGAAACAAATTTAAGTCCTTCAACCTAGACTTGTCATCTCCATAATAGTCACAGATCAAGAATTAAGGGATTCTCCAAATACATTTTTCTTTCATTACTCATTATTTCTGACACTGACATTTATCTGTCACAAATAATTTAAATTTGCAACTATTTTTCATGGCTTCCTTTCGGTTGTAAAATTAATTACAACATTATTTTATATATTACATTCCTTTTATCTCTAAATCTATAGAATATATATAAAAATATTTAAATGTATCAGAAAGAGAATTTATTTTTCTTTAATATTATCAAGAAAAATTTTCAAAAAATAATATTTAGAAGATTTTTTTTCAAGAATCTTCTACTTCCGGTTGTCCAATTGTTACCAAAACCTTTTCAGATCTTCCCATGAATGTCCGATTGGGAAATACGTTGTTAAACAAATTTTAAGTCTTATAGTTTTTGTGTAACCGTCCTTCCAACATCCCACACACACACACACACACACATCCACACACACACACACACACACACACACACAGACATCATCGTAAAAATGTTAAAATCGGATTGTAGGGACCTTAAAAGGTGCTTATTCAATAAAATCTGGATATGCGATTTTTAGCATGAATGCAATACCTCTCTTAGCGAGAGGTAAAAAGGGTGTATCATTCTTATTAAAATATGAGTTCTGAAAGATTTTTTAATAATTTGATTATTTGAATTATACCATGGTATAATAATATATATACTTTGTTGTTTTAAAAATTCTAAATTATTGTAAACATGACCTCACAGTCCCTGGAGGCGCCTTGAGCCTAAAATTTGAATTATACCATGTTATAATGTGCACATTTTCTTCAAATGTATTAAAAAATGTGACAGTTTGGCGAGTCTGACAACTATTCCCTATGTTTACTCATAAAATAAACGCTTTAATAAATTGTTGTCATTTTGTAACTATGGTAATGAAACTACTCTATGTTTACTGATAAAAAAAACTCGCTGTATAAGATTGTCTTATAGTATTTTATTGTATCTTTAATAATATAGAAATAATTTGAGGTAGCTCGTCTAGCTGTTACACCAGTATATGATACTAGACAAAATAATAAAATACCACCCGTATTTTTTAATTTTTTTAATTATTTGTACTCTACGAGAAATAATTTATTAAAAATTTGGAGAAGTATAGTGACGTAACTATGACTCGAACGTGTTAGACAAAGACAATATATCATAGAGCTTGACAGCGGTAAAAATATAAACTAATGCCGTACTGATGTCCCCATATTTCTTTTCCAAAACATTTAATTGAAAATAACTATAGTGGTCAATTTTTATATTTTATGGCCCATATATTGAAATTACAGTAAAATAATTATTCTACTCTACCTAAAATTCCAAGACGATAGTTAATACTAACTAGGACAATATCTTCTTTGACCAGAAATTGAGGGCCATACAATTCAGTCTTGCTGGACCCAGCAGTAAATCCACCACCGTGAATCCATACCATCACAGCTTTGGGAGAGTCATTTACACTCGGTAGCTAAACATACAAAAAGTAATGCATTACAGAAAACATATTATTTACTAAAGGATATTTCAAACATTATTAAGAATGTTTCACAATTTCGGGTACAAACTTAAGATCATTATACCATAACAAAAATGAGCAAAAAAATCTGTTGTGGCCACCACAATACCTTCCGTCAATCCTGTGTAATATGTATAAATTCCATACATAAATTTTCTTACAATAGATTCTAAACTTCCAGTAAAATTATTTCATAAACTATGCAAATTTCACTTGACACTAACATCTTCTTTTTCATCTTCTTCTTTAGCTTTTCCTATTCGTTAGGGGTAGCTATTTTTTATTTTCATCTTCCACTCATTTCTGTTTTACGTGTCGTTCTCATTCCGTGCCTTTTCTCTCAAGTCTTCCGCAATACAGTCCTTCCATGTTATTTTTAGTCTTGCTCTCTTTCTTCAACCTTCTATTACTAAGCTATTCATTCTTCATCTAACATACTCTTAATTTCTCCTCATGACATTTTCAAAACAATGTAATCATCTCTCTTGTATCTTTCTAGATACTTGAAGCACTAGAGTTATTTCCTTACCTATCTTTCCGTGTCTTCCCCAATATCTACTTCAACATCCTCATCTCTGCCACATTAATTTACCTATTATTGATACTGACATCTGTCAATCTGAATATATTAACAATTTTCATGGTTAGCATAGCTGGCTGAATTATAAAATTTAATTTGTTTAAAATTCTTTTAACTATATATGAATCTATATGAAGTATAAAATGCAATTAAATCGTATAGAGAATAATATATTCTTTAAGTTATAATAACGTTAAATTTCAATAAATCAAATTTAACTGTTAAATTTTCAAATGAGGTTATTTCCGGTTCACCAATTATAACCAAAATCTAATCAGTTGTTCTTCTGGATGTAAACTTGAGGAATACGAAAAAAATATAATTTTTGGAATCGTGGTATTGAAGTTATGCGACTCGAAACTTTCGTCACACACACACATACACACACACACACACACACACACACACACACACAAACACACACACACACACACACACATACATACATACATACATACATACATACATACATACATACATACATACATACATACATACATACATACATACATACATACATACATACATACATACATACATACATACACACAAACACACACACATACAGACATCATCGTAAAAATGGTAAAATCTTATTATATGGACCCTAAAACATGCTTATTAACTAAAAACCCTTCATTGATTTTTTTGACCAAAGACAATACCTTCCTTACCTAAAGGTGACGGAAGGTAAAAAGTTTTATCGGCATAGATCCAGTACTCAATAGTTTCCGAGATAAAAGGCAGTGAAAAATGAGTTATGAGACTTTTTTTTACCTTTGAGAAATCATTTTAGGATGTGCTTTTGTTTTTCAAAACAAATTAAATAATTGTATTGTAGCGTGCGCAGCCTACGCCACTGGCTGAACGCTCTAGAATATAATTGTTTCTCGGACGGAGATAACTGCCGCGCCTCGAGCGTAAACAGATGGGGGAGATAAGCTTAATTATTCTGTTCCCGTGATCCTTTTGTTCTTTGTTCTGGAACGTACTGGAAATATATTGGAATGTTCTCGAATAATAGAGAGATATAAAAGTGACGCAGCTCTATGCGAGCAGGCAGTTCATTTGAGACCAGTATAGAGCTGACGAGTTCAGTGACTGATGAAGATTGGCCAATGAAGTTCGGACAGCTGAATAGTGAAATAAAATAAACAATTGGTGAAATAAATAACGTGTAAATAAATAGTCTTATGTTATCGATTAAATAAATAATCCTAGTGTTAAGTGTTTAATAATATTCTTAGTCTTAAATAGTATGTAATATTTATTTAGACATAGTAATCGTTATTTTTATAATATTTATCTTAATTAGTTATCGTTTAATAAACATTTATTTTAATTAATAATATTTCTTTGAATTTTACATTTCACCCAAATAAAAATCTGATGTGATCAACACAATACCTCCCCACATTTAATTTTTATTAATTTAAATACATATACCTATGGGCAGGGCATCGAACCCGCCAAAAACTGGGTTCGTTTCAGGTTAAGGTTAATTTATTTTTTGAAATATGGGTCAGTGTGCGGTTCTGGTTCAAACATTAATAAAATTTGCGGTTTTGTTCCGAGTTCAGGTATTGGGTTCAGGTTCAAATCGATCTAATGAAAATTGAATTAATGTTTTTTTGAATAACAATCTTTATATAGAAATAATTTAAAATCCGTGCCGGAATTTGCGCAAGATAAGAACACGAATACATTTATCACAAACAGACAAAACAGTGTCGAATATCGGCTGTATTACGATTACACTTACGTATCGAACTCAAAATAAACCTGAACCGGAGCTGAACCCTGAACCCGAATTTTAATGCTCGGTTCTGTTCCGACTTGGGTTCAATTGAAAAATTTATTTGAGCTTCGATTCAGGGTTTGGGTTCGCTAAAATGTTACGGTTTGGTTTCGGTTTTGGTTCGGTTCAGGGTCGGGTTCGATACCCTGCCTATGGGGTTTCCTGGCCGAGTGTCTGAATGTCTGGTCGCGAATCTGGGGAACAGGATTCAATCCCTACAACATCAAATATTTTGAACTGTTAGGGTTTGTGTAGTCGGTATTTGATGGAACATTGTAAAATATAATATTGAAACACAACACTGGATTATTCCACAGATTTATCTGTGGAATAATCAAGTGTTGTGTTTCAATATTATAAATATTTTCAATTTTAAATAGCACAAAATTGATCCCTGTGGTGCACTCTCCATGCCAGAAATGAGTATCCGTAAGTAAGCGACACTTAAACGCCCGCACGAAACAAATTTGTCATCATCATTACCGAAATCCGTGTACAAAGCAGATTAGCTCACCCAGCAATGAATAATATGATGATATATTTATTATTTGTTTTATATAAATACATATATGTATATTATTTTGTTCGATCACTATCTTTATCAGTTTTTCGTCGATTCTAATACAAAGTGGCTTTTTTCTCGAAAACAGTTGAAACTCAATCCTATAAGTTAATTAAACTTTTTTACTCATTTTATTCAGTACTATAAGCTCTTAATGTTTGTACCCAAAGTGAAACAGCCTGTATATAGGTAAGTGTGCTTTTAATTAATTCACTTTACCAAAGTATACGATAGTAGAAAATAAATTCTTAGTTTATTTTTGTTGTATTATGAAAGAGTAAATAACACAAAACATACCATACATTAAATTAGGCTATTTGCTAGAGGGGGTTAGCACAAACCCGAAATACAAACTTTCTCTCCCTTCAGCACACTATTATAATCACATTAATTATCCACCAAACCCCGAATGTCCACGTGACCCTACACCCTCAACTTGACCAACCTAAATATACCGGTGTAGAATTTTGTATGTTATACGAGTATAGGAAATAACTTGTATTTTTTTTAATTTGGCGATTATTAACTTCCTAATTAATTAGATCAAATAAGTATTTCAGTAATGTCAAAGTTTCTCTGGTGCTCTAATTTTGCAGTTTTCTTCATATGCGTACATTCCATTTTTCCATTAATTTTTGCTCATGTATAAAGAACAATTGAGGAATAAATTGGCATTATTTCTATATAGTTTTAAATTATATTTTTTGTAGAAACCTTTGATCTAATATAATTAGAGGAGCAAGAATCACTAAATTAATAACAATAATAATAATAATAATATATATATATATATATATATATTAGCAATCAGAATTACATCATATTCTATAAGCTAATGTGCTGTCTTAAGAAATACTTGTTCCTTGATTGGCTTGTAAAGGACTTCTCCAATGACAAGTCCTCTGTATCCTTCTTTCAGGTCCGCTGGCCAACTTGTTTTCAGTCTCCTTTCGTTTCTTATTCTTATTTCTAATAGTGGTTGTAGTAGTGTGTTAAAATGTCCTTCTAATTTTGCATGATGCCTCTTACTTTTTTCTATTATAACGTCCTTGACGTAGGGAACTCTCAGATCTTCATGGAGTGTTTGATTGGTGACATACCAAGGTGCATTTGTGATCATGCGAAGTATTTTGGATTGACTCCTTTGTATTATCGTCACATTTGACTTACTAGCACATCCCCAAAGTTCGGCTCCATATAACCAAATTGGTTTAATTATTGTTTTGTACAATAAAATTTTATTAATAATAATAATAATAATAATAATAATTTTGTATTCTCTATATTGAGTGGAAAAGATCACATATGTATATATACATGAGTATTTAATATGGGATTTTATAGCATAAAATATCGCATGCAAATCAATACATAAAATTCATTTAGAATATTCTGTAACCACAGACATTAGATATGAAAAATTACAAAATTACAATAATGTTAAAATCGAGTAATTAAAACCATAGAATACATTAATGACGCACATGTGTCAAGATTTACCTGTCATAAAATTTATTTTTGTGTACGGAAAAATAATACTTCATTTGAAAATATATAATTTAAAAAAAAATTATGTTGATAAAACTAATTTAAAACTAAGTTATGACGTACATGCATAAGATGTAATAGTTCTTCTTCTATAACACTACAGCCCAAATTGAGCCTTGGCCTCCTTAAGCTTTTGCCTCCATTCTTTCCTATCCAACGCAGCTCTCCTCCAAGTCCGGACTCCTAGTAGGTTTCGTGCGTCCTCGGTTATTTCCTCTTCCCATTGTTTTCGAGGTCGTCCTACTGGTCTTGTTCCCTGCATTTTGCTGTTGAACGCTCTTTTCGGGGTTCTGTTGTCTTCCATCCTCATCACATGTCCTGCCCATCTCAGTCGTTGCAGTTTAATAAATTCTGTGATTGGAGGTTCCTTGTAATAATTATATAGCTCGTGGTTATACCTCACTCTCCACCCATCTGGCTCTTTTACTGGTCCTATTATTCTTCTTAATATTTGCCTTTCGAAAATATTTAGTTTGTTCACCGTCCTTTCTGTCATGACCCAGGTTTCACAACCATAACTTATTATCGGCCTTATTATGGTTTTGTATATTCTGAACTTATTATTGCGGTGAATAGTCTTTCATCAGAATATATGGGAGAGTGCAAAGTAAGCTTTGTTGGCCAGTGTTATTCTTCTTTGGATATCTTGATCTTCGGTCCCGTCCTCCCTTAATTCCACTCCTAAGTATGTAAAGTGTTCAACTGCTTCGATGTTATCTTCCAGCATGATGTTCTGTGCGGTTCTTTTCCTTCTTGTTTGTGTTAGCGTTTTTGTTTTATTTGTGTTAATTTCCAAGCCTATTTCCTTTGCATGTCTTTTGAGTTCTGAGTATGTTTGTTGTGCCTCTTCCACCCTGCGGCTCATGATGTTGATGTCATCTGCATATGCGACTAGTTGTATTGCTTTAACTGTTAGCAGATTTGATCTGCCAATGTTCATTTGTCTTATTACATATTCGAGCAATAGATTGAAGAGTGTTGGGGCTAGCCCATCTCCTTGCTTCAGTCCACGCAAAATTTCAAATTCCTCTGTAAGTGTGTTTTGTACGCTCACCACCGCTGCCGTGTCCTCCATGGTTGCTTTAATCATTCGTATTAGTTTAGGAGATGTAATAGTTATTTACATAAAAGTCAAGAAAACGGTACATTACTGACGAGTCATGTATTAAAATTTTCTTAAACCTTTGATTATAATAAAAATTAATTTAAAATTTTATATATAATAAATAAACCATCTTGAATGACCCACTCTCAATATTATCCACTTTTATCCTTAAAACAGTAAATAAAGTACAAGCTTGTAAGTATATATTGCAAAAAAAATTCTAACCTGCGGGGTGAAGACATTGAGTGATAAACAATCTTCTGATCCAATCGGATTGAAAAAGAGCATGTGTTTGGAAATACTCTCGCTGCCTTCTTCAGTAGCATCACGGATTCCTGTCCATGGTTCTGCTGGCAATGGGGCCTAAATTCAAATCATGATTATCATCATTATATGTTTATAAGTACATATAACAACACATTTACAACAAGGTCAGGCACAGGAGATAAATATAAAATACTACAATTATTATTATGTCTTTTAAATTGCGTACTCATGAAATATAGTTTCATTGAATAATATTGTGTATGTATATTGTACGTACTGTGTGTTACTGGATGATGGGAAGGAAATATTTTCATATATCGTAATTGTTTTTTGGTAATTTTAGTAGTTATTAGTATCAAGTTATTTTTAAGTTTTTGTTTATGTTCTTTAACTAATGAACGCGGCTTATTTCGATCCTTTTCTAGTTCTGTAGTTTCTTGTATACATAGGGTGACTAGAATTATATATATATATATTTATTCACATTCACAAATTACTAGCTGACCTTGAACTTATTATAAAAAAAATTGATACCGATAGTAGGAATGTGGTTAGAGCTCGAATCACTACGCGATTGTAGATTAAGACCTAATGCCTGTGCTTTATCGCTGCATTGTAATGATTTTTCTCATTTTGTTGACTTTAATAATTCATCTATACTTGAAATTGAAACTAATTCAAGTAAACGTAATTTTCTGGAAATGGTTCATATCAATAAAACCAACCACACAATGAACAAAAGGACAGATGTGAGTGGTTTGAGTTCTATCTATAATTGTCTTCTTAAATTCAAAGAATTGCATACAACCAATATTAATTGAAATTCTGATCTAACGTAGTAATTGAATTACAAATAATTTAAAAAACAAAAATGTTTTTTTCCAGTTAATTAGTACATTTTACTAATTTAAAATTTAAAAATTTAACATTTGTTCCGGTCCGATATCCGGTTGGATTTACTTTCTTCTTTTTCTTTTCCAGTGTTTTACAAATTTTCTTCAAGGTTCGAACTTGTTCGTTTTCATCCAACACGTGTTTTTTAAACATTGACTTCTTCTGAACCGAATAGTTCTGTTTTAATAATTTGTCCTATTTAATTAATTGTTTTCCGGCAACTTAATTCATAAATTTAACTTCAAAATTTACCTAAATTATCAACTTAAAATTAACACAGTTCTTATCACTGACTTGTTCACAATTTAACCTCATTAAGTTGTAAGTACTGAATTTTGTATGGACATTTTTTCAAAATTTTAATACGAATTTATTACTAAATTGTCCTGAAGAAGGAATGAAGTAATTTCGAAAGCTTGACATGCAACTTAAAAGAGTATCATTTGACAACTTTCCCAACTGCTATACCTGTTAACTACTATATATATATATATATATATATATATATATATATATATATATATATATATATATATATGTGTGTGTGTGTGTGTGTGTGTGTGTGTGTGTGTGTGTGTGTGTGTGTGTGATGATTCTTTTGGATCCAATAACTCCAATACTATATTTCAAAAAGTTACATTTTTTTCGTATTCCTCTTCCTTACATTCATATGCATACGTGATTAGATTTTGGTTATAATTGGTCAACCGGAAATACCGTCTTTTGAAGATTTTTTCTTGAAAAAACAGCTGTTAAATATCATTTTTCACATTTAATATTATTAAAATATTAAAGAATATTTTATTTTCTATACGATTTGATTGCATTTTATGTTTCATATTCAATGGATTTAGAGTTAAATAATTATAAAGAAATCAAATTTCATAAAGCAGCCAGCTATGCTATAACCATGTAAACAGTTTGATACTATATTAAAAAAATTCTGATTGACAGATGTCAGTGTCAAGTGTAATTGATATACATGGTTTACATTTCAACAAATTATAAAATCTTCGCAAATGGTAAGAAAATTCTATAAAATTCTTTCGACTTCGTTAAATATAGACTTAAAACTTTAAAAAACTGTGGGCCAAAGAACTGGTGATAATAGTTTGACCGGTATTTAAGGGTCATCTTCTAGTTTAGATGTAGCTTGTACCGAGACCCTTTACTTTTGGCAAAATGATAAACAAATTCGTAAAAATCCAGTGCGTATAGTAAAACCTACCTTTCAAGTTGCAAGACATAGGACAATACTCAAAGGAAAACGTGCAGGCTTAGGGATGCAATGCCTAATATACTTTGGTTCACGAAAGATGACTATTCAAGGTCACTTGTTCGAAGAAAGAATACACAGTACTTTATACAGTAGTAGCTTAGCAACATGGAAAGATTATTTGACATATGTCTATGTAGTTTATGTTGTGTGACAGATATACGTAAATGGTGACATTACTTTCTAACACATTACAAATAATAATGACGTATGTCGTAGAGTTACAGATATCTAATTATCTACTGCACTGCCCTCTGTCCTAATAGTTACCCAGTGACGTTGCCATTTAAATCAAATTATTATTCCATGGTTTTTGTCAAGTCTATGTATTTGTGTTTTGCCAAAATATAGGTATACATTTATTTTTTTCAGTTAAAATGTATCAATAAATATTTCATGTTGCACGTCTATGTATACGAAATGCAGTGAAGTTATCTGCAAGTAATATTACACCATACGGTTAATAAATGACCTTGAATAGTCATCTTTCGTGAACCAAAGTATAGAAGTAAAGCTGGTATTACTAATAAAGACGATGTAACCTATTATTAAATGGCAGAATACTTGAAAAACATATTCAGTTTTGGTAAGCTTAAAATCTATATTTTAAACTAGTCGAAAGAAATTTGTAGAAATTTCTCACCATTTGCGTAGGTTTTATAAGTAATTTATTTGTTGAAAATGTTAACCGGCCGAACTAATATGAGTTTGGGCTCGTAGTATGTTTGTGTTATAATTTTACTAGAAATACAGAATCTTTTACAAGAAACTTTCTGTATCAAATTTGTTCAAAATACATACATACATACATACATACATACATAAAATCACGCGTGTCCCACTTAGTGGGTTCGCACAAACCCGATAACAATAAGAACAACATCAATCATACAACAAATCCTTACTCTTAACATATTAAAGTGACCGATTTTCGGTAGCGAAATACCGCATCCGGATCACAATAATAGTTAGGAAACAATCATCCTTCGCCACACATTCCTATCTAAGCAGACTTCTTTCGCCTCGGCCACACTCATAATCGAATTCATACATGCTCTTCTTCTCTTCACACTTGGAAACTCTCTCTCTTTAAGCACCCTACCAATCACATCCATCCACTTACACACTGGTCGGCCACGCAATCGAAAACCCTCAACTTCACCAAGATATATACGCTTAACAAGCCGTTCACTCGCCATTCTCTCCACATGCCCAAACCATCTCAACTGACTCACACCAACTCTCTTAATCACATTGTTGCTTACCATACATTCTTCATACACCAAATTATTCCTCACGCGATCCCGTCTGACATACCCACATACACCACGTAAATACCTCATTTCCACGGCAGTCACTCTCTTTTTATACATAGAACTAATGAAAGATAATGTGCTGGTCACATTAGATTTTTTTCAATTATTTTTATAAAATGTAACAAAGGACATTTTACACAAAATATTTCATCTTATCATAATTTATCCTGCCATCAAAAATAGTTCGTTATAGCCGAGGTTCGTAAGAATAGAACAAGTCAAACATTTGTTATTTATCGAATATTTGAGTAAAACCATTAACAATAAGAATACATACAGGGTGGTGACCGGCACAGCTGAACATCGGACTTTAACAAGTAAAATCAGACTTTCCTAATTTCCTGCTTCCCTAATTTTTTAGGAAAAAAAAGTTTCATATAACAGTTGTAGAACATAAATTAATTTGGTATGCCTTGTAACGGCAGAAAATTAGGTATGAAAATAACGAAAATTACCTCAAAAATAGCAATAGCCATGGAATTGAGGCAAAATAAATAACAAATGTCTAACGGTTTATCTGCCATGTTAGAGTAATTTATTTTATTAGATATTATTTCTAATATCTGATCCAGTTAACAATTATCTGTTATCTGTTAGTTTAAATTGATATTTATTCACTTGGACAGAAATTATAATAATTAAAATAAATTAACCTTGCTTGACAGATAAATCGTTAACATTTGTTATTTATTTTCTCACAAATCCATGGCTACTGCTATTTTTGAGCTGATTTTCGATATTTTCATACCTAATTTCTGCCGTTACAAGGTTTATAAAATTATGTTTATTGATTCAGATGCAAAATTTTATTCTCTATAACTTTTATTTGAAGTTTTTTTTAATCTAAAATAATTAGGGAAGCAGGAAATTAAGAAATTCTAATTTTACATGTTAAAACCCTACGTTCGGCTGTGCCCGGGAGTACCCTGTATGTATAATAACATAATGTTATACAAGTATAAATAAAATAATGGTCTACAGTAATGAACAATAATAAAAATAATCGATAAACGAAATACGTACAAAACAAAAAACGTTGCACTTTGCACACGGCCCCAAAATTCGTTATAAGAGAAAAATCGATAAAAATATAGTTCGTTATATACGAAATATTTGGGTTTGTTATGGCGGAAAATAAAGAACATTGAAGTGAATACCACTGCATATATAATTTGCGCAATATAGTTTTTTTTAGAAAATTGGTAATTAGAAATTTATGTACTTTGTGCTTGTTTAATTTCTTAAGCCTACACTTACTAAAGTACAATGTAAAAACTTTAATTTTTTTGTTTTTATGCAGTACAAGTTTTAAATTCAGTAAAATTCATTAATTTTGAAAGGAAAAGTTATAATTAGAAAATATTTCGCAATCTGTTAAGAGATAAGAAATATTATCACTTAGTTTCTGATAATATCATGACTGTTTTGTTTGTAATGAAATACATACTCGTATATCAATAAAATTGTTTTCCTAGAATTAAGAAAAATCAATAAATACAAAATACATTCTTGCACTTGTTAGGAATAAAAATAAATATAATTCTAAAAATCAGATGTGGCCAGCACATTAGCTTCCATCAATCCGGTGTATTATGTACAAATTCCATAGCGCGCGAGAAGTCACGTGACTCTGCTGAGCATGGCAATCAGATAAGGGGTCCCGTATCAGAATGACAGCTATTAATTATGTCCAAGACATTCAAAATTTCATTTTTTGCTATTGTATGATTTTTTATCGACAACTAAATTCCACATTTGTCATTATGGACATAATTAATAACTGTCATTCTGATACGGGCCCCCATATCTGATTACCAAGGTCAGCAAAGTCACGTGACTGCTCGCGCCGCCTATACATAATTTTTTTTGCAAAAGATCCTATATTTTCAGTAAAATTATTTCATAAACAAACTATGCAAATTGCACTTGACACTGACATCTTCTTCTTTAGATTTTCTCATTCGTTAGGGGTCGGTATTTTTTATTTTCTTCTTCCACTCATTTCTGTTTTGCGTGACGTCCTCATTCAGTTCCTTTTCTCTCAAGTCTTCCGCAATATAGTATCCTTATATTTGGACTCATGGCATGTTCATACTGATGTAATCGTCTCTCTTGTATCTTTCTAGAAACTTCTATCACGTGAACCATGTCCCTTAATTAATCTTTCCGTGTCTTCTCCAACATCTATTTCAACATCCTCATCTCTGCCACATTCATTTACTTTTCATTGATACTGACATCTGTCAATTTGAATTACTGAATATATTAGTAATTTCTATGGTTAGCATAGCTGGCTGATTTATGAAATTTAATATCTTTATAATTATTTAACTCTATATCTATTGAATATGAAGTATAAAATGCAATCCAATCGTATAGAGAATAATATATTATTTCAGTTATAATAACATTAAATGTCAATATGAGATAGGTATTTAATTGCATTTTTTCCAGAAAAACTGTTATAAGTTGCAAATAAGGGTACTTTCGATAGACCAATAATAACCAAAATTTAATCATGTCTGCATATGGATTTAAACTCGAGGAATACGAAAAAATTAAAATTTTTGGAATCGTGGTATTAGAGTTATGTGATCCGAAACGAGCGTCACATATACACACTCTCTCTCTTTCTCACTTTCTCTCTCTCTCTCTCTCTCTCTCACACACACACACACACACACACACACACACAATACACACACCACAGACACACATACATACATACATACATACATACATACATACAGACATCATCGTAAAAATAGTAAATTCGTATTCTATGGACTCCAACACGTGCGTATTCACTAGAAACTCACTATCGCATTTTTTTACCAAAGACAATACCTTCCTTACCTAAAGGTGACGGAGGGTAAAAATTATAAAATGAATATTACAATTACCTATTATGAAAAGTGGTATAATTTCAAGGTAAAATAAACAAGCAGAACTAGAATGTAAACAATATCTAAATATAGTTTAAACATATTTACATGTGTACTTTGATTAATTTACCTACTTTAATGTTAATGATGCATTTAAAACCATTTTCTAAATATTCATTTAAAACCATTTTCTAATTTTTTTTTTCTCTTAGTGTTAAAATACAACGTTGTATTTATCATTTCCTATTCATGTCGGTTAATGTCTTCATGAAAATATTTATTAATTACAAAAATAATATTTTAAAAATGTATAATTATAAGTCTAAAAAGTACTTGTTTCAAAATGTAAGAAATTTTGCTTAAATTATTAAGAATCGAAATAGATAGTCTCAACTTCGTGAAGTTGAAAAAAAAATTAGCATTATTTGTAAGAATATATTTGTATATGCAAATTTTACTAAACATTTGAAATATTAGCTTTACTATATATACACCGGGTGGGGGCGGTTAGGGGTGAACATAGGGATTTAACATGGGATTTTGAGCTGCCGCCCTTGGGATCTCGAGAACTATAAGAGATACAATGTTGGTTAAATCCCATCTTAGATGTGCTTTTGTTTGCCGAATAATTCTCATAGGGCACTAGATAATGGCGAAAAACTGAATTTTGTTGATTTTATTCTTTTCCAAATAACGTGTAAACTATTAGTAATCGAGAAAAATGTTACAAATAAAGAAGTTAGATATTCTTATTGCCTAACCAGTGGCGTACGAAATAAATTTTTATTTCCCTAAATTTCCGAGATATAACACAAAGTTATATTTTTTTAAATGGAACTCGTATCTGATTTTAGTCTCAAAAAAATACTTATTTTTTTCTATTTTCAAAGATGTAAATGTTATTGTGTTTCGTATTTATTTTACTTCGAAATTTTATTTTTTTCTTTATTTTATAGTAAATTTAGTGTTATTTTGGAAATATTGGCATGAATTCTATTAAGAAATATTCGTTTTATTTAAATAATTTATTTCGTTCGAAAATTTTGCCTAAAAACCAATCAAATTCAAATCAAAAAATAGTTTTTATTAGGTCGTTTTTGACATGTTATAGTGTAAATTGTAAAAAAAGTAACTTTGTGATATATCTCGGAAATTTACGAATATAAAAATTTATTTCGCATGTCACTGGTTAGGCAATAAGAATATTTAACTTCTTTATTAGAAATATTTTACTCGATTACTAATAGTTTAGACGTTATTTGGAAAAGAAAAACAACCAAATTTAGTTTTTCGCCATTATCTTGTGCCCTCTAAGAATTTTTGGAAAAACAAAAGCACATCTGAGATGCCCCCCTATAGGTGCACAAAAAGTTCCAGTTAACTGACATTGTATCTCTTATACTTCTCGAGATCCCAATGGTGGCAGCTCTAAATGGGACACACTGTTTATACACACATACACACATCATCGAAAAAATGTTATAATTGGTTTCTAGAGACCTTAAATCGTGCTTATTCACTAAAACCTGGATATGCAATTTTTAGCATGAATTCAATACCTCTCTTAGCGACAGGTAAAAATTATACAAAAAATATTGCAAATAAAACGGAATTATTTGACAGCCCGAAATATTTTATTTTGCGTAAATCTTATGTTTCATACATATGTTGTTTATGAGTTGATATGTAAATAAAATATTGAGACCTTGAAGTTCTAGGTTTTATTAAGTTTGAAACAAATATTGCATTGGAAGTTTGGGAAAAATATGTCCATGCAGCAGTAGTTATTAAAAAAAATATTGTTATACATTTCCTTAGTTTACATTGTAATTAAATTTAAATCAAAATATTTAATCTACTTGCAGCAAAAACTAACTAATAAAAAGTATGTTTTACTGTTTCTGCTGACAGGCTAATTTTTGCGCGAAACGTCCAATGCAATATTTGTTTCAATATTAGAATTTTGTTATTCTACTAACATATTAAGGTTTCCAAAAAATCATATTTAAATTAAAACAAATTGACTAAAATTACCTTAAATCTAAGATCTCCAACTGGCGGTCTGCCATAAGGAATTCCTTGGAAAGAGTAGTAGATCTTTCCGTTTAGGTCTTCTCCAGTTTTCCCTTTCAGTTGGCCTTGTTGCACTGTCACCACTGGGTCAGTCATTGTACCGAGAGAAGCAACTCGTCCAAAGAGTCTGAGATTTCCTCGATAACTGAACGACGATACCAACCGCGAACTGTACATAGTACATTGACAACAAACGGTCACATGTTTAAATATAAACGTCTCGGACAGTTTAATACAGCGTGCGGCAGAATTCATTATTTCAAATTAGAATCAAATGATCGATTCGTTAGAATAGTGAGTTGTCATAGAACTGCAAGCTCAAAGTAGACTATTTTCATGAAAAATATCAATATTTAAATATAGTTGCTGTTTTATGACTTTTTTACTGCTGTTGGATAGTATATTTTATGTACTTGCCACTTGAAAATTAAAACTTGTAGCAATAGTAACAAGTACAAGAAATTAGTCTGAAACGAATGCAAGTTTTCCGAAAAAAGCGCAAGAGTTTTGGAATTTGAATGGAGTTTCTGAATCAAGTTTACCGTATGTTATTCAAGCGTTCAAGACTATTTCTTTCGCGACAAAAAAAAAAAAAATCTGTTGTGGCCAGAACAATATGTTCCGTTAATCCTGTGTATTATGTATAAATTTAATTACATAAATTTTCTTGCAAAAGATTTTAAATTTCCAGTAAAATTGTTTCATAAACAAACTATGCAAATTGCACTTCTCACTAACATCTGCTTTTTCTTCTTTTTTAGCTTTCCCCATTTGTTAGGGGTCGCTATTTCTTATTTTCTTCTTCCACTCATTCTGTTTTATGTGTCGTTCTCATTCAATTCCTTTTCTCTCAAGTATTCCGCATTACAGTCCTTCCATCTTATCTTTGGTCTTTCTATGTTTCTTCAACCTTCTATTACTAAGCTATTTATTCTTCATCCAATATATTCTTCATTACTAATAGAGTTATTTTCTTACCTATCTGTCCGTGTTTTCCCCAACATCTACTTCAACATCCTCATCTCTGCCACATTAATTTACTTTTTATTGATACTGACATCTGTCAATCTGAATATATTAACAATTTTCAGCATAGCTGGTTGAATTATAAAATTTAATTTCTTTAAAATTCTTTAACTCTATATCTATTGAATATGAAGTATGAAATGCAATCAAATCGTATAGAGAATAATATATATTCTTTAAGTTATAATAACGTTAAATATCAATAAATCATATTTAACTGTTAATCTTCAAAAGAGGCTACTTTCGGTTCATCAGTTATAACCAAAATCTAATCAGTTGTTCTTCTAGATGTAAACTTGAGGAATACGAAACAAATATAATTTTTGGAATCGTGGTATTAAAGTTATGCGATCCGAAACTTTCGTCACACACACACAGACACACATACACACACACACGTACATACATACAGACATCATCGTAAAAATGGTAAAATCGTATTATAGGGATCCTAAAACATGCTTATTCACTAAAAACTCAGCATTGAATTTTTTGACCAAAGACAATAGCTTCCTTACCTGAAGGTGACGGAAGGTAAAAACGAAAATCTTGTTAATTATTTCCCGCACTAGTGTAGGAATTGGCTATTTCCCACACTCATTTTTAGTTTAAGGCGATTGCTAAACAGCAGTTTAGTAAATATCAAGCTACACTCGTAAATATTAAGTCATAATTTCAAACTTGATAACATTTTATAGTAGAAGGATCAATGCATGGGGATGACCAATTATCATGCATAATTATTAATTTCTATTACATTTAAATTTATTTCAAAAAACATCAGAAAAATGGTTATTTTAAAATTTATTTTCAACATGAATAACGTAGTTTATAATTTTTTTTGGGTCATCCCTATAGCGCCAACCTTTAGTAGTAAGTTGATGAAAAAAAATCTAAAATATCTCTTTAAGTTTAACTGTGACTTGATTTCTACTAAACCCCTTTTCGCCGCTTATTTCAGAAGTCGGAACGATAGAATATGAAGGAGATACTGTTAGGGGAATATGTTCCCCCTCTACATACGTATCCGCTCTAACTCAAACAATTAGACGCAATGGGGCGAGGGCAAGCAGGTGACCTATGCAGTTCGCTCGCGCTTTATAGACCACCAGAAAATTAGTGTCAAACATAGGCAGCAAATTCAAACTCAGTTCATAAAGCTGAGAACATAATTTTAATCCCCGCGAAAACCACATTTTCAGGGGACAGATCAAGATTACGGTTCGGATGCTTTACAAGTGGAAAATTTGGATGAAGAAACATATAATGCAAGAAAAGAAACATTTTTACGTAATTTGCAAAAAAAAACCCGAGGAAATTGATGAATTGCAAAGAGAAACACGTCAGCAAAGATCTAGCAGTATATGGCATACTGAGCGATTAAAAAGATTAACAGCTTCTAATTTTGGGAGAATTTGTAAGATGCGAGAATCTACCAACAGGAACAACACTGTAAAACATATTTTATATTCCAAATTTTCTGGAAATAAATATACCCAATTTGGGATAGACCATGAGCCAATTGCAATTAAAGATTTTGAAAAAAAAAATTTTTTGGCGGGCCAAAAAAAAACAGAATAAAATCAAAACAATAACGACGATTTTTTTTGTTTTAAATATATTTAACTATTTCTTTTTTTATTTATTTGTTATTAGTATACTAAATTTAATATAAATATAAATCTTTAATTATGTATTTATTAAAACAAAAAAATAACTGAAATCTATCTTATTATATAATAATATAAATCTTTAACTGTAACAACAATTATTATAAATTCACACAATTTATTAACACGAAAGTAAAATCACTCTTATTGTAAATACAGAACTATAACTATAGCGATAAATTCGTTAATGACTTCTTGTAATTATGTGTTGCATTAGATGCGCCAGAAATGATTAACAGTTGTGTATCTATTTGAGACTAGGTACTATATTATATTTCTGTACAAATGTGTAATAACTAGACTAGACATACTACAATAATTTTTTAAATATAAACTAAACAATATTTTATTAATACAAACGCTTATGGTTAAAGTTCTGTAAGATTGTTTTTAAAAAATATTAAAATATTTTATTGTATCTTATTTGTAATATTTATTATTTATTTTACTATTTACTTATTTATTTTTTAATAAGAATATAATATATCGTATCGATATCGCGGGCCGAATTCACAAGCTTTGCGGGCCGCATTTGGCCCGCGGGCCGCACTTTGGGAACCCCTGTTGTAGATACTATCAATAGAAATGATAAATTTTGGAACGAAATGAGGAAAAATATATTTTTTTTTTTTACTATAACTTTTTACTGCCTGAAATTATTAATCCGAAATTAAATACTTCCGTGTAAGCACTGAAATCTGTTAATACATTTTAATGTATAAAAAATGTTGACTTCACAATTATGATAAAATATCGATGTAAATTTTATGTTATTCTATTTAAACTGAGTGATTTTTTTCGTATTTATACATGTACTGCTATCGGCTCTTTGCTTATTATTTTTACCGTGCAATATATGTACTAGGTATAATAACACATTTTTAAATCTATATAATTCTATATATTATATTTATTCACACTACAAAAAATGGCTTCCAATTTTATTCTCTTCCATTCTTCCTTGTCCCAGGTCTCAGTGTTCTCTTTAGACTAAGTTTAGACGTAAAATTTTGATAAATTAATTCCCAGCATGAACAATGTTTAAATATAATTATTATAGTTATCATCTTTCTGAATGGACAAAATTATAACCAACCTTGACTATTTTTAAACAGTGTTTAAGATAAACACTGTTTAAATTTTAATTTCTGATAGGCGTGTTTAAGTTATACATACAGTATTTTCTACTGAACAATTAAAACTGTTGTGTTTAGCGTAGCACCGGCAAGCCAGGCCCGAGCCCGGTATCAGTGTACAGTGCTGAGTTGCTGAGTTTGTCCCTTATGCTTGAAACAAGGACAAATATATATTAAAGCAGACAGCTAGAAATAACCTTAGCATATCTTAAAAGTGGAAGAGGACCGTAACAAGTTTGTCTGCACTAGTGCCATACAAGCCACAAAACTGACATCGCTCGGCGACCGGCAATGCTCTTACCGGTCAGGACAATAATGAATAATCTACTTGATTTTTATAAACTAGGTTTAAATTAAATGAATATATCATCACGGCATATTACCCATTGCTGGGTCTGCCAATTTGCTTTATATACAGATTTCGGCAATGATATGACATATTTGTACCAGACGTCACCTCACGGGCACTCACTGGTGGCGTGGAGAGTGCACCATAGGAGTCCATTTTGTGCCTATGAAAATTCGAAAAATATTTAGCGTCGGGCGTTATTGATCCCGGTTCCCCAGATTTTTATAAATTAATAATTTATATTTTTAGTTTTTTCTTTGGCCTTAAATTACTTTTGAACACATACAATAGTAATTCTTAAGAATCACATTAAGTACCAAATATTTTAAATTGCTAGAATAACTGATATTGACATAGACAGATACACATAATTTAAATAAATACGTTGTGTTTATTTAAGATCAACACTCAATCAGAATAATATTTAATAAGTATTTCATGAATAAAAATTAAATTAAACGGGAGGTATTGTGTTGGCCACATCAGATTATTTTTATTAAAATGTCTATCAGCCTTGGAGGTTTTATGCGTCTCTACATTCGCCTAGGATTCATAACTACCTCCTCGACTAAAAAAATCCTTACGTAGCTTGCAATGTAAAGTAATATAAAGTTATACTCCTACTTGTTAACAATACCTGGAGTATATAATTCATTTTATATTTGTTTAGAATTCGCTTATCATAGTAATTTTACATGTATATTTGTACGCGGTTAGATTTATAGTAAACGTTATATTTGCTTGTTTATTTATTGACGAACAGATGTGTAAAACAAATATTATAATGGCTCGAACATTATCAAATTTTGTAATGAAGAATGTATTTTTGTCGCACCTCACATCTGTATTTAAATAAATAAGTACTTGTGAAATTTAGTATCTACGATACTTTTTAATTACGTAACGTCCTTAAGATTTTATGAATATGTCACTTTTACATTATATAAGAAATTTGAAAATACATTGAATAATTAAAAGACGGGGCAGTATTTTTATTAGTCTAGGGCCTCCGATTTCGCCGCCATTTTGTCTAGTAAAATAGTGACATCGTTTGTTGTTTCTACTTCAGAGTATTTTTTTTATATTTATTATAATTTTAATAATTTGTTGTATGTTGCTAAATTACTCGTATTTGTTAAATAAAGCGTTCTCTTTATTATGGACCTTTTTAAAAATTAACTTATTAAAATGAGAAAGACGTTTTAGCTGTTGGAAAGTTACATTTAACTAGATGGAAAAGTTTTTTCTATGTAGCTGGAAAGACTTTTCCAGGTAGCTGGGAAGTGAAGTAAACAATAAGTCACTTCCCAATTGTTTGGTTGGTTAGAAATGCACATATTACTAACCGATTGTGAATAAAATGCTGTTTGTTAATGTTTTCAACAGTTAAACAGTGTACACAGTACAAAAAATAAAATACTTTATGATGAATGTTAAACAAAGGTTAATTTTTGAAGATATATACATTTCATTGTATTGATTCTCAATCAAAATTCAAAAATATTACTGCCGACATGTTTTTTTTCAAAAAAATTAATGTATTATTAATTATTTCGTAAATATTTCCTAGTCAACATCTATTACGTGATTAAATCAGTAGCATTTTTCATTGTCCCTTTTAAATCAAAGCTAAATATTAATAGATTTTAATAATACTGTTTTTAAAATGAAGTCTAATATCAAAGTAGGTATCCCTAATGTTGATTTTTAAAAATGTTAATAGTTCTAGTACTAGAACAATTTTTTTTGAATTTTCGCTCATGTTTTAATACTGGTGTATACAATACTCTTAACTAGCGTGAATACCACATAGATCACTATTAGAAAAATATCATTAGTTATTCGTCTTGTCAATTTAAATTGATTACATATTAAATTCTGTCATATCCTGTACTATAGTCATAAGAAACAGATAATTAGTACTTACATGACCTTGAAATTCGCAAATTAAACTCAATATTGGATAACCGATAGTCTGTGATTCATATCTTATTTGTAGGGCCATAATTCTGGATTAATGATTTTTGGACTTTGAATTTGAATACATTATAGCATGGAAAATTTCATTCGTTGAAATAATCGTTTGATATTTGCTTGAGAATGGCATAAATAAAAATGAATACTTTGATAAAATATAAATTTGAAAATTAAAAATACATAAATTTGAATTAATAATAGTAGTTAATATACGAACTTAACCGAAGTTTTCATTAACACATGGTATAAATATCAATGACCTTGCGTTAAGAGAATAAACGGATATGTTGACCAGTTGAATAATAATTTGAAGTTACATTTATAAATGTTTACAGTATTTGTTTGGCTTATTCCAACATTTATTTCGAGTTAAAACAATTGTAAATTGTTTTATTGTAGTCGTATTTACTGTTGTAAATGTTATTTCCAATAAAATGATTTTATTAATTCTATTTCAAGTATAACTTATCTCTTTTAATGTCAAATGAACCTTGAGTCTAATTAATACACGTAAATACATTAGTCATTTATCAGTTTATTATATGTTATAATGATATTGCAAAATTAAAGAGTCTATTTAGGCTTATTAATGACACTGCAATTCATATATTTACGAATTCAAAGTACAAAAATCTGATGTAACCAGCACAATACCTCCCGCCATTTAATTTTTATTAATTTAAATACATACCTATGGGGTCTCGTTGTTGCGTGCCTGATGTCTGGTTGCGAATCTGGGGAACCCGATTCGATCCCGATCCCGTTAAATATTTCGAATTTTAAATGGCACAAAATTGCCCCCTGTGTTGCACTCTCTACGCCAGCAATGAGGCGACGCTATATTTAAATACATACCTGAATATTTACTAATGCTAGAAATTATGTATATTAAATTCCTTTCCATATAACTATTGTTCTCTTTACAATTTTCGTTTTAAAACGTTATTATTAATTTGAAATTATGTATATTAAGATTAAGTTCCTTTCCAAATTTTCTTTTTAAAACGTTACTGTTATTAATTTAAAATCATTATTTTTTCGACAGTGACATTTATCTGTCAGTTACAAACATTTGAGCTGAAATGTGTAACCATGGAGTTGTATTTATAGCATAAGTTCCGAGATATAATTTTTATAGTACTTTCTTTATAAATTTATCCATAAAATATTGTAACGTAGTCGTCGCCGCCGCCGCGCCATACCAGGCGCCACTGTGGCGCGCTTTACAGACGCTCTCAAACTTGTCGCGGAGACTAATCTATTGTGTCATGTTGTTTACCTCTAGAAGTTCTCCAGGAGGTTCTAGAAATAATCCGCCAGGTATATAACCCGCCGCCAAAGCCAGGGAACGCATTCTGTAATGTAGTAGCAACGAGTAAAGAAGTCTGATATAAATAAGTGCCGTGAATAGTTGGTGATATAAACAACAGTCGACAAGTGAACATAAATAAATGTAATTAGTGATATAAAGAGTAGTGTTAAATAAATAATCTTAGTGTTTAATTGTCTTATAATATTCTTAGTCTGTAAATTAGTGTTAATATTTGTTTATCGTAGTGTTAGTTACTTTTATAAACCTTTAATTATCTTTTTAATATTTATATATCGTTTAATAAACGTATTCATTTAGTTAATAATATTTGTCTGTGTTTTACACTTCATCCATATAAATAAAACCGTTACAATATATAGAAAAAGTATTAATGCAAACCTGTAGAAAATGGAATAATCTTTAATTTTTATTATAACAAAGTACGAAAAATGATATTTAAAGGTATTTTTTGAAGAAAAACTATTTTGAGCTTCAAGTAAACTGCTATTTCCGGTTATCCGATTGACACCAAATTTTAATGGTTTCTTTCCATATTAGAATGAGGTAGAAATACATGGTTTCTGAATGTTGGTATTTGACACACGCATACACACACACACACACACACACACACACACACACACACATACACACCCACAGACATCATCGTGAAAATGTTAAAATTGAATTATAGGGAGTTTTAAACGTGGTCATTTACCAAAATCTTGATATGCGATTTTTAGCACGATCCCTATACCTCCCTTGCCAAGGTTAGCGGGAGGTAAAAAGTATTTTGATTATTTTACTTCATACAAAAAATTAAATACGCCGTGTTCAAAGGTTTTAATTATTTTTTTATTATGTTTACTTTTAATTTAAATTAAATCGACTGTATAAATAAATAAAAATGCTTATTATTTTAAATTGTCAAAAGATTAGTCATACGGCCTGAATCTCGTATCACAAAATTGTAAACGAATCAGTTATTGTTTGGTATACAATAAATTGTAATTTTCAAATTTATTTATTGATTCTGTCTGACACAATATTGTATAAAAACAATAATTGAATTGTGAAAAATTTATTGTAAACTATACAATTTTTGGTATTCAGAAGATAAAAATTGTATTGTATGGAAAACAATATATGGCCTTCACAGAAATATTTAACCTTCTATTTTTATCTATACATATAATTCTTAATAAATTCAGAATTTTTCGTTTAGCAATTGATTTGTTACATTTATTTTAAGTTATTTAAAAAATCTAGTTATGTTGTTATATACAATGGCTACTATCTTGCAAGTTCTGGTGTACCATAGGGCACGAATCTTGGGCCATTGCTCCTTATTAAAGAGTTATCTATTTTAGAATAATATTATTCCCCGTCTTGATATTACGAGACGAGATTTGCTCGAGACAAGAATAGGAACCCGAGATCTCGATTGTACGATTTTTTTTTTACAATTTTAAATATGTGTATCTAATTTAAATCGTTACACAATAAAGATTTTCATAATTTTAATACAAGGAGGAAAAATGAAATTAGAGCTCCTATCAATAGATTAAACATAAGTATTCTATCTCCGAATTATATAGGCGTAAAAATTTACAATCATTTACTTTGATTAGTAACAGAGTCACAATCCGTTTTTAAAAGGAATAAATACATTATTATTATTATACACAATAGACAAAACAATAATCAGTGCGGAAATTAATATTTTCATAACCTGTTTACATTCATAATTTTAGATTATAAAATAGACATCTATGCTTTATTCTATATGCCAATGCTTTCACTGTACGAATATACAAACATCATTACCAATATCTGTGTACAAAGTAAATTGGTACATCCACCAACGGATTTTAAGTCGTGATGATATATAGTAGTAAAAAGGAAATATTTATCTGCTATGTAAAAGCAATATTTATTTCAGTAATATTTGCCCAGTAAACTTGATTAAGGTAGAGTAGGTCTAATTAGTTTGGTAATAATAATTATCAAAATAAAATTTAACTATAGTTTGGTTCACGAAAGATGACTATTCAAGGTCACTTGTTCGAAGAAAGAATACGCAGCACTTTATACTGCAGTAGCTTAGCAACATTTCCTGTTAAAAAAGAGTAAGATTATTTATCATATGTCTATGTAATTTATGTTGTGTGACAGATATACAAATAATAATGACGTATGTCGTAGAGTTACATATATCTAATTATCTACTACACTGCCCTCTGAGCTGATGTTTACCCAGTCACGTTGACGTTTAAATCAAATTATTATTCCATGGTTTATGTCAAGTCCATATATTTGTGTTTTGCAAAAACATAGGCGAAGAACATAAATCTTTGAGACAAGCATTATTTAAAAAAAAAACATTTTTTTTTTAGTTTAAATGTTGTACGCTTATGTATACGAAATGCAGTGAACTTATCTGCAAATAATATTATATCAGACGGCTTATAAATGACCTTGAAGTCATCTTTTGTGAACCAAACTATAACAAATATTATTAATCAAGGATTTTTTTACGTACCAGTTAAGTACCAGATTTATAACTATATATAAACACTCGTAATTTTTTAAACGGTTTATTATAACTTTTATCTAGTAAAAACAGTCGCCATTGTAAGAAAAATCGAAATGTAATTTGTTAAGTTTGATTCTATATTTGTCAAAAATTGTAACTGGTCGTTTTGTAATTTTACGAGGGTTTGAGCATATGGACATTAAAATTACTATATCCGAGTTAATCTTAATTTATTTACAACTCATACTACTAATTGTAAATTTGAGACTCGCGAGTGTAGATCAAGATAAAATGAACTATATAAATAATTGTAAAAAAGTTGCTTATGATTAATAATATCGAAATTTGTTTGATGAAATTTAAATATAATTGGTAATATGTTTCATATAAATTGTAACAATGTGTGTCGTACTTTGACCTGTCTGTCTATATTTATATTATCATACATTGCCATAGTTTAGGAGATTATAATATAATGAATCATGAATTGTGTATGATAATAAAACCACATAGATATTGTTATAGAAATGATATTATTTCTTCTTGGAGATTGTATTCACAATTTGTAAATGTAATTTTATAAAGATTCTTACGGACAAGAATTTAAATCTTGCAATATTTGAATAAAATAATTTATTAATGAAGCACTTTTGTGTCTCGTATTATTATTATCCTTTATTCTCATTGAATGGTTTATATAAATTGTACATATGGCTTAAACGCAAATATTATACAATATAAAGTTAAAAATAGAGAAGCATGTTAGCATTACAGAGTTATTTAAGTTATATTGAAGAACTTCCGAACGGTGTTGCAGGTATCCAGTAATACAGCTTTTCGTAGTCTATGATATATTTCCTTTTTCAAATTTATGTAAAGAATATACCGGAAAAGTGACTATATTTTGCACGGAGTGTACAGCATGAGAAAATACTTTTACAGATTAAATAAATCAATAATATGTTTGTTTTATATGTGTTGAATGTAATAAATTAAATAAAAATATTAGTTTTATTAATTTGAGCTTTTTATTGAAAAAATGTTAGATAAAATCAAACAGTCGGGTGATTGTGTAACATTTGTGTGATAGCGGGTTAAGATAATGCATTTCAATTAGCCCGAAACGAATAAATGTACATCATACGTAAACTATATAAGCCTTATTATTACACTTTAAAATTCAACAACGATTGGTCTTTTCATCCCCTCAATAATTTGTCATTTGAAATTAAGTTGTGAAAGTCAAGTTAGTTAGAACTTAGTTATCAATTTTTTAAAATATCGTTGTGAATGTAGAAATAACTAGATCATTTTTGAATAATGATTTAAACATCATTGATTGTTTAAAGTTATCCTTTAGTCTGAAGATATTTTGACTAGTTTTAAGTCCTTCAGTACTTAATTTGACAGTTTTGGAAGTTTTTAAGTCATCAACAATTCATATGAGAGTTTTGACTGTAACTCAAATTAGTTTGCAAGCATTCCAAAAGAAGATTGGTTAAAAGCTTTAGAAGTGGAAAGAAAGAATGGTGAAGTGTATTCTTGTTGAAGGGAATTACTTTGAATATAATAAAATTCTAAAAAAATATTAACCATGTGTCATTTTCAATCATTCTAACGGGATTCTCATATATTGTACAATGAATATACTGTAACGTACGCCCCTGACTCAAGAGTATACGAGCGCCGCCACTGGTAGAATATTCCCGAGCGAAGTTCTTGTAAAATATTTCTAATAGTGGCGTAACTAAGAATTCGGGGGCCCGCCCGCAATTTTTTGGGCTCTAATGGTAGTGTTTTTCGAATTCAAAATTAATATTCACGGTTAATCGTATATAACTGGACTAAACTATAATGCCCACAAATACGATTTATATTTCTTAGACAGAGAAAAAAATGAACAAGTAATGTAAATATAAATAAATAAATATATCATCGCGGCATATTGCCCATTACTGGGCGTGTCAACCTGGTTTGTATACAGATGTAATATAATGTAATAATATAATATCTATAAAGTAATCATTTTACTGCATATTAAAATCGATGGTGAGCTTTCATTGAATAAGCACGTTTTAGGGTCTTTACAATACGATTTTACTATTTTTACGATGATGTCTGTATGTGTGTGTGTGTTCGTGTGTGCGTGTGTGTATGTATGTGTGTGTGTATGTAACCGCGGTTTCGTGCACGATATCTCCAATACTAGAATTCCAAAAATTACAATTCTTGCGTATTCCTCTTCCTTACAACCATATATGCAGACTTGATTAGATTTTGGTTATAATTGGTCAACCGGAAGTGTCCTCATTTGAAAATTTTAACAGTTTTTCTTGAAAAACTAATTTTATTATAACTTAAAGAATGTATTATTCTCTATACGATTTGATTGCATTTTATATTTCATATTCAACAGATATAGAGTTAAAGACTTACAAAGATAATAATTTTCATAAATCAACCAGCTATGCTAACTTAACCATGGAAACTGCTAATATATTCAGGTAATTCAAATTGACAGTTGTCAGTATCAATAAAAAGTACATGAATGAAAGAGTAAGGGAAATAGCTCTAGTGTTGGGCGTTTCTAGAGAGATATAAGAGAGACGATTACATTGGTTTGTACATGGTCATGAAGAGAGATTAGTATATTGGAAGAATGAATAGCTTATAACAGAAGGTGGGAAGAAACATAGGAATACCAAATATAAGATGAAAATGAACTGAATAAGGACGACACACAAAACAAAAATTAGTGAAAGAAGAAAATAAAAAATAGCGATCCCCTAACGAATGGGAAAAACTAAAGAAGAAGAAGATGTTAGTGTCAAGTGCAATTCGCATAGTTTGTTTATGAAATAATTTAACTGGAAATATAGGATTATTTGCAAAAAAAATTATGTGTAGGGTGCGTGCAGTGACGTGACTTTGCTGACTTTGGGAAGCAGATATGTGGACCCGTGTCAAAATGACAGCTATTAATTACGTCCATAACTGACAAATGTCATAATTTTTCATTCAAAATTTCATGATTTTCTTATTTCATGTGGTTTATTTATTATCAGGGGTGTGGAATTCAGTTGCCGAGAAAAGAAATCATAAAATACCAAAAAATGAAATTTTGAATGAAAAATTTTGACGTGAGGATGACCCGCAAAACAGAAATGAAGGGAAGAAAATAAAAAATAGCGACCCGTAACGAATGGGAAAAGTTAAAGAAGAAGAAGATATCAGTGTCAAGTGCCTTTTGCTTGAAATAATATTACTGGAAATTTAGAATCTTTTGCAAGAAAATTTATGTATGGAATTTGTACATAATACACAGGATTGACGGAAGGTATTGTGCTGGCTACATCAGATTTTTTGAAAATAAAAATGGTATGGCTCAGTCTACAGTGGTGAACATTACAGAGAATTGATTCAGACAGTCGGGCAAATATTAGCAATTTTGTGAAAATTATTCCTTTATCGTTTAATCTCGTGCTTTTGTGATATACAATGACCGATAGGTCACCTGATTTGACAGGCTCAGACTTCTTTTTATTAGATTATTTTAAAGGGAAATTATGTGTCAATAAACCACGAACTCTGGATAAGTTTAAGAGAAATATTCACAAAGAAATCGAAATTCTACCGGCCGAAATGTTTAGGACAGTGATGGGTAATAAAAGAACTCGACTTTGCATAGCCAGTAAAGGGGGCCCCTTATCCAATATTATTTTTGGAAATTGACACAACAGTATACGTGCTACACAGTATGAATAACATTACATTTAAATTGGGCCCTATTAGAGCCCGTGGCCCGAGGGCTCTGCGGGCCTATTAGTTAAGCCATTGTTTTCTAAGCTAAAAATACAGATTAATAAAGCCGAAAAGATTCTCTAGTATTCTCTGCCACAATTTCTGCTTGTAGTAGAGAGTGTACCCGGTATCGTATCAGTTATGCTTATCTGAAACGCGAACCTTCCATAAAATTCGTGTTTAAGATCAGTCGTATATAACTTTTGAAAGTTCACATTAAAATATATCAGTTCGGACTCATAAGATCGTCTTATTACTATGGACGCTGTACATCTTGCGCTAACTTTTACTCTGCGCCTCGTCGATGTGTCTGCGAATATTTAATATTGAAAAAAAGCTTTTACTGTGATTGGCTCTCCTACGCCACGGCTTGGGCTATTGCTAAAGATGAGCTCGGTTTACGACAAGCGCTAAGATGATTTCCTATCTTCTTGTTTTATTGCCTGTTTTGTAATTTTAATTCTGGCAGATTGCTTTATCTATCAACGATAAATAGTGTTCATGATTCATCAAATTTTATTGTTATCATTATGTAAACAGATGGTTAGTAAGTACATTTATTCTGTTATATTGGAATTTTTTAGAAGTTGCAATAACCTGCGATAGATACAGCGGCGTGCAAAAGTTTAAAAGCAAATAGATTTTTAACCCATATCATATATTGTAAAGGTGATACAAAAAAAAACAGTTTTATTAATGAACACATGCAATTATGCATAAAATATTTTCATATTATAAACCAGAAACTATGTAAAAAAAATTATGCAGTAACAATAGTACATTAATGCACGGGTTTTTAAACAAAAAATTAACTTCGGGTTTCAAAAACCAGGATTATATAATAACTCGGCATTAAATACTACATTAGTATACTAGCAATTTATTTTTGTGCAACACGATTACTTGTATATAAAATCTTGCATTATAATTATAATCCTGGATAAAATATTTAACTCGCTTTTATAAAACCGGGCATAAAAGACAAGTATCATAAGGCAATTAGATAACGTACGAGGTAAGAAAACGAACAGTAGTTTCCGTAGTGTAGTGGTTATCACGTGTGCTTCACACGCACAAGGTCCCCGGTTCGATCCCGGGCGGAAACAATTTTACTTTACTCATTAAATATCTAGATATTCACTTCTTCGAGAACAGAATAAGATAGAAAGGAAGACTATGAACATCAGTTTCCGTAGTGTAGTGGTTATCACGTGTGCTTAACACGCACAAGGTCTCCGGTTCGATCCCGGCCGGAAACAATTTTACTTTACTCATTAAATATCTAGATATTCACTTCGAGAACAGAATAAGACAGAAAGTAAGATTATGAACATTAGTTTCCGTAGTGTAGTGGTCATCACGTGTGCTTCAAACGCTCAAGGTCCCCGGTTCCGGGCGGAAACAATTTTACTTTACTCATTAAATATCTAGATCTTCAATTCGAGAACAGAACAAGACAGAAAGGAAGACTATGAACATCAGTTTCCGTAGTATAGTGGTTATCACGTGTGCTACACACGCACAAGGTCCCCGGTTCTATCCCGGGTGGAAACAATTTTACTTTACTCATTAAATATCTAGATCTTCACATCGAGAACAGAATAAAACGGAGAGGAAGACTATGAACATCAGTTTCCGTAGTGTAGTGGTTATCACGTGTGCTTCACACACACAAGGTCCCCGGTTTGATCCCGGGCGGAAATAATTTTACTTTATTCATTAAATATCTAGATCTTCACATCGAGAACAGAATAAAACGGAAAGGAAGACTATGAACATCAGTTTCCGTAGTGTAGTGGTTATCACGTGTGCTTCACACGCACAAGGTCCCCGGTTCGATCCCGGGCGGAAACAATTTTACTTTATTCATTAAATATCTAGATCTTCACATCGAGAACAGAATAAAACGGAAAGGAAGACTATGAACATCAGTTTCCGTAGTGTAGCGGTTATCACGTGTGCTTCACACGCACAAGGTCCCTGGTTCGATCCCGGGCGGAAACAATTTTACTTTATTCATTAAATATCTAGATCTTCACATCGAGAACAGAATAAAACGGAAAGGAAGACTATGAACATCAGTTTCCGTAGTGTAGTGGTTATCACGTGTGCTTCACACGCACAAGGTCCCCGGTTCGATCCCGGGCGGAAAAAATTTTACTTTATTCATTAAATATCTAGATCTTCACATCGAGAACAGAATAAAATGGAAAGGAAGACTATGAACATCAGTTTCCGTAGTGTAGCGGTTATCACGTGTGCTTCACACGCACAAGGTCCCCGGTTCGATCCCGGGCGGAAACAATTTTACTTTATTCATTAAATATCTAGATCTTCACATCGAGAACAGAATAAAACGGAAAGGAAGACTATGAACATCAGTTTCCGTAGTGTAGTGGTTATCACGTGTGCTTCACACGCACAAGGTCCCCGGTTCGATCCCGGGCGGAAACAATTTTACTTTATTCATTAAATATCTAGATCTTCACATCGAGAACAGAATAAAATGGAAAGGAAGACTATGAACATCAGTTTCCGTAGTGTAGCGGTTATCACGTGTGCTTCACACGCACAAGGTCCCCGGTTCGATCCCGGGCGGAAACAATTTTACTTTATTCATTAAATATCTAGATCTTCACATCGAGAACAGAATAAAACGGAAAGGAAGACTATGAACATCAGTTTCCGTAGTGTAGTGGTTATCACGTGTGCTTCACACGCACAAGGTCCCCGGTTCGATCCCGGGCGGAAACAATTTTACTTTATTCATTAAATATCTAGATCTTCACATCGAGAACAGAATAAAATGGAAAGGAAGACTATGAACATCAGTTTCCGTAGTGTAGCGGTTATCACGTGTGCTTCACACGCACAAGGTCCCCGGTTCGATCCCGGGCGGAAACAATTTTACTTTATTCATTAAATATCTAGATCTTCACATCGAGAACAGAATAAAACGGAAAGGAAGACTATGAACATCAGTTTCCGTAGTGTAGTGGTTATCACGTGTGCTTCACACGCACAAGGTCCCCGGTTCGATCCCGGGCGGAAACAATTTTACTTTATTCATTAAATATCTAGATCTTCACATCGAGAACAGAATAAAATGGAAAGGAAGACTATGAACATCAGTTTCCGTAGTGTAGCGGTTATCACGTGTGCTTCACACGCACAAGGTCCCCGGTTCGATCCCGGGCGGAAACAATTTTACTTTACTCATTAAATATCTAGATTTTCACATCGAGAACAGAATAAAACGGAAAGGAAGACTATGAACATCAGTTTCCGTAGTGTAGCGGTTATCACGTGTGCTTCACACGCACAAGGTCCCCGGTTCGAACCCGGGCGGAAACAATTTTACTTTACTCATTAAATATCTAGATCTTCACTTCGAGAACAGAATAAGACAGAAAGGAAGACTATGAACATCAGTTTCCGTAGTGTAGTGGTTATCACATGTGCTTCACACGCACAAGGTCCCCGGTTCGATCCCGGGCGGAAACAATTTTATTGTACTCATAAAATATCTAGATCTTCACTTCGATAACAGAATAAGACAGAAAGGAAGACTATTAACATCAGTTTCCGTAGTGTAGTGGTTATCACGTGTGCTTCACACGCACAAGGTCCCCGGTTCGATCCCGGGCGGAAACAATTTTACTTCATCAAATATCTATATCTTTACTTCGAGAAGAGAATAAGTCAGAAAGGAAGACTATGAACATCAGTTTCCGTAGTGTAGTGGTTATCACGTGTGCTTTACACGCACAAGGTCCCCGGTTCGATCCCGGGCGGAAACAATTTTACTTTATTTATTAAATATCTATATCTTCACTTCGAGAACAGAATAAGACAGAAATGAAGAGTATGAACATCAGTTTCCGTAGTGTAGTGGTTATCACGTGTGCTTTACACGCACAAGGTCCCTGGTTCGATCCCGGGCGGAAACAATTTTACTTCATCAAAAATTTATATCTTCACTTCGAGAACAGAATAAGACAGAAAGGAAGACTATGAACATCAGTTTCCGTAGTGTAGTGGTTATCACGTGTGCTTTACACGCACAAGGTCCCCGGTTCGATCCCGGGCGGAAACAATTTTACTTTACTTATTAAATATCTAGATCTTCACTTCGATAACAGAATAAGACAGAAAGGAAGACTATGAACATCAGTTTCCGTAGTGTAGTGGTTATCACGTGTGCTTTACACGCACAAGGTCCCCGGTTCGATCCCGGGCGGAAACAATTTTACTTCACTCATTAAATATTTAGATCTTCACTTCGATAACAGAATAAGAGAGAAAGGAAGACTATGAACATCAGTTTCCGTAGTGTAGTGGTTATCACGTGTGCTTCACACGCACAAGGTCCCCGGTTCGATCCCGGGCGGAAACAATTTTACTTTATTCATTAAATATCTATATCTTCACTTCGAGAACAGAATAAGACAGAAAGGAAGACTATGAACATCAGTTTCCGTAGTGTAGTGGTTATCACGTGTGCTTTACACGCACAAGGTCCCCGGTTCGATCCCGGGCGGAAACAATTTTACTTTATTCATTAAATATCTAGATCTTCACTTCGATAACAGAATAAGACAGAAAGGAATACTATGAACATCAGTTTCCGTAGTGTAGTGGTTATCACGTGTGCTTCACACGCACAAGGTCCCCGGTTCGATCCCGGGCGGAAACAATTATTATTTTACTCATTAAATATCTAGATCTTCACTTCGATAGCAGAATAAGACAGAAAGGAAGGTTATGAACATCAGTTTCCGTAGTGTAGTGGTTATCACGTGTGCTTTACACGCACAAGGTCCCCGGTTCGATCTCGGGCGGAAACAATTATTATTTTACTCATTAAATATCAAGATCTTCACTTCGATAGCAGAATAAGACAGAAAGGAAGACTATGAACATCAGTTTCCGTAGTGTAGTGGTTATCACGTGTGCTTTACACGCACAAGGTCCCCGGTTCGATCCCGGGCGGAAACAATTTTACTTTATTCATTAAATATCTAGATCTTCACTTCGATAACAGAATAAGACAGAAAGGAAGACTATGAACATCAGTTTCCGTAGTGTAGTGGTTATCACGTGTGCTTCACACGCACAAGGTCCCCGGTTCGATCCCGGGCGGAAACAATATTATTTTACTCATTAAATATCTAGATCTTCACTTCGATAGCAGAATAAGACAGAAAGGAAGACTATGAACATCAGTTTCCGTAGTGTAGTGGTTATCACGTGTGCTTTACATGCACAAGGTCCCCGGTTCGATCCCGGGCGGAAACAATTTTACTTTATTCATTAAATATCTATATCTTCACTTCGAGAACAGAATAAGACAGAAAGGAAGACTATGAACATCAGTTTCCGTAGTGTAGTAGTTTTCACGTGTGCTTCACACGCACAAGGTCCCCGGTTCGATCCCGGGCGGAAACAATTTAACTTTATTCATTAAATACCTAGATCTTCACTTCGATAACAGAATAAAACGGAAAGGAAGACTATGAACATCTTTTTCCGTAGTGTAGTTGTTATCACGTGTGCTTAACACGCACACGGTCCCCGGTTTGATCCCGAGCGGAAACAATTTTACTTTGCTCATTAAATAACTAGATCTTCACTTCGAGAACAGAATAAGTCATATATTCAAAATTCTTTATATTCACTGACGATATTAGCGGTATTTCTTAAGGATAATATGTAATATTGGTAGTAATTTTGGCGTCTATCGGGATCGAACCCGAGTCCTCAGATTCGGGATCAGACAGTCACTATAAATTTTATAATATATATGTTATTATATTTGCGAGGTGCTACCAACATAGGCGGGAATTATATTCTTGCGGGTGGTAGAGAACTAAAGTTGCGGGATGTCCCGGTCGAGGTTCATCTTCATTGACTTTTAATACGAGAAGCCACTCGTAAACCTTTGAATTGCTGAAAGCTTCCTCCCCGTAAGTCCTCCAAAGCAATGCGACAGTATCCGCTACTGATTTTCTCTAACAGCAAAAAAAGTTTATTGTTTGCCATTGAAAAATCGCCGAATATTTTAAACAGCGCTTGTAAAACAAAATCACTGACCGGTCAGATGTTTCCCCAAGAAGGACACTTGGACTACAGATTCAAAAGGGTAAAATCCCTAGATTACTAAAGTACCTCGATTTGTCGCCATTTTGGCTTAAAATTTGAGCGCCAATGCGATGAAAAATAAGTTTATCGCTATAAAAATGGAAAATTTCAACGTAAAATATTTATTAATTATGTATTATAATTAGAAAATTATTTAAAATGATTGATTTTACCGAACATTAAATACAAAAACAAACTAACCTCATAAATAATAACATATCAGATAAATTAGTCCTTATAAAGTTACATCAAATTTCTATTCTTTTTCTTTCACGTTGTAGTCTAAATAGTTGAAAACTCGATCTTGAAACATCTTATACAACATGAACGCATTTTTAAATAAATTGTACAAGTGAAAAGACCCACCAACAGTTCGCCATTTTGGCTCCAAATTCCTAATACGCAGCACTAATGAGACGCGGTACTTTAGTAATCTAGGGCCTTTACAGAAGGATGTGCGGCGAATTATATATTTGCACGCAGGCAGCAATACCCTTAGGAACGGCCATGTTCAAATCTGTTCTTACGCACTTTCTATTTCTTTGTATAGTTTATTTTTCTTGTAGTGTTTGTTACGTCATTATCTTTCGAAGTAATAATTGACAAATTATTGTATCTTTTCCTACTTGTTACCTATGTGTATAACAGAAAAAATGACATAATAGTTTGTCGATTATTACTTCGAAAAATAATGACGTAAAGAACACTACAAGAAATATAAACTATAATGCATTTCCATGCTAGTAAAAATTATTCCATATCCACATCTACCTAAAAGTATAAATTTCTTATTGAAAAATGTGAAGAAAATGAGCAATTATACAATAAAATTCAATTTTATTCAAAGTATATTATTCTCTTATATTGTTTTAAACAATAATAATATTGCTACATACTAGAGAAGAAATCATTTAGATGTAATTATAAGCCAGCTAATGACATTTGGCTTCAACATTTTATTATTATATTTGTTTTTTTTTATTCCTCTTTAGCTACCTTGATCCAGAAAATAGATTATAATAAAAAAATATACAATTGTATATCACAGAACTATCAAACTCTATCCCTTAGTTAAGTGTTGACTGTCCGGTCCCTGGTATGTATTATTCTATTTAAAATAAAAATTATAACAATTACAATTTAGAGTTAAAAGTATATGCTATATTATCCCAGAATTGCATTCTATCTTCATCTGGGTTAGTGGCAATGGACAAGTCTCTGTTGATCTCCAATGCATTGAAGGTCTGAAGCGTGACTGGGGGCCACTGGATGTTGATGAGCGGGTCTTGGCCTGATGGATTCGGGTTGCCCCTCTTGGCAAAATTGGTCCACCATGAGGTCATCCGGTGAACGGCGATGCCCTCAGGACTTGAAGGGTCAAATTTAGGGGTCATAATGCTGTGGAATAGGTAGCCCAGATCTTCTGCGTGGCAGGTTCCTACAAAATACGGGGTTCAATTAGAGAAATCATTCGTTTTTGATGTTCAAATATTGACTAATAACGTATATTTCCAAAGAAAATTGCTCTGGACTTTATTTTCTGCTGTGCTTATCATACACCGATTACGATCACTTGAGCTTCACGTCATAGTTTGACATTTGCATGAAACAAATGGTAATGTGATTATAAGCAGATCTCCAACAGTTTTGTGTACAAATGAAATTACGTCATATATAGGGCGCGAGCAGTCATGTGACTTTGTTTGCTTTGGCAAGCAGAGATGGGATCTCGTGTCAGAATGACAGTTAGTAGTTAAAACGGGCACCCATATCTGCTTGCCAAATCCAACAAAGTCACAAGACTACTCGCGCACTATTAACCAAAATATGTGTAATTTTATAAAGCATTATTCCATTCTTAAACTAAAGTACTACTCCATTTTATGATTATTTCAAGATTATACTTCCCAAAGAACGAAAATCATTTTAAGAAAAGGAAAATATCATCAATAAATTATAAACATAACAATGACAATGACACATCTATAATGTCAAACCCACGTCAAACCTAAATTTCAGATATTTCACATATTTTTTGTCTAAAATGAAATTTGTATTTCTCGAATTTCGTGACAGTTAACGTAAATAGGTGTCCCATAAAGGTACCTTCACTAATTTCACCTGAATTTGGGTTGCGAACAAGCCTGCAAAAATATTAAGAGCCACTGCTTCCAAATATCATAATTTGAATTTGCAAGCGAAGAAGTCATAATTTTCACAAGTACAGGCTTTATGATAGGTAAAATCAGACTTTATTTTTGCGCAATAACATATAAATACCTGCTTCCGTGCTCTAATTTTGTGTTTCTTTGTTATATTTTAGATAAAAGAGACATTGCAACAAAAAATTGGAATTCCAAAGGGAGGTGCGTATTCTAGAATCCAAACAAAAATTTAAACGTTACCAGGTGCAGTAATACTTCCAAGCTTCTTGTGCATATTCAATTCGGTCTCGAGATTAAGTAAATAAAAGTAGATAGGATTAGTCGCAGTCTTCAGAAAAGCTCTAAGGGTAACATGAACTCCTCGAATAATATAGGTGTCGGATTTTATCTAAGACAATACGTAAATTAATTCAACATTCTCACACTTTTTATCTTTCATTCTCTTACTTTATAATAGCAATCTACTTCGTCTTCAGGCGCCTTGACATTTCCATAGTAGAAGTTTTCAATTTTCTTAGCAAGTCTTTGGGATTCTTTAGTTCCCTTCTCCAGGCCGTAGGTCCAGGGAATTTCCTCTTCGAAATTCCTCGGACGGAACTCAACTTTGCCTTTGTTTTCTATTTTCTGAAGGATTTCATAGAGCATTCCTTCCCTGGATGCGTAGCCAATCATCATTGGGACCTGGTTGTAGTTTCCAGAAAGCATTAAAGACAGAGGATCTTGTGTTAAGAATGCTTCTGGGTTTGGGTTTTCTATTACGGGGCAGAAAGGTCTTACTTCGTCTATATGCATGGCCTAGAAAGTAGTGTAATGTAAACAAGAAGAACTGTACGCTGTTATGGACTTTGCACGATAGGAATTATTATTTCAAATAACTTAAGTGTGGTTGTTGTTTACCATATGTTTTGCTACATTTGAACTATCAACTTTTTTATACTTAATACAGCTCATATGTTCTTTGAATCTAACGTTGAAGTTTCTACCAGTCTCACCTATATAAAAATGTTCTTCCCATTGGTAGGCCATCATGTTGTCTATAGATGTCTAGAGATATAATGGGAAGCCCCCTTTCACCTCTCCTTGCAGAAATTTTTATGGATAACTTTGAAAGCAATTTGTTAGAAGATAAAAACAATAATCTTAGAAAACACGTAAAATTTTGGTTCCGTTACGTGGATGATATTATTTGTTTCTGGACTGGAACAGACAGGCGATTACAAAAATTCCTAACTTACCTCAATCAAATTAATGAAAATATTAAATTTACAATAGAAAAAGAGTCTAACTTGTCTCTGAACTTTTTAGACGTAACAATAATGAGAGCGAATAACAATTTTACATTTAATATATATAGAAAAGATACTTTTTCAGATGCTATAATTCCTTTTGACTCTAACCACCATCCTCATACAAAAACCGCTGATTTCCATAGTTTAATTCATAGACTAATTAATGTGCCTTTATCAAAAGAAAACTACAATAAAGAACTGGAAATCATTTACCATATTGCTAATGCCAATGGTTATAATAATAATTTTGTTAATAAAATTTTAAATAATAAATTTAAAAGTAAATGCTTGAAATCTATATACAGTCAAAATAGTCCTGATTCACAAGATAACGCATATAGAAAGATTCCTTACATTGGCAAAACTAGTATAGTTATAGGTAGAAAATTAAAAAAAAAACATAACATTTGCGCAGCATTTTCAAACAAAAATAATTTAAAATCATTACTAGTTAATAACAAAATATTAAAACACAATAAAATGGAAAAGAGTGGAGTATACAAAATTAATTGTAACGATTGTAAACATTTCTATATAGGTAAGACTGATAGAAACTTCAACGTTAGATTCAAAGAACATATGAGCTGTATTAAGTATAAAAAAGTTGATAGTTCAAATGTAGCAAAACATATGGTAAACAACAACCACACTTGTTCATTGGAAGATTTTGAAATCATACATACCGAGAACAAGGGATTAAGACTAGATAGACTAGAGGCTTGGGAAATTCAAAATGCCGTGTCTAACGGGAATCTTTTAATGAACGAACAAATCGATTTATACAAATCCCCTCTAATGTAACTGTCTTAGTCATTGTTGCCGGTAGGTATATAAACTTGCTTTGTACTTTCTTGTAATACATTCTGAAGATGACGCAATGTCGAAATGTACATTAATGTTTTATTATAATTATTTTTGAAACTTACCGAGTGTTTTAATAATATCCTTATTTATATTAAAATGTTTCAAGAGAGCCAACACACGTGTCCATTAATATTATTAAGAAAAACTATCTTGAGCTTCAAGTAAACTGCCATTTCCGATTATCCGATTGCCACTAAAATCTAATGGCTTCTTTCCGTATTAGAATAAGTTAGAAATACATGGTTTCAAAACTTTCTGAATGATAGTATTTCAGTTATAGCGTAAAGAGGACACACACACAAACACTCGGAAAGAATCTTTGATATTTATTGAATTATCAGCACGAGTATGTAAATCAGTATCATGTGGACTAGATTCAATTCCTGATCGATCAAATAATCTTTAAGTAATTTTGACTCTTTTTTTCTTCTTTTTGAAGTTTTAATAGGTTTTATTTCAATATTGCTATTATTTATGCACTTTCAATATTCAGTTGTAGGTACATTTAGCTAAATTCTTTCATTATTTTAAAGGTCTTTGCTTAATATGTTCAAATACAAAGAGGTTTACAATAAATCCAACATTATAAATCAATTGTCGGTTTGCAGGAAAAGAAGTCTCTTCATTTTATAAGTATAGAGGCGTTTTATTGTTCTGTGTCGATTCTTCGTATTAAAATAAAAATAACAATTATTAAAATTTATAGAAATTTTGTTTGGAGGTGCTAATTAAAAATCTGAGAGTGCTAAGCACCCCCAAATACCCAACTAACTAGCCTAAGATGAAGCTTATTAAAAGGATAACACATTTCATTTTGTTTAAATATTAAGTTAATAACACTAATTCAAGTTATAGAAAAGCACTGATTAATTTTAGATACTGTTCGAAATTATTGTAAAATTGAAAAAGTTCTTACATTTTTGATGTGTTCTTGTGCTTCATGAAATTTATCAACAGGGACGGACCTCAAGAACTCTAACGCTTCTTTTTCGTTGCTGCATTCATTTCCTAAAGCCTTGGCTACTTGAATTGCATTACTTTTTCCAAATATCCATGGATTTAGCACTACACCACTTTGTAAAATTGCGCGGTGGAATAGACCTATTATAACAAAAAAATCTCTTAACAAAACTAATTAGAAATAAAATAATTAAGGTATCGAGAGAGTTATAAGGATAACACTTGACGTCGGCAGTGTACATACCGACGGCCTTAGACCTGACGGATTGGGATGTACGTCGATCCAGAGTGTTTCATTATAACATAACAGACGCTTAAATTTTAAGTGTTCCCTAAATTGACATTATCGTATCGAAACGGAACGTCAAATGAGTAATTGAATATTGCTGTCAAAATATCTATTAGCATTTTTTGTTTAGGCGTAGCTTAAAATTTAAGGGTCAATGGTGCAACTGGGCATTATGGTTAGGCAGAAGACTCACGTCATCAACCTGAAAAAACCCTTATAAAAAGAAATATAACTTGTAGTAATTATTAGTTGTTATTTATTTTCAAAAAAGAAGAAAAATATACTAATATTAAAGAAACGTATATATTAATTAATTTACAATTATTTGACTCAATATTATCATTCTCAGTAGTGCCAACGTATAGTACGAAAATAAACTACAATTATTTCGAATAATTTTATATTCCGTAAAAGGAATAAGGATTGACTTAGAAATAATTATTGCAAATATCATTAATATTAGTACTTGTTTTTCGTCTTCTTTAAAAATAAATAACACCCAATAATTTCTACAATTTATATTTCACTTTATAAGGTTTTTTCAGGTTGATGACGTGAGTCTTATGCTTGATCATTTTCACTATAGTTGATTTATTTTATTGGGATCTAATGGCACGATTCTGAACTGACCGCACTACAGTGATATATGTTGCAGCGCGCTGTAACTGAAAATTTTACATCGAACTGAAAATGTCAATTCTACCCGTACCGCAGTATGTAAATGATCTACAGCGCTTACTTAAATTGCAGCTATCTTCATTATCTTTTGAACTGTGTCATTTTTGTCAACTGCAAGTGTGCAATATGATGGAAAATATTCATTTATCTTGTCTAATGTTAGTTTTATGTTATGTATACTTTCCCAATAAAGTGTATGACAAATCAAATAATACTTACAACTTTCTCAGAAAATCAAAGGAAAGGAAATGAATACAACAGATGACCAATATGCAATATATGTATTTAAGTGAAATGGAGAAGGATTATATGTTTCGCAGTGCAAAAATTAATTCCTCAATGGATGATAATTAATTAATAAACAAACACAAAATTAAACTCTTTTGGAAATGGGAGCTCAATTTTAAGAAACCTTAAAATAGTTTTATTACAAAATTAGTAGTAAACTATTTGTTTAAAAAAGATACTGCGATGGACTACCAATGCGACAATATATTATTTGTTGAATTTAATTGACGTCACAACTTATATTTCTCTTTACAAACCTTTTGCCATTGGAGAAAGAATCAAAAAGTGGCAAGCAGCAGATCCAGCACTCACTCCGAAAATGGTGACGTTGTTCGGGTCGCCACCGAATTGGGAAATATTATTCTGCACCCATTTTAGGGCCAAAACCATGTCTTTCAATCCTGCATTGCCGGGTACACTCAAAGACGTGTCTTCCACCCTTAGAAATCCTATATATTATAAAAATTGAAAAAATAATTATAACAATTTAAAAGACAATAACAATAAAATTATACAAGCATTTAAAAATTTAAAACAATATGAAACTTATTAAATAACTATTTCCATAAAAAAATTGAACTCATTTACAGTGATGTAAATAATAGTGGAACCTTAAGTCAAGCTTTAAAATAAATTGAAGAATTAAATAAAAAATGTATTTTATTTTATTACGGTCTTTATTACTTTAAATTCTTTAATATAGTGAACAATAATGGACGGAATCAAATGGAAAAATGGTAAAAGTGTATTTTTGTTCCAAAATTAGATAACTGTAGGAACGGGGTATGTGACAAAATTTTGATTTTTATATACATACAGGAAGTAACATCTAAACGATCTACCTCAAATAATTTCTATATTATTAAAGAAACAATAAAATACCATAATGAAATTTTATACAAGACCAAGAGTGACATCCGATTAAAGAAGATTTTTTTTAAACCAGTGGCTCTAAGTTACTACACAAAGTTATAATTTTTTTTAAATGGAATGGTATACATTTTTTGGGCACATTCGATACAGTATTTTTTTTATGAATTCAGCCATGTAATAATTTTATAAATTTACATAACAAAAGTATTGAGAATAACTGAATTGAAATTCAAATAAATTTTATATTTATAATTATTTTTCAGTAGGCTATGTATGAAAACAAAAACTGCTATCTGTCAATCTAAAATATTTAGGATAGAAATCAAATATAACATTATTATTAAAGTTATTTACAAATGTTTGTTTCGTTTTAATTTAACCTCATTTGTTTTTTCAACATAGCCTACTGAAAAATAACTATATAAATATAAAATTTATTTCATTCATGTAAGTTTATAAAATGATTACAAGGTTGAAATCAGAAAAAAAAAACACTCTTTCGAATAGTCCTAAAATATATACCATCCTATTTAAAAAAATCTGATGTGGCCAGCACATAACCTCTCGCCGTATATTTTACCTGGCTGTATGCATAAAGCAAAGAATATTTTTATAAATACAAATAATATATTCATATAAATCTATGACGTATAAACTTCTTTATTATTCAATAATAGCATGTCTCAACATAAAGATATTTTACCATAAATTATGTTACAATAAATTACAAAGTAGAGTTTACCATATATAAATATTAGGCTGGTAACAGCAATTTTCAATTCGAACAACCTTGTTTACTCTAACTTCATATTCTTCTAGTAAAAACATTAATTTTGGGCGGTCTAAAATGTATATATCTGGATTGTGCATCTATTCTTACATATCTTCTTTTACATTTTATTTTTTCATACTTGTTATATCCAAATAACACTAATTCCCTTTAATAAAGTGACGGATAGATTGCACTCCGATTATTCTTATATTGATGTGTAATTTTGTCAATATTTACAACTTACTTGAGAAGAATTTGATAGCTTTTTCGCAATTCAAAGTTACTCTAGTCTACAGTGCTGGTGTACATTGTCCCATAATGTTTGAAACAAATTTAAGTCCTTCAACCTAGACTTGTCATCTCCATAATAGAGACAGATCAAGAATTAAGGGATTCTCCAAGTAAATTTTTCTTTCGTTACTCATTATTTCTGACACTGACATTTATCTGTCACAAATAATTAAAATTTTCAACTATTTTTCATGGCATCCTTTCGGTTGTAAAATTAATTACAACAGTTTATTTTATATATTATATTCCTTTTATCTCTAAATCTATAGAATATATATAAAAATATTTAAATTTATCAGAAAGAGAATTTATTTTTCTTTAATATTATCAAGAAAAATTTTCAAAAAATAATATTTAGAAGATTTTTTTTCAAGAATCTTCTACTTCCGGTTGTCCAATTGTTACCAAAACCTTTTCAGATCTTCCCATGAATGTCCGATTGGGAAATACGTAGTTAAACAAATTTAAAGTCTTATAGTTTTTGAGTAACCGTCCTTCCAACATCCTACATACATACACACACACACACATACATCCACACACACACACACAGACATCATCGTAAAAATGTTAAAATCGGATTGTAGGGACCTTAAAACGTGCTTATACAATAAAATCTGGATATGCGATTTTTAGCATGAATGCAATACCTCTCTTAGCGAGAGGTAAAAATATAACTTTGTGTTGTAACTTGAGAAACACTGGTTTAAAAAAATATTTTTTGATCATAATTTATTTTTTTCAAAGTCTGAATTTTTATTTCTTTGCCAGAGAGCCCATTCAATAAAATATTTATTCTACTCTACCTAAAATTCCGAGACGATAGTTAATGCTAACTAGGACAATATCTTCCTTGATCAGGAATTGAGGACCATAGACTTCAGTCTTACTGGACCCAGTTATAAAGCCACCACCGTGAATCCATACCATCACAGCTTTGGGAGAGTCATTTACACTTGGTAACTAAACATTCAAAAAGTAATACATTTCAGAAAACATATTACTTATAGCAGAGCAATGATTTATTTTCTTTATTCTTGTCAAGTAGCTATACATGATAGTATACTTAATAAATGAAATATATGGTATATTTTTGTTTTATGCTGATAATAATAACAAAATTTTGTTTTCTTTAATACCGCCACCCATCTTTCTATATTTTAACTTGAGCCCCATATTAAATTTTTGATAATCAGCGCTAATGATCCCTAATACAAATATATTAGTTATTTAAGCACTAAGGGCAGTAAGTGCACCTTACCGGTTGAGGATTAGTTTGGAGATCGAGACGAAGTCGAGATCTCCAATACATCCGATACCGGTAAGGAGCACTTAATGCCCGCAATGCTTATTATATTTTTTGCACGATCGTCCCAATAATAACAAATTATTTATTTATGTAATTGTCACCGCCTCCAGATCGGTAGGTAGTCACATTACTTACCGGTCAGTCACATCACTTAATGATCAGTACCACATCACTTACTGATCAGTAATTTGTAAACAGAACTTATTTCCTTGGAAACCCTATCGGTAAAGTAAAAAAAACCTGATCGTGGAAAAAATGTATTAACTTAACATGTAAAACGTCAAATATTTGTTAATTTATCTGTTTCAATTCCATGGCTATCGCTATTTTTGGGGTGATTTTCGACATTTTCATACCTTCTGTCGTTATAAAACATGCACAATTAATTTTGCTTTATTTGAAGTTTTACCTGGCATAAAATTTATTTTAATTTATTTTTGTGTATGAAAACACAATGCTTCATTTGAAAATTTCTAAACGTTTCACAAGTCGTTCTCTTTAGAAGATCAAACGTCAAACCATTTTAAATGATCTACTATCACTCTCAACAAAAAATTACCCACCCTTATCCTTAAAACAGTAAGTACAACTTTGTAAGTATATATTGCAAAAAAAATTCTTCTAACCTGCGGGGTGTAGACATTGAGCGATAAACAATCTTCTGATCCAATCGGATTTAAATGGATCATGTGTATGGAAATGCTCTCGCTTCCTTCTTTAGTAGCATCACGGATTCCTGTCCATGGTTCTGCTGGTAATGGAGCCTAAATTCAAATCATGATTATCATCATTATATGTTTAAGTATGTATAACAACACATTTACAAGGTCAGTCATAAGTGATAAATATAAAATACAGTGTGTTCAAAAAAAATCCTAAGTCGGAGTGGGCTATGAACAAGGAAATGTATATCTAAATCGTAGAAATAGACTATAGTAGGTCGAGGAGAAATTAAAGAAACGAAGAAAGAAATAGTGAAAAATTCATGGACCTCGCTGGGATTTGAACCCAGGGCTTTCCTATATCTAGTAGGACGCGCTAACCAACTGAGCCACAAGATCCCATTGAAGTCAATGAATCCTTCACAAGTCTTTTTATAAATCGTAACGAGTACACTCTTCTAAATGGAGAGATGAATACTCAGCGCGAACAATGCGCATATATATAAATTATTGTGAACTTTAAGCCGTCACATATACGTAGATTATAAATCTAAGAAATGTATATCTATTTAACAGTATTTAATTAAATGTCAGTTTGACACGTGCTATTGTCAAAAATGTTATCAAAAGAACTCAAAGCATTTATTCTTGCATCTTATTTTAGAAATGGAAATAAATTAGAAAACGGCGAATGGCAATATACTGTATCCTTCTTTATTATCTTTTCTCCTTAAAATTACATTTCAAGATCAATTTTGACAATTTGAATTGGATTTTTGAATTGAATAGTGATCAAACATACGTTTCTCTGTTCATAGCGTACTCCGAGTTAGATTTTTATTTGAACACACTGTGGTATAATTATTATTATGTCTTTTAAATTGCGCACTCATGAAATATAGTTTTATTGAATAATATTAAGTACTTATAATTATACGTACTGTGTGTTACAGGATGATAGTAACGAAATATTTTCATATATTGTAACACACCTTTCTTCTGTTTTGGATGTGGTGATCCTCATTTCATCCGTTTCTGGGCTGGGAATGGACAATCATGTTTGTGTCTGTCTTTGTCACTCATAATGTGAGTGACAGAGTCAGGCATGGGCAAGGATGTTGGTTCTTGGTTCGGGGGCTGATGACGTGAAGATCACCACATTTAAAATAGGTAAGCTGTGCTAACAAATTGATCATTTTTTTAAAACAAAATATGGAATCTTACAGCAATAACTTATTATTTAAACAATGGACCTTTTCAATTTAAAGAGATAGAAAATTTGCGCAATGAGATCTGCGCATAGTAAGCCAACAAATGGCGGGAGCCATGGATACGTGCTTCCTTCCTGAGATCCATGGCGTTTGTTTTCTCCAAATTCAGACGTAAAATGTAAGAAAAGTCTTTGACAAAGCTTTTATTGAAGCTAAAATGTTTATGCAAATTTTCACCGAGTGTTCAGGTATTTTAGTGACTGCAATATTTTTGACGTTTCGTTTGACAGTCCAGCTGGCAGTTGTGAGCGCCATTTTACTGTGTGTAGCGATAGAAAGAGATAGCTGTTAAATTGAAAACGTCTATTTACTTAAATATTATTCAATATATCTCAGCTGTTTTCACAGCTTGCATTATATCATGGCTTACCAGGTTAATTATTCATAATTTTCTCTTACGTTTCTGTGATTTATTTCTTCAACAATAAGTTACTTAACCTATATCGTTGAATTCGTAATTTTACGTAGATTCCAAAAATATATATATAAAAAATATATAGGATGTTCCATTTGAATTATGGAAGTAAATGTCACTTCCGGTTAAACCATGTCAAATATCATAATTTGTGAGGCCCTAAGCCTAGTTTACATAAGTCAAAAAAATAAAAAGTAATTATAAATAAAAAACTTATTTTGAGTGGCCCGATTTTCAGTGTCACCTTGTATAATAGTTAATAAGGTATAAAAAAATACTGAGCATCAGTCAATGAGGATAATTTATTTTTCGACATCTACGGGTTTTTGCAACTCTTTTGCCTTCCTCAGGAGCTACAAAATTGTTCATACAGGGCATTGAATCGGAAACTGAACCGAACCAAAACCGTAACGTTTTAGCGAACCCAAGCCCAGAACCGAACCATAGATATATTTTTCAATTGAACCAGTGTCGGAGTCGAACCGGGTATCAAAATTTTGGTCCGAGGTCCAGCTCCGGTTCAGGTTCAATTTCAATTCGAAACGTAAACGTAATACTTATAGCCCATCATCGACGATCGACGCCTTCTGCGTCTGCGTTACTGTATGTGTTGAATGTTCGCGAAAAATGTATTCATATGTAATGCAAGGCAAGACGCCTTGCATTATTTATGAATTCCGGTTATTCAAAAAATATTAATTCAATTTTCATTAAGTCGACCTGAATCTGAACCCGGAACATAACCGCAAATTTTATTAATTCTTGAACCAGAACCGCACACAAACCCATTTTCAAAAAAATCTGATGTGGCCAGCACATAACCTCTCGCCGTATATTTTACCTGGCTGTATGCATAAAGCAAAGAATATTTTCATAAATACAAATAATATATTCATATAAATCTATGACGTATAAACTTCTTTATTATTCAATAATAGCATGTCTCAACATAAAGATATTTTACCATAAATTATGTTACAATAAATTACAAAGTAGAGTTTACCATATATAAATATTAGGCTGGTAACAGCAATTTTCAATTCGAACAACTTTGTTTACTTTCTCTTCATATTCTTCTAGTAAAAACATTAATTTTGGGCGGTCTAAAATGTATATATCTGGATTGTGCATCTATTCTTATATATCTTCTTTTACATTTTATTTTTTCATACTTGTTACATCTAAATAACCTTAATTCCCTTTAATAAAGTGACGGATAGATTGCACTCCGATTATTCTTATATTGATGTGTAATTTTGTCAATATTTACAACTTACTTGAGAAGAATTTGATAGCTTTTTCGCAATTCAAAGTTACTCTAGTCTACAGTGCTGGTGTACATTGTCCCATAATGTTTGAAACAAATTTAAGTCCTTCAACCTAGACTTGTCATCTCCATAATAGAGACAGATCAAGAATTAAGGGATTCTCCAAGTAAATTTTTCTTTCGTTACTCATTATTTCTGACACTGACATTTATCTGTCACAAATAATTAAAATTTTCAACTATTTTTCATGGCATCCTTTCGGTTGTAAAATTAATTACAACAGTTTATTTTATATATTATATTCCTTTTATCTCTAAATCTATAGAATATATATAAAAATATTTAAATTTATCAGAAAGAGAATTTATTTTTCTTTAATATTATCAAGAAAAATTTTCAAAAAATAATATTTAGAAGATTTTTTTTCAAGAATCTTCTACTTCCGGTTGTCCAATTGTTACCAAAACCTTTTCAGATCTTCCCATGAATGTCCGATTGGGAAATACGTAGTTAAACAAATTTAAAGTCTTATAGTTTTTGAGTAACCGTCCTTCCAACATCCTACATACATACACACACACACACACACATACATCCACACACACACACACACACACACAGACATCATCGTAAAAATGTTAAAATCGGATTGTAGGGACCTTAAAACGTGCTTATACAATAAAATCTGGATATGCGATTTTTAGCATGAATGCAATACCTCTCTTAGCGAGAGGTAAAAAGAATTAACCTGAACCGAACCCAGTATTTGGCGGGTTCGATGCTCTGGTTTCACAAATAAAACAGATTTTTAATTGTGGAAATACAGCAGACAAAGTTTGAACTTATGTGAATTTTTTTTACCAACACATTTTCGATGGGTACAAAAGGTGTTCATTTTCATCAGACGAATTTTCCATTTGAACTAAAACATTTATTCACCTCAATTTTGTGATTAAGTAACATTGTTAAAAAAAAATCTGTTGTTGCCAGCAAAATACCTCTCGCCACTTCCGTTTTTGGTAACATAACTATAGGGCGCGAGCAGTCATGTGACATTGTTGGCTTTGACAAGCAGATATGGAAGATGATAAATAGTAATTATGTACATAGATGTCAAATGTTAGAATTTTTCATTAAAAATTTCAAGATTTTCTAAATTCACCTAGTTAATTTGTCACCAGGAGTGTGGAATTTACTTGTCGAGGAAAATAAACCACATGGAGTTGGAATATCACTAAATTTAGACTGAAAAATTATGATATTTGACATCTATGTACATAATTACAAGCTATCATTCTGACATGGGTTCCCATATTTGCTTGTCAAGGGCAACAAAGTCACATGACTGCTTGCGCCCTATTGTATTTAACATTTTTTGTATATCTACACCCTACACCAAAAATTATATTTATATCTATTCTTTATATTTAGATTTTTTAATTTTACATTCATTCTATGAAGAAATTTTGTTCTATTCTTCTAATTTTTCGAAATGTTTCCAATTCATTGTCGGGATTGACAGTATTTTTGAAGAGTATATATGAGATAGAGAATTTACTATTCTTTAAAACTAGCAAGAACAAAAAATTTCAATAAAAAATATTTAGAAGAATTTTTTTAAGACTCTGCTACTTCCGGTTGTCCATTTATTACCAATACCTTTTCATCTCTTCCCAGTAATGTCCGATTGAGAAATATGTAGTTAAACAGATATTAAGTATTGTAGTTTTTGAGAAATCGTCCTTCAAACATACACACACACATCATTGTAAAAATATTAAAATCGGATTGTAGGGACCTTAAAACGTGATTAATCATTAAAATCTGGATATGCGATTTTTAGTATGAATATGAATCCAATACCTCTCTCAGAGAGAGGTAAAAATTTAACCAGTAAAAACAAATATAAAGCTTATCAATTTCATGTTTTATGCAGTGTTCGCAATTAATATTAGTTATTTATTACATCTTCTCATAATTTATCATGCTATCAAAAATAATTCGTTATAGACAAGGTTCGTAACAGAACAAGTTATATGTACATTTATTATTAATTAAATATTTGAGTAAAAACATTAACAATAAGCACAAATACAGGGTGTTAAAAAAAGGATAAAAAATTGAGGGTATATACACTTTGATGTGGTAATTTTCAATCAAAAAGAATTTTTCCAAAATTCGGAAAATAATTTCTAATTTTTCATTTAATTCGTTTTTACTGCGCCACTGCTAACATGAATATCTAATCACAAACAGACCTTGAATAGGAAATAATTATGCTGTAGGTATAGTCAGTACATCAAAATATATATATCGTCAAATTTTTGTACCCTTTCTTTCACAATGTTATACACGTATAAAAGAAGTAATGGCCTACAGTCTTTTTGTTATAGAAGATTGGTAAATAGAAATTTATGTAGGTACTTTGTGCTTGTTTGATAATTTTTTAAGCCTAATGCATTTTTTTTTGTTTTGGTGTATTAGAAGTTTTAAAATGTAGTAAAATTTGATTCTGAACAAAAAATTTATGATTAGAAAATATTTCGTAATCTATTAAGAGGTAAGAAATATTATGACTTAGTTTATAATAATATCATGACTGTTTTGTTTATAATGACACACATTCTCGTATATCAATAAAATAGTTTTCCTTAAAAAAAATCAATAGATAAATACAAAATACATACACTTGTTATACGAATGATAATAAATATAATTCTAAAAATAATTATAAAATGAATCGGAATATTACAATTATTATAAAAGGTTATATAATTTCAAGGTTAAATATACAAGCAGAACCAGAGTGTAAATAAAATCTAAATATAGTTTAATATTGATTTTTACCTTCCGTCACTTTTAGGTAAGGAAAGTATTGTCTTTGGTCAAAAAATTCAATGATGAGTTTTTAGTGAATAAGCATGTTTTAGGGTCCCTATAATACGATTTTACCATTTTTACGATGATGTCTATATGTATGTGTGTGTGTGTGTGTGTGTGTGTGTGTGTGTGTGTGTGTGTGTGTGACTGTGTGTCTGTGTGTGTGTGGCGAAAGTTTCGGATCGCATAACTTCAATACCACGATTCCAAAAATTATATTTTTTCCGTATTCCTGAAGTTTACATCCAGAAGAACAACTGATTAGATTTTGGTGATAATTGGTGAACCGGAAGTAGCCTCATTTGAAGATTGTCATGAGGAGAAATGAAGAATATATTGGAAAAATGAATAGCTTAGTAATAGAAGGTTGAAGAAACAGAGGAAGACCAAAGATAAGATGAAAGGACTGTATTGTGGAAGACTTGAGAGAAAAGAAACTGAATGTGAACGACACGTAAAACAGAAATGAGTGGAAGAAGAAAATAAGAAAATACCAACCCCTAACGAATGGGCAAAGCTAAAGAAGAAGAAGATGTCAGTGTCAAGTGCAATTTGCATAGTTTGTTTATGAAATAATTTTACTGGAAATTTAGAATCTTTGCAAGAAAATTTATGTATGGAATTTATACATAATACACAAGATTGACGGAAGGTATTGTGCTGGCCACAACAGATTTTTATTGATGCATTCAAAACCATTTTTAAATATTTTTTCTCAAAATATTAAAATACATCGTTGTGTTTATCATTTTGTATTATATTATATAACAATGAGAATATAATTCATTAGTCACGTTACATGTATTCCGCCAATCAATATTCAGAATCTTTCTAGTTACATGTCTATCACAGCGTGCCCAGTTAAAATAATTACATCTATCATTAATTAATTTTTATTAATATTTAAAGTAATGTTACAGTTTATACAATTTTCTATTTTGATTCCTTCAGTAGAAAGCATATTTGTTGTATTACTGGCACTGGTACTTGGTTTAGAGACACCACTACCAATCCGAATCATCAACATAGTACTCCGCGTCCTTGGAAGACTTCCAGCCTCCTAATCGCTTGAGAGAAAGAGTATCTCCACCTTTATCAGCAAGTATTGTAGCACTCGTCCGTCTAACGTAATGACCGGTGTACGATCGCGCCTCCGGAAGCTTTAAAAATGTGGTTAATTTTGAAGGAAAGGAACCAAATGATTTTTTCCTACTGGTTGTGTAGAACTCTTTCCTTTCCTATAAGACAGGAAGAAGAGCTTGTGTGTACAATGATTCGGGCGTAAAATTGCATATTTTCTAAATATAAACAAAATTTAGCGAAATCTCTTCATCATTTGATACAGTAAATTTTCTTTCAACATTAGTTTTAAATTCTCTTATTGTTATAATTAAAGCAAATCCTACATCACTTATATCATCAATTAATAGCATACATAATTCCTCTCTCCGACATGTTCCTGCTATACCTAGTATTAATGTTACCTATTAAAATGAAAACTTCATCATTAGGTACTCTTCGTCAGGAGCTTCTATAATAAATTTTGTTAGGTTTTCTCTTGAAAGAACTTTGGATTTCTTTGGTTTAAAATCATTATAAGTTCTTTTTAAAAAGGCAATAAGTTTCGGAAATGTCTTAATTTTATTATTCTTATTAATAGCGAGACTTGTTCTTATCATTGAATAATGAGACCACATAGTAGAAGGTTTGCAGGAACATGATTTTTCACTAAAATAAGCCAAAAGTACCGTTTCTGAGAAATCTTTAACTTGGTTTATTTCGCACCATTTCATAATTTCACTATAAGCCTTTTCATACAAAAGCCGTGATTTCTGTGGCAGCAAATTTCGTGATGCATTCTATGCCGCTAGTTTAATTGCATCTGGGAGTTCATTTTCTTTACTATTTTCACCCATTTTTACCTCTCGCTAAGAGAGGTATTGGATTCATGCTAAAAATCGCATATCCAGATTTTATTGAATAAGCACGATTTAAGGTCCATAGAATCCGATTTTAACATTTTTACAATAATGTCTGTGTGTGTGTGTGTGTGTGTGTGTGTGTGTGTGTGTGTGTGTGGATGTGTGTGTGTGTGTGTGTGAGGTTGTTGGAGACACGATTTCTCAAATTCTATAAGACTAAAGACCTGTTTGACTACGGATTCCTCAATCTAACAGTAATGGGAAGAGTTGAATAGGTTCTGGTAACAATTGGACAACCGGAAGTGGTAGTTTCTAAAAAAAAAATTTCTAAGTATTATTTTTTGAAAATTTGTTACTACAAATATTAAAGATAATTAAATTCTCAATCTGACACATTTAAATTTTTTATTATATCTCGTATAGGTTTGGAGATACAGTATATAATAATATAGAATAATCTGTTGTAATAAATCTCGTTGCCAGAAAAACAGTTGCGATATTAAAATTTTTGTAATTGACAAATAAATGCAAAATGTCAGTGTCAGTTCTGGGAGGTATGAGTACATTTAATATATATCATTGTATTATTAATTAAATATTTATTTAAATTGCAGGTATGTCAATATTACATATATCCTTAAGAAATACCGCTAATACCGTGAATGAATTTGAAGTATTATGAACATATTAAAATTTCTCATAGAACGAAAGAAGAGAAACAATTTCAATTATTTGTGTGTACAAGAAATGTTAAATTCGTTACTTATAGGGTGCGAGCAGCCATGTGACTTTGTTGGCCTTGGCAAGCAGATATGAGGATCCGTGTCAGAATGACAGCTAGTAGTTATTTAAATAGATGTCACAATTGTCATATGTTATAATTTTTCATTCAAAATTTCATAATATTCTGTTTATTTGTCATCCATTAGTATGGAATATACTTGTTGAGGAAAATAATCCACATGGATTTGGAAAATCATAATGTTTCGAATGAAAACTTATGGTACTTGACACCTATGTATATTACCAGCTGTCATTCTGACACGGGCCCCCATATCTGCTTGCTAAGGCCAACAAAGTCACATAACTGCTCGCGCCCTATGCAAGATAAAATGAAAATGGCGAGAGTTATTGTGCTGGCCACAACAGATTTTTATAATAACTTTTTGACGTGGCACCGCTTTTTGCTACTTTGTTTACTACTTGCTTGTTTTCATTGTTATCCATGACAACGTACATATCTCAAATAGACTACTATGATCTGAATTTGATTTGAACATCGTTTTACTTTGATCACGGTGATGAAGTAACACTACTCCGGATGTACAAAAAATATTGTATGTATTACGGGCGAAATATATTTTGGCCCTAGGTGCATTGTAACCCTCCGCTGCACGTCGGGCTTCAATCTTACACCGCGGGCATTTCACCCTTAATACATAAACACCTATTTTAGCATTGTCAGGCCACGAGCTGTCACGCCGGGCCAGTCCAGCCCTGACTATAAGTTTCTTTTACAATGAGAAAATATGCAAACCTAAATGATTTTTTTGTTAGTAGAATATATCTCTTGAAAAGTTATTTTCTAAAGCATCTATTCCTTATAAAAACTTCTAGAAAATTTGTAAAATTTGCGATTTCAATCGGTATTTTTGTAAGAATTATTACATCCCGCACAGCATTACATGATAATTTGACGTCCTATTATTCGCATTCATTGCAAATATTAAATAAAAAAACCTGATGTGGACACCACACGACTTCCTTGTACGATTATTAAACTATACATATTTTTTTAATAAATAAATTACAAAATATTAATTTTAACTTCAAAACAGTAAGATATATAGCGACCATAATCTAACCCGGTTCTTTTTAAAGAGAGTTTTGATTACAACAAAGAAATGTTTGATTACAACAAAGAATATGACTAATTTCACAATAAAAATATAATATTTGTTATTGTACAAATCATAAAATTGCACGTATTTAACGTAATTTGACATGAAATTTTTTTTATGTTTTTGTCCTAATCCATATCAAGCTTTATTACAAAAACAAAAAAGTATATAATTTTTAAATTTACATATCTCGCTTATACAAAGGGCTAATTTAATAATACTTGATGTGCTGGATGCAAAAATTAATTCTCTAAAACTTTTATTTGAAGCATATATTTCTAAAAGCAATATAAAATCATTTTATTCAAGAAAAACTGTTAACAACTTCAAGTAATGTACCAATTTCGGTTAGCCTATTTTAACCAAAATCTATTATGTAATTTCGATTGACATAAAAGTCTTGTATACCAAATTTGACAAGTTTTGGATTATATTTTAAAACAGTTTTTCATTAAAATCTATTATAGGCTTCGGGTAAAGTGCCACTTTTGGAAATTATATAATAACCAGAAAGGGAGGTGCACAACTAGATGTTATAGGAATCCTAAATACAACATTTCAACTTTCTACGGCTTACCGTTTTTGAGTTATGCAAGATACGTACGTACGGACGTACGTACGTACAGACGTCACGACGAAATTAGTCAAAATGGATTCAGGGATGATCAAAATTGATATTTCCGCTGAAATCTGAAAACCGAAATTTTTCGCGATTACAATACTTCCTTTACTTACGTACAAGGATGTAATAGAAATTTCAAAATTATTATGACATACAACATAACCTTGATACGTTACCAACACGACCCAAAACTGACATTTTTGTACGATATCGGCCTATATACAAATTTTGCTAAATAATTAATATTTTTTGAAATAGGTATTAGCTTTACTTTTTAAATATACATTATTTCTTTCCTCATTAGGGACAGTTTTATACACCATAAATTAAATTTACTTGCATAGTAAATATATTGAATGGGGTTCGAGTCTTCCTTATCATGTATGTTCACACATCTACTTTATTCCAAATTCTTACTAGTTTCAATTCTTTTGCTATCGTATTTTTCAAATTTGGAATTTAATATCAAGTAATTGAATGTAGAAAATAACAAAAGTATCTAACCAAGACTAACAAAAGTACCTAAATAAAAATTATTGTTATACATTTCCTTAGTTTTACATTTTAATTATATTTAAATGAGAAGATATAATAGTATCTACTTGCAGCAAAAACTAACCAATAAAAAGTATAATTTACTGTTTCTGCTGGTAGTCAATTTTTTGCGCGAAATGTCCAATGCAATATTTTTTTCAATATTCGTATTTTGTTATTTTACTAACATATTAAGGTTCCCAAAAAATCATATTATTTAAATTGAAACAAATTGACTAAAATTACCTTAAATCTAAGATCTCCAACTGGCGGTTTGGCATAAGGAATTCCTTGGAAAGCGTAGTAGATCCTCCCGTTTAGGTCTTCTCCAGTTTTCCCTTTTAATTGGCCTTGTTGCACTGTCACCACTGGGTCAGTCATTGTACTGAGAGAAGCAACTCGTCCAAAGAATCTGAGATTCTTCGATAACAGCGACGATACCAACCGTGAACTGTACATAGCAACTCGTCTATATAGTCGAAGGGTACAGTCCGAATCACGCTTTAACCTTTAACTACACGCGCTGGTGTAAAAAATACACCAAAGTTATTTACAACGCTGTATTTCTGCACCGCGATTACCCCCATCCTCGTCCAGTCATGTAACCTTCGACCGATTCATGGACTAATAACGCCCAAAGTTTCGTTACGATTGCCTGTTAGAGGAGTGAGATATTGTTCTTAGTATTTTTTGTTTCTAGAAAATGTTTTTCAGTTTTTTCAGTGTTTAAATCTATTTCAGTGCCAATAATAACAATAGGTCTTATTATTTTGTGCAATCAGTGTATATTTTTCAGTAAAAGTATTCAACAATTAATAATAATTCGTGCATTAATTCGACGTCGATCATAGTTAGCAAGTACCTAACAAAAAATCTGTTGTGGCCAGCACAATACCTCTCGCCACTTCCTTTTTTTGGTTACATAAGTATAGGGCGCGAACGGTAATGTTACATTTTTGGGCTTGACAAGCAAATGTGTGGGCCCGTTTCAGAATGATAATTAGTAATTATGTACATAGATGTCAAATGTTAGAATTTTTCATTAAAAATTTCAAGATTTTCTAAATTTACGTAGTTAATTTATCACCAGGAGTTTAAAGTTTACTGTATGCCTTAGATATTTAACATTTAATTCTGCTCCACATGGAATTGGAAAATCACTAAATTTAGAATGAGAAATTATGATATTTGACATCTATATACATAATTACTAGCTATCATTCTGACATGGGCCCCCATATCTGCTTGTCAAGGCCAACAAAATCATATGACTGCTCGCTCCCTATTGTATTTAACATTTCTTGTATACCTACACTCTACACCAAAAATTCTACTTACGCATATATCTATTCCATATATATTTAGATTGTTTAATTTTAAATTCATTTTTGATGAAGAAATTTTGTCCTCTTCTAATTTTTCGAAATGTTTCCAATTCTATTAATACATTAAGAAATAATATAATGTATGTACTTCCCAGAAAAAGTCTTCAGTAATGTCTTCTGATTTCTGACACTGACATTATCTGTCAGTTACAAACAAATTAAATTTTCAACTATTTTCCATGGCCATTCTTTCGGCTGTAAAATTTATTATAACAGATTATTTTACATACTATATTTCTTCTATCTCTAAATCTATAGAATATATTGTAAAATATTTAAATGTATCAGAAAGAGAATTTATTTTTCTTTAATATTATCAAGAAAAAATTTCAAAAAATATTATTTAAAAGATTTTTTTTCAAGAATCTTCTACTTCCGGTTGTCCAATTGTTACCAAAACCTTTTCAGATCTTCCCATGAATGTCCGATTGGGAAATACGTAGTTAAAAAAATTTAAAGTCTTATAGTTTTTGAGTAACCGTCCTTCCAACATCCCACACACACACACACATACACACACACATCCACACACACACACACACACACAGACATCATCGTAAAAATGATAAAATCGGATTGTAGGGACCTTAAAACGTGCTTATTCAATAAAATCTGGATATGCGATTTTTAGCATGAATGCAATACCTCTCTTAGCGAGAGGTAAAAAGGTGAAAATACATGTGGTGTACAAAATACACCACGCGAGTAGTAATGTAAAATTTTGGGGCGCGAGTAGTTAAAGGTTGGACCAACAGCACGCTAACAGTTGGTCCGAATCATAATCACAACTCTCAAAGTTTACGCTATGAGGTGTATAACGTCAGAGGTGTTGTCAACATTTCATGCTCACAGTGTTCACGCCGAAGAGCATAGGCAGTAACCACATTTGTTCTAATTGACGCCATTACGTGTTGAAACAACGAAGTATGTAATATGGAAGTTGTTAGCGAAGTAAAGGTCTTTGCTCCAATTCACCTCTCCTTTTTCCCAGGACAAGAGCGACGTATAGAATATTTTCTTCATCATCTTTGTCACTACTTGAACTCGAAGACGAGGACGAAGAATCAATTAACATTTCTGAATCACTATCATCGCTCTCACAACTGAGGGAAACTATTTCCATCAGAACTAATTTTTCCTAGTTAATCATTGCGCAGAGGTTTTATATGTCACAAATGTCAAGAAAGAAGTAAACGCGCTTACGAATTGTCTGAATCGTTAACGTCTTCATATTCGTCATCGCGCTCAATTAAATCGGACCAACTTTTAGGGGTCTGAGCACCTGAGTGCGTTCAAAGGGTCGGTTCAACTGCGTGAACGGGCGGAGCTAATTTTTGTGTACTACATTACATCTACTACAAAACTTAACCTACCTCTTGCTATATTGAATTCCACTCCTAAAAAGAACGGTATATATACACCTTCATTCATTAAAATCATTTTATGAAATACTTTGCAAAAATGAGCAAATAATAACATAAACCGTTATTTGCTTTATAAAAACTGTATTGATACGAAATCAATGGTGAGGTTTAGCCAAGGCTGATCTTCCACCGAACTAGTATACATGAAAATAAAGATTGTATTACAATAAAATTACATATTTTATAAACAAAGGGCCAGTTGCATAAAACGTTGTTAGTTGATCATGTGTTTAACTACACATTGTAACCATGGATACGTATCAAAAATACATTGGAAAATAAGCCTTGTCAAAGTTAACTGCGTGATTAAAGTTAACAATGTTTTATGCAACTGGACCAAAGTATTTAATTCGAGTATATTGAGTGCCTCCAAGCTTAGCAAGTACAATGATAAAAAATCTGATGTGACCAATACAATACCTCCCGCCATTTACCTATGGGGTATAATTTTTATATTACTTTATAAATTTATCCATAGAATATACAGAAAAAGTATTAAAGTAAACCTGTAGAAAAAGGAATAACCTTTAATTTTTATAATAATACATTGCGAAAAAAATACATTTAAAGGTATTTTTTGAAGAAAAACTATCTTGAGCTTCAAGTAAACTGCCATTTCCGGTTATCTGATTGTCACCAAAATCTAATGGCTTCTTTCTATATTAGAATAAGGTAGAAATACATAGTTTCAAAACTTTCTGAATGATATTATTTGAGTTAGAGCATAAAGAGGATCCACACCCACACACATACACACATACACACAGACATCATCATGAAAATGTTAAAAATGAATTCTAGGGACCTTAAAACGTGGTCATTTACCAAAATCTCGATATGCGATTTTTAGCACGATCCGTATACCTCCCTTACCAGGGGCAGCGGGAGGTAAAAATCTGATGTGGTCAACAAAATACATTCCGTAAATTCTGTGTATTATGTATAAATTCTATACATATATTTTCTTGCAAAAGATTCTAAATTTCCAGTAAAATTATTTTATAAACAAACTATGGAAATTGCACTTGACACTGACGTCTTCTTCTTCTTTATCATTTCCCATTCGTTAGGGGTCGCTATTTTTATTTTCTTCTTCTACTTATTTTTGTTTTGCGTGTCGTTCTCATTCAGTTCCATTTCTCTCAAGTCTTCCGCAATACAGTTGTATCTTTCTAAAAACTTCTTACACTACAGTTATTTACCTTATTCTTTTATTTCTTACCGTATCTTTCCGTGTCTTCCCCAACATCTAACTCAACATTCTCATCTCAGCCACATTCATTTACTTTTCATTAATACTGATATATTTGAATTATCTGAATATATTAGCAATTTCCATGGTTAGCATAGCTGGCTGCTTTATGAAATTTAGTATGTTTATAACTCTATATCTATTGAATATGAAGTATAAAATTCAATCGAATCGTATAGAGAATAACATATTCTTTAAGTTATAATAACGTTCAATGTCAACAAATGATATTTAACTGCTTTTTTTCAAGAAAAACTGTTAAAAGTTTCAAATGAGGATACTTCCGGTGGACCAATTGTAACCAAAATCTAATCATGTTTGCATATGGATCTAAACTCGAGGAATACGGAAAAAATATATTTTTTGGAATCGTGGTATTGGAGTTATGCGATCCGAAACGAGCGTCACATACACACACACACACTCGCATTATTATTTTTATTTTCTGTTCTATTTCCGGCTTTAACAATGTTAACTTGTGAACGTTCTTTACGCCCAGATCTATAAATTAACAAATTTATTTATTTATAATCCACCCAACAGGACAGAAGTCCCAATTACAGGGGGATGAATGAAAAATACATTACAAACTTATTGTGTAGACACAAATTAGACAAAAAAAGAAATAGTTAATATTACACATATATACTAATATTACAACAAAGAAAAAGAAGAAACCTTTACAAAGCATATCTAGATGATTTACAGTATCATAAACAAAATTATTGCAATACAGTAAAATTATAAGTGTGGTACAATAGGTAGAAAAATAGTAGCTAACAAACGTATAAATTTAGAAAAAGAGTCTGCAAATATATCAATATCAATTCTAGTACTTGCATCATTGAAAATAGTACATAATTGACGGATTGGAGATTTCATTTCATAATTTCTTGGAGCAAGAGTACACTTAAACATTACTTTATTACGTAAAGATGTGCGCGGAACGAAAAGTGGAATATATGATAGGGTGTTTGAGTCATCTATGATATTATTTAATAATTTATACAAATATTGACAAGATTGAATCTTTCTGCGATTATGTAAATATATCAAGCACAAATTTGATAGTAAGTTATCATAAGAACAATCATGTCCTGGATAAATTCCAGAAATTTTAAAACTACAGTACTTAACAAACTTATTCCAGTTTTGTACGCACAAATGCAAAATACAAAGATTTGAGTGAAGAGATAGTTTTAAATGACTGAGTGTTGCGTATAATAATACTATTTCTTTTACATGCGGGTTGAAAGTTAATTTTTCATCAAATAGAATAGAATAAATTATTACATAAACTAATTTCACCTAATTTTAAAATAACTTTATTTTCTTTAAAATATTTATGAACATTCCAAATCAGTCGTTTGCTTTTGAACAAACTTCTTTGATGGTGTGTGTAGGTCACATTTCGCTGGAAATTTTAAAATAATAGTGCAAAATCCACAAATAGAACATTGAACACAGTACAAGCGCGATATGATCACTAGGGATGCAAGCATCAGAATGAGGAAAGTCTTGACTTATACATACAGAGTAGAGAAGTTTTTCCTAGTTTAGCATCTATGCATTTCTTTCTATGCCCAAAATTTATCTTTCACGCAACCGAGTCTTCATTTTGAAAGACCTCTGTTGTTTGAATAAGAATCTAGTATGTAAGTTGCGTTGTTATTTTGTTGGTGTGAAAATTTTGACATTTTAATCTTATTATCATTTTTCATGATCTGTATTTTTTCTAATAAACTTTTGCTTCAAGCCGGATCTAATTGTATTAATTATAGGTTTGTATAACATAATTTCTGGTCCTTCAAGCCGGATCTAATTGTATTAATTATAGGTTTGTATAACATAATTTCTGGTCCTTCGTCGCCTATACAAAACCTAGTCCTGTGGAATATAGAATTCACTAGAAGAAAACTATGTCTCTTACGAATAAAGATAGGAAAGAGATAAATGTACCAAAGGGTAGAAGAAGTGAACGTACTGGAAAAGGGATTCCACCAGAACGATTCGGAGATTGGGAAAAGACTTCGAAAGAAGATAAGAAAAACACGCAAACTCAATCTAAAGAGGAACCCATTCCTACTACGAGTAAGAAAGATGAAGAAACTGTCAGCGAAAAGAAACGTCAGGATACTAGTCAGAAGTCGAAAAAGAGTAAATCTAGTAAACTAAGTACACGAAAACGTAGAGAAGCTGAAGTTGAATTAGAAGCGGCAAAAAAGATTGCAGAATATGAAATGAAGCGGTTAGAAAGAGAAAGACAAGAAGATGAGATTAAGAAGAATTTAATAGAAAAGGAATATCAATTGAAGAAAGCTCAAATTGTCGAAGAGTTTAGTGATACTTCAGACGACGTTGTGAGCGATGAAGATTTATCTGCCAATAAACGTGCATATGTCACTGAATATGTCAAAAATACTAAAAATTGGATGGCAGGTAATATTGAAAATGAATATAAGGATTATGAAAGAGATAATAATGTCATGACAGCTTTAACAAAAGCTATTGAAGCGTTAGATAATTCAAAAGAAAATATGACTGAAAATATTAAGTTTCTGGCAACTCGTCAATCTGTAAATAAAGATCTACCGTATTTTAGTGGAAAGCCTGAAGATTGGCCAGCATTTTATGCGGAGTATTTAGAAACTACAGAAACATGTGGACTTTCAAAAAGAGAAAATATAATAAGGCTTCGTCGGTGTTTGAAGGGAGAAGCTAGGGAGATCATTGAAGGATTTCTGATAAATCCAGAAGGTGCAGATGATGTGATAGAAATGTTAAAAAACAGATATGGACAGCCGCATCATATTTTGAAAAATTTAATATGGAGGTTGAAGAATGCACCACCTGTTAAAGAAAATCAGATAGATTCAGTCGTAAAGTTATCAGCTGTAGTTCAGCAACTTGTTACCAACATGATACGTCTCGACTTAGAAGATCAATTAACTAATATGCAAACGATTGATGAAGTTTTATATAAACTCCCAATCAGCTGGAAGCTACAGTGGGCACAATCCAAATATCGAAAAGAGAAACCTAATTTACAAGATATGGCAGAATGGTTAAAAGAAAGATCCAATCAAATTAGAATTCGAAAAGAAGATCAGCTAGGGAGATCATTGAAGGATTTCTGATAAATCCAGAAGGTGCAGATGATGTGATAGAAATGTTAAAAAACAGATATGGACAGCCGCATCATATTTTGAAAAATTTAATATGGAGGTTGAAGAATGCACCACCTGTTAAAGAAAATCAGATAGATTCAGTCGTAAAGTTATCAGCTGTAGTTCAGCAACTTGTTACCAACATGATACGTCTCGACTTAGAAGATCAATTAACTAATATGCAAACGATTGATGAAGTTTTATATAAACTCCCAATCAGCTGGAAGCTACAGTGGGCACAATCCAAATATCGAAAAGAGAAACCTAATTTACAAGATATGGCAGAATGGTTAAAAGAAAGATCCAATCTAATTAATTCACTTTGTAACTTTTCAACTCAAATGAAACCTGATAAAAAAGAAGCAGGTAAAGAAGCCTGGAAATATAAAGATAATCGAGAAAATGTGCTAACTACGGCTGAAAAAGATATAAAGCGAACGTGTATTATATGTAAAGGACAAGATCATTTTATCCAAGATTGTAAAAGATTTATCAAACTGCCCGTCGAAGAACGAAGAAAAAAGGTTCAAGAATTTGGTTTATGTTATACCTGTTTGAAACAAGGACATAGAGCATTTAAATGTCGACGCCGAAGAAAATGTGGAATAAATGGATGTGAATATTATCATAACAGACTTTTACATTTAGAAAATTCTGTGAATACGAACAAGACGAAGAGTGATTCTCCACGTGAAGAAGAAAACTATGATGTAGAGAATGTGAGCCATACTACAATAAACGCGAATAAAATTTTATTAAAGATTTTACCAGTGTATGTGTCTGGGCCAAGAAGAACTGTTCTAACTTATGCTTTATTAGATGAAGGGTCAACTGTAAGTCTTATTCAGGAAGAATTAGCCAGTCGTATTGGATTGAATGGGCCTTACGAAAAATTAAAACTAAGGTGGATGAACGACAGTGCTCTACAAGAAATTAGTTCAAGAAGAGTTTCTTTTAATATCCAAGGAAAAGGTTGTCCTAAGAAATATCAGCTTAAAAATGTAAGAACAGTTGCCTGTCTCAATTTAACACCACAGACATTAAATCTGAAGAAATTAAAACAAAACTGTAACTATTTGGTATCAGATTTAAAATACAAAATTGAAGATTATGTCAATGCGAAGCCACTCATCTTACTAGGGCAGGATAATTGGGAAATGATTGTTAGCAGAAAAATAATTCAAGGGCCTAAAAATGCGCCAGCTGTTTCATGGACAAGTCTAGGCTGGGTGGTACACGGCAGAGTTGGTATTGGCAGTAGTTCTGAAGCTGATGTGATACATATCAGTAGTGAATGCGATGACATACTGCATAAATTAGTTAAAGAAAGCATGAAAATTGAAAATTTCGGAATAATAACAAGAAAATCGGATTTAACCAGGGAAGAGGAAAGAGCCATTAATATTATGAAGGAAACTGCTTGCAAGAAAAATAGTAGATGGGAAATCGGTCTACCATGGAAGGAAGACATAACATCGATTCCAGATTCCTATGAATTGGCATACAAAAGGTTATTAGTAATGGAGAAGAAACTCAATAAAAATAAACATTTTTTAACAGAGTACTGCGAGAAAATTCGAGAATATGAGGAGAAAACTTACGCAAGAAAGTTAGAAGAAAAAGAATTTGTCACAGGTGGTCCTATTTGGTATCTTCCACACTTTGGAGTTATAAATCCAAATAAGCCCGGAAAACTTCGTTTTGTCTTCGATGCAGCCGCCAAAACTAATGGAAAAAGTTTAAATGATCTATTACTTAAAGGTCCAGATTTAATGGCAAGTCTAACTGGAACATTATTCAATTTTAGACAGAAAGAAATAGCATTTTCTTCTGATATAAAGGAAATGTTCCATCAAATTAGAATTCGAAAAGAAGATCAACATGCCCAAAGGTTCTTATGGAGGTCTGCAAATTCAAGAGAAAAAACTGATTGTTACGTCATGGAAGCCATGATTTTTGGAGCGATTTCTTCACCATTTTGCGCACAGTACATCAAAAACAGAAATGCTGAAGAATTTAAAGAGTTGTACCCTCGAGCATATCAAGCAATAACAAAGTTTCACTATGTAGACGATTATCTAGATAGTACCAGCACAGTAGAAGAGGGGAAGAAACTTATTTGTGAAGTTAGAAAGATCCATGAAAGTGGAGGATTTCTACTAAGAAATTGGTTAAGTAATTCAAAAGAAGTTTTAAGTCATCTTCCTGAGGATTTAAGAGGAGTAACAAAAGAATTTAATGAGAGTACAGACAATGACGTCAAAAATGAAAGAATTTTAGGAATGATGTGGAACATACAAGAAGATGTATTGGCATTTTCTACAAAATTTAACAAAATAGAGAATGATTTGTTTGAAGGTGAACGTTTACCATCTAAAAGAGAATTGCTTAAAGTCGTAATGTCAGTTTATGACCCACTTGGATTACTGTCAAACTTTGTCATAAAAGGACGCATTATAATACAAGAAGTTTGGAGAAAACAAATCGACTGGGATGATACCATCGATAAAGAAACTGAAAAGAAGTGGCTGAAGTGGATAGAATATTTAAAACCTGTGAAACTTCTAAAGATACCGAGACCTTATTGCAAAGTAATGAAAAATGTACAAGAAAGACAACTACATGTGTTTTGTGACGCTAGTGAGCAGGCTTACGCAGCTGTAGCATACATAAGAAGCTCTACTGAAGAAGACGTATATTTATCATTGGTTTCTGCGAAAGCACGAGTAATACCTTTGAAAGGACTTACAATTCCTAAGGCTGAATTACAAGCTGCATTACTGGGTACGAGATTAGCAAAACTAATTATTAAAGAACATACTTTAAAATTTGATAAAGTATTTTTTTGGACCGATGCTCAAATCGTATTAAAATGGTTAAGATCAGTTGATAAGCGTCACCCTTCTTATATCTCAAACCGAGTAGGAGAAATTTTAGAGTGTACTAATTTAAAACAGTGGCACTGGATTTCATCTAAAGAAAACGTAGCAGACGAAGCAACAAGATTTGAAACTGATATTAATTTTACGGACACAAGTCGTTGGTTCAATGGTCCGGAATTTCTTAAATTAGAAGAATCTATGTGGCCCAAAGAAATTATAACTTACGAAGATAATGAAATCGATAATGGGGCGTTATACAACATAACGAGTGAAGACGAACGTCTCATAGAATTTACAAATTTTTCCAAATATGAGAGACTAATTCGAACGATTGGATGGATTATAAACTGGGCAAACAAAAGGAAATCACTAGAATATGATGGTACTTCAAAGGTCATTTTGTCTCAAGAAATATTAAATATATCGGAATTGAATATATGTCGTTTAGCTCAAAATGAAATGTTTCCCGAAGAATATCATCAGTTACAAGAAAAGAAAGCGTTACCGAAATCAAGTAAATTACTTCAGTATACACCATATATGGATGACCATGGTTTAATAAGAATGAAAGGAAGATTATCAAAATTAGAAACATTAAACAAAAACACTATTAATCCTATAATTTTAGAAGGCAAACATCATGTAAGTGGATTAATATTGAATTATTATCATCGCAAAGCAAATCATTATGGATTTGAAATAGTTTTGAATAACATCCGAGAAAAATTTTGGATTATAAAAGCAAGAGTTAAGTTGAAAGAAATTATAAAAAAATGTATATTTTGCCAAATAAGAAAATCAGTTCCACGACCTCCAATAATGGGAAATTTACCTGTGGAAAGATTACAACCGCGGGTACGTCCATTTACCTATACAGGTATAGATTATTTCGGTCCTATGGAAGTCACGATAAAACGAAGTAAGATGAAACGCTACGGCGTACTTTTCACTTGCATGACTATTCGTGCAGTACACATTGAAATTGCACAAGATTTAAGCACAGATTCTTGCATAAATGCTATAAGAAGATTTGTAGCAAGAAGAGGTACCCCAAAAGAAATATTGTCGGACAATGCCACCAACTTTCATGGTGCTAGAGGAGAACTACTCAAGGCCATTCAAGATATGAAGCAGGATGAAATAAAATCAAAATTAGCCATGAGAAATATAAATTGGAAATTTATTCCGCCCGCTTCACCACATATGGGAGGCAGCTGGGAACGAATGATACAGAGTATTAAAAGAGCAATTTCAGGAACATTATTATCTAAAAAATTAAGTGAAGAAGTGCTTTCAACTGTTCTTATTGAAGCAGAAGATTTAATAAACAGTAGACCTTTGACAAGAATCTCGGACAATCATGAAGATCTAGAAGCACTGACGCCTAATCACTTTTTAAAGGGATCAAATTCTGATTCGATTCCAGGAATTTTTAGTTGCAATGATTTATATGTACGAAAACAATGGAAAATTGCACAAAACTTAATAGAGGAATTTTGGAGAAGATGGATGAGAGAGTATATACCTTTATTAAACAAACGTAATAAATGGTTTACAAGCAAACAAGAGATCAAAGAGGGAGATTATGTTTTAATAATCGACAAAAATATTCCTCGCGGAAGATGGAATAAGGGCGTAGTAGTCAAATGTTATCCGGGAAGCGATGGAATTACCCGGGTAGCAGATATAAAAACAATTTTTGGCATTTTTCGGCGTCCAGTGGCTAAATTATGTATTTTGAAAACGTATCCTTAACAGGAAATTTGAGAAAAAGTGCCACCTTTTTCGAGGGGGAGAAAATGTTGTTTGAATAAGAATCTAGTATGTAAGTTGCGTTGTTATTTTGTTGGTGTGAAAATTTTGACATTTTAATCTTATTATCATTTTTCATGATCTGTATTTTTTCTAATAAACTTTTGCTTCAAGCCGGATCTAATTGTATTAATTATAGGTTTGTATAACAACCTCTATTATGGCTGTACTATACTTAACAATACATCGATTGATTTATAGACCGACTTGTGACCTTCAATTGTCGGTACGTGTAAAACAGAAAAATCGACCAATTTATTTACGAAAATAAATTGATGGAATAGAACGAGTTCTATTGTTTGTCGATTTTTTGGGGAATTTTTGGTTACTTTTTTAGTGCCAACTCTATAGTCTTTAACATTTCAAACTGTATTTAAGGTATGCTTGTTTGTAACGTTATAAGTACGCATATTCGCCAGTTTTACTCATTTTTAAGAAGTGCGCTACAAGAAGAACTACACTCTAAAAAATTACAAGAAAACTGAAGCACCGCTAGGTTATCTAACTTTATAAACATATAGGACAATATTAAGAAGTTGGTAGCCCTGATTTCAACAAAATAAATTCATAGAAAATCGTTAAGTGTAAATTCTTAACGCCTTTTAAGATAAATTGATCGATTTATCCATCAATAAATTGAACAATTTATTGTTAAGTGTAAAACTGCTGTTACTATGGACGCTGTACATCTTGCGCTAACTTTTACTCTACGCCTCGTCGATGTATCTGCGAATATTTAATATTGAAAAAAGCTCTTTTAATGTCATTGACTCTCCTACGTACGGCTTGGTCTATTGCTAAAAGTGAGCTCGGTTTACGACAAGCCCTAAGATGATTTCCTATCTTCTTGTTTATTGCCAGTTTTGTAATTTTAATTCTGGCAGATTGCTTTATCTATGAACGATAAATAGTGTTATCTCGGAATCTAGCTGCATGTTTTGTATTTTTTGACAGATTTGGTATTAATCGCCAGTGGTGATTTTTGTATGTTTGTCATATATATTTTGTACTAAGTTGAATTATAGTTGTTTGTTTACCTTTTTATATTGTTTTCGCCATATTTTAACAGTTATCGTTTTGTAAACAGATGGTTAGTAAGTACATTATTATGTTATACTGGAAATTTTTAATTTACAAAAAAATAGTATTTGTTGAAAAAATAGTTCCGTGTTAAAAAGTGATTTTATTTTTTTGGAAGATTTGGATCACTTTGCTTCGCGATGTGTTTCAAACATACTTGTCAGATAAATTATCACTTTTCACACTTATATCATAAATAACTATTTTGTCATCCAATTTATTCATTATACAGGATGTAACAAAAATAAGTACATTAAATTTAACCGGTGATAGAACTCGTGGCGTGCAACAATATTTCTTAATAACTTTTTCTTGTAAACCTTCTAAATATTATTAAAATATTAAAATCCTTCAAAGTTTTGTTACATATTTCATTACCCGTCTATGGTTGAATTCAAAATGGACGCATGCGTAGAATACTGCGCATGCATCTACGAGCAATTACTGTCGTTGTGACTGCGACAGAATACAATGAAAGGTTAATGAATTTCTCAACTCAAAAGAAAGGTTAGAAACTGGTGAATGACCGATACACCAGATGATGAAACTATGCACAAATCGGTAAAGATAAAAGATGGAATAGAATACCTCAACTAAAAAAATCATACGTTAAATTTTTATGTTACAACAGGTTGAACAATCCAAAAATTGTAGGACATTTATAGGATACAGTCGACTACATTTGAGTGTGTCAATATTATCAGGATATAGTGTATTAATCCAGCACAACATACTTATTCCAAAATAATACGTTTAGTGGCAACACAATATATTCGATAATGATAATACCTGACACGCGTGATACTATATATGATAATTATATATTAACAATTAAGTTTGTACTTTGTACTATACATATATTATGAACGAAAATGGATTTTTTTTGCGTAAGGTTAAAATGTTTCTCGAGCAGCATTGTTTCGTTTGACTAAAATTAAATAAATCATAAGGAGATAATATTTCACACTGGTAGCATAATTTCGTAGTTAATATTAACGCCGAAAACTTGTGTGAAAAAGGTGAAAGTAAAAATGTGTCAGTTTCCGTAGTGTAGTGGTAATTACATGTGCTTCACACGCACAAGGTCCCCGGTTCGATCCCGGACGGAAACAATTTTACTTTCTTAATTAAATACCTAGATCTTCACTTCGAGAACAGAATAAAATAGAAAGGAAGGCTATGAACATCAGTTTCCGTAGTGTAGTGGTTATCACGTGTGCTTCACACGCACAAGGTCCCCGGTTCGATCCCGGGCGGAAACAATTTTAGTTTCTTCATTAAATACTTAGATCTTCACTTCGAGAACAGAATAAAATAGAAAGGAAGGCTTTGAACATCAGTTTCCGTAGTGTAGTGGTTATCACGTGTGCTTCACACGCACAAGGTCCCCGGTTCGATCCCGGGCGGAAACAATTTTAGTTTCTTCATTACATACCTAGATCTTCACTTCGAGAACAGAATAAAATAGAAAGGAAGACTATGAACATCAGTTTCCGTAGTGTAGTGGTTATCACGTGTGCTTCACACGCACAAGGTCCCCGGTTCAATCCCGGGCGGAAACAATTTTAGTTTCTTCCTTACATACCTAGATCTTCACTTCGAGAACAGAATAAAATAGAAAGGAAGACTTTTAACATCAGTTTCCGTAGTGTAGTGGTTATCACGTGTGCTTCACACGCACAAGGTCCCCGGTTCGATCCCGGGCGGAAACAATTTTAGTTTCTTCAATAAATATCTAGATCTTTACTTCGAGAACAGAATAAAATAGAAAGGAAGACTTTGAAAATCAGTTTCCGTAGTGTAGTGGTTATCACGTGTGCTTCACACGCACAAGGTCCCCGGTTCGATCCCGGGCGGAAACAATTTTAGTTTCTTCAATAAATATCTAGATCTTCACTTCGAGAACAGAATAAAATAGAAAGGAAGACTTTGAACATCAGTTTCCGTAGTGTAGTGGTTATCACGTGTGCTTCACACGCACAAGGTCCCCGGTTCGATCCCGGGCGGAAACAATTTTAGTTTCTTCATTACATACCTAGATCTTCACTTCGAGAACAGAATAAAATAGAAAGGAAGACTATGAACATCAGTTTCCGTAGTGTAGTGGTTATCACGTGTGCTTCACACGCACAAGGTCCCCGGTTCGATCCCGGGCGGAAACAATTTTAGTTTCTTCATTAAATACTTAGATCTTCACTTCGAGAACAGAATAAAATAGAAAGGAAGACTATGAACATCAGTTTCCGTAGTGTAGTGGTTATCACGTGTGCTTCACACGCACAAGGTCCCCGGTTCGATCCCGGGCGGAAACAATTTTAGTTTCTTCATTAAATACTTAGATCTTCACTTCGAGAACAGAATAAAATAGAAAGGAAGACTATGAACATCAGTTTCCGTAGTGTAGTGGTTATCACGTGTGCTTCACACGCACAAGGTTCCCGGTTCGATCCCGGGCGGAAATAATTTTAGTTTCTTCAATAAATATCTAGATCTTCACTTCGAGAACAGAATAAAATAGAAAGGAAGACTTTGAACATCAGTTTCCGTAGTGTAGTGGTTATCACGTGTGCTTCACACGCACAAGGTCCCCGGTTCGATCCCGGGCGGAAACAATTTTAGTTTCTTCAATAAATATCTAGATCTTTACTTCGAGAACAGAATAAAATAGAAAGGAAGACTTTGAAAATCAGTTTCCGTAGTGTAGTGGTTATCACGTGTGCTTCACACGCTCAAGGTCCCCGATTCGATCCCGGGCGGAAAGAATTTTAGTTTCTTCAATAAATATCTAGATCTTCACTTCGAGAACAGAATAAAATAGAAAGGAAGACTATGAACATCAGTTTCCGTAGTGTAGTGGTTATCACGTGTGCTTCACACGCACAAAGTCCCCGGTTTGATCCCGGGCGGAATTTTTTTTACTTTCTTCATTAAATATCTAGATTTTCATTTCGAGAACAGAATAAAATAGAAAGGAAGACTTTGAACATCAGTTTCCGTAGTGTAGTGGTTATCACGTGTGCTTCACACGCACAAGGTCCCCGGTTCGATCCCGGGCGGAAACAATTTTAGTTTCTTCAATAAATATCTAGATCTTCACTTCGAGAACAGAATAAAATAGAAAGGAAGACTTTGAACATCAGTTTCCGTAGTGTAGTGGTTATCACGTGTGCTTCACACGCACAAGGTCCCCGGTTCGATCCCGGGCGGAAACAATTTTACTTTCTTCATTAAATATCTAGATCTTCACTTCGAGAACAGAATAAAATAGAAAGGAAGACTTTGAACATCAGTTTCCGTAGTGTAGTGGTTATCACGTGTGCTTCACACGCACAAGGTCCCCGGTTCGATCCCGGGCGGAAACAATTTTAGTTTCTTCATTACATACCTAGATCTTCACTTCGAGAACAGAATAAAATAGAAAGGAAGACTATGAACATCAGTTTCCGTAGTGTAGTGGTTATCACGTGTGCTTCACACGCACAAGGTTCCCGGTTCGATCCCGGGCGGAAACAATTTTAGTTTCTTCAATAAATATCTAGATCTTCACTTCGAGAACAGAATAAAATAGAAAGGAAGACTTTGAACATCAGTTTCCGTAGTGTAGTGGTTATCACGTGTGCTTCACACGCACAAGGTCCCCGGTTCGATCCCGGGCGGAAACAATTTTAGTTTCTTCATTACATACCTAGATCTTCACTTCGAGAACAGAATAAAATAGAAAGGAAGACTATGAACATCAGTTTCCGTAGTGTAGTGGTTATCACGTGTGCTTCACACGCACAAGGTCCCCGGTTCGATCCCGGGCGGAAACAATTTTAGTTTCTTCATTAAATAATTAGATCTTTACTTCGAGAACAGAATAAAATAGAAAGGAAGACTATGAACATCAGTTTCCGTAGTGTAGTGGTTATCACGTGTGCTTCACACGCTCAAGGTCCCCGATTCGATCCCGGGCGGAAAGAATTTTAGTTTCTTCAATAAATATCTAGATCTTCACTTCGAGAACAGAATAAAATAGAAAGGAAGACTATGAACATCAGTTTCCGTAGTGTAGTGGTTATCACGTGTGCTTCACACGCACAAAGTCCCCGGTTTGATCCCGGGCGGAATTTTTTTTACTTTCTTCATTAAATATCTAGATTTTCATTTCGAGAACAGAATAAAATAGAAAGGAAGACTTTGAACATCAGTTTCCGTAGTGTAGTGGTTATCACGTGTGCTTCACACGCACAAGGTCCCCGGTTCGATCCCGGGCGGAAACAATTTTAGTTTCTTCAATAAATATCTAGATCTTCACTTCGAGAACAGAATAAAATAGAAAGGAAGACTTTGAACATCAGTTTCCGTAGTGTAGTGGTTATCACGTGTGCTTCACACGCACAAGGTCCCCGGTTCGATCCCGGGCGGAAACAATTTTACTTTCTTCATTAAATATCTAGATCTTCACTTCGAGAACAGAATAAAATAGAAAGGAAGACTTTGAACATCAGTTTCCGTAGTGTAGTGGTTATCACGTGTGCTTCACACGCACAAGGTCCCCGGTTCGATCCCGGGCGGAAACAATTTTACTTTCTTCATTAAATATCTAGATCTTCACTTCGAGAACAGAGTAAAATAGAAAGGAAGACTTTGAACATCAGTTTTCGTAGTGTAGTGGTTATCACGTGTGCTTCACACGCACAAGGTCCCCGGTTCGATCCCGGGCGGATTTTTTTTTACTTTCTTCATTAAATATCTAGATCTTCATTTCGAGAACAGAATAAAATAGAATGGAAGACTATGGACATCAGTTTCCGTAGTGTAGTGGTTATCACGTGTGCTTCACACGCACAAGGTCCCCGGTTCGATCCCGGGCGGAAACAATTTTAGTTTCTTCATTAAATACTTAGATCTTCACTTCGAGAACAGAATAAAATAGAAAGGAAGACTATGAACATCAGTTTCTGTAGTGTAGTGGTTATCACGTGTGCTTCACACGCACAAAGTCCCCGGTTTGATCCCGGGCGGATTTTTTTTTACTTTCTTCATTCTTTATCTAGATTTTTATTTTGAGAACAGATTAAAACGGAAAGTATGACTATGGGAATCAGTTTCCGTAGTGTAGTGTTTATCACGTGAGCTTTATACTCAGAAGGTCCCCGGTTCGATCCCAGGCGGAAACAATTTTACTTTCTTCAGTTGTCACCGTAAACCTGTCAGTGAAGATATGCAAAAATGAATAAAACATTAGTATATGTAAATATTGATTTATTTGTTTTATATGTGGTAAGTGATAATGTATTCAAACAATGATTTTTGCAAAGATAAAAACACTTCGTATTTGGCAATGAGAGGTGACAGATTGATATTATAACGTTTTAAGGTTTCAAATTAACACAAAACAACGCAAATATAAAAGTTTAATAAATTCGTGTTCAAAATACAAGCAAAACAACAAATAAATACATCAAAATAACAGAAATTATATCAAAAATTTGACAATCCCGTCAATTAATCCAAAATCTACCACCTTGATCTCTCATCTCTTTTTAACTCCCGCTACCCTTGGTAAGGAAGGTATAGGGATCGTGCTAAAAATCGCAAATGACCACGTTTTAAGATCCTTAGATTTTATTTTTAACATTTTCACTATGTATGTGTATGTGTGGATCCTCTTTACGCTCTAACTCAAATACTATCGTTCAGAAAATTTTGAATTTTTCTATTTCTACCTTATTCTAATATGGAAAGAAGCCACTAGATTTTGGTGTCAATACCTTTAAATGTTATTTGTTACTATAAAACTTAAATATTATTTCATTTTCTACAGGTTTACATTAATATTTTTTGTATTTATAAATTTATAAAATAATATAAAAATTATATCTCGGAGCTTATGCACACAACTCCATGGTTACACAGTTCAGCTCAAATGTATGTAACTGACCGATAAATGTCATTGTCAAAAAATAATCATTTCAAATTAATAATAGTAACGTTTTCAAAAAAAAATTGCAAATAGAACAATAGTTTTATGGAAAGGAACTTAAGATACATAATTTCTAGTATTAGTAAATATACAAGTATGTATTTAAATAAGAAAATAAATATTTTATCACGTCATAGTACCCATTGTTGGGTGTGCTAATCTACTTTCTACACAGATTTCGGTAAAGATGATGACATATTTATATCGTGCGGGCGTTTACCATGCGATATCCCACGGGTACTCATTTTTGGCGTGAGGAGTGCATCACAGATGTCAGTTTTGTGCCATTTAAAATTCGAAATATTTGATAGTAGGAATTGAACCCGGTTCCCAGATTCGCGACCAGACACTCAGGCACGCGGCCATGAGACCCCATAGGTATATGTATTTAAATTAATAAAAATTAAATGGCGGGAGGTTTCGTGTTGGTCACATCAGATTTTTTCCCTAGTTTTCTTGATTACATTACAATATAAACAACTAGAAACTTAGTTGATTATATCATGTAAATACTGCTATATTGAGGAATCCGTAGTTATACAGGTCTTTAGTCTTATATAGAATTTGAGAAATCGTACCTACAACAACCTCAAACACACACATCTGCAAACACACACACACACACACACACACAGACATCATCGTAAATATGTTATTATCGGATTCTAAGGAACTTAAAACATGCTTATTCACTAAAATCTGGATATGCGATTTTTAGCATGAATCCAATACCTTTCTAACCGAGAGGTAAAAAGGTTTATTTAAATAGTATTGTGTAATCAATATAGCGAAAATACATATAAATAAAATATTTCTGAAAATATGTTAAAGAAGTTAAGTATTACCTAGGATAATATTGGCGTTTTCTTGGATAAATAAAATCCAAGGTCGTTCCTAGCGGGTGTGCAATACGTGTCGCACACGCAGGCAGCCAAAAGGTGGGGGGGGGGCGGCCGTGGTTTCGTTGAACGTTACCGAAAATATTTAAATTATAATGTAAATCGTTTATCAGATTACAATATGCGCGATAATGTATATATTTGTATTTGTATTTACGAGGTGCTACATAAAATATCCGAGAATTATATTCTGGCGGGCGGTCGTCGCAACGCGTGTTGAGCGTAGGCCAAAGCATCTTGGAAAGGCGTATTTGAAAACATCCAGAGACATTACGGCTGACACTGGCCGTAATCATTTCCGTGGTGTAAATTCGGCCGTTACAGACGTCGAATTCGCGTGTTTATCCAGAATTACTATAAAACGCCGCGACGCACCAGTGCATCAGAAACGTATACCCACACCTCATCCGTCATTACCGCCGTTGGCCGTCGAACCAGCACTACATCAGCATCACCACGCCTAGCGTCGATCACGCCAAAACCGTCCGAACACATTTCTATACGCATTCTTGATATCCGCGCATCTACCGTTCATCCGCCAACATCACCGGCGTTGTTTTTACGAAAACCCGTAATTCGACTAAATCGCACACCCAGCATCCAATTTTATCCATCAGCGACCATCATACTATTTTGTACAACGAGTTATCATACAATAAAGTTGTCTTGTACATTTTATGTTAATTGTGTTCTTCATATTTCACCCTATCTCCAAACCTGCTCTCTGACCGTTGGCGCCCGAGCAATCTCTCACCAACTTTCTGCCCGCTATCCCCAAATAGCGTTACACCACATCTAGTTAAAAGTATAAATTACTTATTGAAAAATGTGAAGAAAATGAGCGATTATATAATAAAATTCAATTTTATTCAAAGTATATTATTCTCTTATATTGTTTTAATCAATGATAATAATCATATAGATGCAATTATAAGCCAGTAAAATATTAGATGATTCAGCTAATGACAACATTTTATTATTATATTTGTTTTCTTTTATTCCTCTTTAGCTACAAAGATTCAGAAAATAGAGTATAATAAAAAATATACAATTTTACATCACAGAACTACCAAACATTATCTCTTAGTTACGTATATGACTATCCGGGCCCTGGTATATACTATTCTATTTAAAATAAAAATGATAACAATTAAAATTTAGAGTTAAAAGTATCTGACACATTATCCCAGAACTTCATTCTATCTTCATCTGGGTTAGTGGTAATGGACAAGTCTCTGTTGATCTCCAATGCATTGAAGGCCTGAAGCGTGACTGGAGGCCACTGAATGTTGATGAGCGGGTCTTGGTCTGATGGATTCGGGTTGCCCCTCTTGGCAAAATTGGTCCACCATGAGGTCATCCGATGTACGGCGATGCCCTCAGGACTTGAAGGGTAAAATTTAGGGGTTACAATTCTGTTGAATAGGTAGCCTAGGTCGTCTGCGTGGCAGGTTCCTACAAAATTCGGGATCAATTAGAGAAATCATTCGTTTTGATGTTCAAATATTGATTAATAACGTATATTTCCGAAGAAAATTGCTCTGCAAATTTATATTTCTATTGTGCTTATTATACACCGATTACGATCACTTGAGCTTCACGCCATAGTTTGATATTTGCATCAAATGGTATGCGTTTTGATGGAAACGTGATTACAAGCAGATCTCCAATAGTTTTGTGTACAAATGAAATTACGGCATAGGGTGCGAGCAGCCATGTGACTTTGTTGGCCTTGACAAGCAGAGATGAGAGCTAATTTCAGAATGACAGTTAGTAACTATTTACATAATGTCACAATTGTCATATGTCATAATTTTTCATTCAAAATTTCAAAATAGTCTGATTTCATGTTGTTTATTTATCATCAGTAGTGTGGCTGGAATATACTTGTCGAGGAAAATAATCCACATGGATTTGGAAAATCATGATGTTTTGAATGAAAAATTATGACACTTAACATTTGGTACCTTTCATTCTGGTTGCCAAGGCTAACAAAGTCACATGATTACTCGCGCCCTACTAACTTAATTATTCCATTCTTAAACTAAAGTACTACTCCATTTTACGATTATTTCAAGATTATACTTACCAAAGAACGAAAATCATTTTAAGAAAAGGTAAATATCATCAATAAATTATAAACATGACAATGACATTTTTTTTGAAATGAAAGGCATCTACACTTATTTCACCTGAATTAACAAAAAAATACAAATCGAAATTTTGACAGCAATATTCAATTACTCATTTGACGTTACGTTTCGATACGATATTGTCTATTTAAGGAATAATTCGAATTTAAGTGTCAGCGGTGCAACCGGGCATTAGAGCCACTACTTCCAAGTATAATAATTCGAATTTCATGTAACTATCTTTTTCTAAATGCGTTAGTAAGACAAAGATGAAGCTATTAGACATACGTATCGAAGAAAGAATTAAGGAAACCATGGGTAAGACAGAGATGAATATACAATTACTTGTTATTTTGCGGTTCAGAAATCAATAACGTGAAGCTCAAGTGTATTTATATGATTATTATGAATGGAAATATATTTTACGATAAACTATAAGATAAATAATGAACTGAAAAATAAAATATCATCTTTGAAAAAATACAAAAGTTTTAGATTTATAGTAATTATAAATTTAAAATTAACTTAAAAATTAATAATAATTGTACCTAATGAAAGGTTGAACAATATAATCGATAAAAAAAAAAACTGAAAAACACAGATTAATCTGTTTTGCGATGACAACCTTCGCATAATATTACTACAGGTATAGTTGCAAAAACATTAAAAACACTAAATTCCACAAAAAATAGAGCACGGAATGTAATATTTATAGTGATTTAGGCTTTTTCTAAAAAAATCTGATATGGCCAGCAAACTATTCTATAAGCATTTTCTTTTTAAGGGAGAAATGAATTGATCTTACAACTCATAATAAACTAACTGAACTACTCCTAAAAAGAACAATATGTTTTTACCTTCCGTCACCTATAGGTAAGGAAGGTATTGTCTTTGGTCAAAATATTCGGTGGTGAGTTTTCATTGAATAAGCACGTTTTAGGGTCTTTACAATACGATTTTACTATTTTTACGATGATGTCTGTATGTGTGTGTATGTGTGTGTGTGTGTGTGTGTGTGTGACCGCGGTTTCGTCAACGATACTAGAATTCCAAAAATTAAAATTCTTGCGTATTCCTTTTCCTTTCAACCATATGCAGACTTGATTAGAGTTTGGTTATAATTGGTCAACCGGAAGTGTCCTCATTTGAAGATTTTAACAGTTTTTCTTGAAAAATTCAGTTAAATTTTATTATAACTTAAAGAATATATTATTGTCCATACGATTTGATTGCATTTTATATTTGATATTCAACAGATATAGAGTTAAAAGAAGAATAAAGATAATAAATTTGATGTAATAAAATTATTAATAAAATGTAAATGACAGAAAGAATAAGGGAAGTAACTCTAGTGTTAGAAGTTTCTGGATATAAGAGAGACGATTACATTAGTTTGAACATGTCGTGAGGAGAGATGAATATATTAATAGAAGGTGGAAGAAATATAGGAAGCCCAAATATAAGATGAAAAGACTGTATTGCAGAAGACTTGAGAGAGAAGGAAATGAATGAGGACGACACGCAAAACAAAAATGAGTGGAAGAAGAAAATAAAAAAATAGCGACCCCCTAACGAATGGGAAAAACTAAAGAAGAAGAAGAAGATGTCAGTGTCAAGTGCAATTTGCATAGTTTGTTTATGAAATAACTTTACTGGAAATATAGGATCTTTTGCAAGAAAATTTATGTATGGGGCGCGTGCAATAACATAACTTTGCTGACTTTGGCAAACAGATATGGGGACCCGAGTCAAAATGACAGCAATTAATTATGTCCATAACTGACAAGTACTATAATTTTTCATTTAAAATTTCATAATATTCTTATTTCATGTGGTTTGTTTGTTATCAGGAGTATGGAATTCAGTTGCCGAGAAAGGGAATCATGAAATACAAACAAATTAGAACCTTTTGCAAGAAAATTTATGTATGGAATTTGTACATAATACACAGGATTGACGGAAGGTATTGTGCTGGCCACAACAGATTTTTTTAAAATAAGAAATAGAAAATAAAAACATAGCATTATACATATTTATAACATGATAATCTGCTGAATTGGCTATATGTTGTATTACCTGATGTGATTTGTTTTTGCCCCATTGAATTATTTTACATTTTTAAATTTCCAGTAAAATCATTTCACAAAGATATGTGAATTTTATTTGAAACTGACATTTGTCAATTAGTAATATTTGAATATTCTGTTTTCATAGTGCAGCTTTTAGCAGCATAGGTTGCAAGATATTTCTTTATAATTCTTTTTCTCTAAATTCATTGAATACGTATGAACAAAAAATATACCTAATTAAATCGAATAGAGAATAGAATACTCCTTAATATTTATAATAACATAAAAGGTCATAAAAAAATATTAGCAGCGTTTTTTCAAGAAAAACTGTTAAAATTTTCAAATTAGGGTACTTCCGGTTATCCAATCGTAACTAAAATATAATCAACTCGTCATATGGACGTACGAAAGAGGAATATGAAAGAATTATAATTTTAGGAATTGTAGTATTGGAGTTATCGAAGCAGATATTTTCGACACGTACACGCACATACACTGACACACACACTCACACACTGACACACATACACACACACACACACACACACACACACACATACATATATCGTAAAACAGTAAATTCTTATTCTATGGACTCTAAAACGTGTTTTTCCATTAAAAACTCACTATAGAATATTTTGGCCAAAGACAATCCCTTCCTTACCTATGGGTGAAGGAAGGAAAAAAAAAAAAAATTTTATAAAATGAATATCAAATTTAATTTTGTGCGTTAAGTACAGCCTTTAGGACAGGTAAAATTATACTTTATTTTTGCGCAAACACATATAAATACCTGCTTCCGCGCTCTAATTTTGTGTTTCTTTGTTATATTTTAGCTAAAAAAGACATTGCAACAAAAAAATTGGAACTCCAAAGGAGGGTGTGTATTCTAGAATCCAGTCAAAAATATAAATGTTACCAGGTGCAGTAATACTTCCAAGCTTCTTGTATATATTCAATTTAGTCTCGAGATTAAATAAATAAAAGTAGATAGGGTTAGTCGCAGTCTTCAGTAAAGCTCTAAGGGTCATATGAATTCCTCGAATAATATAGGTGTCGGATTTCATCTAAGACAATACATAAATTAATTCAACATTCTCACACTTTTTACCTTTCATTCTCTTACTTTGTAATAGCAATCTACTTCGTCTTTAGTCGCCTTGGCATTTCCATAATAGAAATCTTCAATTTTCTTAGCAAGTCTTCGGGATTCTTCAGTTCCTTTCTCCAGTCCGTAGGCCCAGGGAACTTCCTTTTCAAAATTCCTCGGACGGAAGTTAATTTTGCCTTTGTTTTCTATTTTCTGATGGATTTCAAAGAGCATTCCTTCCCTGGATGTGTAGCCAATCATAATTGGGACCTGGTTGTAGTTTCCAGAAAGCATTAAAGACAGAGGATCTTGTGTTAAGAATGCTTCTGGGTTTGGTTTTTCTATTACGGGGCAGAAAGGTCTCACTTCGTCAACACACACGGCCTAGAAAGTAATGTAATGTAAATAAGAAGAACTATACACTGTTATAGATTTTGCACGATAGGAATTATTATTCCAAATATTTTGAATAAAAAAATGTAAATTATGTTTTGAAGTAAAACATTTTATTACTTGTTAATGTCCTCGTCACCTCGTCACTGTTCTTGTCAGTGTCATAGTTACTAGGTGCTTTCAATGACGTAAGCAAATAAAGCAAATGCTAGGAAAGCAGACGAAACTTATTGCTTAGTTCATTGAACGATGTGGCTAGCTCATTAGCTTCCGTCAATTCTACGTATTTTGTACAAATTCCACACAGAAATTTATTGCAAATTATACTATGGGCGTTTTCTTTTTAGGGGAGAAATGAACTGATCTTACCTCGTACTGAACTGAACTGAACTCCTAAATTGAACAGTATGTTTTTATCTTCTGTCTCCTCTCGGTAAAAAATTCGATGATGAGTTTTTAGTGAATAAGCAGGTTTTAGGGTAATTCCGGTTAACTAGTCGTATCCAAAAATTAATCATCCCTTCATATGAACGTACGAAAGAGGAATATGGGAGAATTATAATTTTTGGAATTGTAGTAATGGAGTTTTCGAAGGAGAATTTTTTGTCACACACACACACACACACACACTGACACACATACACATACACACACACATTATCGTAAAAACAGTAAATTCGTATTCTAGGGACTCTAAAACGTGCTTATTTATTAAAAACTCACCATAGAATTTTTTGAACCAAAGACAATACTTTCCTTACCTAAAGCTGACGGAAGGTAAAAAAAGCATATATCAAAATGGATTAGGACAATATCTCTCTCTTCGAACTTGTTCTCTTTTTCTAAAGTAATGTAATATTGGAGATGAGGATGTGTTTTGTGTAACGTTAAATATTAATAAAATGTAGAAATAGGAAGTTTGTTAAAGGGAGAACACATTTTTAAAGTTCATTTTGTTTAGATATTAAGTTAATAACACTAATTCAATTTATAGAAAAGCACTGATTAATTTTAGATATTGTTCGAAATTGTTATAAAATTGAAAAAGTTCTTACATCTTTGATGAGATCTTGTGCTTTATGAAATTTCTCAGCAGGGACGGACCTCAAGAATTCTAACGCTTCTTTCTCGTTGCTGCATTTATTTCCTAAAGCCTTGGCTACTTGAATTGCATTACTTTTTCCAAATGCCCATGGATTCAGCACTACACCACTTTGTAAAATTGCGCGGTGGAATAGGCCTATTATAACAACAAAAAAAATCTCAACAAAACTAGTTAGAAATATAGTAATTAAGGTATCGAGAGAGTTATAATGGCGATTACACTTGGAGTCGGCAGTGTACATACCGACGGTCTCAGAACTGACGGATTGGGATGTACGTCGACCTGACGTTTAAATTTTAAGTGTTCCTTAAATTGACAATATCGTATTGAAATGAAACTTCAAATGAGTAATTGAATATTGCTGTCAAAATATCAATTTGCATTTTTTTTTGTTTAAGCGTAGCTTAAAATTTGAGGGTCAGATTTATTTAATTTGAATCTAATGGCACGATTCTGAACTAAACGCACTACAGCGCTGTAAATATACAGCGATGTATGTTGCAGCGCGCTGTAAGTGAAAATTTTACTTCGCACTTAAAATGTCAATTCTGACCGTACCGCTTTATGTAAATGATTTACAGCGTTTATTTAAATTGCAGCTAACTTCATCATTACTTTTTTAACTGTCATTAGCGTCATTCTTGTCAATTGCAAGTGTGCATTATGTGAAAAATATTCAGTTATCTTGTCTAACGTTAGTTTTATATTATGTATTTGTTATAATACTTACTTAATAAAGTGTAAGACAAATCAAATAATATTTACAACTTTCTCAGAAAATCAAAGAAAAGGAAACGTATTACAACAGATGACCAATATGCAATATATGTATTTAAGTGAAATGGAGAAGGATTGTGTGTTTCATAGTGGAAAAATTAATCCGTCAATGGATGAGAATTATTTAATAAACAAGCGGAAAGATTTATTCTCAAAATTAAATTCTTTTGGAAATATGAGCTCAGTTTTTCCTGTTTCTAGTATATCTAAATTTTTTGAAAAATCTAATATTTTCTGCATGCACGAATGTAATTCTTGTAAAATAATTAAACTATTCATTACTGTCACAATTAAAATGTACCTACTTTCGATAATTTTCTTCCAATAATAAATATATAAACATAGGTACTTCATTATTATTCATCGTGACACTATTATTATAAATCATAAAAAGTTTTTAAATAATTTAACAGTTCTGTCAGAATTTACTAAGCCGCTGTAAAAGATCCGTCGTCTGTTTCACCCAACGTAAATTTTACAGCGCTATTGTATCTCTTCTCGCAAACATTTACGTGTGAAATAGCGTTTTCGTTACATTCTGTATACCCTTGACTACTTACATTGCATCATAAGTCATATATAGTTAATGTCGTATTTGCATTTATATAGTTTGAAAGTAATAAATAAAGAATAACTATAATTTGTTGAAATAATGTTATATCTACTATCTAGAGTGGTTGTTAAAAATTAAATTTTGGCTGCCGCCTCTAAAACGGTACTAAATTATTAAGAAACCCTAAAATCTTTTTATTAAAAAATTAGTAGTAAACTATTTATTTAAAGAAAAATTATTCCAATGGACTACCAATGCGACAATATATTATTTGTTGAATTTAATTGACGTCACAACTTATATTGCTCTTTACAAACCTTTTGCCATTGGAGAAAGAATCAAAAAGTGGCAAGCACCAGATCCAGCACTCTCTCCGAAAATGGTGACGTTATTCGGGTCGCCACCGAATTGGGAAATATTGTTCTGCACCCATTTTAGGGCCAAAACCATGTCTTTCAATCCTGCATTTCCAGGTACACTCAAAGACGTATCTTCCACGCTTAGGAATCCTATACATTATAAAAATTGAAAAATGGATTATAACAATTTCAAAGACAATAACAATAAAATTATACATTCATTTAAAAATTTAAAACAATATGAAACTTATTAAATAACTATTTTCATTAAAAAGTTGAACTCATTTACAATGATGTAAATAATATGGTTGTCAAGTTTTAAAATAAATTGAAGAATTAAATAAAAAATGTATTTTATTTTATTACGGTTTTTAACTTTAAATTCTTTAATCTAGAGAACAATAATGGATGAAATCAAATGGAAAAATGATAAAAGTGTATTTTTTGTTCCAAAATTAGATAACTGTAGGAACGATAACGATAAGAAAGAACGAAGTATGTGACTAATTTTGATTTTTGCATACATACAGGAAGTAACATCTAAACGAGCTACCTCAAATAATTTCTATATTATTAAATAAACAATGAAATACCATAATGAAATTTTCTACAAGACCAAGAGTGACATCCGATTAGAGAATTTTTTTTTTAAACCATTGGCTCTTACAAAGTTAAATTTTTTTAAATGGAATGGTATACATTTTTTGGGCCCATTCGATAGAGTATTTTTTTTTATGAATTCAGCCATGTAATCATTTTATAAACTTACATAACAAAAATATTGAGAAAAATTTAATTGAAATTCAAATATATTTTATATTTATAATTATTTTTCAGCAGGCTATGTATGAGAAACAAAAACTGCTATCTGGCAATCTAAATTATTAGGGATACAAATCAAATAGAACATTATTAAAGTTATAAACAAATGTTTGTTTCGTTTAACTATATAAAGTTTATTTCAATTTCAATTGCATTTTTCTCAATATTTTTGTTATGTAAGTTTATAAAATGATTACATAATTGAATTCAGAAAAAATAATCTTTCGAATGGTCCTAATATATATATACCATCCTATTTAAAAAAATCTGATGTGGCCAGCACATAACCTCTCGCCGTATATTTTACCTGGCTGTATGCATAAAGCAAAGAATACTTTTATAAATACAAATAATATATTCATATAAATCTATGACGTATAAACTTCTTTATTATTCAATAATAGCATGTCTCAACATGAAGATATTTTACCATAAATTATGTTACAATAAATTACAAAGTAGAGTTTACCATATATAAATATTAGGCTGGTAACTGCAATTTTCAATTCGAACAACGTTGTTTACTTTCTCTTCATATTCTTCTAGTAAAAACATTAATTTTGGGCGGTCTAAAATGTATATATGGATTGTGCATCTATTCTTACATATCTTCTTTTACATTTTATTTTTTCATACATGTTATATCTAAATAACACTAATTCCCTTTAATAAAGTGACGGATAGATTGCACTCCGATTATTCTTATATCGATGTGTAATTTTGTCAATATTTACAACTTACTTGAGAAGAATTTGATAGCTTTTTCGCAATTCAAAGTTACTCTAGTCTATAGTACTGGTGTACATTGTCCCATAATGTTTGAAACAAATTTAAGTCCTTCAACCTAGACTTGTCATCTCCATAATAGTCACAGATCAAGAACTAAGGGATTCTCCAAGTACATTTTTCTTTCATTACTCATTATTTCTGACACTGACATTTATCTGTCAGTTACAAATAATTTAAATTATCAACTATTTTTCATGGCATTCTTTCGGCTGTCAAATTTATTACAACAGATTATTTTATATATTATACTTCTTTTATCTCTAAATCTATGGAATATATAATAAAATATTTAAATGTATCAGATAGAGAATTTAATTTTCTTTAATATTACCACGAAAAATTTTCAAAAAATAATATTTAGAAGATTTTTTTTCAAGAATCTTCTACTTCCGGTTGTCCAATTATTACCAAAACCTTTTCAGATCTTCCCATGAATGTCCGATTGGGAAATACGTTGTTAAACAAATTTTAAGTCTTATAGTTTTTGAGTAACCGTCCTTCCAACATCCCACACACACACATACACACACACACACACACACACACACATCCACACACACACAGACATCATCGTAAAAATGTTAAAATCGGATTGTAGGGACCTTAAAACGTGCTTATTCAATAAAATCTGGATATGCGATTTTTAGCATGAATGCAATACCTCTCTTAGCGAGAGGTAAAAAATATAACTTTGTGTTGTAAATTGAGAAACACTGCTTCAAAAAAATATTTTTTAATCATAATTCATTTTTCAAATTCTGTATTTTTACTTCTTTACTTTTCAGTAAAATAATTATTCTATTTTATTGATGAACGACTCTAGATCAAAGTTCATTTTCATGATGTACGACTGGTAATTAAACTTTGAGTTTTATTATAAAAAATTATTTTATACTATATTTCCCAATCGGACATTCATGGGAAGATCTGAAAAGGTTTTGGTAATAATTGGACAACCGGAAGTAGAAGATTCTTGAAAAAAAATCTTCTAAATATTATTTTTTGAAAATTTTTCGTGGTAATATTAAAGAAAATTAAATTCTCTATCTGATACATTTAAATATTTTATTATATATTCCATAGATTTAGAGATAAAAGAAGTATAATATATAAAATAATCTGTTGTAATAAATTTGACAGCCGAAAGAATGCCATGAAAAATAGTTGCTAATTTAAATTATTTGTAACTGACAGATAAATGTCAGTGTCAGAAATAATGAGTAATGAATTAAAAATGTACTTGGAGAATCCCTTAGTTCTTGATCTGTGACTATTATGGAGATGACAAGTCTAGGTTGAAGGACTTAAATTTGTTTCAAACATTATGGGACAATGTACACCAGTACTGTAGACTAGAGTAACTTTGAATTGCGAAAAAGCTATCAAATTCTTCTCAAGTAAGTTGTAAATATTGACAAAATCGGAGTGCAATCTATCCGTCACTTTATTAAAGGGAATTAAGGTTATTTAGATGTAACAAGTATGAAAAAATAAAATGTAAAAGAAGATATATAAGAATAGATGCACAATCCAGATATATACATTTTAGACCGCCCAAAATAATGTTTTTACTAGAAGAATATGAAGAGAAAGTAAACAAAGTTGTTCGAATTGAAAATTGCAGTTACCAGCCTAATATTTATATATGGTAAACTCTACTTTGTAATTTATTGTAACATAATTTATGGTAAAATATCTTCATGTTGAGACATGCTATTATTGAATAATAAAGAAGTTTATACGTCATAGATTTATATGAATATATTATTTGTATTTATAAAAATATTCTTTGCTTTATGCATACAGCCAGGTAAAATATATGGCGAGAGGTTATGTGCTGGCCACATCAGATTTTTTATATATATTTTATATTTTTCATATCATTACAGTTTCTATGATTGGCATGCTCACCTAACCTACAACTTATAAATTTTAATTTTTAAGATATATAACCTCTTTATATTTAACATTAAAACGAATGTATCACTCCCCAGCATCTTTCCCACTATATTAACACATATATTTTTGCTATTTTTCTATTAATACATAACATTTTATATAATCATTTTATATTTTACAACAAATACTATTTATTGAATGTACATCTTTCAGCTGTAGGCTCCGAAGATGCTAAAAACTTGTTAGCGAAATCGATAAGCCACATAGTATAAAATAAATTTTTATAATAAAACTTAAAGTTTAATTACCATTCATACATCATAATTATTCTACTCTACCTAAAATTCCGAGACGATAGTTAATGCTAACTAGGACAATATCTTCCTTGACCAAGAATTGAGGACCATAGATTTCAGACTTGCTGGACCCAGCAGTAAATCCACCACCGTGAATCCATACCATCACAGCTTTGGGAGAGTCATTTACAGTCGGTAACTAAACATTCAAAAAGTAATACATTTCAGAAAACATATTACTTACTAAAGGATATTTCAAACATTATGAAGAATGTTTCACAATTTCGGGAACAAACTTAAAAGCATTAGTATAGGTTTTTCCTTGTATTTATATTGCTTCTCAATTATTTTAAATGCGTTAAATAAAAAATTTACAGCATAAAATTTTGCGTGTAAATCAATACACTTTCAAATAAATGTTGCAGAGCATAAAATTCTACATTAATATCAGTAAACAAAATTAATTTTGCATGCTCTATAACTGCAGAAATTAGGTATGAAATTGTCGAAAATTGTTAAATTGTTTAGTGACGTGCACAGAATTAGTCCGAGCGCCAATTGCTTCTATATTGTAAAATACATTTAGACCAGGAATGTCACAAGACCCTTTTGGAAAATATGAGATGGAATAAGTTTAAAAATTACATTTTTCGTAATTTTTGATAAATTAAAATATATAAATTTTTAATGTTTAATATCTCTGAAATTGCGTGAGATATTTTAATCAAATTTTACATACTTATAAAACTAAGCATGTAGTTTCTCAAAGTTTTATTGAAAATTGCAAAATACTTTTAATAGCCGAATAAATAAATAAAACATTATTCTTGGTGAAATTCATGTAGTCAGAAAAGTACTCTATTACTATATCTCGTCCTTTTAAGAATTTTATAGTATATACATTGGAAGAAATTTTAATAAAGGTCCAAAATTTTTATGTCACGAGTTATTAACAATTTATTGTACGAAAGAACACAGCGTTGATCGCTCGCCGCGTGATCTTAGGTACTATGAAATTCCTAATATGACGAGTTCTTTTCTGACCTATAATTAAATTATAAAGATCGGAGACAAAGATATTTTCCTATTTCTTTGTGTCACGGATGTGTAGGTGGACATTATTCAACGGTAATTATTTAATTCTCTTATTCCCCACCCTGGTAGGAGTTTTGTTTATTTGTCTTGGGTAATCACTTTATACACTAATTTACTGCTAATAGATATTTGAAGTCAGTCTTTCTCTAACATTTGAAGTGTTTAGAGCGTGTTTGGGACAGGAGGTGAGTTGAGTATAACACGCACTTTTAGTCCATTAGAGCGAGAAGTAATATACACGGATTTGTATGAGTATTCTCCTACTTTACTGCGTTGTCCTTATCCTAATCCTTGTTGATTGGTCGCGCCCGGTAGAGCCTCTGGTCTTTGGTTTAAGACGTATGAGAGAGCTATAAGGGTAACCAGGAATGCGATGTGTGTGTACATGATTGCTAGCCTCGTGGGTTTTCGCTGGTTCACCACGTGGTAACGGCAGGGATGGTTTTATCCTGGTTTTGTAACCATGTCTCTAAGGCTGAAGAAAGCCACTAGGGTGGATCAGCAACTGACCAGAATTCGGGTTAGGTTAGCTCCCTATTCCCAGGGGTGGTAATGGCAGAGTTGGAGATGTAACCATGTCTCGGTGCCGGTATAAAGCACACTGCTCAGGGTGGTAGAGGCAGGTACAGTTGAGTATACGTACGCGTACAGGACCCCTACTCTATAACTTTTATCACCGGTGATGCGCGTCTCTAGGTGATATATTTCGGACAGCCATCTTGCGGAAGATTGCCAAACATGGCCATATGACGTCATACTTGGCGAAGAGATATCACTTCATGAAGAGGTGGTGTTATATTTATATCACCGGTGTTATATTGGTTTGGTTTGACATTTGTTTGAACTGGTACTGTGTTATGCATAATTTTTATTTGTGGTATTTTGTTATGTATGGCTTTTTTATACACTCAACTAGAGTTGTTGAATAATTAGAATTAGAGGAAGAAAATGCTGAAGAACGTTTGAATCGGAGACGAATTAGATACATGCAGGACCCATTCAGCATCAGTGATGTATAATTTGTTGCTACTTTTCGTTTGAATAAGGATGCATGCTTGTACGAGTACATTATTCGAACTTTGTCGCCATAATAAACAACCTCCTAATGTCAACTTGACAGATGATGTAAACGAAATTTGAAATTTTCGTCATAGTACCAACATACAAATATTTATGTGAGAACATAAGCAAATGAATATTACTAAAATAGCACCGCCTTATATCACCCCGATGAAATGTGATCTGACATCATTAAAATAACACCTTAAATCGGTGAAAAGTTATAGAATAGGGGTCCTGGGCCACGCTGCCATTGAGTAGCAGGTATGCGTTTCGCATACGGTGACATTTCATTTTCCCTGTTCTGTTAGACGCTGTTGTATGAGTGTGTGTGTGTGCGTAATGACAATTCACTAAGTGGTAAATACTTAGGTAGTTCTCTTTATTACAGGCAGACTAGGTAGTTCCGGAGCGGCCTGGGTAGAGGACAACTACTATTTATGTTTTTCTTATTTTGGGAAATATTCTATTAATTTAGATCAATAAAAGTCAGGGTACAGGTAATCATTTTGTTTTATTTCAGTCTCCTTACCAGTTATTCGAAATAACCTGTCCTCGTTTACGCAACATCATCTTATAATTGAAAAATAATAATATAAATAATGAGGATTCGGTGGCAATTTGAGATGTGTTGATACATGTTTCTACTTGCTTGTTGATAATAATTTCAGTCAGTCATTTTTACTCAAAGTGATATTGTAAGAGATTCTTTAGCTAAAATTATTTTATGAAAATATGTTCAAAAAAAGTTGGTGAGATTACAAATAATGTCATAGGTTTTATGCAACAAGATAATAGTTATATAACGATCTACCGTCGCTATTAACATTAGTGTTAGCGCCATTTTGAGTTATGCAAGTATTATGTCTATTTACTTCTCTCTTTAATCTTTTAATTTCAGCTTTAAATTGAATTACATGATCGAATATAATAAATGATTATTTATTTAGGTATCGGTCAGTTGTGCTAGAGTGGCTGAATTGACAACATTAGGGTATAGTGGGTGCATTTATTTCTTTTGTGTAACGGTGATTGTTAGGGTTGTGTTGTTACTATATGTTGTTGCTCTCATGCTGCGGTGTTGAGAAAGAGCTGTTCTGCGGTTCAGCTGTAACCTCGCTTGCGGGCTGAGGAAGAGTCAACAGTGTGGCTAGAACTGGTTGCTCTCACGCTGCGGTGTTGAGAAAGAGCTATTCTGCGGTTTAGCTGTACCCTCGCTTGCGGGCTGAGGAAGAGTTTACAGTGTGGCTTGGACTGGCACCTAATCCTATCCTAATCCCAAAGTTGGACTGAGGCCTTGCGTGTTTAGGTTGATCCTAAGCACTCACTGAGAGAGTATACTCACCTATTTTTTATCTATTTCAGGCTATTGACGCTCGCAGGAGAGAGTCTGGACCATCCAGGGATTAAGGATTATTATATTTGTTTGGATTTGTTTTCCATTATGTATTTTTGTGATCTTTCATCAATAAATTATATTGTTTTCTTACATTAGTGTCATTGTTGACAACGCTCCGGATAACAAATGTAAAATTTACTCGTTAAAAAAGTGACACGTTTAATCCTAAGATTTTTTTTAAATTAAAATATTTGATTTTTAATTGAAACACCGTTAAATATATTCCTATAATAATATTTTTAAATTTGCGACCGGAAATAAACGCTTTATTATGGAACGTAATTAGTCCCCAGTTTTATACAATTCTGACGAGCTTATGGATTCGGACTGCAGCCAAACATGAACATACACGTCACTCTCTCTCTCCCCTTACCGCGCACCGGACGATTGATGACGCAAATGGCTTGAACTTAACGTGTACGGAGTCTATCTCTTATAGTTTTCGAGCTTCCAATGGTGCATCTCTAAATGGGACACATTGTATAGACAGGTAGTTTTCCTGTATAACATATTTCTACTCCGGGTAACGTTTCACAAGCCGTTCTCTTTAGAAGATCAAACGTCAAACCATCTTGAATGATCCACTCTCACTTTCAACAAAAAAACTACCCACCCTTATCCTTAAAACAGTAAGTACAACTTTGTAAGTATATATTGCAAAAAAATCCTTCTAACCTGCGGCGTGTAGACATTAAGCGATAAACAATCTTCTGATCCAATCGGATGTAAATAGGTCACGTGTCTGGAAATACTCTCGCTGCCTTCTTTAGTAGCATCACGGATTCCTGTCCATGGTTCTGCTGGCAATGGGGCCTAAATCCAAATCATGATTATCATCATTATATATTTAAGTATGTATAACAACACATTTATAACAAGGTCAGTCATAGGAGATAAATATAAAATACAGTGTGTTCAAAAAAAATCCTAACTTGGAGTGAGCTATGAACAAGGAAACGTATATCAATTTAAAAGTATTTAATTAAATGTCAGTCTGGCAAGAGATATTGTCAAAAATGTTATCTTAAGAACTCAAAGCGTTTCTTCTTATTTTATTTTAGAAATGGAAATAAATTAGAAAACGGCAAATGACAATATACTGTATCCCGCCTTATTATCTTTTCTCCTTAAAATTATCAAGATCAATTTTGACAATTTGAATTTGACTTTTGAATTGAATAATGACCAGACATACGTTTCTCTGTTCATACCCTACTCCTAGTTAGGTTTTTATTTGAACACACTGTATACTAACATTATTATTATATCTTTTAATTTGCACACTCTTGAAATATATTTTTATTGAATAATATAGTGTACTTATAATGTGTGTTACAGAATAATAGTAGTAAGGAAATATGTTCATATATCGTAACGCTTTTATTGTTTTTGTGGTAATTTTAGTAGTTATTAGTGTCAAGTTATTTTTAAGTTTTTGTTTATGTTCTTTATTTAATACACGCCATTTATTTCGATCCTTTTCTAGTACTGTAGCTTTTTGTATACAGGATGACACTGAAAAACGGGCCACTCGAAATAACTTTTTAATTTATAATTTCATTTATATTATTTACTAATATTATTAAAAAAACTTAACCAGTAAAAACAAATGTAAAGCTTATCAATTTCATGTTTTATGCAGTGTACGCAATTATTATTGGTTATTTATTACATCTTATCATAATTTATTATGCTATTAAAAATAGTTCGTTATAGACGAGGTTGGTAACAACAGAACAAGTTATACATTTGTTATTAATTAAATATTTGAGTAAATCCATTAACAATAAGCATAAATACAGGGTATTAAAAAAGGATAAAAAATTGAGGGTATATACACTTCGATGTGCTAATTCTCAATCAAAAAGAATTTTTCCAAAATTCGGAAAATAATTTCTTATTTTTTATTTAATTCTTTTTTACTAACGCCACTGCTAACATGATTTTTTTTATTAAAAATAACAAATTATCTAATCACAAACAGATTTTGAAAAAGAAATAATTATGCTGTAGCTAAAATTAACACATCAAAATGTGTATGCCTTCAAATTTGCCAGCACACACCAATAGCGCTGAGTCAGGGCAGCCAAGGTCATAACAAACTTGCTCGCCCGGCACTCCCCAGGTTCGCGGTAGACGGCACACACCTTCTAAGGCTCGATGGAGAGCTGACGCTCTCTTGAGAGAGCACACACATTCTCTGCTAAAACAGTCGTACGGGCCCGTATTTATACCCCGAAAAACCGTTAAAAATACGTAAAAGGTTCAAACTAGATTTAACCATCCTGAAAATACTCGCTATTTCAAATAATAAATAGAAACAAATTTACAAACATTAGCAACTTTAAACAAAATACAATAATACATTTTACAACAAACGACATATAATACGAGTGTAACCAAACAATTGCATTTTATATGTAATCTTTAAAATACAAAATAATAATTATATATATTTTCACTTGTGGTATTTCAGATTTGAACTAAGATTTGAATAACTAAATTTTAGCAAAAAACTAACTTGCGAACCACAAGACTACAACGCAAAACACGAAAATTAAATAGAAATCTAGTGACCCTCGGCACAACTTGTTTTTCTATATATTATATGTGTCAAATTTTCTAGGAATAATTTTCAACCCTTTGTTCACAAGATAACAATTTTAAATCAATATCTCAATGTACTCCAGAGTTATGAACTTTGAAACAGGATTAGAATATTAAAAAATACGGTATGATGAACAACAATTAAGACTTTATAAAAATACAGATCTCTTTCAATTTAGATAAATTTTAATAAAAAAAAAAAATTATACAAAAATATTGCAAGTGAAACGGAATTATTTGACAGCCCGAAATATTTTATTTTGCGTAAATCTTATATGAAATGTAAAATAAAATATCGAGACCTTGAGTTCTAGGTTTTATTAATTTTGAAACAAATATTACATTGGAAGTTTCGGGAAAAATAAGCCCATCATCCGCAGCAGTAGTTATTAAAACAAAAAAAAATATTGTTATACATTTCCTTAATTTTACATTATAATTATATTTTAATCAAAAGATATAATAGGATCTACTTGCAGCAAAAACTAACCAATAAAAAGTATGATTTACTGTTTCTGCTGGTAGTCTATTTTTTGCGCGAAATGTCCAATGCAATATTTGTTTCAATATTCGAATTTTTTTATTTTACTAACATATTAAGGTTCCCAAAAAATCATATCATTTAAATTGAAACAAATTGACTTAAATTACCTTAAATCTAAGATCTCCAACTGGCGGTTTAGCATAAGGAATTCCTTGGAAAGCGTAGTAGATCCTCCCGTTTAGGTCTTCTCCAGTTTTCCCTTTTAGTAGGCCTTGTTGCACTGTCACCACTGGGTCCGTCATTGTACCGAGAGAAGCAACTCGTCCAAAGAGTCGAAAGGTACGATCCGAATCACGCTTTAAATACCAACAGCACGCTAACAGTTGGTCCGAATCATAGTCACAACTCTCAAAGTTTACGCGGTGAGGTGTATAACGTCAGAGGTGACGTCAACATTTCATACTCACTGTGCTCACGCCGAAGAGCATAAGCAGTGTAAGTACTGTAAGCACGCTTGTTATAATTGACGCCATTCCGTGCCGAAACAACGAAGTATGTAATATGGAATTTGTTAGCGAAGTAAAGGTCTTAGCTCCAATTCACCTCTCCTATTTCCCAGGACAAGAGCGACGTATAGAATATTTTCTTCATCATCTTTGTTACTACTTGAACTCGAAGACGAGGACGAAGAATCAATAAACATTTCTGAATCACTATCATCGCTCTCACAAATGAGGGAAACTGTTTCCATCAGAACTAATTTTTCTTAAGAGCATTGTGTACTCCTATACTAAAATATGAAGCGAAAAATCAAATAAAGTGTTCTTGTACTAGAACTATTAATATTTTAAAAAATTCAACATTAGATAAACATACTTCTGATATGAACCTGCATTTAAAAAAAAAATATCGAAATCACTTTGATTTTAATGGAAAACCCAAAATTCAGTAGCATTTCTTGTTTTTCCATTAAAATCAAAGTCATATACCGATAGATTTCAATAATACTTTTTTTTAAAAGCAAGTTCATGTCAGAAGTATGTTTGTCTAATATTGATTTTTTTAAAAATATTAATAGTTCTGATGCAGGAACAATTTATTTGAATTCTCGCTTCATATTTTAGTATAGGAGTACACAATGCTTCTAATCATTGCGCAGAGGTTTTATTTGTCACAAATGACAAGAAAGAAGTAAGCGCGCTTACGAACGGTCTGAATCGTTAACGTCTTCAAAGTCGTCATCACGCTCAATCAAATCGGACCAGTTATTAGCGGTCTGAGCATCTTTAGAGTGCGTTCAAAGAATCGGTTCAACTGCGTAAACGAGCGGAGCTAATTTTTGTATACTACATTTACTACAAAATTTAACCTACCTCTTGCTGTATTGATTTCCACTCCTTAAAAGAACGGTATATACACCTTGATTCAATAAAATTATTTTATGAAATACTTTGCAAAAATGAGCATATAATAACATAAACCGTTATTTACTTTATAAACTGTATTGATACGAAATCAATAGTAAGGTTCAGCCAAGACTGATCTTTCACCGAACTAGTATACGAGTACATGTAAATATGGATTGTATTATAATAAAATAACATATTTTATAAACAAAGTTTTAAATTCGAGTATATTGAGTGCCTCCGAACATAACAAGTACGATGATAAAAAAGCAAATTTTATACTAGTGCAGACAGGATTTAAAAATCTGATGTGGCCAGCACATTATCTTCCATCAATTCTGTATGTTATGTACAAAATTTCATTTTTTGCTATTGTATAATTTTTTTCTCGACAACTGAATTCCACACTCCTTAACAACTAAACCACATGAAATAATAAAATCATGAAATTTTGAATGAAAAATTATGACATTTGTCAGTTAGGGGCATAACTAATAGCTGTCATTTTGACACAAGCCAAGGTCAGCAAAGTCACGTGACTGTCCCCTATACATAAATTTTCTTGCAAAAGATCCTATATTTCTAGTAAAATTATTTCATATTCAAATTATGCAAATCGCTCCACATTTCGGTTGCAAAAACCAGTTCCTTCTGCAACAGACATATTAACGTTCTTTACACCTAGATCTATAAATTAACAAATAATTATTACATAAACTAATTTCACCTAATTTTAAAATAACTTTCTTTATTTTCTTTAAAATATTTATGAACATTCCAAATCAGTCGTTTGCTTTTGAACAAAGTTCTTTGATGATGTGTGTAGGTCACATTTCGCTGGACATTTTAAAATAATATTGCAAAATCCACAAATAGAACATTGAACACAGTACAAGCGCGATATGATCATTAGGGATGCAAGCATCAGAATGAGGAAATATTTGACTTATGTTTGTGAGATATAGAGTAGAGAAGTTTTCCTTGTTTAGCATCTATGCATTTATTTCTATGCCCAAAATTTATCTTTCGCGCAACCGACTCTTCATTTTGAAAGAACTATTATGGCTGTACTATACTTAACAATAAATCGATCGATTTATAGACCGACTTGTGACCTTCAATTATCGGTACGTGTAAAACAGAAAAATCGATCAATTTATTTACGAAAATAAATTGATTAAATAGAACGAGGTCTATTTTTCGTCGATTTTTTGGGGAATTTTTGGTTACTTTTTTAGTGCCAACTCTATAGTCTTTAACATTTCAAACTGTATTTAAGGTATGCTTGTTTGTACGGTTATAAGTACGCATATTCGCCAGTTTTACTCATTTTTAAGAAGTACGCTACAAGAAGAACTACACTCTAAAAAAATTACAAGAAAACTGAAGCGCCGCTAGGTTATCTAATCTCATAAACATATAAAATAATATTAAGAAGTTGGTAGCCCTGATTTCAACAAAATAAATTGATAGAAAATCGTTAAGTGTAAATTTTTAACGCCTTTTAAGATAAATTGATCGATTTATCTATCAATAAATTGAACAATTTATTGTTATGTGTAAAGCCACTGTTACTATGGACGCTGTACATCTTGCGCTAACTTTTACTCTGCGTTGATGTATCTGCGAATATTTAATATTGAAGAAAGCTTTTAATATCATTGACTCTCCTACGCCACGGCTTGGGCTATTGCTAAAAATGAGCTCGGTTTACGACAAGTCCTAAGATGATTTCCTATCTTCTTGTTTATTGCCAGTTTTGTAATTTTAATTCTGGCAGATTGCTTTATCTATCAACGATAAATAGTGTTATCTCGGAATCTAGCCACATGTTTTGTATTTTTTGACATATTTGGCATTAATCGCAGTGGTGATTTTTGTATGTTTGTCATATTGTTTTTGTATTAAGTTGAATTATAGTTGTGTGTTTACCTTTTTATATTGTTTTTGCTATATTTTAACAGTTATCGTTTTGTAAACAGATGGTTAGTAAGTACATTATTATGTTATACTGGAAATTTTTAAAACACTAATAAATCGCGATAGATCAGTGGCGTGCAAAAGTTTTGAACTAAACAGATTTTTTACCCATATCATATTGTAAAGGTGATACATAAATCGAACAGTTATGTCAATTTGTGCATAAAATATTTTCTTATTATAAACTAGAAACTATAAATAAAATTATGTAGTAACGATAGTTCATTCAAAAACAAGTATCATAAGGCTCGTTTTCGAAACTTGGCCTCGTACGTTAACAGGCCTTATGAAACATGTTTTCGTACTATTTTTACCTCTCGCTAAGAGAGGTATTGGATTCATGCTAAAAATCGCATATCCAGATTTTATTGAATAAGCACGTTTTAAGGTCCCTACAATCCGATTTTAACATTTTTACGATGATGTCTCTCTCTCTCTCTCTCTCTCTCTCTCTCTCTGTGTGTGTGTGTGTGTGTGTGTGTGTGTGTGTGTGTGTGTGGATGTGTGTGTGTGTGGATGTGTGTGTGTCTGTGTATGTGTATGTGTCTGTGTATGTGTATGTGTGTGTGTATGTGTGTATGTGTGTATGTGGGATGTTGGAAGGACGATTACTCAAAAACTATAAGACTTTAAATTTGTTTAACTACGTATTTTCCAATCGGACATTCGTCGGAAGATCTGAAAAGGTTTTGGTATTCTCTATCTGAAACATTTAAATATTTTATTTTATATTCTATAGATTTAGAGATAAAAAAAATATAATATATAAAATAGTCTGTTGTAATAAATTTTACAGCCGAAAGAATGCCATGGAAAATAGTTGAAAATTTAAATTGTTTGTAACTGACAGATAAATGTCAGTGTCAGAAATCCGCAGACATTACTGAAGACTTTTTCTGAGAAGTACATACATTCTATTATTTCTTAATGTATTAATAGTTAAATATTTAATATTATAGGTATATTACACATACCCTTAATACTGTTACTTCCGACAATGAATTGGAAACATCTCGAAAAATTAGAAGAGTAGGACACGTTTGTATATGGATCCTTAAGATCACCGTATCTACCGCTTGTACACCGCCGTCGCGACGCCTAGCGTCGGTCACGCCGAAACCGTCCGAACACATTTCTATACGCATTCTTAATATCCGCGCATCTACCGTTCATCCGCCGATATCACCGCTGTCCCGAAAACCGGTAATTCGACTAATTCGCACACCCAGCATCCAATTTTACCCATCAGCGACCACCACACTATTTTGTACAACGAGTTACCATACAATAACGTTGTCTTGTACATTTTATGTTAATTATGTTCTTCATATTTCACCCTATCTCCAAACCTGCTCTCCGACCGTTAAAGCCCGAGCAATCTCTCACCAACTTTCTGCCCGCTATCCCCAAATAACGTTACACCACATCTAGTTAAAAGTATAAATTTCTTATTGAAAAATGTGAAAAAAATGAGCGATTATATAATAAAATTCAATTTTATTCAAAGTATATTATTCTCTTATATTGTTTTAATCAATCATAATATTACTACATACCACAGAAGAAATCATATAGATGCAATTATAAGACAGTAAAATATTAGATAATTTAGCTAATGACATTTGGCTTCGACATTTTATTCTATTGTTTTTAAGTATTTGTTTTCTTTTATTCCTCTTTAGCTACATTGATTCAGAAAATAGATTATAATAAAAAATATACAATTTTACATCACAGAACTACCAAACATTATCTCTTAGTTACGTATATGACTATCCGGGCCCTGGTATGTACTATTCTATTTAAAATAAAAATGATAACAATTAAAATTTAGAGTTAAAAATATCTGACACATTATCCCAGAACTTCATTCTATCTTCATCTGGGTTAGTGGCAATGGACAAGTCTCTGTTGATCTCCAATGCATTGAAGGTCTGAAGCGTGACTGGGGGCCACTGGATGTTGATGAGCGGGTCTTGGCCTGATGGATTCGGGTTGCCCCTCTTGGCAAAATTGGTCCACCATGAGGTCATCCGGTGTACGGCGATGCCCTCAGGACTTGAAGGGTAAAATTTAGGGGTCATAATGCTGTGGAATAGGTAGCCCAGGTCGTCTGCGTGGCAGGTTCCTACAAAATATGGGGTACAATTACAGAAATCATTCGTTTTTGATGTTCAAATATTGACTAATAACGTATATTTCCAAAGAAAATTGCTCTGGACATTTATATTTCTGCTGCGCTTATTATACATCGATTACGATCACTTGAGCTTCAAGTCATAGTTTGATATTTGCATGAATCAAATGGTATTCGTTGTGATGGAAACGTGATGACAAGCAGATCTCCAACAGTTTTGTGTACAAATGAAATTACGTCATATATAGGGTGCGAGCAGTCATGTGACTTTGTTGGCCTTGGCAAGCAGAGATGGGAGTTCGTGTCAGAATGACGGTTAGTAGTTATTTACATAATGTCACAATTGTTATGTCATAATTTTTTTATTTAAAATTTCAAAATAGTCTGATTTCATGTTGTTTATTTATCATCAGTAGTGTGGCTGGAATATACTTATCGAGGAAAATAATCCACATGGATATGGAAAATCATGATGTTTTGAATGAAAAATTATGACACTTAACATCTATGTACCTTATTACTAGATGTCATTCTAACACGGGCACCCATATCTGCTTGCCAAGGCCAACAAAGTCACATGACTATTCGCGCCCTGATAACCAAAATATGTGTAATTTTATAATAAATTATTTCATTCTTAAACTAAAGTACTACTCCATTTTATTTCAAGATTATACTTAACAAAGAATGAAAATCATTTTAAGAAAAGGAAAATATCATCAATGAATTATAAACATGACAATGACAATGACACATCTAAAATGTCAAACCTAAATTTCAGATATTTCACATATTTTTTGTCTAAAATGAAATTGTACTTTTCGAATTTCGCGATAGTTAATGTAAACAGGTGCACCTTCACTAATTTCACCTGAATAAACAAAAAAAATGCAAATCGAAATTTTGACAGCAATATTCAATTACTCATTTGACGTTACGTTTTGATACGATATTGTCTATTTAAGGAATAATGACAATTTAAGTGTCAGCGGTGCAACCGGGCATTAGAGCCACTACTTCCAGATACCATAATTCGAATATCATGTAACTATCTTTTTCTAAATGCGTTAGTAAGACAAAGATGAAGCTATTATACATACGTATCGAAGAAAGAATTAAGGAAACCATGGGTAAGACAGAGATGAATATACAATTACTTGTTATTTTGCGGTTCAGAAATCAATGTATATGTTAAATTGTAACAATAATAAATCATTGTATTTAATAACGTGAAGCTCAAGTGTATTTATATGATTATTATGAATGGAAATATATTTTACGATAAACTATAAGATAAATAATGAACTGAAAAATAAAATATCATCTGAAACTGAAAAACACAGATTAATTTGTTTTGCGATGACAATCTTCGGATAATATTACTACAGGTTCCTAGCACAGGAATGTAGAACAATCACAGTAATAATAGTTTTTTTTTTCAGTTCATTTTTGAAATGCACAAGATATGGTATTTTTCCTTTTATACTTTGATTTTGACCATGTTCAGTGTTCTTGGGATATGATCTATACTCTATTCCACCTTACCAATTCAGTATTGTAGAGAATATGGCATAGTTTTGAACACTCTGATTGGCAGAAATTGGAGCCAAGTTTATGCAGTGCAATTTCACACAAGTGTCAGTGTATATGACATGTAACATTTCGTGTGATTTTTATGTTCTATGTCAAGTATCATCTTTATCTGATTTGGAAAGCAGGTAGATAATACTTTAGATTTCATACCTTCTGACTATAATATACAAAGTTTTGTTGGTATTATGATACCTTTTTTAATATTTTAATAAAATATTAGATAACAGCAGTTGAATTTTTTAATTTCGACAGTTTAAAATTGGCACTGATGCGAGCGCCATCTACTGAATTGGTTAGGTGTAATAGAGTATACAGTAAAATTTTTGAAAGATGTCCGATCAAGGTTGTCTACGAATTGTATGAATTCAGATTTTTGCTCCGCCCATCATGACAAATTCAGTAGTGTCGTTTGCTTAGTTTTTATGAGGGTACGTAAGATACTACTGTTATTTTATTATTATAAAAATATATATTACAGGAAAAACATTCAAAATTCAAAAATAAGTCAACTAGTAAGTTTATAAGCAAATGTAAAACCAAATATGTTAAAAATAAGATACTGACACAATGTCAGTGTCAGTGACTCTGACAGAATATAACGTTATACGTACGGCTATGAATCCAGGTAATGTATCTGAATTAATAAATAAACTTACGTTACAGCGAAAGTATTATCAACAACGAGCATCGTTTATAAATGGAATGTCCTAACTTAGTCGAAACAATATGATTTATTTAAAGACAAGCGTGTTATATCCATCCTTATCACACACTCTTACAAACTTTGCAAAAGAAAGAGATAAATGTATGCCTATTTGTTAATTCGTTCGTGATACAGGTGCCCTTGATCGGACATCTTTCAAAAATTTTACTGTATATCTGTTCATACAAGTAGAAGCTCATGTAAATGATAACAATAATGTAAAGACCGGGAAAACAATTTTTTTTTATTTATATGAAGGGCACGCCAGTCTGACACACCAAAAGCAGCCAAAAAATATTGTGTATACTGTATTCCACTCAACCAATTCTGTAAAAGGCGCTCACATCGGCGCTAGTTTTAAAACGACAACATTAAAAAATGGTATTATTCAACTGCTGTCATCTGACATTTTATTAAAATATTAAAAAGGTATCATAATGTCATTGAAACTTTGTATATTCTAGTCAGTTAGTGTGAAATGTAAAGTATTATCTACCTGCTTTACAAATCGGATAAAGATGATACTTGATATTGCAGATAAAAATGACACGATATGTCACATGCCATGTGCACTGATACTAGTCTGAAATTACATTATTACATAGCGTAAACTTGGCTCCAATTTCAGCCAATCAAAGAGTTCAAAACTATGCCCTATTCTCTACAATACTGAATTGGTAAGGTGGAACACGGTACACATTCGCACTAATGTGATACTTTGTGTTGATGCACGGATTAAAAAATCAGGCAGCTCGAAAATTACAGGTCATTGCAGCCAGAAACAATTGAAATAAAAAAACTGTATATTGCGCCGGTCTGGAAGACCGCGTGCGCCCCCTGTAAGGTTAAATTGAACACTCTGTATAGTTGCAAAATCATTAAAAACACTAAATTCCACAAAAATTAGGGCGCGGAAAGCAATATTTATAGTGATTGTGGCTTTGTCTAAAAACAAAAACTGATGTGGCCAGCACATTACTTTCCGTCAATTCTACGTATTTTGAACAAATTCCACACAGATTTTTTTTGCAAACTAGTCCATGGGTGTTTTCTTTTTAGGGGAGAAATGAACTGATCGTACCTCGTACTAAACTGAACTGAACTACTCATAAAAAGAACAGTATGTTTTTTTTTTTTAAATAAGAAGTAGAAAATAAAAACATATAGCTTGTGGCTATTATATGTGGTATTACCTTATGTGATTTGTTTTTGCCACATTAATTTATTTTACATTTTTATATTACCAGTAAAATAATTTCACAAAGATATTATGTAAATTTTATTTGACATTGACATTTGTCAATTAGTAATATTTGAATATTCTGTTTCCATAGTGCAGCTTTTAGCAGCATAGGTTGCAAGATATTTCTTTATAATTCTTTTCTCTAAATTCATTGAATATGAACAAAAAATATACCTAATTAAATCGAATAGAGAATAGAATATTAATATTTATAACATAAAAGATCAAAAAATGATATTTAACAGCGTTTTTTCAAGAAAAACTGTTAAAATCTTCAAATTAGGTTACTTCTGGTTAACCAGTCGTAATTAAATCTAATCAACTCGTCCTATGGACGTACGAAAATGGAATATGAAAGAATTATAATTTTTGGAATTGTAGTGTAAGGACAAATTTTCTCACACACACATACATACATCATCGTAAAAACAGTAAATTCGTATTCTAGGTACTCTAAAACGTATTTATTCATTAAAAACTCACCATCGAATTTTTTGACCTTACCTATAGGTGACGGAAGGTAAAAAACTAGAGTTAAATTCTTATAAAATGAATGTAAACATCCGAGTTTCGTCAAATTGAATTTTGTGCATTAAGTTAGATCACCGTTACAGTAAATTATTTTTCGAAAAATTACAAGCGAAGAAGTCATAATTTTCACAAGAACAGCCTTTAGGATAGGTAAAATCAGATTTCATTTTTGCGCAAAAACATATAAATACCTGCTTCCGCGCTCTAATTTTGTGTTTCTTTGTTATATTTTAGCTAAAAAAAGACATTGCGACAAAAAAATTAGAATTCCAAAGGGAGGTGTGTATTCTATAATTCAGTCAAAAATTTAAACGTTACCAGGTGCAGTAATACTTCCAAGCTTCTTATATATATTCAATTCAGTCTCTAGATTAAATAAATAAAAGTAGATAGGATTAGACGCAGTCTTCAGTAAAGCTCTAAGGGTCACATGAACTCCTCGAATAATATAGGTGTCGGATGTCATCTAAGACAATACATAAATTAATTCAACATTCTTACACTTTTTATCTTTCATTCTCTTACTTTGTAATAGCAATCTACTTCGTCTTTAGTTGCCTTGGCATTTCCATAATAGAAATCTTCAATTTTCTTAGCAAGTCTTTGGGATTCTTTAGTTCCTTTCTCCAGTCCGTAGGCCCAGGGAACTTCAGTTTCGAAATTCCTCGGACGGAAGATGACTTTGCCTTTGTTTTCTATTTTCTGAAGGATATCCAAGAGCATTCCTTCCCTGGATGTGTAGCCAATCATCATTGGGACCTGGTTGTAGTTTCCAGAAAGCATTAAAGACAGAGGATCTTGTGTTAATAATGCTTCTGGGTTTGGTTTTTCTATTACGGGGCAGAAAGGTCTCACTTCGTCAACACGGATGGCCTAGAAAGAAATGTAATGTAAACAAGAAGAACTGTACGCTGTTATAGATTTTGCACGATAGGAATTATTATTCCAAATATTTTAAATAAAAAAATTGTAAATTATGTTTTAATGTTATTGAAGTAAAACATTTTATTACTTGTCAATGTCCATGTCACTGTCAATATTCTATTATCTATACGAATTGATTGAATTTTATACTTCATATTCAATGGATATAGAGTTAAAATATTATAAAGAAATTTAATTTCATAAATCAGCCAGCTATGTTATAACCATGGAAATAGCTACTATATTGAGAAAATTCTAATTGACGGATGTCAGTGTCAATGAAAAGAAAATAAACTGTGGCAGAGAGATGAGTATGTTGAGACGTATGTTGGGGAAGACACAAAAAGATAGGATAAGGAATAAGAGGATACGGGAAATGACTCAGTTTCTTGAAAGATACAAGAGAGATGATCACATTTGTTTGGACATGTCATGAGGAGAGAAGAATAATATATTGGAAGAATGAACAGCTTAGTAGTAGAAGGTAGAAAAAAACAGATGAAGACCAAAGAGTAGATAGAAGGACTGTATTGCGGAAGACTTGAGAGAAAAGGAACTGAATGAGGATGACAAGTAAAATATAAATGAGTGGATAAAGAAAATCAAGAATAGCGACCCCTAACGAATGGGAGAAGCAAAAGAACAAGAAGAAGAGGAAGAATAAGATGTCAGTGTCAAGTGCAATTTGCATAGTTCGCTTATGAAATTATTTTACTGGAAATATAAAATCTTTTGCAAGAAAATTTATGTATGGAATTTATACATAATAGACGGAAGGTGGTGTTGGCCACATCAGATTTTTTAAAATAAGAAGTAGAAAATAAAAACATATATAACAATAAACAGTATGTTAAAAAAACCTAACTCGGAGCAGGTTATAAACAAAGAAACGTATGTCGATTTAGAAATATTTAATTTAATGTATATTTATTACGAGATATTGTCAAAAGTATTATCTAAAGAAATAAACGCTTTTCTTCTTAAATCTTTTTTTAGAAATGAAAACAAATTAGAAAACGGCGAAAGCCAATATACTGTATTCTTCTTTATTATCTTATCTCCTTAAAATTACATTTCAAAATAAATTTTGACAATTAAACTTTGAAATGAATAATGATCAAACATACGTTTCTCTGTTCGTAGCCTATTCCGAGTTTGGTTTTTTTATTGAACACACTGTATTTACAACATAATAATCTGCTGAATTGGCTTATGGCTGTAACCGGTTGTATTACCTTATGTGATTTGTTTTTGCCACATTAAATTATTTTACATTTTTATATTTACAGTAAAATCATTTCACAAAGATATTGTGTTATTTGACACTGACATCTGTCAATTAGTAATATTTGAATATTCTGTTTTCATAGTGCAGCTTTTAGTAGCATTAGGTTGCAAATTATTTCTTTATAATTCTTTATCTCTAAATTCATTGAATATGAATAAAAAAATATAATTAAATCCGATACAGAAAATTTATGATAGTATAACAGGTCAAAAAATGATATTCAACAGAGTTTTTCAAGAAACACTGTTAAAACCTTCAAATTAGGGTACTTCTGGTTAACCAATCGTAACCAAAATCTAATCAACTATTCATATGGACGTACGAAAGAGGAATATGGGAGAATTATAATTTTTGGAATTTTAGTATTGGAGTTATCGAAGGATAATTTTTTGTCACACACACACATATATATATACACACACACACATTGATACACATGCACACACACCCACATGTAGACATCATCGTAGAAACAGTAAACTCGTATTCTAGGGACTCGAAAACGTGCTTATTCATTAAAATCTCGCCATAGAATTTTTAAACCAAAGACAATACCTTCCTTACCTAAAGGTGACGGAAGGTAAAAAGAGCAAATGTCAAAATGGATTAGGACAATACATTGAGAAGGGAGGTCATGTTAATACAAAACTATCTGTCTCTTCGAGCTTGTTGTCTTCTTCTAAAGTAATGTAATACTGGAGAAGAGGATGTGTGTTGTGTGACGTCAAATATTAATAAAAGGTAGAAATAGGAAGTTTGTTAAAGGGAGAAAACATTTTTAAAGTTCATTTTGTTTAGATATTAAGTTAATAACACTAATTCAATTTATAGAAAAGCACTGATTAATTTTAGATATTGTTCGAAATTGTTATAAAATTGAAAAAGTTCTTACATCTTTGATGAGATCTTGTGCTTTATGAAATTTCTCAGCAGGGACGGACCTCAAGAATTCTAACGCTTCTTTCTCGTTGCTGCATTTATTTCCTAAAGCCTTGGCTACTTGAATTGCATTACTTTTTCCAAATGCCCATGGATTCAGCACTACACCACTTTGTAAAGTTGCGCGGTGGAATAGGCCTATTATAACAACAAAAAAAAATCTCAACAAAACTAGTTAGAAATACAGTAATTAAGGTATCGAGAGAGTTATAATGGCGATTACACTTGGAGTCGGCAGTGTACATACCGACGGCCTCAGACCTGACGGATTGGAATGTACGTCGACCTGACGTTTAAATTTTAAGTGTTCCTTAAATTGACAATATCGTATTGAAACGAAACTTCAAATGAGTAATTGAATATTGCTGTCAAAATATCAATTTGCATTTTTTTTTGTTTAAGCGTAGCTTAAAATTTGAGGGTCAGCGGCGCAATTGGGCATTATAGTTTGCTTCACGAAAGATGACTATTCAAGGTCATTTATTAACCGTATGCTATAATATTCTAGCAGATAACTTCACTGCATTTCGTGTACATAAATGTGCAACATGAAATATTTATGGATACATTTTAACTGAAAAAAATAAGTGTAATTTATTTGAAAATTATGTATCTTTTTAAATAATGTCTTTCTCAAAGATTTATGCTCTTCATCTATGTTTTTGCAAAACACAAAAATATAGACGACAAAAACCATGGAATAATAATTTGATTTAAATGTCAACGTCACTGGATAAATATTAGGACAGAGGGCAGTGCAGTAGATAATTAGATATCTGTAACTCTACGACATACGTCATTATTATTTATAATGTGTTAGAAAGTAATGTCACCATTTACGTATATCTGTCATACAACATAAACTGCATAGACATACGTCAAATAATCGATCTCTTTCTAACATGAAATGTTGCTAAGCTATTACTGTATAAAGTGCTGTGTATTCTTTCCCCGAACAAATGACCTTGAATTGTCATGTTTCGTGAACTAAAGTATAGTAGATTTATTTAATTTGGATCTAATGGCACGATTCTGAACTAAACGCACTAACAGCGCTGTAAATATACAGCGATGTATGTTGCGCGCTGTAACTGAAAAATTTACTTCGCACTGAAAATGTCAATTTTGATCGCATGTATGTATGTAAATGTTCTACAGCCTACAGCGTTTATTGAAATTGCAGCTAACTTCATCATTATTTTTTTAACTGTCATTAGCGTCATTCTTGTCAATTGCTAGTGTGCATTAAGTGAAAAATATTCAGTTATCTTGTCTAACGTTAGTTTTATATTATGTATTTGTTATAATACTTTCTTAATAAATTGTAGAACAAATCAAATAATAATTACAACTTTTTCAGAAAATCAAAGAAAAGAAACGAATAACAGATGACCAATATGCAATATATGTATTTACGTGAAATGGAGAAGGATTATGTGTTTCACAGTGCAAAAATTAATCATAATGGGTAATAATTATTTAATAAACAAGCGGAAAGATTTATGCGCAAAATTAAATTGTTTTGGAAATAGGAGACAATTTTTCCTGTTCTAGCATATCTAAATTTTGTAGAAAATCTAATATTTTCTGCATGCACGAATGTAATTCTTGTAAAATAATTAAATTATTCATTACTGTCACAATTAAAATGTACCTACTTTCGATAATTTTCTTCCAAAAATAAATATATAAAAAAGTTCCTAATTATTATTTATCGTGACACTATTACTATAAGAAAGTTTTTAAATAATTTAACAGTCCTGTCAGAATTTACTAAGCCGCTATATGAAAGATCCGTCGTCCGGATAGCGCTATTGTATCTCTACATCGCTAACATTTATGTGTTGAATAGTGTTTTCGTTACATTCTGTATAGCCTTGAGTACTTACATTGCATAAGTTCGAGTTTAGAATCGCACCATAAGTTGTATATATGTAATGTCGTATTTGCATTTATACAGTTTGAAAGTAATGAATAAAGAAAAACTATAGTTTGTTGAAAGTATGCTATATCTACTAACTAGAGTGGTCGTTAAAAATTAAATTTTGGCTGCCGCCTCTAAAACGGTACTAAATGATTAAGAAACCCTAAAATCTTTTTATTACAAAATTAGTAGTAAACTATTTATTTAAAGAAATTATTCCAATGGACTACCAATGCGACAATATATTATTTGTTGAATTTAATTGACGTCACAACTTATATTTCTCTTTACAAACCTTTTGCCATTGGAGAAAGAATCAAAAAGTGGCTAGCAACAGATCCAGCACTCTCTCCGAAAATGGTGACGTTGTTAGGATCGCCACCGAATTGGGAAATATTATTCTGAACCCATTTTAGGGCCAAAACTATATCTTTCAATCCTGCATTGCCAGGTACACTCAAAGACGTATCTTCCACGCTTAGGAATCCTATACATTATAAAAATTGAAAAATGAATTATAACAATTTTAAAGAGAATAACATAAAATTATACATGCATTTAAAAATTTAAAACAATATGAAACTTTTAAATAACTATTTCCACACAAAATTTAAACTCATTTACAATGATTTAAATAATATGAGAACCTTAAGTCAAGTTTTAAAATAAATTGAAGAATTAAATAAAAAAATGTATTTTATTTTATTTACATACAGGAAGTAACATCTAAACGAGCTACCTTAAATAATTTCTAAAAGGTTTTCCAATAAGAGGTGTTATTTTGATATTCAAAGAAAAATGCCATTTTTTAATATAAATGATCGGATGTTTATTTCATTATAAAGAGGAACGTATGCCGTTAATAGTGGAAAATAACATCAGGCAAATGACCACCACGACCACGCTGACAGGACAATATCCTTTTCATGAAATTTTCCATAACCAAATCGCAAAGTGGCTGTCCTATGACCTCGATAGCCTCACGAATTCCATCTTTGAGGTCTTGAGTCGACGCTGGGCAGTTGGCGTAGACCTTCTCTTTCACGTGGCCCCAAAGAAAGAAGTCGCAAGGTGTTAAATCACAAGATCTCGGTGGCCAATTGTGATCACCTGTTCGAGAGATAACACGGTCCGGAAACTTTTCCCGTACAAGATCATTGGTTTCGTTGCTTGTGTGGCACGTAGCGCCGCCTTGTTGAAAGTAAACGTTGTCCAGATCAATACCATCCAATTCCGGCCATAAAAAATCGTTAATCATCTCTCGATAGCGCAATCCATTCACCGTAACTGTTGTTGCTCCAGCCTCATTTTCGAAAAAGTAAGGTCCAATGACTCCGCCGGACCATAAACCGCACCAAACAGTCACACGTTGAGGATAGAGAGGCTTTTCAACAATAACTCTTGGGTTTTCTGAGTCCCAGATGCGACAATTTTGTTTGTTGACGAAGCCACCGAGGTGGAAATGGGCCTCATCACTCAAGATGATTTTTCGATGGAATTCCGGATCATTTTCATGCATTTCAACGACCCAATCAGCAAAGACACGACGTTGTTGATGATCGGCCGGCTTGAGTTCTTGGGTTAACTGAACTTTATAAGCCTTAAGACCCAAATCTTTATGCAAAATACGTTGTAATGACGTTTGTGGAATGCCTAATTCCAAAGAACGACGAGGAATGGGACCTGGGTTTTCTTCAACACTTTTGGCTACAGCAGCAATATTCTCGGCTGTTCTTGAGCGACGTGCACGGGTTTTATTCTTCACATCACTAACTTGTCCCAACAGCTCGAATTTTTCCACCAATTTCTGTATTGCGGTCCGACAAGGTGCTTCACGACGACCCAAAAATTGTCGAGTTTTACGAACCGTCTCTGCCAAATTTTCACCATTTTTATAGTGAATTTTAATAATTTCAATGCGTTGTTGAAGCGTGTATCGTTCCATTTTTATTAATAACGTAGTTTCTACTTGTCAAATGTCAAAAAATGACAGCTTCAAAAGCGACATCTACCGAAATAGCGGGCTATTCAAAATAACACCTCTTATTGGAAAACCCTTTATATTGTTAAAGAAACAATAAAATACCATAATAAAATTTAATAGAAAACCAAGAGGGACATCCGATTAGAGAAGATTTTTTTTTAAACCAGTGGCTCTTAAGTTGCAACACAAAGTTATATTTTTTTTAATAGAATGGTATACATTTTTTGGGCCCATTCGATAGAGTAGTTTTTATGAATCTAGCCTTATAATCATTTTATAAACATACAAAACAAATATATTGAGAAAAGCTTAATTGAAATTTAAATAAATTTTATATTTATAATTATTTTTAGTAGGCTATATATGAAAAACAAAAACTGCTATCTGTCAATCTAAATTATTTAGGATAGAAATCAATTAGATCATTATTAAAGTTATTAACAAATGTTTGTATCGTTTTAATTGAAGCTCAATAGTTTTTTTAAATAACTATATAAATATAAAATCTTTTTCAATTTCAATTGAATTTTTCTCAATATTTTTGTTAAGTTTAAAAAATTATTACATAGTTGAATTCAGAAAACTCTTCGAGCGGTCCTACTATAACTTTATTGTGTTGTAATTTGAGAAACACTGGCTTAAAAAATATTTTTTAATCATAGTTTTTTTTTCAAACTGAATTTTTGCTTCTTTACCAGAGAACCTTTTCAATAAAATAATTATTCTACTCTACCTAAAATTCCGAGACGATAGTTAATGCTAACTAGGACAATATCTTCCTTGACCAGAAATTGAGGACCATAGATTTCAGTCTTGCTGGACCCAGCAGTAAAGCTACCACCGTGAATCCATACCATCACAGCTTTGGAAGAGTCATTCACACTCGGTAACTAAACATAAAAAATCTGATGTGTCAGAGTCGGTCGCTCGGCGTGTGATCTTAGGCACTATAAAATTCCTAATACGACGAGTACTATTCTGACCTAAATTAAATTACAAAGATCGAAGACAACGGTATTTTCCTATCTTTTATAGTTCTTGAGCTTCCAATGGTGGCAGCTCGAAATGGGACACACTGTATAGACAGGTATATTTTCCTATATAACATATTTCTTCTCCGGGTAACGTTTCACAAGTCGTTCAAACCATCTGACCTACTCTCACTCTCAACAAAAAATTTACCCACCCTTATCGTTAAAACAGTATAAGTACAACTTTGTAAGTATATATTGCAAATAAAATTCTTCTAACCTGCGGGGTGTAGACATTGAGCGATAAACAATCTTCTGATCCAATCGGATTTAAATAGGTCATGTGTTTGGAAATACTCTCGCTGCCTTCTTTAGTAGCATCACGGATTCCTGTCCATGATTCTGCTGGTAATGGAGCCTAAATTCAAAACATGATTATCATCATTATATATTTAAGTATGTATGACAACACATTTACAACAAGGTCAGTTACAGGAGATAAATATAAAATACAGTATGTTCAAAAAAAATCCTAACTCGGAGTGGGCTATGCACAAGGAAACGTATATCAATTTAAGGCCCGGTTTTTTCATCTCTTGATAAAGTGCCAGATAAAAAAATATCGCATCATATAATTGGCGTGTGTATAATTTTGTTAATTTACGCTCTAATATCGATACGATATTTTCATTTTATCTGGCAGTTAAGTTAATTGACACTTTATCTAGAGATGAAAAAACCGGGCCTTAACACATTGACTGCCAACTACGAGATAAGTCATAAATGGCGTCTTAATAATACGCCACTATGGAATCGAATCCACGATTCCTAGCGCCCCAATCGAGCGTGATAAACATTTCACCACGCTTCATCTGACATGTAAATAACAAAGTTACAAACATTAGCAACTTTAAATAAAATACAATAATACATTTTACAACAGACGACATATAAGATACTCAAACAATTGCATTTCATATGTAATGTTCAAAATACAAAATAATATTTATACGAGGTCTGGCTATTAAATAACGAGACTGCGCGCGCAGAAGGCGTCCTAGAGGTGCAGGGGGGGGGGAACGAATGCAGCGTTGGATAGCTGGAAGTATCTACTATTCCGGTACGAAAACACGTTTCTGTCGCTGTAGTAGTATTTTTTCTATAGAGGTTAGAAACGAACGTGTTTTTTTCTCGTGCCAATAACAATGTGTGACGAAAAACACGAGCAACGGATCAATCTCGTGCGCGTGTCTTCCAATGGTATAAACGGTTTTCTGAAGGCCGAGAGAGCACCGAAGATGACCAACGTCCAGGTCGACCTGTCTCTGTTTCAACTCCGCAAACAGTGACCAAAATCAATGAAATTGTGCGTGGAGATCGTCGTATGAGCATATAAAGATACTGTCAGAAAAATTTTACATGACGAATTGAACATGACGAAAGTCTGTGCGAAGTTGGTCCCAAAACAAACCCCTGACCAAAAGACAGATCTGCTCAGATTTTCTTGAGAGGTTGAATGAAGAGCCTGAATTGATGGAAAACATTATCACTTGCGATGAAACCTGGATATTCTAATACGATGTTGAAACTAAGCGACAATCGATGCACTGGAAAACTCCTGCATCGCCAAGAATGAAAAAAGCAAGGATGTCGAAATCAAGATTTAAAGCCATGCTAATCGTTTTTTTCGACATCAACGGCATCGTGATGACTGAATGGGTTCCCGAGGGTCAAACTGTAAACCACACTTACTATTTGAATGTTTTGGCAACACTGCGAGAACGAGTTCGTAAGAAACGGCCGGAGTTGTGGAAAAACAAGTCGTGGATTTTGCACTAGAACAACGCACCTGTCCATAACACGCTGTCTGTGAAGCATTATTTAGCCGCTAAAGGCACTCTAGGCTCGAACACGCGCCGTACTCGACTGATTTAACACCCTGTGACTTTTTTCTGTTTCCGAAGATCAAGTCTGCCTTAAAAGGAACCCGGTTCGAGTCGATGGAAGAGGTGAAGCGAAAATCGGTGGAGCTCCTAAACGCTCTTACAAAAGAAGACTTCCAACATTGCAGGGGAGGGGAGTGCATTAAAGGGGAGTATTCGATTATAAAATAATTTTTAAAATAAAACTCTTTTTCATAAGCAGTCTCGTTATTTAATAGCCAGAGCTCGTATATATTTTCACTTGTTGGATTTGAGATTTGAACTAATATTTGAATAACTAAACTTTATCAAAAAACTAACTTGCTAACCACAAGACTACAAAGCAATACATGAAAATTAAATTCAAATCCAGTGACCATCATCAGAACTTATTTTTCTGTATAAATGTTTGAAATTTTCTAGGAATAATTTTCAATCCTTTGTTCAGAAGATATAACAATTTTAAATCAATATCTCAATGTACTCCTGAGTTATTGACTTTCAAACAGGATTCGTTTTTTCAATTACAAAAAAATTAAATAAAATATAGTTTAGTTTAAGTACCTATGATCTTGTCTTTATATTATTTCAATAAGTTTTTTAAGCTATTTAAAATTGTATTTAAATCGAGCTCATTTTTAATTTTTGCATGACAATTGAGTATAGCGACATGAGTTAACCTGTCTTGTGTCAATGTCGAATGTGAAATTAAAATGAAAATTATGTATTTAGTGGGCACCTATCGAATAAGTTCCAAATGGAATTTGATCATTGATGCAAAGATCATGATTGAAATATTTTTAAATGAATGAGATAGAAGCAAAAACGCTAAAAAAATATGTTGGGGAAGGGTGGCCAAAACATATTTCGCCCTTCTATATTTTGTCAGGGGGGGACAACGCTCCCTTTGCCTTCCCCCAATTCGGCGCCTATGTCACATTGGAAGTTGGAAAAAATATTGTTATACATTTCCTTAGTTTTACATTGTAATTAAATTTCAATCTAAAGATTTAATAGTATCTACTTGGCGAAAACTAACCAATAAAAAGTATGATATATTGTTTCTGCTGGTAGTCTATTTTTTTGCGCGAAATGTCCAACGCAATATTTGTTTCAATATTAGAATTTTGCTATTCTACTAACATTTTAAGGTTCCCAGAAAATCATATCATTTAAATTAAAACAAATTGACTAAAATTACCTTAAATCTAAGATCGCCAACTGGCGGTCTGGCATAAGGAATTCCTTGGAAAGCGTAGTAGATCCTCCCGTTTAGGTCTTCTCCAGTTTTTCCTTTCAGTTGGCCTTGTTGCACTGTCACCACTGGGTCAGTCATTGTACCGAGAGAAGCAACTCGTCCAAAGAGTCGAAAGGTACGATCAGAATCACGCTTTAAATACCAACAGCACGCTAACTGGTCCGAATCAAATTCACAACTCTCAAAGATTACGCTGTGTGGTGTATAACGTCAGAGTTGACGTCAAAATTTCATGCTCACAGTGTTCACGCCGAAGAGCATAGGCAGTAAGCACGTTTGTTCTAATAGACGCCATTACGTGCTTGTTAGCAAAGTAAAAGTCTTCGCTCCAATTCACCTCCTATTTCCCAGGATAACAAATCTCACTAAAGTTGTTTGATTTCAAATTTTATTTTTGCTATTTTTTTTTCTTTGGTTACTACAGAGTTTTTTGTCGTTCCTTTATACCTTCCGTCACCTCTAGGTAAGGAAGGTTTTGTCTTTGGTCAAAAAATTCGTTGGTGAGTTTTTCTTGAATAAGCACGTTTTAGGGTCTTTACAATACGATTTTACTATTTTTACGATGATTTCTGTATGTGTGTGTGTGTGTGTGTGTTCGTGTGTGCGTGTGTGTGTGCGTGTGTGTATGTGTGTGTATGTGACCGCGGTTTCGTGCATGATATCTCCAATACTAGAATTCCAAAAATTATAATTCTTGTGTATTCCTCTTTCTTACAACCATATGCAGACTTGATTAGATTTTGGTTATAATTGGTCAACCGAAAGTGTCCTCATTTGAAAATTTAACAGTTTTTCTTGAAAAACTCAGTTAAATTTTATTATAACTTAAAGAATATATTATTCTCTGTACGATTTGATTGCATTTTATATTTCATATTCAACAGATATAGTGTTAAAGACTTACAAAGATAATAAATTTCATAAATCAGCCAGCTATGCTAACTTAACCATGGAAACTGCTAATATATTCAGGTAATTCAAATTGACAGATGTCAGTATCAATAAAAAGTAAATGAATGAAAGAATAAGGGAAATAACTCTAGTGTTGGGCGTTTCTAGAAAGATATAAGAGAGACGATTACATTGATTTGAACATGTCATGAGTATATTGGAAGAATGAATAGCTTATAACAGAAGATGGAAGAAACATAGGAAGACCAAATATAAGATGAAAAGAGAGAAAAGGAACTGAATGAGGACGACACGCAAAACTAAAATTAGTGGAAGAAGAAAATAAAAATAGCGACCCCTTAACGAATGAGAAAAACTAAAGAAGAAGAGGATGTTAGTGTCAAGTGAAATTCGAATAGTTTGTTTATGAAATAATTTAACTGGAAATTTAGGATCTTTTGCAAAAAAAATTATGTGTAGGGCGCGTGTAGTGACGTGACTTTGCAGACTTTGGCAAGGAGATATGTGGACCCGTGTCAAAATGACAGCTATTAATTACGTCCATAACTGACAAATGTCATAATTTTTCATTCAAAATTTCATGATTTTCTTATTTCATGTGGTTTATTTATTATCAGGGGTGTGGAATTCAGTTGCCGAGAAGAGGAATCATAAAATACCAATAAATGAAATTTAGAATGAAAAATTTTGACGTGAGGATTACCCGCAAAACAGAAATGAATGAAATAAGAAAATAAAAAATAGCGACCCCTAACGAATTGGAAAAGCTAAAGAAGAAGATGTCAGTGTCAAGTGCCTTTTGCATGAAATAATATTACTGGAAATTTAGAATCTTTTGCAAGAAAATTTATGTATGGAATTTGTATATAATACACAGGATTTTTTTCCTGCAAGCTACCCAACTTCAGTCACCGCCGTCTCCACCAGCCGCTCAACCCAGGCGGACTTGGTCTACTCCAGGCCCATCTGAAGCATCCCAACAAGACATTAGCTGAGTATTTTTTTATTTAAATACATTTCTGGTTTTTTTTTTCGTTTTTATTTTGTACTTGGTGCCGGTAAATAAAATTTGTTAAAATTATTTTTCTCTCACTATTCATTCGTGTATCATCGGTGGCCTGGTATCCACCACCCATTCTACCACAATTATTAGCGCCAGTGGCGCCCTAGATTTGTTTTCACACCTGCTCCCTTATTTACCTACGACCCAGGACCCTTGCTTACGACTTTTCAGTACCGGGCAAGCTTATATGTGTGGAGCAGGGCATCGAACCCGCCAAAAATTAGGTTCGGTTCAGGTTAATTTATTTTTTGAGAGATGGGTTCGGGTGCGGTTCTGGTTCGAACATTAATAAAATTTGCGGTTTTGTACCGGATTCAGGTATTGGGTTCAGGTTCAGTTCGATCTAATGAAAATTGAATTAAGTTTTTTTGAATAACAATCTTTATATAGAAATAATTTAAAATGCAAACCGGAATTTACGCAAAACAAGAACAAGAACACAATTTTCACTAACAGACAACACAAGTGTCGATTATCGACTGTATTACGATTACGCTTACGTTTCGAACTCAAAAAGAACCTGAACCAGAGCTTAACCCTGTACCCGAATTTTAATATCCGGTTCGGTTCCGACTCGGGTTCAATTGAAAAATATATTTGAGGTTCGGTTCCGGGTTTGGGTTCACTAAAATATTACGGTTTGGTTCCTGTTTTGGTTCGGTACAGGTTCGGGTTCGAAGCCTTGGTGTGGAGTGATTCGCTGACTACTCAAGGTAGTTGTCGATAACGTCACAAAAATATATGCTTTTAAAAAAGATAAAATAAGTTCGGCTCAGAATTTTTGTTGCTTGATTTGTATATTTGTATCTGTCTAAAGCACGAATATGTTATAAGTAAGTTGAACCTTAGAATTTATAAAATCTAAACTACGAATGTATGTAGTTCTAAAATGTAGCTGAGTGTCTGGTCGCGAATCTAGGGGACGCGGGTTCGATCCCGACCGACGCCAAAAATTACATCGCATTTTAATGGCACAAAATTGACCCCTGTGGCGCACTCTCCACGCCAGCAATGAGTGCCCGTGAGGTGACGCCTGGTAAGCGCCCGCACGGTACAAATATTCCATCATTACCGATATCTGTGTATGAAGCAGATTGGCACACCCAGCAATGGGTAATATGCCGTGATGAAATATTTATTTATTTATTTATTTTATAAATATATCAAAAACACTAATGTACCACATTCGTGTTATTTTGAAATAATACTATAGCAAATTAATTCACTGTGATGCACGAATGTAGCCAAATTAATTTTATGTAACTTCATACGTAACAGTGAATAAACAGATTTATTATAACCGTCTTTATTTATCTCAAAACTAGTAAAATACACATTCGTGCCTTTAGCATACACCTGACAATATAATTGTTTAAAAAATATGGATTAGTATTTATAAATCATGAGTCGTAATATGACTGTATCCATAGAAATTCTAAAATTAATAATCCGGTATGAAATGGTACCTACTTCACAAAATGATATTTCGAAAATATTTAATTTACACATTTAATTAATGCAATACCCATATATTTTTAAGATTCCCTTTCTTTCTTGAAAATAATTGAAATTTTTACGGCATGGCTAATCCAATAAATACTAACTGCCGGATTTTTGGAATCTTTTCCATTATTTTCAATATATGCTCATTACTTAGGTACTTGACTATTCCTATTGTACACAAATCTGTGCACCTGTACAGTCCCATAATATAATTTAATATTACAACCATATATTTTGTCTCCTGCTGTCCTGCAGGAGTATCAATCTCTCGAAGATTTATTTGTTGGTCCCTAATTTGAAAACAGTATTAAGTTTTAGGAAGAATTAAGAAACTTCCTACGTATACTACCGAATATGAGGTTATTATTAAGTAAATTTGGTTTAATTGGTCCTGAAGTGTAGCGGTTTAGAAAATTATTTTTGACAGTAAAGCAAATTATAATTGAAAGATAATTATTGTTTCATAATTTAAACAATCATTTTCGTTTCAAATAATAATCATTTTTCAATGACCTTTATAATATGCACCAATGCACCTATAATTATGATTATATATTTTATAATTAATTCAGCCAATGCCATTTAAGAATTTTACTTTTTTACCATGTATTGAATGCGAATATACCTTTGACGACGTGATATAATTGCTTTTTTCTACATATCTAATAAAAATAGGCAATTGAATGTTTGCTTTTAGGAATATAAATGTTATTTTAGTGTAAAAAGTGACAACACTAGATTTAAAGTGGACAATTCACCTTGGCAATGATGAATGAAACAACAAATCGACATTGTTGACATAGGTCAAAAAAGTATTAGAAACACAAATTGAAGTGAAAAATAGTGTTTGTAGATAATAGTGCATACACTTTTAATAGATTTGCAAAAAAAATAATTTATGATACTTATATTATAAATAACTTTTTTCTACAAAAGTAAGCCTTTTAATGTTTGTTTTTAGGAATAAAAATGTTATTATATGATACCAGTGATAAAAAGAGACAGAACATTATTGCTTTTAACAATAGTAATTAGTTACCTTGGTAATGATGAATGGAACAAACAAATCAACATTTTAGACATGCATAGGAATGTCAAAAAATCTGATGTGGCCAACACAATACCTCTCGTTTAATTTAATTTTTATTCATGTAAATACTTAAAATTAAATTAAGTTTAAATACCAGGTTCGATCCCGACCGACGCCAAATATTTCGAATTTTAAATGACACCAAAATGATCCCTGTGGTGCACTCTCCACGCCAGCAATAAGTGCTCGTGACGTGACACCTGGTAAACACCCGCACGGTACAAATATGTCATCATCGTTACCGAAATCTGTGTACAAATCAGATTGGCAGACCCATCAATGGGTAATATACCGTGATGATATATTTATTTTTCTTTATTTATATACTTACCTATATTGCTGGCGTGGCGAGTGTAACACAGGGGTTAATTTTGTACCATTTAAAATTGTAAAATATTTGGCGTCGGTCGGAATCGAAACCGCTCCTAAGATTCGCGTGAAGTGACGCCTGGTAAACGCCTGCACGGAACAAATATGTCATCATTATTACCGATATCTGCGTACAAAGCAGATTGACTCACCCAGCAATGGGTAATATGTAGTGATGATATATGTTTTTATTATCTTACATATATTTTTACATATTTACTTATGCTGGAAACTATTAAGTTCCTTTCCATTTAATTATTGTTCCATTTACTATTTTCTTTATAAAACGTTAATATTATTATTTGAAATAATTAGTTCGTTGACAGTGACATATATCTGTCAGTTACAAACATTTGAGTTCTGAATTGTGTAACCATGTGAATGAGTTGTGTTTAAAACGTAGGCTCCGTGATTAAAATTATAGATAGTATTATAAATTTATCCATAAAATATATAGAAAAAGTAATAATGCAAACCTGTAGAAAAATTAATAATCTTTAATTTTTATATAACATAATCTCGAAAAAATAACATTTAAAGGTATTTTTCGAAGAAAAACTATTTTGAGATTCCAGTAAAGTGCCATTTTCGGTTATCTGATTTACTCCAAAATCTAATGGCATCTTTTCATATAATAGTAAGGTAGAAATACAAGGTTTCAAAAGTTTCTGAAAGATAGAATTTGAGTTAGAGCGTAAAGAGGATTCACACACACATACACATCATCGTGAAAATGATAAAATTGGATTGTGAGGACTTTAAAACGTGGTCATTTACCAAATTCTCGATATGCGATTTTTAGCACGATCCGTATCCCTCCCTTACCAAGGGTAGCGGGAGGTAAAAAATATTAAAAGTACAAATTTCAATGAAAAAATAGTATTTGTAGAAAAAATAGTTACCTGTTCAAAGGTGATTTTATTTTGTCAGAAGATATGTGTTCAGTATTATCAGAATGTAGTGTGTTGATCCACTACAGCATACATATTCCAAAATAATACGTTTCTTGGCAACACAATATATTCGATAATACCTGACATGATAATTATATAATTTCAATTAAGATTGCACTATGTACTATACATATACTATGAATGAAAATGGAAATTTTCACGTAAGGTTAAAATGTCTTTACTCTCGACTCTCGAGCAGCATTTTTTCGTTTCACTAAAGTTAAATAAATCATTAGAAGATAATATTTCACATTGGTAGCATAATATCGTAGTTATTATTAACGCCGACAACTTGTCTGAAAAAGGTGAAAGTAAATATGTGTCAGTTTCCGTAGTGTAGTGATAATTACGTGTGCTTCACACGCACAATGTCCCCGGTTCGATCTTGGGAGGAAACAAATTTACGACCTTTATTAGGTATCTAGATATTTATTTCTAGAGCAGAATAAAACGGAAAGAAAGCCTATGAATATCAGTTTCCGTAGTGTAGTGGTTATCACGTGTGGTTAACACGCACGAGATCCCCGGTTCAATCCCGGGCGGAAACAACTTCACGTTTTTATTATATATCTAGATCTTCATTTCGACAACAGGATAAAACAGAAAGAGAGACTATGGATATCAGTTTCCGTAGTGTAGTGGTTATCACGTGTGCTTTACACGCACAAGGTCCCCGGTTCGATCCCGGGCGGAAACAATTTTACTTTCTTCATGAAATACCTAGATCTTCATTTCGAGAACAGAATAAAACAGAATGGAAGACTATGGACATCAGTCTCCGTAGTGTAGTGATTATCACGTATGCTTTACACGCACAAGGTCCCCGGTTCGATCCCGGGCGGAAACAATTTTACTTTCTTCATGAAATACCTAGATCTTTATTTCGAGAACAGAATAAAACAGAATGGAAGACTGTGGACATCAGTTTCCGTAGTGTAGTGGTTATCACGTGTGCTTAACACGCACAAGGTCCCCGGTTCGATCCCGGGCGGAAACAATTTTACTTTCTTCATGAAATACCTAGATCTTCATTTCGAGAACAGAATAAAACAGAATGGAAGACTATGGACATCAGTTTCCGTAGTGTAGTGATTATCACGTATGCTTTACACGCACAAGGTCCCCGGTTCGATCCCGGGCGGAAACAATTTTACTTTCTTTATGAAATACCTAGATCTTTATTTCGAGAACAGAATAAAACAGAATGGAAGACTATGGACATCAGTTTCCGTAGTGTAGTGGTTATCACGTGTGCTTTACACGCACAAGGTCCCCGGTTCGATCCCGGGCGGAAACAATTTTACTTTCTTCATGAAATACCTAGATCTTCATTTCGAGAACAGAATAAAACAGAATGGAAGACTGTGGACATCAGTTTCCGTAGTGTAGTGGTTATCACGTGTGCTTAACACGCACAAGGTCCCCGGTTCGATCCCGGGCGGAAACAATTTTACTTTCTTCATGAAATACCTAGATCTTTATTTCGAGAACAGAATAAAACAGAATGGAAGACTATGGACATCAGTTTCCGTAGTGTAGTGGTTATCACGTGTGCTTTACACGCACAAGGTCCCCGGTTCGATCCCGGGCGGAAACAATTTTACTTTCTTCATGAAATACCTAGATCTTCATTTCGAGAACAGAATAAAACAGAATGGAAGACTGTGGACATCAGTTTCCGTAGTGTAGTGGTTATCACGTGTGCTTAACACGCACAAGGTCCCCGGTTCGATCCCGGGCGGAAACAATTTTACTTTCTTCATGAAATACCTAGATCTTCATTTCGAGAACAGAATAAAACAGAATGGAAGACTATGGACATCAGTTTCCGTAGTGTAGTGGTTATCACGTGTGCTTAACACGCACAAGGTCCCCGGTTCGATCCCGGGCGGAAACAATTTTACTTTCTTCATGAAACACCTAGATCTTCATTTCGAGAAGAGAATAAAACACAATGGAAGACTTTGGACATCAGTTTCCGTAGTGTAGTGGTTATCACGTGTGCTTAACACGCACAAGGTTCCCGGTTCGATCCCGGCCGGAAACAATTTTACTTTCTTCATGAACTACCTAGATCTTCATTTCGAGAACAGAATAAAACAGAATGGAAGACTATGGACATCAGTTTCCGTAGTGTAGTGGTTATCACGTGTGCTTTACACGCACAAGGTCCCCGGTTCGATCCCGGGCGGAAACAATTTTACTTTCTTCATGAAATACCTAGATCTTCATTTCGAGAACAGAATAAAACAGAATGGAAGACTGTGGACATCAGTTTCCGTAGTGTAGTGGTTATCACGTGTGCTTAACACGCACAAGGTCCCCGGTTCGATCCCGGGCGGAAACAATTTTACTTTCTTCATGAAATACCTAGATCTTCATTTCGAAAACAGAATAGAACAGAATGGAAGACTGTGGACATCAGTTTCTGTAGTGTAGTGGTTATCACGTGTGCTTAACACGCACAAGGTCCCCGGTTCGATCCCGGGCAGAAACAATTTTACTTTCTTCATGAAATACCTAGATCTTCATTTCGAGAACAGAATAAAACAGAATGGAAGACTGTGGACATCAGTTTCCGTAGTGTAGTGGTTATCAGGTGTGCTTAACACGCACAAGGTCCCCGGTTCGATCCCGGGCGGAAACAATTTTACTTTCTTCATGAAATACCTAGATCTTCATTTCGAGAACAGAATAAAACAGAATGGAAGACTATGGACATCAGTTTCCGTAGTGTAGTGGTTATCACGTGTGCTTAACACGCACAAGGTCCCCGGTTCGATCCCGGGCGGAAACAATTTTACTTTCTTCATGAAATACCTAGATCTTCATTTCGAGAACAGAATCAAACAGAATGGAAGTCTATGGACATCAGTTTCCGTAGTGTAGTGGTTATCACGTGTGCTTAACACGCACAAGGTCCCCGGTTCGATCCCGGGCGGAAACAATTTTACTTTCTTCATGAAATACCTAGATCTTCATTTCGAGAACAGAATAAAACAGAATGGAAGACTATGGACATCAGTTTCCGTAGTGTAGTGGTTATCACGTGTGCTTAACACGCACACGGTCCCCGGTTCGATCCCGGGCGGAAACAATTTTACTTTCTTCATGAAATACCTAGATCTTTATTTCGAGAACAGAATAAAACAGAATGGAAGACTATGGACATCAGTTTCCGTAGTGTAGTGGTTATCACGTGTGCTTTACACGCACAAGGTCCCCGGTTCGATCCCGGGCGGAAACAATTTTACTTTCTTCATGAAATACCTAGATCTTCATTTCGAGAACAGAATAAAACAGAATGGAAGACTGTGGACATCAGTTTCCGTAGTGTAGTGGTTATCACGTGTGCTTAACACGCACAAGGTCCCCGGTTCGATCCCGGGCGGAAACAATTTTACTTTCTTCATGAAATACCTAGATCTTCATTTCGAGAACAGAATAAAACAGAATGGAAGACTATGGACATCAGTTTCCGTAGTGTAGTGGTTATCACGTGTGCTTAACACGCACAAGGTCCCCGGTTCGATCCCGGGCGGAAACAATTTTACTTTCTTCATGAAATACCTAGATCTTCATTTCGAGAACAGAATAAAACAGAATGGAAGACTATGGACATCAGTTTCCGTAGTGTAGTGATTATCACGTATGCTTTACACGCACAAGGTCCCCGGTTCGATCCCGGGCGGAAACAATTTTACTTTCTTCATGAAATACCTAGATCTTTATTTCGAGAACAGAATAAAACAGAATGGAAGACTGTGGACATCAGTTTCCGTAGTGTAGTGGTTATCACGTGTGCTTAACACGTACAAGGTCCCCGGTTCGATCCCGGGCGGAAACAATTTTACTTTCTTCATGAAATACCTAGATCTTCATTTCGAGAACAGAATAAAACAGAATGGAAGACTATAGACATCAGTTTCCGTAGTATAGTGATTATCACGTATGCTTTACACGCACAAGGTCCCCGGTTCGATCCCGGGCGGAAACAATTTTACTTTCTTCATGAAATACCTAGATCTTTATTTCGAGAACAGAATAAAACAGAATGGAAGACTATGGACATCAGTTTCCGTAGTGTAGTGGTTATCACGTGTGCTTTACACGCACAAGGTCCCCGGTTCGATCCCGGGAGGAAACAATTTTACTTTCTTCATGAAATACCTAGATCTTCATTTCGAGAACAGAATAAAACAGAATGGAAGACTGTGGACATCAGTTTCCGTAGTGTAGTGGTTATCACGTGTGCTTAACACGCACAAGGTCCCCGGTTCGATCCCGGGCGGAAACAATTTTACTTTCTTCATGAAATACCTAGATCTTTATTTCGAGAACAGAATAAAACAGAATGGAAGACTATGGACATCAGTTTCCGTAGTGTAGTGGTTATCACGTGTGCTTTACACGCACAAGGTCCCCGGTTCGATCCCGGGCGGAAACAATTTTACTTTCTTCATGAAATACCTAGATCTTCATTTCGAGAACAGAATAAAACAGAATGGAAGACTGTGGACAACAGTTTCCGTAGTGTAGTGGTTATCACGTGTACTTAACACGCACAAGGTCCCCGGTTCGATCCCGGGCGGAAACAATTTTACTTTCTTCATGAAATACCTAGATCTTTATTTCGAGAACAGAATAAAACAGAATGGAAGACTATGGACATCAGTTTCCGTAGTGTAGTGGTTATCACGTGTGCTTTACACGCACAAGGTCCCCGGTTCGATCCCGGGCGGAAACAATTTTACTTTCTTCATGAAATACCTAGATCTTCATTTCGAGAACAGAATAAAACAGAATGGAAGACTGTGGACATCAGTTTCCGTAGTGTAGTGGTTATCACGTGTGCTTAACACGCACAAGGTCCCCGGTTCGATCCCGGGCGGAAACAATTTTACTTTCTTCATGAAATACTAAGATCTTTATTTCGAGAACAGAATAAAACAGAATGGAAGACTATGGACATCAGTTTCCGTAGTGTAGTGGTTATCACGTGTGCTTAACACGCACAAGGTCCCCGGTTCGATCCCGGGCGGAAACAATTTTACTTTCTTCATGAAATACCTAGATCTTCATTTCGAGAACAGAATAAAACAGAATGGAAGACTATGGACATCAGTTTCCGTAGTGTAGTGGTTATCACGTGTGCTTAACACGCACAAGGTCCCCGGTTCGATCCCGGGCGGAAACAATTTTACTTTATTCATGAAACACCTAGATCTTCATTTCGAGAAGAGAATAAAACACAATGGAAGACTTTGGACATCAGTTTCCGTAGTGTAGTGGTTATCACGTGTGCTTAACACGCACAAGGTTCCCGGTTCGATCCCGGCCGGAAACAATTTTACTTTCTTCATGAACTACCTAGATCTTCATTTCGAGAACAGAATAAAACAGAATGGAAGACTATGGACATCAGTTTCCTTAGTGTAGTGGTTATCACGTGTGCTTTACACGCACAAGGTCCCCGGTTCGATCCCGGGCGGAAACAATTTTACTTTCTTCATGAAATACCTAGATCTTCATTTCGAGAACAGAATAAAACAGAATGGAAGACTGTGGACATCAGTTTCCGTAGTGTAGTGGTTATCACGTGTGCTTAACACGCACAAGGTCCCCGGTTCGATCCCGGGCGGAAACAATTTTACTTTCTTCATGAAATACTAAGATCTTTATTTCGAGAACAGAATAAAACAGAATGGAAGACTATGGACATCAGTTTCCGTAGTGTAGTGGTTATCACGTGTGCTTAACACGCACAAGGTCCCCGGTTCGATCCCGGGCGGAAACAATTTTACTTTCTTCATGAAATACCTAGATCTTCATTTCGAGAACAGAATAAAACAGAATGGAAGACTATGGACATCAGTTTCCGTAGTGTAGTGGTTATCACGTGTGCTTAACACGCACAAGGTCCCCGGTTCGATCCCGGGCGGAAACAATTTTACTTTATTCATGAAACACCTAGATCTTCATTTCGAGAAGAGAATAAAACACAATGGAAGACTTTGGACATCAGTTTCCGTAGTGTAGTGGTTATCACGTGTGCTTAACACGCACAAGGTTCCCGGTTCGATCCCGGCCGGAAACAATTTTACTTTCTTCATGAACTACCTAGATCTTCATTTCGAGAACAGAATAAAACAGAATGGAAGACTATGGACATCAGTTTCCTTAGTGTAGTGGTTATCACGTGTGCTTTACACGCACAAGGTCCCCGGTTCGATCCCGGGCGGAAACAATTTTACTTTCTTCATGAAATACCTAGATCTTCATTTCGAGAACAGAATAAAACAGAATGGAAGACTGTGGACATCAGTTTCCGTAGTGTAGTGGTTATCACGTGTGCTTAACACGCACAAGGTCCCCGGTTCGATCCCGGGCGGAAACAATTTTACTTTCTTCATGAAATACCTAGATCTTCATTTCGAGAACAGAATAAAACAGAATGGAAGACTGTGGACATCAGTTTCCGTAGTGTAGTGGTTATCACGTGTGCTTAACACGCACAAGGTCCCCGGTTCGATCCCGGGCGGAAACAATTTTACTTTCTTCATGAAATACCTAGATCTTCATTTCGAGAACAGAATAAAACAGAATGGAAGACTATGGACATCAGTTTCCGTAGTGTAGTGGTTATCACGTGTGCTTAACACGCACAAGGTCCCCGGTTCGATCCCGGGCGGAAACAATTTTACTTTCTTCATGAAATACCTAGATCTTCATTTCGAGAACAGAATAAAACAGAATGGAAGACTATGGACATCAGTTTCCGTAGTGTAGTGATTATCACGTATGCTTTACACGCACAAGGTCCCCGGTTCGATCCCGGGCGGAAACAATTTTACTTTCTTCATGAAATACCTAGATCTTTATTTCGAGAACAGAATAAAACAGAATGGAAGACTGTGGACATCAGTTTCCGTAGTGTAGTGGTTATCACGTGTGCTTAACACGTACAAGGTCCCCGGTTCGATCCCGGGCGGAAACAATTTTACTTTCTTCATGAAATACCTAGATATTCATTTCGAGAACAGAATAAAACAGAATGGAAGACTATAGACATCAGTTTCCGTAGTGTAGTGATTATCACGTATGCTTTACACGCACAAGGTCCCCGGTTCGATCCCGGGCGGAAACAATTTTACTTTCTTCATGAAATACCTAGATCTTTATTTCGAGAACAGAATAAAACAGAATGGAAGACTATGGACATCAGTTTCCGTAGTGTAGTGGTTATCACGTGTGCTTTACACGCACAAGGTCCCCGGTTCGATCCCGGGAGGAAACAATTTTACTTTCTTCATGAAATACCTAGATCTTCATTTCGAGAACAGAATAAAACAGAATGGAAGACTGTGGACATCAGTTTCCGTAGTGTAGTGGTTATCACGTGTGCTTAACACGCACAAGGTCCCCGGTTCGATCCCGGGCGGAAACAATTTTACTTTCTTCATGAAATACCTAGATCTTTATTTCGAGAACAGAATAAAACAGAATGGAAGACTATGGACATCAGTTTCCGTAGTGTAGTGGTTATCACGTGTGCTTTACACGCACAAGGTCCCCGGTTCGATCCCGGGCGGAAACAATTTTACTTTCTTCATGAAATACCTAGATCTTCATTTCGAGAACAGAATAAAACAGAATGGAAGACTGTGGACAACAGTTTCCGTAGTGTAGTGGTTATCACGTGTACTTAACACGCACAAGGTCCCCGGTTCGATCCCGGGCGGAAACAATTTTACTTTCTTCATGAAATACCTAGATCTTTATTTCGAGAACAGAATAAAACAGAATGGAAGACTATGGACATCAGTTTCCGTAGTGTAGTGGTTATCACGTGTGCTTTACACGCACAAGGTCCCCGGTTCGATCCCGGGCGGAAACAATTTTACTTTCTTCATGAAATACCTAGATCTTCATTTCGAGAACAGAATAAAACAGAATGGAAGACTGTGGACATCAGTTTCCGTAGTGTAGTGGTTATCACGTGTGCTTAACACGCACAAGGTCCCCGGTTCGATCCCGGGCGGAAACAATTTTACTTTCTTCATGAAATACTAAGATCTTTATTTCGAGAACAGAATAAAACAGAATGGAAGACTATGGACATCAGTTTCCGTAGTGTAGTGGTTATCACGTGTGCTTAACACGCACAAGGTCCCCGGTTCGATCCCGGGCGGAAACAATTTTACTTTCTTCATGAAATACCTAGATCTTCATTTCGAGAACAGAATAAAACAGAATGGAAGACTATGGACATCAGTTTCCGTAGTGTAGTGGTTATCACGTGTGCTTAACACGCACAAGGTCCCCGGTTCGATCCCGGGCGGAAACAATTTTACTTTATTCATGAAACACCTAGATCTTCATTTCGAGAAGAGAATAAAACACAATGGAAGACTTTGGACATCAGTTTCCGTAGTGTAGTGGTTATCACGTGTGCTTAACACGCACAAGGTTCCCGGTTCGATCCCGGCCGGAAACAATTTTACTTTCTTCATGAAATACTAAGATCTTTATTTCGAGAACAGAATAAAACAGAATGGAAGACTATGGACATCAGTTTCCGTAGTGTAGTGGTTATCACGTGTGCTTAACACGCACACGATCCCCGGTTCGATCCCGGGCGGAAACAATTTTACTTTCTTCATGAAATACCTAGATCTTCATTTCGAGAACAGAATAAAACAGAATGGAAGTCTATGGACATCAGTTTCCGTAGTGTAGTGGTTATCACGTGTGCTTAACACGCACACGATCCCCGGTTCGATCCCGGCCGGAAACAATTTTACTTTCTTCATGAAATACTAAGATCTTCATTTCGAGAACAGAATAAAACAGAATGGAAGACTATGGACATCAGTTTCCGTAGTGTAGTGGTTATCACGTGTGCTTAACACGCACACGATCCCCGGTTCGATCCCGGGCGGAAACAATTTTACTTTCTTCATGAAATACCTAGATCTTCATTTCGAGAACAGAATAAAACAGAATGGAAGTCTATGGACATCAGTTTCCGTAGTGTAGTGGTTATCACGTGTGCTTAACACGCACACGATCCCCGGTTCGATCCCGGGCGGAAACAATTTTACGTTATTCATGAAATACCTAGATCTTCATTTCGAGAACAGAATAAAACAGAATGGAAGTCTATGGACATCAGTTTCCGTAGTGTAGTGGTTATCACGTGTGCTTAACACGCACACGATCCCCGGTTCGATCCCGGGCGGAAACAATTTTACTTTCTTCATGAAATACCTAGATCTTCATTTCGAGAACAGAATAAAACAGAATGGAAGTCTATGGACATCAGTTTCCGTAGTGTAGTGGTTATCACGTGTGCTTAACACGCACACGATCCCCGGTTCGATCCCGGGCGGAAACAATTTTACGTTCTTCATGAAATACCTAGATCTTCATTTCGAGAACAGAATAAAACAGAATGGAAGTCTATGGACATCAGTTTCCGTAGTGTAGTGGTTATCACGTGTGCTTAACACGCACACGATCCCCGGTTCGATCCCGGGCGGAAACAATTTTACGTTATTCATGAAATACCTAGATCTTCATTTCGAGAACAGAATAAAACAGAATGGAAGTCTATGGACATCAGTTTCCGTAGTGTAGTGGTTATCACGTGTGCTTAACACGCACACGATCCCCGGTTCGATCCCGGGCGGAAACAATTTTACGTTCTTCATGAAATACCTAGATCTTCATTTCGAGAACAGAATAAAACAGAATGGAAGTCTATGGACATCAGTTTCCGTAGTGTAGTGGTTATCACGTGTGCTTAACACGCACACGATCCCCGGTTCGATCCCGGGCGGAAACAATTTTACGTTATTCATGAAATACCTAGATCTTCATTTCGAGAACAGAATAAAACAGAATGGAAGTCTATGGACATCAGTTTCCGTAGTGTAGTGGTTATCACGTGTGCTTAACACGCACACGATCCCCGGTTCGATCCCGGGCGGAAACAATTTTACGTTCTTCATGAAATACCTAGATCTTCATTTCGAGAACAGAATAAAACAGAATGGAAGTCTATGGACATCAGTTTCCGTAGTGTAGTGGTTATCACGTGTGCTTAACACGCACACGATCCCCGGTTCGATCCCGGGCGGAAACAATTTTACGTTATTCATGAAATACCTAGATCTTCATTTCGAGAACAGAATAAAACAGAATGGAAGTCTATGGACATCAGTTTCCGTAGTGTAGTGGTTATCACGTGTGCTTAACACGCACACGATCCCCGGTTCGATCCCGGGCGGAAACAATTTTACTTTCTTCATGAAATACCTAGATCTTCATTTCGAGAACAGAATAAAACAGAATGGAAGTCTATGGACATCAGTTTCCGTAGTGTAGTGGTTATCACGTGTGCTTAACACGCACACGATCCCCGGTTCGATCCCGGGCGGAAACAATTTTACGTTATTCATGAAATACCTAGATCTTCATTTCGAGAACAGAATAAAACAGAATGGAAGTCTATGGACATCAGTTTCCGTAGTGTAGTGGTTATCACGTGTGCTTAACACGCACACGATCCCCGGTTCGATCCCGGGCGGAAACAATTTTACGTTCTTCATGAAATACCTAGATCTTCATTTCGAGAACAGAATAAAACAGAATGGAAGACTATGGACATCAGTTTCCGTAGTGTAGTGGTTATCACGTGTGCTTAACACGCACACGATCCCCGGTTCGATCCCGGGCGGAAACAATTTTACTTTCTTCATGAAATACCTAGATCTTCATTTCGAGAACAGAATAAAACAGAATGGAAGTCTATGGACATCAGTTTCCGTAGTGTAGTGGTTATCACGTGTGCTTAACACGCACACGATCCCCGGTTCGATCCCGGGCGGAAACAATTTTACTTTGTTCATGAAATACCTAGATCTTCATTTCGAGAACAGAATAAAACAGAATGGAAGTCTATGGACATCAGTTTCCGTAGTGTAGTGGTTATCACGTGTGCTTAACACGCACACGATCCCCGGTTCGATCCCGGGCGGAAACAATTTTACTTTCTTCATGAAATACCTAGATCTTCATTTCGAGAACAGAATAAAACAGAATGGAAGTCTATGGACATCAGTTTCCGTAGTGTAGTGGTTATCACGTGTGCTTAACACGCACACGATCCCCGGTTCGATCCCGGGCGGAAACAATTTTACTTTCTTCATGAAATACCTAGATCTTCATTTCGAGAACAGAATAAAACAGAATGGAAGTCTATGGACATCAGTTTCCGTAGTGTAGTGGTTATCACGTGTGCTTAACACGCACACGATCCCCGGTTCGATCCCGGGCGGAAACAATTTTACGTTATTCATGAAATACCTAGATCTTCATTTCGAGAACAGAATAAAACAGAATGGAAGTCTATGGACATCAGTTTCCGTAGTGTAGTGGTTATCACGTGTGCTTAACACGCACACGATCCCCGGTTCGATCCCGGGCGGAAACAATTTTACGTTCTTCATGAAATACCTAGATCTTCATTTCGAGAACAGAATAAAACAGAATGGAAGTCTATGGACATCAGTTTCCGTAGTGTAGTGGTTATCACGTGTGCTTAACACGCACACGATCCCCGGTTCGATCCCGGGCGGAAACAATTTTACTTTCTTCATGAAATACCTAGATCTTCATTTCGAGAACAGAATAAAACAGAATGGAAGTCTATGGACATCAGTTTCCGTAGTGTAGTGGTTATCACGTGTGCTTAACACGCACACGATCCCCGGTTCGATCCCGGGCGGAAACAATTTTACTTTCTTCATGAAATACCTAGATCTTCATTTCGAGAACAGAATAAAAAAGAATGGAAGTCTAGGGACATCAGTTTCCGTAGTGTAGTGGTTATCACGTGTGCTTAACACGCACACGATCCCCGGTTCGATCCCGGGCGGAAACAATTTTACTTTCTTCATGAAATACCTAGATCTTCATTTCGAGAACAGAATAAAACAGAATGGAAGACTATGGACATCAGTTTCCGTAGTGTAGTGGTTATCACGTGTGCTTAACACGCACACGATCCCCGGTTCGATCCCGGGCGGAAACAATTTTACTTTCTTCATGAAATACCTAGATCTTCATTTCGAGAACAGAATAAAACAGAATGGAAGTCTATGGACATCAGTTTCCGTAGTGTAGTGGTTATCACGTGTGCTTAACACGCACACGATCCCCGGTTCGATCCCGGGCGGAAACAATTTTACTTTCTTCATGAAATACCTAGATCTTCATTTCGAGAACAGAATAAAACAGAATGGAAGTCTATGGACATCAGTTTCCGTAGTGTAGTGGTTATCACGTGTGCTTAACACGCACACGATCCCCGGTTCGATCCCGGGCGGAAACAATTTTACTTTCTTCATGAAATACCTAGATCTTCATTTCGAGAACAGAATAAAACAGAATGGAAGTCTATGGACATCAGTTTCCGTAGTGTAGTGGTTATCACGTGTGCTTAACACGCACACGATCCCCGGTTCGATCCCGGGCGGAAACAATTTTACTTTCTTCATGAAATACCTAGATCTTCATTTCGAGAACAGAATAAAACAGAATGGAAGTCTATGGACATCAGTTTCCGTAGTGTAGTGGTTATCACGTGTGCTTAACACGCACACGATCCCCGGTTCGATCCCGGGCGGAAACAATTTTACTTTCTTCATGAAATACCTAGATCTTCATTTCGAGAACAGAATAAAACAGAATGGAAGTCTATGGACATCAGTTTCCGTAGTGTAGTGGTTATCACGTGTGCTTAACACGCACACGATCCCCGGTTCGATCCCGGGCGGAAACAATTTTACTTTCTTCATGAAATACCTAGATCTTCATTTCGAGAACAGAATAAAACAGAATGGAAGTCTATGGACATCAGTTTCCGTAGTGTAGTGGTTATCACGTGTGCTTAACACGCACACGATCCCCGGTTCGATCCCGGGCGGAAACAATTTTACTTTCTTCATGAAATACCTAGATCTTCATTTCGAGAACAGAATAAAACAGAATGGAAGTCTATGGACATCAGTTTCCGTAGTGTAGTGGTTATCACGTGTGCTTAACACGCACACGATCCCCGGTTCGATCCCGGGCGGAAACAATTTTACTTTCTTCATGAAATACCTAGATCTTCATTTCGAGAACAGAATAAAACAGAATGGAAGTCTATGGACATCAGTTTCCGTAGTGTAGTGGTTATCACGTGTGCTTAACACGCACACGATCCCCGGTTCGATCCCGGGCGGAAACAATTTTACTTTCTTCATGAAATACCTAGATCTTCATTTCGAGAACAGAATAAAACAGAATGGAAGTCTATGGACATCAGTTTCCGTAGTGTAGTGGTTATCACGTGTGCTTAACACGCACACGATCCCCGGTTCGATCCCGGGCGGAAACAATTTTACTTTCTTCATGAAATACCTAGATCTTCATTTCGAGAACAGAATAAAACAGAATGGAAGTCTATGGACATCAGTTTCCGTAGTGTAGTGGTTATCACGTGTGCTTAACACGCACACGATCCCCGGTTCGATCCCGGGCGGAAACAATTTTACTTTCTTCATGAAATACCTAGATCTTCATTTCGAGAACAGAATAAAACAGAATGGAAGTCTATGGACATCAGTTTCCGTAGTGTAGTGGTTATCACGTGTGCTTAACACGCACACGATCCCCGGTTCGATCCCGGGCGGAAACAATTTTACTTTCTTCATGAAATACCTAGATCTTCATTTCGAGAACAGAATAAAACAGAATGGAAGTCTATGGACATCAGTTTCCGTAGTGTAGTGGTTATCACGTGTGCTTAACACGCACACGATCCCCGGTTCGATCCCGGGCGGAAACAATTTTACTTTCTTCATGAAATACCTAGATCTTCATTTCGAGAACAGAATAAAACAGAATGGAAGTCTATGGACATCAGTTTCCGTAGTGTAGTGGTTATCACGTGTGCTTAACACGCACACGATCCCCGGTTCGATCCCGGGCGGAAACAATTTTACGTTATTCATGAAATACCTAGATCTTCATTTCGAGAACAGAATAAAACAGAATGGAAGTCTATGGACATCAGTTTCCGTAGTGTAGTGGTTATCACGTGTGCTTAACACGCACACGATCCCCGGTTCGATCCCGGGCGGAAACAATTTTACTTTCTTCATGAAATACCTAGATCTTCATTTCGAGAACAGAATAAAACAGAATGGAAGTCTATGGACATCAGTTTCCGTAGTGTAGTGGTTATCACGTGTGCTTAACACGCACACGATCCCCGGTTCGATCCCGGGCGGAAACAATTTTACGTTATTCATGAAATACCTAGATCTTCATTTCGAGAACAGAATAAAACAGAATGGAAGTCTATGGACATCAGTTTCCGTAGTGTAGTGGTTATCACGTGTGCTTAACACGCACACGATCCCCGGTTCGATCCCGGGCGGAAACAATTTTACTTTCTTCATGAAATACCTAGATCTTCATTTCGAGAACAGAATAAAACAGAATGGAAGTCTATGGACATCAGTTTCCGTAGTGTAGTGGTTATCACGTGTGCTTAACACGCACACGATCCCCGGTTCGATCCCGGGCGGAAACAATTTTACGTTATTCATGAAATACCTAGATCTTCATTTCGAGAACAGAATAAAACAGAATGGAAATCTATGGACATCAGTTTCCGTAGTGTAGTGGTTATCACGTGTGCTTAACACGCACACGATCCCCGGTTCGATCCCGGGCGGAAACAATTTTACGTTATTCATGAAATACCTAGATCTTCATTTCGAGAACAGAATAAAACAGAATGGAAGTCTATGGACATCAGTTTCCGTAGTGTAGTGGTTATTACGTGTGCTTAACACGCACACGATCCCCGGTTCGATCCCGGGCGGAAACAATTTTACTTTCTTCATGAAATACCTAGATCTTCATTTCGAGAACAGAATAAAACAGAATGGAAGTCTATGGACATCAGTTTCCGTAGTGTAGTGGTTATCACGTGTGCTTAACACGCACACGATCCCCGGTTCGATCCCGGGCGGAAACAATTTTACTTTCTTCATGAAATACCTAGATCTTCATTTCGAGAACAGAATAAAACAGAATGGAAGTCTATGGACATCAGTTTCCGTAGTGTAGTGGTTATCACGTGTGCTTAACACGCACACGATCCCCGGTTCGATCCCGGGCGGAAACAATTTTACTTTCTTCATGAAATACCTAGATCTTCATTTCGAGAACAGAATAAAACAGAATGGAAGTCTATGGACATCAGTTTCCGTAGTGTAGTGGTTATCACGTGTGCTTAACACGCACACGATCCCCGGTTCGATCCCGGGCGGAAACAATTTTACGTTATTCATGAAATACCTAGATCTTCATTTCGAGAACAGAATAAAACAGAATGGAAGTCTATGGACATCAGTTTCCGTAGTGTAGTGGTTATCACGTGTGCTTAACACGCACACGATCCCCGGTTCGATCCCGGGCGGAAACAATTTTACTTTCTTCATGAAATACCTAGATCTTCATTTCGAGAACAGAATAAAACAGAATGGAAGTCTATGGACATCAGTTTCCGTAGTGTAGTGGTTATCACGTGTGCTTAACACGCACACGATCCCCGGTTCGATCCCGGGCGGAAACAATTTTACGTTATTCATGAAATACCTAGATCTTCATTTCGAGAACAGAATAAAACAGAATGGAAGTCTATGGACATCAGTTTCCGTAGTGTAGTGGTTATCACGTGTGCTTAACACGCACACGATCCCCGGTTCGATCCCGGGCGGAAACAATTTTACTTTCTTCATGAAATACCTAGATCTTCATTTCGAGAACAGAATAAAACAGAATGGAAGTCTATGGACATCAGTTTCCGTAGTGTAGTGGTTATCACGTGTGCTTAACACGCACACGATCCCCGGTTCGATCCCGGGCGGAAACAATTTTACTTTCTTCATGAAATACCTAGATCTTCATTTCGAGAACAGAATAAAACAGAATGGAAGTCTATGGACATCAGTTTCCGTAGTGTAGTGGTTATCACGTGTGCTTAACACGCACACGATCCCCGGTTCGATCCCGGGCGGAAACAATTTTACTTTCTTCATGAAATACCTAGATCTTCATTTCGAGAACAGAATAAAACAGAATGGAAGTCTATGGACATCAGTTTCCGTAGTGTAGTGGTTATCACGTGTGCTTAACACGCACACGATCCCCGGTTCGATCCCGGGCGGAAACAATTTTACTTTCTTCATGAAATACCTAGATCTTCATTTCGAGAACAGAATAAAACAGAATGGAAGTCTATGGACATCAGTTTCCGTAGTGTAGTGGTTATCACGTGTGCTTAACACGCACACGATCCCCGGTTCGATCCCGGGCGGAAACAATTTTACTTTCTTCATGAAATACCTAGATCTTCATTTCGAGAACAGAATAAAACAGAATGGAAGTCTATGGACATCAGTTTCCGTAGTGTAGTGGTTATCACGTGTGCTTAACACGCACACGATCCCCGGTTCGATCCCGGGCGGAAACAATTTTACGTTATTCATGAAATACCTAGATCTTCATTTCGAGAACAGAATAAAACAGAATGGAAGTCTATGGACATCAGTTTCCGTAGTGTAGTGGTTATCACGTGTGCTTAACACGCACACGATCCCCGGTTCGATCCCGGGCGGAAACAATTTTACGTTCTTCATGAAATACCTAGATCTTCATTTCGAGAACAGAATAAAACAGAATGGAAGTCTATGGACATCAGTTTCCGTAGTGTAGTGGTTATCACGTGTGCTTAACACGCACACGATCCCCGGTTCGATCCCGGGCGGAAACAATTTTACTTTCTTCATGAAATACCTAGATCTTCATTTCGAGAACAGAATAAAACAGAATGGAAGTCTATGGACATCAGTTTCCGTAGTGTAGTGGTTATCACGTGTGCTTAACACGCACACGATCCCCGGATCGATCCCGGGCGGAAACAATTTTACTTTCTTCATGAAATACCTAGATCTTCATTTCGAGAACAGAATAAAACAGAATGGAAGTCTATGGACATCAGTTTCCGTAGTGTAGTGGTTATCACGTGTGCTTAACACGCACACGATCCCCGGTTCGATCCCGGGCGGAAACAATTTTACGTTCTTCATGAAATACCTAGATCTTCATTTCGAGAACAGAATAAAACAGAATGGAAGACTATGGACATCAGTTTCCGTAGTGTAGTGGTTATCACGTGTGCTTAACACGCACACGATCCCCGGTTCGATCCCGGGCGGAAACAATTTTACTTTCTTCATGAAATACCTAGATCTTCATTTCGAGAACAGAATAAAACAGAATGGAAGTCTATGGACATCAGTTTCCGTAGTGTAGTGGTTATCACGTGTGCTTAACACGCACAAGGTCCCCGGTTCGATCCCGGGCGGAAACAATTTTACTTTCTTCATGAAATACCTAGATCTTTATTTCGAGAACAGAATAAAACAGAATGGAAGTCTATGGACATCAGTTTCCGTAGTGTAGTGGTTATCACGTGTGCTTAACACGCACACGATCCCCGGTTCGATCCCGGGCGGAAACAATTTTACTTTCTTCATGAAATACCTAGATCTTCGTTTCGAGAACAGAATAAAACAGAATGGAAGTCTATGGACATCAGTTTCCGTAGTGTAGTAGTTATCACGTGTGCTTAACACGCACACGATCCCCGGTTCGATCCCGGGCGGAAACAATTTTACGTTCTTCATGAAATACCTAGATCTTCATTTCGAGAACAGAATAAAACAGAATGGAAGACTATGGACATCAGTTTCCGTAGTGTAGTGGTTATCACGTGTGCTTAACACGCACACGATCCCCGGTTCGATCCCGGGCGGAAACAATTTTACGTTCTTCATGAAATACCTAGATCTTCATTTCGAGAACAGAATAAAACAGAATGGAAGTCTATGGACATCAGTTTCCGTAGTGTAGTGGTTATCACGTGTGCTTAACACGCACACGATCCCCGGTTCGATCCCGGGCGGAAACAATTTTACTTTCTTCATGAAATACCTAGATCTTCATTTCGAGAACAGAATAAAACAGAATGGAAGTCTATGGACATCAGTTTCCGTAGTGTAGTGGTTATCACGTGTGCTTAACACGCACACGATCCCCGGTTCGATCCCGGGCGGAAACAATTTTACGTTCTTCATGAAATACCTAGATCTTCATTTCGAGAACAGAATAAAACAGAATGGAAGACTATGGACATCAGTTTCCGTAGTGTAGTGGTTATCACGTGTGCTTAACACGCACAAGGTCCCCGGTTCGATCCCGGGCGGAAACAATTTTACTTTCTTCATGAAATACCTAGATCTTTATTTCGAGAACAGAATAAAACAGAATGGAAGTCTATGGACATCAGTTTCCGTAGTGTAGTGGTTATCACGTGTGCTTAACACGCACACGATCCCCGGTTCGATCCCGGGCGGAAACAATTTTACTTTCTTCATGAAATACCTAGATCTTCATTTCGAGAACAGAATAAAACAGAATGGAAGTCTATGGACATCAGTTTCCGTAGTGTAGTGGTTATCACGTGTGCTTAACACGCACACGATCCCCGGTTCGATCCCGGGCGGAAACAATTTTACGTTCTTCATGAAATACCTAGATCTTCATTTCGAGAACAGAATAAAACAGAATGGAAGACTATGGACATCAGTTTCCGTAGTGTAGTGGTTATCACGTGTGCTTAACACGCACACGATCCCCGGTTCGATCCCGGGCGGAAACAATTTTACTTTCTTCATGAAATACCTAGATCTTCATTTCGAGAACAGAATAAAACAGAATGGAAGTCTATGGACATCAGTTTCCGTAGTGTAGTGGTTATCACGTGTGCTTAACACGCACAAGGTCCCCGGTTCGATCCCGGGCGGAAACAATTTTACTTTCTTCATGAAATACCTAGATCTTTATTTCGAGAACAGAATAAAACAGAATGGAAGTCTATGGACATCAGTTTCCGTAGTGTAGTGGTTATCACGTGTGCTTAACACGCACACGATCCCCGGTTCGATCCCGGGCGGAAACAATTTTACTTTCTTCATGAAATACCTAGATCTTCATTTCGAGAACAGAATAAAACAGAATGGAAGTCTATGGACATCAGTTTCCGTAGTGTAGTGGTTATCACGTGTGCTTAACACGCACACGATCCCCGGTTCGATCCCGGGCGGAAACAATTTTACGTTCTTCATGAAATACCTAGATCTTCATTTCGAGAACAGAATAAAACAGAATGGAAGACTATGGACATCAGTTTCCGTAGTGTAGTGGTTATCACGTGTGCTTAACACGCACACGATCCCCGGTTCGATCCCGAGCGGAAACAATTTTACGTTCTTCATGAAATACCTAGATCTTCATTTCGAGAACAGAATAAAACAGAATGGAAGACTATGGACATCAGTTTCCGTAGTGTAGTGGTTATCACGTGTGCTTAACACGCACACGATCCCCGGTTCGATCCCGGGCGGAAACAATTTTACTTTCTTCATGAAATACCTAGATCTTCATTTCGAGAACAGAATAAAACAGAATGGAAGACTATGGACATCAGTTTCCGTAGTGTAGTGGTTATCACGTGTGCTTAACACGCACACGATCCCCGGTTCGATCCCGGGCGGAAACAATTTTACTTTCTTCATGAAATACCTAGATCTTCATTTCGAGAAGAGAATAAAACAGAATGGAAGACTATGGACATCAGTTTCCGTAGTGTAGTGGTTATCACGTGTGCTTAACACGCACACGATCCCCGGTTCGATCCCGGGCGGAAACAATTTTACGTTCTTCATGAAATACCTAGATCTTCATTTCGAGAACAGAATAAAACAGAATGGAAGTCTATGGACATCAGTTTCCGTAGTGTAGTGGTTATCACGTGTGCTTAACACGCACAAGGTCCCCGGTTCGATCCCGGGCGGAAACAATTTTACTTTCTTCATGAAATACCTAGATCTTCATTTCGAGAACAGAATAAAACAGAATGGAAGACTGTGGACATCAGTTTCCGTAGTGTAGTGGTTATCACGTGTGCTTAACACGCACAAGGTCCCCGGTTCGATCCCGGGCGGAAACAATTTTACTTTCTTCATGAAATACCTAGATCTTTATTTCGAGAACAGAATAAAACAGAATGGAAGACTATGGACATCAGTTTCCGTAGTGTAGTGGTTATCACGTGTGCTTTACACGCACAAGGTCCCCGGTTCGATCCCGGGCGGAAACAATTTTACTTTCTTCATGAAATACCTAGATCTTCATTTCGAGAACAGAATAAAACAGAATGGAAGACTGTGGACATCAGTTTCCGTAGTGTAGTGGTTATCACGTGTGCTTAACACGCACAAGGTCCCCGGTTCGATCCCGGGCGGAAACAATTTTACTTTCTTCATGAAATACCTAGATCTTTATTTCGAGAACAGAATAAAACAGAATGGAAGACTATGGACATCAGTTTCCGTAGTGTAGTGGTTATCACGTGTGCTTTACACGCACAAGGTCCCCGGTTCGATCCCGGGCGGAAACAATTTTACTTTCTTCATGAAATACCTAGATCTTCATTTCGAGAAAAGAATAAAACAGAATGGAAGACTGTGGACATCAGTTTCCGTAGTGTAGTAGTTATCACGTGTGCTTAACACGCACAAGGTCCCCGGTTCGATCCCGGGCGGAAACAATTTTACTTTCTTCATGAAATACTAAGATCTTTATTTCGAGAACAGAATAAAACAGAATGGAAAACTATGGACATCAGTTTCCGTAGTGTAGTGGTTATCACGTGTGCTTAACACGCACAAGGTCCCCGGTTCGATCCCGGGCGGAAACAATTTTACTTTCTTCATGAAATACCTAGATCTTCATTTCGAGAACAGAATAAAACAGAATGGAAGACTATGGACATCAGTTTCCGTAGTGTAGTGGTTATCACGTGTGCTTAACACGCACAAGGTCCCCGGTTCGATCCCGGGCGGAAACAATTTTACTTTCTTCATGAAACACCTAGATCTTCATTTCGAGAACAGAATAAAACACAATGGAAGACTTTGGACATCAGTTTCCGTAGTGTAGTGGTTATCACGTGTGCTTAACACGCACAAGGTCCCCGGTTCGATCCCGGGCGGAAACAATTTTACTTTCTTCATGAAATACCTAGATCTTCATTTCGAGAACAGAATAAAACAGAATGGAAAACTGTGGACATCAGTTTCCGTAGTGTAGTGGTTATCACGTGTGCTTAACACGCACAAGGTCCCCGGTTCGATCCCGGGCGGAAACAATTTTACTTTCTTCATGAAATACCTAGATCTTCATTTCGAAAACAGAATAGAACAGAATGGAAGACTGTGGACATCAGTTTCCGTAGTGTAGTGGTTATCACGTGTGCTTAACACGCACAAGGTCCCCGGTTCGATCCCGGGCGGAAACAATTTTACTTTCTTCATGAAATACCTAGATCTTCATTTCGAGAACAGAATAAAACAGAATGGAAGACTGTGGACATCAGTTTCCGTAGTGTAGTGGTTATCACGTGTGCTTAACACGCACAAGGTCCCTGGTTCGATCCCGGGCGGAAACAATTTTACTTTCTTCATGAAATACCTAGATCTTCATTTCGAGAACAGAATAAAACAGAATGGAAGACTGTGGACATCAGTTTCCGTAGTGTATTGGTTATCACGTGTGCTTAACACGCACAAGGTCCCCGGTTCGATCCCGGGCGGAAACAATTTTACTTTCTTCATGAAATACCTAGATCTTCATTTCGAGAACAGAATAAAACAGAATGGAAGACTATGGACATCAGTTTCCGTAGTGTAGTGGTTATCACGTGTGCTTAACACGCACACGGTCCCCGGTTCGATCCCGGGCGGAAACAATTTTACTTTCTTCATGAAATACCTAGATCTTTATTTCGAGAACAGAATAAAACAGAATGGAAGACTATGGACATCAGTTTCCGTAGTGTAGTGGTTATCACGTGTGCTTTACACGCACAAGGTCCCCGGTTCGATCCCGGGCGGAAACAATTTTACTTTCTTCATGAAATACCTAGATCTTCATTTCGAGAACAGAATAAAACAGAATGGAAGACTGTGGACATCAGTTTCCGTAGTGTATTGGTTATCACGTGTGCTTAACACGCACAAGGTCCCCGGTTCGATCCCGGGCGGAAACAATTTTACTTTCTTCATGAAATACCTAGATCTTTATTTCGAGAACAGAATAAAACAGAATGGAAGACTATGGACATCAGTTTCCGTAGTGTAGTGGTTATCACGTGTGCTTTACACGCACAAGGTCCCCGGTTCGATCCTGGGCGGAAACAATTTTATTTTCTTCATGAAATACCTAGATCTTCATTTCGAGAACAGAATAAAACAGAATGGAAGACTGTGGACATCAGTTTCCGTAGTGTAGTAGTTATCACGTGTGCTTAACACGCACAAGGTCCCCGGTTCGAACCCGGGCGGAAACAATTTTACTTTCTTCATGAAATACTAAGATCTTTATTTCGAGAACAGAATAAAACAGAATGGAAGACTATGGACATCAGTTTCCGTAGTGTAGTGGTTATCACGTGTGCTTAACACGCACAAGGTCCCCGGTTCGATCCCGGGCGGAAACAATTTTACTTTCTTCATGAAATACCTAGATCTTCATTTCGAGAACAGAATAAAACAGAATGGAAGACTATGGACATCAGTTTCCGTAGTGTAGTGGTTATCACGTGTGCTTAACACGCACAAGGTCCCCGGTTCGATCCCGGGCGGAAACAATTTTACTTTCTTCATGAAACACCTAGATCTTCATTTCGAGAACAGAATAAAACACAATGGAAGACTGTGGACATCAGTTTCCGTAGTGTAGTGGTTATCACGTGTGCTTAACACGCACAAGGTCCCCGGTTCGATCCCGGGCGGAAACAATTTTACTTTCTTCATGAAATACCTAGATCTTCATTTCGAGAACAGAATAAAACAGAATGGAAGACTGTGGACATCAGTTTTCGTAGTGTAGTGGTTATCACGTGTGCTTAACACGCACAAGGTCCCCGGTTCGATCCCGGGCGGAAACAATTTTACTTTCTTCATGAAATACCTAGATCTTCATTTCGAGAACAGAATAAAACAGAATGGAAGACTATGGACATCAGTTTCCGTAGTGTAGTGGTTATCACGTGTGCTTAACACGCACAAGGTCCCCGGTTCGATCCCGGGCGGAAACAATTTTACTTTCTTCATGAAATACCTAGATCTTCATTTCGAGAACAGAATAAAACAGAATGGAAGACTATGGACATCAGTTTCCGTAGTGTAGTGGTTATCACGTGTGCTTAACACGCACACGGTCCCCGGTTCGATCCCGGGCGGAAACAATTTTACTTTCTTCATGAAATACCTAGATCTTTATTTCGAGAACAGAATAAAACAGAATGGAAGACTATGGACATCAGTTTCCGTAGTGTAGTGGTTATCACGTGTGCTTTACACGCACAAGGTCCCCGGTTCGATCCCGGGCGGAAACAATTTTACTTTCTTCATGAAATACTTAGATCTTCATTTCGAGAACAGAATAAAACAGAATGGAAGACTGTGGACATCAGTTTCCGTAGTGTAGTGGTTATCACGTGTGCTTAACACGCACAAGGTCCCCGGTTCGATCCCGGGCGGAAACAATTTTACTTTCTTCATGAAATACCTAGATCTTCATTTCGAGAACAGAATAAAACACAATGGAAGACTTTGGACATCAGTTTCCGTAGTGTAGTGGTTATCACGTGTGCTTAACACGCACAAGGTCCCCGGTTCGATCCCGGGCGGAAACAATTTTACTTTCTTCATGAAATACCTAGATCTTCATTTCGAGAACAGAATAAAACAGAATGGAAGACTGTGGACATCAGTTTCCGTAGTGTAGTGGTTATCACGTGTGCTTAACACGCACAAGGTCCCCGGTTCGATCCCGGGCGGAAACAATTTTACTTTCTTCACGAAATACCTAGATCTTCATTTCGAAAACAGAATAAAACAGAATGGAAGACTGTGGACATCAGTTTCCGTAGTGTAGTGGTTATCACGTGTGCTTTACACGCACAAGGTCCCCGGTTCGATCCCGGGCGGAAACAATTTTACTTTCTTCATTAATTGCCTAGATCTTCAATTCGAGAACAGAATAAAACAGAATGGAAGACTACGGACATCAGTTTCCGTAGTGTAGTGGTTATCACGTGTGCTTAACACGCACAAGGTCCCCGGTTCGATCCCGGGCGGAAACAATTTTACTTTCTTCATGAAATACCTAGATCTTCATTTCGAGAACAGAATAAAACAGAATGGAAGACTATGGACATCAGTTTCCGTAGTGTAGTGGTTATCACGTGTGCTTAACACGCACAAGGTCCCCGGTTCGATCCCGGGCGGAAACAATTTTACTTTCTTCATGAAATACCTAGATCTTCATTTCGAGAACAGAATAAAACAGGATGGAAGTCTATGGACATCAGTTTCCGTAGTGTAGTGGTTATCACGTGTGCTTAACACGCACAAGGTCCCCGGTTCGATCCCGGGCGGAAACAATTTTACTTTCTTCATGAAATACCTAGATCTTCATTTCGAGAACAGAATAAAACAGAATGGAAGACTATGGACATCAGTTTCCGTAGTGTAGTGGTTATCACGTGTGCTTAACACGCACAAGGTCCCCGGTTCGATCCCGGGCGGAAGCAATTTTACTTTCTTCATGAAATACCTAGATCTTTATTTCGAGAACAGAATAAAACAGAATGGAAGACTATGGACATCAGTTTCCGTAGTGTAGTAGTTATCACGTGTGCTTTACACGCACAAGGTCCCCGGTTCGATCCCGGGCGGAAACAATTTTACTTTCTTTATGAAATACCTAGATCTTTATTTCGAGAACAGAATAAAACAGAATGGAAGACTATGAAAATCAGTTTCCGTAGTGTAGTGGTTATCACGTGTGCTTTACACGCACAAGGTCCCCGGTTCGATCCCGGGCGGAAACAATTTTACTTTCTTCATGAAATACCTAGATCTTTATTTTGAGAACAGAATAAAACAGAATGGAAGACTATGAAAATCAGTTTCCGTAGTGTAGTAGTTATCACGTGTGCTTAACACGCACAAGGTCCCCGGTTCGATCCCGGGCGGAAACAATTTTACTTTCTTCATGAAATACCTAGATCTTTATTTCGAGAACAGAATAAAACAGAATGGAAGACTATGAAAATCAGTTTCCGTAGTGTAGTGGTTATCACGTGTGCTTTACACGCACAAGGTCCCCGGTTCGATCCCGGGCGGAAACAATTTTACTTTCTTTATGAAATACCTAGATCTTCATTTCGAGAACAGAATATAACAGAATGGAAGACTATGTACATCAGTTTCCGTAGTGTAGTGGTTATCACGTGTGCTTCACACGCACAAGGTCCCCGGTTCGATACCGGGCGGAAACAATTTTACTTTCTTCATAAATTACCTAGATCTTCATTTCGAGAACAGAATAAAACAGAAAGGAAGACTATGGACATCAGTTTCCGTAGTGTAGTGGTAATCACGTGTGCTTTACACGCACAAGGTCCCTGGTTCGATCCCGGGCGGAAACAATTTTTCTTTCTTCATGAAATACCTAGATCTTCATTTCGAGAACAGAATAAAACAGAATGGAAGACTATGGACATCAGTTTCCGTAGTGTAGTGGTTATCACGTGTGCTTAACACGCACACGGTCCCCGGTTCGATCCCGGGCGGAAACAATTTTACTTTCTTCATGAAATACCTAGATCTTTATTTCGAGAACAGAATAAAACAGAATGGAAGACTATGGACATCAGTTTCCGTAGTGTAGTGGTTATCACGTGTGCTTTACACGCACAAGGTCCCCGGTTCGATCCCGGGCGGAAACAATTTTACTTTCTTCATGAAATACTTAGATCTTCATTTCGAGAACAGAATAAAACAGAATGGAAGACTGTGGACATCAGTTTCCGTAGTGTAGTGGTTATCACGTGTGCTTAACACGCACAAGGTCCCCGGTTCGATCCCGGGCGGAAACAATTTTACTTTCTTCATGAAATACCTAGATCTTCATTTCGAGAACAGAATAAAACACAATGGAAGACTTTGGACATCAGTTTCCGTAGTGTAGTGGTTATCACGTGTGCTTAACACGCACAAGGTCCCCGGTTCGATCCCGGGCGGAAACAATTTTACTTTCTTCATGAAATACCTAGATCTTCATTTCGAGAACAGAATAAAACAGAATGGAAGACTGTGGACATCAGTTTCCTTAGTGTAGTGGTTATCACGTGTGCTTAACACGCACAAGGTCCCCGGTTCGATCCCGGGCGGAAACAATTTTACTTTCTTCACGAAATACCTAGATCTTCATTTCGAAAACAGAATAAAACAGAATGGAAGACTGTGGACATCAGTTTCCGTAGTGTAGTGGTTATCACGTGTGCTTTACACGCACAAGGTCCCCGGTTCGATCCCGGGCGGAAACAATTTTACTTTCTTCATTAATTGCCTAGATCTTCAATTCGAGAACAGAATAAAACAGAATGGAAGACTACGGACATCAGTTTCCGTAGTGTAGTGGTTATCACGTGTGCTTAACACGCACAAGGTCCCCGGTTCGATCCCGGGCGGAAACAATTTTACTTTCTTCATGAAATACCTAGATCTTCATTTCGAGAACAGAATAAAACAGAATGGAAGACTATGGACATCAGTTTCCGTAGTGTAGTGATTATCACGTGTGCTTAACACGCACAAGGTCCCCGGTTCGATCCCGGGCGGAAACAATTTTACTTTCTTCATGAAATACCTAGATCTTCATTTCGAGAACAGAATAAAACAGAATGGAAGTCTATGGACATCAGTTTCCGTAGTGTAGTGGTTATCACGTGTGCTTAACACGCACAAGGTCCCCGGTTCGATCCCGGGCGGAAACAATTTTACTTTCTTCATGAAATACCTAGATCTTCATTTCGAGAACAGAATAAAACAGAATGGAAGACTATGGACATCAGTTTCCGTAGTGTAGTGGTTATCACGTGTGCTTAACACGCACAAGGTCCCCGGTTCGATCCCGGGCGGAAGCAATTTTACTTTCTTCATGAAATACCTAGATCTTTATTTCGAGAACAGAATAAAACAGAATGGAAGACTATGGACATCAGTTTCCGTAGTGTAGTAGTTATCACGTGTGCTTTACACGCACAAGGTCCCCGGTTCGATCCCGGGCGGAAACAATTTTACTTTCTTTATGAAATACCTAGATCTTTATTTCGAGAACAGAATAAAACAGAATGGAAGACTATGAAAATCAGTTTCCGTAGTGTAGTGGTTATCACGTGTGCTTTACACGCACAAGGTCCCCGGTTCGATCCCGGGCGGAAACAATTTTACTTTCTTCATGAAATACCTAGATCTTTATTTTGAGAACAGAATAAAACAGAATGGAAGACTATGAAAATCAGTTTCCGTAGTGTAGTAGTTATCACGTGTGCTTAACACGCACAAGGTCCCCGGTTCGATCCCGGGCGGAAACAATTTTACTTTCTTCATGAAATACCTAGATCTTTATTTCGAGAACAGAATAAAACAGAATGGAAGACTATGAAAATCAGTTTCCGTAGTGTAGTGGTTATCACGTGTGCTTTACACGCACAAGGTCCCCGGTTCGATCCCGGGCGGAAACAATTTTACTTTCTTTATGAAATACCTAGATCTTCATTTCGAGAACAGAATATAACAGAATGGAAGACTATGTACATCAGTTTCCGTAGTGTAGTGGTTATCACGTGTGCTTCACACGCACAAGGTCCCCGGTTCGATACCGGGCGGAAACAATTTTACTTTCTTCATAAATTACCTAGATCTTCATTTCGAGAACAGAATAAAACAGAAAGGAAGACTATGGACATCAGTTTCCGTAGTGTAGTGGTAATCACGTGTGCTTTACACGCACAAGGTCCCTGGTTCGATCCCGGGCGGAAACAATTTTTCTTTCTTCATGAAATACCTAGATCTTCATTTCGGGAACAGAATAAAACAGAATAAAAGTCTATGGAAATCAGTTTCCGTAGTGTAGTGGTTATCACGTGTGCTTAACACGCACAAGGTCCCCGGTTCAATCCCGGGCGGAAACAATTTGACTCTCTTCATTAAATAGCTAGATCTTCATTTTGAGAACAGAATAAAACAGAATGGAAGACTATGGACATCAGTTTCCGTAGTGTAGTGATTATCACGTGTGCTTAACACGCACAAAGTCCCCGGTTCGATCCCGGGCGAAAAGAATTTTACGTTCTTCATGAAATACCTAGATCTTCATTTTCAGAACAGAATAAAAGAGAAAGGAAAACTAGGAATATCAGTTTCTGTAGTGTAGTGGCTATCACTTGTGCTTAACACGCACAAGGTCAACGGTTTGTTCCCGGGCGGAAACAATTTTACGGTCTTCATTTTTTATCTAGATCTTTATTTCGAGAACAGAATAAAACAGAACGGAAGACTATGAACATCAGTCTCAGTAGTGTAGTGTTTATCACGTGTGCTTTACACGCCCAAGCCCCCGATTCTGTTTTGGGCGGAATCAATTTGTAAGTTCTATTCTGAATCTATAGATGCTTCATTATACTATTCAAGAAATGTAAATAAAATATATCTTAAGCATTTTTGTAATACAGTGATTTTTTTTGAGGGGTTATTTAGAAATAACATTTCGAACTTTTGTTACTCGTTGCATACATGAACCGTTGAACTTTTTTTATTGAGAATGAGTAAAGTATTATGTCAATATTTAATATAATTATCTTTAGTAGATAAGATAAAAATTCACCATTCCTGGCCTCGGCATATTTTACAGTGTATGCAGCATTTGAAATTTTTCAGTGCATCCCACTTTCAAAAAATGTTTTTATCACGAATACTCGTTGAATGAGTGGCAAACTTACCATTGTCTATAATGATTTTATTAGAAAGTAGAACCCTTCAGGTGCATACAATAAAAAAGAAAAAGAGAAACAAACGTCTCGTAATAAAAATAATAATAATTCTATTGGACGCCTTTCCGTTTTTAGGAGAAACTACAAAAGTTGCAATAACTTTTGAACCATCAACAATTGCATTACAATATATATATAGTTATTTTGATTGGAAATTATCTCCTCTATCACCCCATTTAGTTTGATCGTCGACTTCTGGGACACCCTGTATATTGTTTAAGTTATAATAACGTTAAATGTCAATAAATCATATTTAACTGTTAAAATCTTCAAATGAGGATACTTTCGATTGATCAATTATAACCAAAATCTAATCACTTGTTCTTCTGGATGTAAACTTAAGGAATACGAAAAAATTATAATTTTTGGAATTGTGGTATTGAAGTTATACGATCCGAAACTTTCGTCACACACACACACACACACACACACACACACATACACACACACGCAGACACATACATACAGACATCATCGTAAAAATGGTAAAATCGTATTATAGGGACCCTAAAGCATGCTTATTCACTAAAAACTCATCATTGAATATCTTGACCAAAGACAATACTTTCCTTACGAAAAGGTGACGTAAGGTAAAAAATGTCACTTGGAACACTGTTAATTAGTAAATTAATTTTCTATAATATAGGCAAATTAATATTACGTAGCAGTAAATAGTACGGCGAAAAAATAAAATATTTACGATGATATCTGCATTTGTATGTCTGTGTGTGTGTGTGTGTGATTCCAAAAATTACAATTTTTACGTATTCCTCTTCCTTACATCCATATGCAGACTTGATTAGATTTTGGTTATAATTGGCCAACCGGAAGTACCCTCATTGGAAGGTTTTAATAGTTTTACTTGAAAAAACGCTATTAAATGTCAGTTTTTCACATTTAAAGTTATTATAAATATTAAAGAATAATTTATTCTCTATTCGAATTGACTATATTTTATACTTGATATTCAATGGATATAGAGTTAAAAAATTATAAAGGAATTCAATATCATAAAGCAGCCAGCTATGCTATAACTATAGAAACAGCTACTATATTAAGAAATTTTTAAATGAAAGATGTCAGTGTCAAGTGCAATTGCCGTAGAATTTGTGTGTTATAATTTTACTGGAGAATCATTTGCTAGAATCTTTCTGTATGGAATTTGTGCAAAATACATAGAACTGACGGAAGCTAATGTACTGGAAATGTAGAATCATTTGCAAAAAACTTTCTTTGTGGAATTTGTACAAAATACATAGAATTGACGGAAGGTAATGTGCTGGCTACATCAGATTTTTTTTTATTAGAGTTCCAAGTTAGTTTGTGTTTGTAAAATTAACATTCATACTACATATTAATTTCTAAAAATATACAAATTGTAAAAATAACTATAGCTTTTATTCCAGAGAACATTTTATAAATCAGTGACTCGAGTGATTATGTAGAAGAGCATATTCCCGAGAATTTCAATTGTCAAAGTGGAAGGCACAATAAATAGTAAAGTTTTCTTCTTGGAAACAGATCCTGCTGCGCCGTCATGCACTCCTGCGGTTTCTTCCCTGCTTTTCACATTCATTTGTTCTCGTCCTACGCTTTCTTTCTTCAGCGCGGTTGCCATGACTTGAGGCTCGCTATTCGCAACTGTTTTCGTATTTGTGTGGAAACAATGAAATATAAATCAAAATGGAGACACGCTCCTGTAATCTCGAATCTTATTTTTTATATTTTCTTTTGCCGTTCAGCTTATATTTATTGAGTTTTTTAATATATTTTTTCCTCAAAATATGATATATTAGGTTGATGTGTTTTTTGCAGTTGTCTCTTTTATTTTTGTATACAACTTCTCTAAGGAGATTAGTGTATAAATTTACTATGAAATGGGGTCAACCATAAAAAAATCTGTTGTGGCCAGCACAATACCTTCCGTATAAATTCCATACATAATTTTTCTTGCAAAAGATTCTAAATTTCCAGTAAAATTATTTCATAAACAAACTATTCAAATTGCACTTGACACTGACATTTTCTTCCTCTTTAGCTTTTCCCATTCGTTAGGGGTCGCTATTTTTGCGTGTCGTTCTCATTCAGTTCTTTTTCTCTCGTCTTCCGCAATACAGTCCTTCCATCTTATCTTTGGTCTTCCTCTGTTTCTTTAACTTCCTATTACTAAACTACTCATTCTTGTTCAAATATAATTATTCATTTCTCCTCATGACATGTTCAAACCAATGTAATCGTCTTTCTTGTATCGTTCTAGATACTTGTAACACTAGAGTTATTTTCTTACCGTATCTTTCCGTGTCTTCCCCAACATCTACTTCAACATCCTCATCTCTGCCACATTAATTTACTTTTTATTGATACTGACATGTCAATTTGAATTATATGAATATATTAGTAGTTTCCATGTTTAGCATAGCTGGCTGAATTATAAAATTTAATTTCTTTAAAATTCTTTAACTCTGTATCTATTAAATATGAAGTATAAAATGTAATCAAATCGTACAGAGAATAATATATTCTTTAAGTTATAATAACACTAAATGTCAATAAATCAAATTTAACTGTTAAATCTGCAAATGAGGCTACTTCCGGTTCACCAATTATAACCAAAATCTAATCAGTTGTTCTCTGGATGTAAACTTGAGGAATACGGAAAAAATATAATTTTTGGAATCGTGGTATTGAAGTTATGGGATCCGGAACTTTTGTCACACACACACAGACAAACAGATACACACACACACAGACACACATACATACATACAGACATCATCGTAAAAATGGTAAAATTGTATTATAGGGACCCTAAAACATGCGTATTCACTAAAAACTCATAATTGAATTTTTTGTCAAAGACAATACCTTGCTTACCTAAAGGTGACGGAAGGTAAAAAAGTTATTGATTTTGCAATATAAAACATCCAACAATATAATACTTTTCATTTATAACTTTCTTAAAATATATTCTCGCTAAATATTGACAAAAACAGTAAGTAAATGAAATGAAGCAAGTTATTTCTGTAACAAAATAAATATATTTTTCTTTTCTTAAACGTTATCAAGATCAAGATGTCAGGAACACTGTCATCATATATCTGCCCTAGTTACGGAAGTGTTCGGTTTATACCCAGGGTAATAAATTATTAACGGAAATCGATATTCGCTTAATAAACGCACCTCTATAAAATTTAGGGAAAGTGTAATTATGGCTTCATAACTTTTTGATATGTAGCATAAAAAAACTCATTCGATTTGTTGACCCATAAAATTTAAAGTCTTACATTATTTTACTTATTTAATACTGATATTCTCATGACCCAAAAATCTTTTATTATTAAATACGAAGTAATATTTTGTGAAAAATTCATGGATTTCACGGGATTTGAATCCAGGACCTTTCTATTGGTAAATTATTTTTTATGTATATTTATTCGTATTTAATTAATTGAATCGTTCGCGTTTCTGAATGTTACAATAATAACTGTATAAAAACTATTGAATATACATATAGTTCTAATATTTTATTTTGAATATCAGACGTTTTATTTTCTTCGGTGTTTTTCATTCAATGCGTATAATTATATTACAGTCTAAAATGTAGATAATTGATGATAGTACAATTTTATAAATATAAAAATTGTAATAAAGTTAAATTAAAGTCAATTGTCATCTGAAGGAGAAAAGGAGGCTACGTATCATGATATTTAGGACAATTCTATGCATATATGTATAAAATAGTAGATTTGGAAGAAAAAATTCATTTAAAATTAACCATAAGGTTATTAGCAGAAACATTTAATCCAGGAATTGAAATTATACATTATAGAAATAGAATAAATCCAATATTATGTAAACGAATGCAGCTATTTACAGCAACGTTATATAAGTTGCGGCCTACAAGGAGTAATGTATGTCTATAAACTTGACTAAGTTGAATTGCAGTGACCATCAAAATGTAAACCATGTAAACATAAATTTTATTTTGTGCAGTTTTCAGATTTTTCACAACACTTTATTATTGTTTACTGACGCGTGGTACAGGTAAAATCAATGGATTTATTCTTAGTTTTTAATGAATACTTTTTGACTTTTGAAGAAAAAATATATTATATTGGATTTGATCATACTATACTACTTAAGCTATCTTTTTAGCTCTCGCTAAGAGAGGTATTGGATTCATGCTAAAAATCGCAAATCCAGATTTTAATGAATAAGCACGTTTTAAGGCCTCTACAATCCGATTTTAACATTTTTACGATGATGTCCGTGTATGGATGTATGTGTGGATGTGTGTGTGTGTGTGTGTGTGTGTGTGTGTGTGTGTGTGTGTGTGTATGTGTGTATGTGGGATGTTGGAAGGACGATTACTCAAAAACTATAAGACTTTAAATTTGTTTAACTACGTATTTTCCAATCGGACATTCATGGGAAGATCTGAAAAGGTTTGGTAACAATTGGACAACCAAAAGTAGAAGATACTTGAATCTTCTAAATATTATTTTTTGAAAATTTTTCTTGGTAATATTAAAGAAAATTAAATTCTCTATCTGATACATTTAAATATTTTATTATATATTCTATAGATTTAGAGATAAAAGAAATATAATATATAAAATAATCTGTTGTAATAAATTTTACAGCCGAAAGAATGCCATGGAAAATAGTTGAAAATTTAAATTGTTTGTAACTGACAGATAAATGTCAGTGTCAGAAATCCGGAGACATTACTGAAGACTTTTTCTGGGAAGTACATACATTATATTATTGTTTAATGTATTAATAGTTAAATATTTAATATTATTGGTATATTACACATACCCTTCAGAAATACTGTTACTTCCGACAATGAATTGGAAATATCTAGAAAAATTAGAAGAGTAGGACAAAATTACTTCATAGAATGAATTTAAATTTTAAAAATCTAAATATATGGAACTCCGACAATGAATTGGAAACATCTAGAAAAATTAAAAGAGTAGGACAAAATTACTTCATAGAATAGATATGAGTAAAATTTTTGGTGTAGAATGTAGGTATACAAGAAATGTTAAAAACATTAGGGCGCGAGCAGTCAGCAGTCATGTGACTTTGTTCGCCTTGACAAGCCGATATGGGGCCCATGTCATAATGATAGCTAGTAATTATGTATATAGATATCAAATATCATAATTTCTCATTCTAAATTTAGTGATTTTTCAATTCCATGTTGTTTATTTTCCTCGACAAGTAAATTCCACACTCCCGGTGACAAATTAACTACGTGAATTTAGAAAATCTTGAAATTTTTAATGAAAAATTCTGACATTTGACATCTATGTTCATAATTACTAATTATCATTCTGAAATGGACTCCCACATCTGCTTGTCAAGGCCAACAATGTAACATGACTGTTCGCGCCCTATACTTATGTAACCAAAAAAAAAAGGAAGTTGCGAGAGGTATTGTGCTGGGCACAACAGATTTTTGTTTTTCGTAAGTATGGAGAATACATTTGTACTTGTAAGTATTCAAAAAGTGGACCATCATTAAAACAATGCGTTTCAAATTTCGTAATGATTCCATTTTCTTATTGAAATTTCTAATCTCACGAAAGTAGTCTGTGTCCATGATATCTGAACGAAATAATACGCCAACTATTCTCACGAAGAAGAATAATATGTACTTTGTACTCTTGTTGAAATTTTAATTAAAATGAAACATTCTCGCATGTCTTTGAAACAAAGAATTAAGAAATTTCTGTCTGCTCATAGCACCTTCACTTCACGCTGATTCTGATGGTCTGGATTTCGTTCTCACCGCCTTTCCGGTTTTATGTGAGACAAAGGAATTTCTACCCCCGAAACAAAATAGAAATACTTTTTACTTTTCATTTAGATGCCATCATCCGAAAATTGTGTATGAATTTTTGTAAAAGATGGAGTCAAATTTGAATATGATTAGAATCTACGTTTATAGGTAGATAAGTGAAGTAAAATTTGAGGATGGTGTATAAAAATATAATAGCAAAAAAAACTCCAGAAAAAATTTTAGAGTATAAAATTTTGCATATTAATCAGTAAATAAAACATTTCGTATATTTAGTAAATATTAAATATGAAGATTAAGAAAATTGAAATTTAAATGTGCCAGTCATGGAATTAAAATAAACGATAATCTTCTGCAGCATCGGTTCGTCTCTTGCCCAAATTTCCAAAATATTTTTTATTTTATTTTGGAATCATAAACTTGTTTATTCGCACTCAAAAGCGGGCGCAATTTTGCTATTATTGCCCGAGGGCTTATAAGGTTGCCAGGCAACAGGTATTCAAGCATATCAAAATTGTGGTTTATGGATAAATGTCAGACAACACAACAAATTCTATAAATCACATTTTTTTAACACCGCCACTCGCAATACTTTCGTATACGTCTTTTGACTTCTGTGGAACTAACTTGCCTTGTGCAGCCTCAAATTCATTCGATATTTCTTTAGAATAATCGATATCTGTCAATTTCATTTGACAGTAAGTTAAAATTGTTTATAAGAAACAACATAGCAACACCAATAAATTACCTAGAAACCACAGCATACTTAAATTTACAACGCCAACACAACGATAACGATTATATAAATATACCTATTGAATCCTCAAATTTCGAGAAACAAAATAAAATAAAACGTATTTACTACGACGTGCTACAGTCTTGTAATTATGGCCTTAATACATAAATAACTATTATGACCTTTTAATATTTACTATATCCTATACTGTACCTATTTTCAATTTCATTATTGCATTCTGCAAAGGAAGTCTCTCTCTTAGCGAGATGTATTGGATTCATGCTAAATATCGCATATCCAGATTTTAATGATTAAGCACGTTTTAAGGTACCTACAATCCGATTTTAATATTTTTACGATGATGTCTGTGTATGTGTGTGTGTGTGTGTGTGTGTGTGTGTGTGTGTGTGTGTGTGTGTGTGGATGTCTATGTGTGTGTATGTGTATAATACTTAATATCTGTTTAACTACGTATTTCTCAATCGGACATTACTGGGAAGAGCGGAAAAGGTTTTGGTAATAATTGGACGAGCGGAAGTAGCAAATTCTTAAAAAAAATCTTCTAAATATTGTTTTTTTGATAAAGTTTGTTCTTGCTAGTAAAAGAAGAGTGAAGTCTCTATCTGATACATACCAATATTTTATTATATCTTTTATAGATTTAGAGATAAAGAAATATAAGGTTTACAATAATTTGTTGTAATAAATCTCACAGCACAAATAATGTCATGGAAACCAATTGATAATGAAAATGTTTATAGCTGACAGATAAATGTCAATGTCAAAAATCCAGAGACATTACTGCAGACTTTTTCTGGGAAGTACATATATTATATTATTTCTTATTGTATTAATAGTTAAATATTTAAAATTATAGGTATAGTACTTATACCCTTCAAAAATACTGTTAATCCCGACAATGAATTTAAATATATAAGGAATAGATATAAGTAGAATTTTTGGTGTAGAGTGTAGGTATACAAGAAATGTTAAATACAATAGGGGGCGAGCAGTCATGTGAGTTTGTTGGCCTTGACAAGCAGATATGAGGCCCGTGTCAGCATGATAAATGGCAATTAAGTACATAGATGTCAAATATCATAATTTTTCATCCTAAATTTAGTGATTTTCCAATTCTATGTGGTTTATTTTACCCGACAAGTAAATTCCACACTCCTGGTGACAAATTAACTATGTAAATTTAGAAAATCTTGAAATTTTTAATAAAAAATTCTGACATTTGACATCTATATACATAATTACTAATTGTCATTCTAACACGGGCCCCCATAACTGCTTGTCAAAGCTAACAATGTCACGTGACTGTTCGCGCCCTTTACTTATGTAACCAAAAACGGAAGTGGCGAGAGGTATTGTGCTGGCAACAGCAGATATTTTTTACGCATTTCCAAATAAATATTCCAAAAACTTTGGTTCACTGTTTTATTAACTAAAAATTCTTCGCTACTATTTCATTTAAAAAAATTCTACTTGAACAATTACTAAACACTAATAAGATTTTTACTCGTATTTGTGCAATCGTCAACTTTTCTAATTTTTACTCTTCCTTTTTTTGTAACTAAGGAAATAAAGTTTATTTTGCAAAAAAGATACTAAGCAATATAAGCTTGTAAAGTTTGTTTATGAAATGATATCAAATAACTTTTGCTGTGTACTTTATCATCATTCCACGACCGAACAATTTTATATTAGCTAGTGGAAAGGAATGTATATCAAATTAAGTTATTTATTTCTTAAAAATATCTCCGCGGAAATGACGAACAAACGCAGCCTAGACCAATAATTTTCTAATTTATAATTAACGTGATAATTCCATGAATTAACCATAATTCCACGTTATGTATTAAAAATTAACTTCCTTTCACTTATTTGCCAATTATCAATCTAGCTTGGCCTACAAAAACAAATGAACACTCGATGCAAATCTAGTTGGCAGGTGTTCTGGTACAAACAGAGGACCGTTTTACCGGCCGTGACCAATCATGAGCGACCTGGAGCCCATTACTAAGGGTGGGGGATATAACCACGGAGCTGAAGAGACAATGGGATATAGGACCCAGTTGGCAACGACTTGCTGATTCGTTTTCGTTTTTATTATTATTAGCGTGTACTCGATTTAATCCTTCACCTGCTTACCTACACGCCATCTTTTGATGCTTGGATGATTTTTATTTTGGGGGTGAAGTGGAAAATATTTAAATTTTTTAACGGAATTTATTTTTTAGCTGTACCTAGAACATGAAGATTTCGAGAACTATAAAATGTACGTAGTCGGTTGAATTAGACAAAGTTACCGCAAAAATAGTAAAAATAACGTTATGATTTAGTATAGAAAAAAATGAATTGATAGTTCGAAAATACTAAATATTGGTATGTTTATTCTACAAAAACTTATTGTAGAGTAGATACAGAGCCGGATTAAGGTACTTATAAAGTAAATAATTTGCAACTTGCAACTCTCTTCAACCTTCTATTAAGCTGCTCATTCTTCTTCCAATATATTCTTCATCTCTCCTCATGACATGTTGGGGAAGACACGGAAAGATACGGTAAGGAAATAACTCCAGTGATACAAGTTTACAGAAAGATACAAGAGAGACGATTACATTGGTTTGAAAATGTCATGAGGAGAGATGAAGAATATATTGGAAGAATGAATAGTTTAGAAGGTAGATGAAACAGAGGAAGACCAAATGTAAGATGGAAGGACTGTTATGCGGAAGAGTTGAGAGAAAAGGAACTAAAGAGGACGATACGCAAAACAGAAATGTATAGAAGAAGATATAGATAATTCACAGGAAGGTTATGTGCTGGCCACATCAGATTTTTTTATATAAATACTGATGGCTTATACTGGCGACATTGTATCACTTTATTATTTTTTAATTATATGATTTATCTCCCCAGCTATCTGTTATATATGTGGGTCAGACCGTATGTTTTTTTTGTAAAGTTATCAACAGTTTTCTATGAATAACGTACAATTCGAAATAGATTATCACCCCAGTTTTTTAATAAAGCCATTAATTCCCATAATAACACATTGGTGTTGATGCTATCACCACTCTTTCTTTCCGCGTCAGTTTCCAAAAACTGGGCGTGCCATGTTTCCACCTGGTTGGCGTTGAGACCACGCCGCTTTAATCGTTTCCGGTGCGTGTTTCCGGTGTATTCAGCCAATTATATTGCTTTGTTTGTCTCCCATGATGCAGTGAGTATATGGTGCCCCTCTTCGCCCGGCGATGTCGCCGCCACTGGGCTGCATCGAAGGGTAATTAGCCGGGTGCCTCCTGTCACGAGATACCGACACTGTCATTTCCTTTTTTACCGGTGGGTAATTGTTGTGTAGTTTGTTTGATTAAAGTGTGGCACTGGTGATTGTGTTAGATTTTCATGGTTTTTGTAATGAATGGGTTCATAGAATGAGGGAATTAGATGTCGATTTGTAAGGGGATTCGTTACATTTATTGCTTCATTGATGAAGTTAATTTAGAAAATGCTCTCTGAATTGGTTTTGTTCAGGGTGGAATATTAATAAAAACTTTTTATAACATTTCAAAACCGGCACTTTACTGAAACTAGAAATATGACATGTTAACCATGAGGATGGATAAAAATTTCTTTAATCACTAAGGCCCGGTTGTTCCAAGTTCAGATAAAGTAGCAGTTTACTATCTATTAGATAAATTTATTCTACCGTCTTAACTAGAAAATAAGATTTTTGGGTTGATAAATGAAATGAAATGATGAACTACGAATAGATATTCCTGTGTTAAAAAGAAGCTATTCTGAAGTGAACCCTTCTTTATTATTACCACTGTTAGATTTTCAATACCAGTTCTTTTATTTATACTGTTGCATATAAATAAAAACAAAAACAGTATAAATAAAATAACTGATATTGAAAATCTAAGTGTAATCTATCATAACATTACAAGATGAACTTCAATGTTCAACTTAAAACGTTTCGATGACAGCAGCATTAAGTAGGCGCGTTTTTTTTAAATAGCAGTTACCGACAAAACCGATTCCAGCAATTTCAGGACTCGTTACACAAGGGTCTAAAGGTCGTGAACATTTAACATAGAACATATTTGTGATTATTTCCAATGTATTTTAACTACAATTATTATTTATACATTTTGCATGCAAATAATGTTTTTTTACTACATCTATGTTACACATATTATATTTATATTAACAATTGACTAGTGTAAGTATTAGTTTGACCAGAAAGGTGTAGGTAAATATATTTATAATTGTGGCATTCCCTGAAGAAGGCCGTAGTATAGCCGAAATGTCGGAATAGAATAATTATTTTCTTAATAAATTAACTGAAACCAGTGAATTGGTTTGTACAGTACTATTTAAAGTTACGTCGTTTTTGGAATTCCTGTATTCCTTCATCAGGACAATACTTTATGTGGTTATACAAAAATCTGATGTGGCCAGCACAATACCTTCCGTCAATCCTGTGTATTATGTATAAATTCCATACATAAATTTTCTTGCAAAAGATTATAAATTTTTGGTATTATGTGATTCCCTTCCTCGGCAACTGAATTCCATACTCCTGATAACAAACAAACCACATGAAATAAGAAAATTATGAAATTTTGATTGAAAAATTATAACACTTGTCAGTTATGGACATAATTAATTGCTGTCATTTTGACATGGGTCAAAGTCATGTTACTGCACGCGCCCCATACATAAATTTTCTTGCAAAAGATCCTATATTTCCTGTAAAGTTATTTTATTAACAAACTATATAATTGCACTAGACACTGACATCTTCTTCTTTAGTTTTTCCCATTCGTTAGGGGGTCGCTATTTTTTATTTTCTTCTTCCACTCATTTTTGTTTTCCGTGTCGTCCTCATTCAGTTCCTTTTCTCTCAAGTCTTCTGCAATACAGTCTTTTTATCTTATATTTGGTCTTCCTATGTTTCTTCCACCTTCTATTAATATATTCATCTCTCCTCATGACATGTTCAAACCAATATGTAATCGTCTCTCTTATATCTAGAAACTTCTAACACTAGAGTTACTTCCCTTATTCTTTCATTGATTTCATTTTATTGATACTGACATCTGTCAATTTGAATTACCTGAATGTATTAGCAGTTTCCATGGTTAAGTTAGCATAGCTGGCTGAATTATGAAATTTATATAAAATTTATTATCGTTATTCTTCTTTAACTCTATATCTGTTGAATATCAAATATAAAATGCAATCAAATCGTATAGAAAATAATATATTCTTTAAGTTATAATAACATTTAACTGATTTTTTCAAGAAAAACTGTTAATATCTTCAAATGAGGGTACTTCCGGTTGACCAATTATAACCAAAATCTAAACAGGTCTGCATATGGTTGTAAGGAAGAGGAATACGCAAGAATTGTAATTTTTGGAATTCTAATATTGGAGATATCGTGCCCGAAAACGCGGTCCCACACACACACATACACACACACACACACATACACACACACACGCACACACGAACACACACACACACACACATACAGTCATCATCGGAAAAATAGTAAAATCGTATTGTAAAGACCCTAAAACGTGCTTATTCAATGAAAACTCACCACCGAATTTTTTGACCAAAGACAATACCTTCCTTACCTAGAGGTGACGGAAGGTAATAAAACTTCTTTTGTGTTAAAAAAGGCTATTCTGCGGGTTCCAATACTAGTATCGTATTTAATCGTAGATGCTTAAATTATACTTGGTATCAACATAAATATAATTTTATTGTTTAGAATTACATATTTGCTTATCGGTAAAAATAATAATGATGGTCACTGTATTCTTCGACAGAAATTTGAGTATATCATATAATTATATATTTGTCGTATGAAATTCTAATTATTATTTGAAATTTATATTATGTCGAAAGAATATTTTATAAAAGTTAGGTATAAATGTATTTTACGGCATAAGAAAAAAATTCTGCTTATAAAGTTTTCCAAACTTATGTCTGTAGAAGTTGGTGCGAAGCAATGAAATCTGAGCTAATTTATGCATTCTATCAACATTCAACGATTCAACCTACCCACAAAAGCCATTTTGTACAATTTATTACAACATATTACCACAGAACAACTTCATGAATTTTAATTTTAGTTAGTAGGTAATCAAATTTGTGGTTTCCATTTTCTTGTTGAACGGGCAATCGTCGGCTAAATATTTCTCAAGCAAGTGGCAAGGCAAAGGCGGGAAACTGTGTGCTGCTTGGCCGAGGCTAGCATGCCAGTGCAAGAGCCAGTGCTCGACGACTGCAGACTAAATTTGTTCCAAGGAGCTTTCAACTTCATTAATAAGCGCTGCATTATTAGCGCTCTTGTTTACGGCCCAAATGATTTAACATTTTTTTTCTGCCTGGCCTAATTCGGGCTGGTCAAAACATCATATACAGTGGTGGACAAAAGTATGGAATTTTTTTACCTTCCGTTTTTAAAGAATAAGCACCTTTTAGAGTCCTTAGCATACGAATTTACTGTTTTTACGATGATGTTTGTACATATGTGGGTGTGTGTTTGTGAGTGTGCGTGTCAGTGAGTATGTGTATGTGTGTGTATAAGTGTGTATGTGTGTGTTTGTGTTTATCTGTGTGTGTGTGTGTGTGCGTGTGTGTCAGTTAGTATGTGTGTGTGTATAAGTGTGTATTTGTGTGTTTTTTTGTGTGTCTGTGTGTGTGTGCGTGTGTGTATGTGTACGTGACAAATATTTCTCCTTCAATGATTTCAATACTATAATACATAATTTATAGATTTAAATGATCCCAAAAATGCTTTATACGGTTTAATTCCGGAGATGGAGAAGGCCAATTTAAAACATCAATATTTTTCTTCTAAAAAGCATTCTTTAACAATCTTTGACGTATGCTTTAGATCGTTGTCCTGCTGGAAAAACAGTCCATTTTCTGTAACACTCTTACAATTATTGGTCCCATAGCAGAGCGGGAATAACATCCCCATGATATTACCTCCTCCATGTTTAACAATAGATTTTTGGTATTTTTAATCATACTCTCCATGCCAGCAATGAGAGCCCGTGAGGTGACGCCTGGTAAGCGCCCACACGGTACAAATATTCATTACCGACATCTGTGTACGAAGCAGATTGGCACACCCAGCAATGGGTAATATGCCGTGATGAAATATTTATTTATTTTATTTATTTCTCTTTCCCATTGGACGTTTAACATATTATCTCCCATCGGAACCAAATATTTTAAACTTGCTTTCATCGCTCCAAAGGACAGTATTCACAGTCACATGACTGCTCGCATTCAATATAATGAATTTAAAATTAAAAAATCTAAATATTAAAAATAGGTATAAGTACAATTTATGGTGTAGAGTGTAGACATACAAGAAACGTTAAATACAATATTTATGTAACTAAAAATTAAAGTGGCGAGAGGTATTGTGCTGGCTACAACAGATTTTTAAATTTAAATTCTGACATTTTGAAGGTAGTTAATTTTTCTTATTAAGCAAAGTAGTTTTTGGTACATTATCATTATATGTGTATTGATGTTTTTATACAGGGTGTTTATTAAACATAGGGCAAAAATTGAAGGGATTATTCCCTGGACCATTCTAAGATGATTTTGTCCTTTGATGATTTTTGAAAAGCCGCTTTGTTTCGAAGATACAGGGCGAAAAAAATTTTCGACAATAACATTTAATACCAAAAATTAGATGTAAAGTTTCTTAATCTATAAGTACTGTTGAAAATGACTACCTCCAGCTACGATGCAAGGATCCGCCTAGCTTGTAATGAATTGCCATCAGCAAGTCTATAAATGAAATGCATGTCAGTCATCTCGACGTTCGTATAGCTATTCATGATAAGAGGACTTCACTAGCAAAAGTTTAAGTATTATAGACAGAAAATACACGTCAACAGCCAAAATATCAAAATTGGTTTTGTCGATTTTTTTTTCGCTCTGTATCTTTGAAACAAAGCGGCTTTTCAAAAATCATCAAAGGACAAAATCATCTTAGAATGGTCCAGGGAATAATCCCTTCAATTTTTGTCCTATGTTTAATAAACACCCTGAATAATTATTCATTTGGAACATATCAAAACAGTTTTTTGCTATTTCCCAACATTTGACTAAAACGATTTGTCGGGTTTTGAAACTAGGCGATTCAATTATAAAAAATATAATCGAAATGTTCCATATCCGTTTAACAGTATTCGCAAAAATCTCAATATGAAGTTTCAGCGACCCCAACATAAATAAGTACAAACAAAATCCTGAGTTCTTTAGAAGATTGTAACACACTCCTCAAATCTTTCCCTTCACCTGAATCTGAACCCAACCATCCCAGGCCGAAATCTTCCGCCTGCTGTCTGTCATAAACTTGATTTTTTATTTGACTGTTTTACAGAGCCAATCTCTTCACACATCGGGCCGCATCATCTCGCATCAGAGCTGATGCTGATGGGGCCTTCATAGCGCTGCGGATGGCACAAGCTCATCGAGCTTACCTTTACAATCTTAACACCCGCCGTATATTACCCCGGCTCACATTTCACCGACACCGCAGCGCAGCTCGAACGGATTGAAATGTTGGATGCTGGGATTGGCTGCTAATGAGATTGTTTTGACTTAAATTTATATGGGAAGGGTTGAACATCAGGTTATGCTTTAATGCGGATGTGGGTAACGAAATTTATTAATACAAGCCACGAATTAGTTGAGGATGTAATTGAGGTGTTATAGTGCTGCTAAACAAATTATAAGTTCTACAAAATAATGGGAATAGTATGAAAAAAATCTGATGTGGCCAGCACATAACCTTTCGCCGTATATTTTACCTGGCTGTATGCATAAAGAATAATTTTAGAATACAAATAATATATTCTATGACGTATAAACTTCTTTATTATTCAATAAGAGCATATCTCAACACAAAACAATTTTCATATATATACGAGGGTCATTCAATAAGTAAAGAGACAAATTCTATAATTTTAAAACTATTCAATGAATGTGTACAATCTTTTCAGGGGTGTTAGTTGGCAACCTTGGGATATGCTCTGATCAGCTGTTTCATCATTTTATGTCAACATAACCTCAAAATTTTCAGTTCACCATGGCAAGTCCACTAGAAGATTGCACCTTAGAAGAGCAGCGCTCAGTCATTAGATTTTTAGTCGCAGAAGGTGTAAACCCAAGTGAATTTTTTTCTAGAATGTTAATACAGTACGGTAAAAGTTGTATGAACCGTGCGAATTTTTACAAGTGGGTTGATCGGTTTAAAAGTGGCCGAACAAGTGTAGGTGATGAACCCCGATGTGCACGTCCATCTTTTGGGACTCACAGTGTCTAGTCTATTGCGATTTCCTTGAAGATCAGCGAACTATCAATAGCCAATACTACTCTGAGATACTAGAACACAAAGTTAGACTAGCTATCAGGAGCAAACGCCGTGGACTTTTGTCAAAAGGAGTCATTCTTCAGCACGATAACGCCCGCCCTCATACAGCCCAGCTGACCCGTGATAAGCTTCAAGAATTGGGTTGGGAGATCTTACCTCATCCTGCCTACAGTCCCGACCTCGCCCCATCTGATTTTTACTTGTTTGGACCACTCAAAGACGCCCTACGTGGAAAAAGATTTGCTAACAATGAGGAAGTTAAGGAAGCGGTGCAAAAGTGGCTTCGGGGTAAATCGAAAGAATTCTTCGCCAAGGGAATTAGGAAGCTGCAAGAAAGATGGGACAACTGCATAACTGTGGGGGGTGATGTTGAAAAATAGCCTTAATTTTGAAAGATTGAAATAAACCGTTTTTGAGCTATAGCCATTTGTCTCTTTACTTATTGAATGACCCTCGTATATATATATATATATATTTATTTACAAAATCTATAGGATATTATACCATAAATTATGTACAATAAATTACCTACAGGATACAGGTACTGTACCCGATCTAAAAAAGAAATAAATTACATATTAAAGTTAATAGATTTATTAGAACATTAAAACCGTGCAAGTTAATGAACCATAAACACATTTAACTTAATTCATTTTTAATTCTCCGATACAGTTTTCTTTTTTGATAGTTCTTTAGCCGAAGGTATAGTTTGGTAATTATGATAGCAATTATTCTGTCATTCTGTGGGAATGACTGATGGGTGAAAAGCGGAAGTAATTCCACACTTTGGGACCATAATACGGAAATATTTCCAGTGCGATGTCGATGATGACGTAATCACAATGTGACAGGAAGATTTTGCGTGGTACTGAAGCTGATGGTTCAATATCTGCTCGTCAGAAGTTTGTATCGTAAAGTCGACAAACACAACTCCGAATAGCCGTAGCATTGATAAACTGTACCATCTAAATCCGCTAAATGGACAAAACTATGTTCGTCATAGCTTCTTCTTCCTCTTGCTCCTGCTGGAGTATAGGGCGACAAAGTAATACTGTCGTTTCTAAGCGTTAGTTGTGGTGTGCTGGATTTATACAGCGTAAGCCGTAACGTAACGTACCGTGCCGTGGCGTATTATAACGTATCGTAACGCGTGATTTTTCTAAGCTATTTTATACAAAACTTTTACAGTACATTTTAGTAAAAAGTATGCTCATGCTCTTTCGATACAAGTGTATGGCAGATTTGTATTTAACAAGTTATTTTATTCGTAATACACTATATTTCATTATATATATTTCCATAACTTCCATTTAACATAATAATCTAAACTTTGACACTTGAAACATGTCACTCATGTCAGTCACAGTTCCACTAAACAGACTATTCGTAATGCAGTATTTTTTTATATTTATTTCCATTTAATATATTAGCTAAATATCGTAGCGTGACGTAACGTTGAAAGATAAAAGTTGGCGATCTTTGGATTTTTGACACGTAACCTCTACAGGCCTTTTACCATCGTAGATGATCATATAATCACCGCCAGCACAACGAGTCATTGTCTCTGCTCCAGGAATCCACTCACGGTGGACCGGACAGAGACCACAGGTTACACCACACTGAAGACCACCAATAAGTGCGAAACGCGTCTGTGGTTACTTGTTGTGCTAGCCGACTTCTGACGATGGCTTCATGGAAGCTGACTCAGAAGTTGTATCCTAGTAAAACTAGACATAACTTTGTAATTTTTATTATATTGTTCGTTTCACGGAGAAATTCGCAATTTGCTTTTTGCAGTTTGCAGTTTGCACTTGCATTAATGAATATATTAGATTTAAACGAATTTAGTGCCAAATATATTTATTAAATGTTCATAACAATGTTTTATTTTTACATAAACATATTCATTTTGAATTTATAAATTTTATGCAACCCGCAGAATAGACCTTTTCAATTTAGATGTTATCTCTTTCTATCTCTGCACATATTAAGAAAAATGGCGCCTGAAATTGCCAGCTGGGCTATGAAACGAAACGTTAAAAATATTTTAGTCATTAAAATATCTATATCCTTGGAGAAAAATTGCATCGATTAACACTCTTACAGCACAGCTAACATATTCTGCGGTTTTTAAAATGATTTTCCATGGCCCATAGGTACTGTATATCTTTTGCGCAACTCTTATTTTGTTTGAATATAACTTTCATTCGATGGAGTAATTGTCGATTGCACGATCTGCATTCCGCTTTGGTGGCTGTATGCAATGGATGCGGTCTCCGTGCGCCACTAACAATCAACGGGAAACGTCAAGTGATTCCGACTTTTAACCCGCAAACCCGCGAGCGAGCTCAATTTCCACGGAAATTATTTTGCTTGCTCATCGTTGCATTCTTCTATCGCAAGGAAAATCAAATAAGAAGTAGTCAAGTGTTCTCTACCAAACCATTGTGCGTGACTCATGGTGTGATAAAAAATTAAACTGATATGTTGAAAATTTTATTGCCGCAAAATATTTCATAATTACGCAGAATCGGGAGGATGTTGGGATCTAAAAATGTATAGGCACGTCTGTTGGACAATCAAGTATTAAATTGATTACAGAAAACAAATTTTGATAATTATCTATGGCATAGCCACTAGCGTAATCAAAACACCGGACGTCGGAATGGATAAACGTACAAATTAAAGCTCTGAAACTAGAGGTTCCTCATTTTGAAATTACTGGCCGTTTAAAGCATGAAGTTTGAAATCAAGTTTTCGATTATCAAGTAGTTTAGTTTACAACAACTATTTCAACCAAAAAACTATTAAGTTTTTAAAAGTTCTTTCATTTAATTTTCTAATTTTGCGATTTGGGGATTTTTTATTTGTGAAGTTGTTAACTTAGTCGAAGTGCAAAATGCATATCTTTCAATTTAGTTGTCATAACCTGTAATTACTCATGGAGTGTTACTGCAATTAGATTTTTTATAGTAAAATAATTGTATCAAACAGTAAAGCACACTTTAAATTAAAATACAAAAAAAATATTTATATTATTATAATATATGAGCAGTTTCCATGGTTAGCATAGCTGGCTGATTTATGAATTTAAATATCTTCATAATACTTTAACTCTATATCTATATGAAATATAAAATGCAATCAAATCGTATAGAAAATAATATATTCTTTAAAATTTATAATAACTAAATGTCAATAAATGATATTTAAATGCGTTATTTCATGAAAAACTGTTAAAAGTTGCAATTGTGGATATTTCCGGTGGACCAATTATAACCAAAATCTGATTAAGTGTAAGGAAGAGGAAAACGTAAAATTTTTTGAAATTCTAGTATTGGAGATATCGCGGCCGAAATTATAATCACACAGACACGTACACACATACGCACACACGCACTCACACATACACTCTCACACACACACATACAGACATCATCGTAAAAATAGTACAATCGCATTGTAGGGACCCTAAAACGTGCTCATTCATTGAAAACTCACCACCGAATTTTTTGACCAAAGACAATACCTTATTCTTACCTAGAGGTGACGGAATGTAAAAACGTGTTTAAATAAGGGTTATTGTAATACTACATACTATTGTAACATTATGACTAGGGAATAAGTAGAATATTGACATTCAATAAACGAAACTTATCAGAGAATAAATTGTAATTAGTTGTAACTACAAAAGTAGTTCGTGAATGCGAATGCTGAAATCCATTGAATAATTTCGCGTCGGTAGATAAGCATAAGCATAAGCAACGAAATTGGAGGTAGTGATATTAACAAGCAGCAAGTAATAAGGTAGCTTGGGAAGGCAAAACTCGTCAGTGCCTCGGAGTTCAGTTACGTGGTTACGCTACCTTTTCACCGGAAATTAAATAGCACCAAGTTAGAGAGTATCTTAGCAAAACGAAGTCGGCACTGCGGTATGTGTCTTTCCATAAGAAGCTGCACTTCGTGAACTTGTCTAAACATGTTCACAAACCGAGATGCCATCAGATCACATCTATTTCATTCAAAATCCAGATTGGAACACGCCTCAATGCGATGTTGTATTTTCTTTTATGGCGTCAAGTACCGAACGAGAAGTTTTCACTTGTATTTGATGGAAGATTCTATTTAGATTGGAGTGGAAATGCATTTTACCTATAATCAAATTTAATAGATATTTTCTAGACGAGCAAAACGAAAATATCGTTTTAAAAAGTAGGAAAACGTGAATGAAATTTTAAATTCATAACTGATAAAAATTTACATATTTTAAAAATTTATTCATATAACGTTTTATAAACTAAAGCAAAAACCGTAAGCAAAATGAGAGGAGCCAGAAATTTCAATTTTAAATTATTACTCAACGGCAGCCAACAAGTATTACTATACCACACGCGTATTCCTGTAAAAGATAGGTTTGATATTATTAAGTTATTACTCTCAAGTATGTATTCATTTCTCAAAATTAAATTTTATGTTATTACAGAAAGTAAGGGCCATAATTTGCATACAAAATTGTAATTTAATAACTTGTTATTCTAGGTAAAATGGCGAATACTGATTTGTAAAATAACATATTTTTAAGTTTCAACAATGTATATAAATTTTATTGATGCACGACTCTAGATCAAAGTTCATTTTCATGTTTTATTAATACTCGTAGTAATTAAACTTTGAGTTTTTTATAAAAAATATTTATACTATGTGGCTTATCGATTTCGGTAACAGATTTAGCATCTTCGGAGCCTACAGCTGAAAAAATGTACATCAAGTTCTAGTAGTTACAAATATAAAAATTATTATAAAAAATTATTATACATTCATAGAAAAAATATATATGTCTAGTAATTTAGTAGCAAAGGTGCTGGGGAGTGATAAATTTGTTTTTATATTTAATATAAAGAGGTAATATACTTTAAATTTATACGTTTAAGGTTAGGTGAGCATGCCAATCATAGAAACTGTAATGATATGAAAAATATAAAAAATACTAACCGTCACAGAAATTATAAAATAGCCTTGGCATGTCGGCTGCTTAATATTGAAGAAAAAATTGTTGTATACTATTGATGTTCATATTTATGTAGAAATTTAGAAGAGTAGGTCTTCTCAAAGCCAGAATAATGGAACTTGTGAGGAAAATGGAGTTGCACGGAAATATGTGGTATAGTAAATTTTAGTTATTTTATCGTTAATGTTTGTTATATAAAAGGCGGGAGGTTTTATATATATATATATATATATATATATATATATATATTCTATAAATGTATAATATTTTTTTATAATAATTTTTATATTTGTAAGAACTACAACTTTATGTACATTTCTTTAACTGTAGGCTCGAAGATTCTAAATCTGTATAAATATTTTTTTTATAAAAAACTCAAAGTTTAATTACTATTAATAAAACACTGTATATAAAATTGTACATGAATTAAGGCCATGGACAAATCACATAGGTATAACAGTTAATTTATTATGCTTTCTGACCTTAGAACTGTCATATTTTGACAACTTATTACGTTCACAAAATAATTCTTAATAACTTTTTGTGCTGGTTCGCTCATAGCCATATTTCATATTTAATTACAATTTTTTTATTTTGTTACAGCAAACCTCTTTAGTGAAATTAAGCTCTCATCCAAGATTTATGGCTTTCGTTAGTTCAGGTACAGAAGATTGTTGGAGTAAGAATCTACTAATCCAGAGGTCTCTGGTTTAAGTCCCGAGCGAGACATAAATATTTCGTGGTTAGTTTTAAATATATTTCTTTGACGAGAAAGTTATCTTTTATAAAATAAAGATAAAAACATTTATAATTTTATGCATTTTAGTGTATAAATTAGTCGCGTTTGTTACACATAAAAAAATGTAACATACTCGTATCTGCAGAAGGCCCATTGGTGAACAAGTATGGCCGCGCCGTAATGCATAGCGATGAAAAAGTGAAATCCCTATGTATTTTTGAGATAAGCAAATATAAATAAAATATTAATAATTAAAACTATTTATGTTCACCATGCGTTTCAATATCAGACTCACCCCTGCTGAGCCCCTTCCCTTTATATACTATTCTCCATTCATTCTAGAATATTCAAGTACTATCGAGAGTAAGCAGGATCTTGAAATTTGAACGAAAAATTCTGACATTTGGCATCTATCTTCATAATTACTACTTGTCATTCTGAAATGGGTCCCCAGATCTGCTTATCAAGGCCAACAAAGTCACATGATTGCGCCCTACACGTATATGTAACCAAAAACGGAAGTGACGAGAGGTATTGTGCTAGCCACATCAAATTTTTACCTTCCGTCACCTTCAGGTAAGGAAAGTATTGTCTTCGGTCAAAAAATTTAATGATGAGTTTTTGATGAATAAGTTTCGGATCGCATAACTTCAATACCACGATTCCAAAAATTATAATTTTTTCGTATTCCTCAAGTTTACATTCAGTGAAACAACTAATTAGATTTTGGTTATAATTGATGAACCTGAAGCAGACTCATTTGAAGATTTAACAATTAAATTTGATTTATTGACATTTAACGTTATTATAACTTAAAGAATATATTATTCTCTATACGATTTGATTGCATTTTATACTTCATATTCAATAGATATAGAAAGACTTTTAAAGAAATTAAATTTTATAAATCAGGCAGCTATGCTAAACATGGAAACTACTAATATATTCATATAATTCAAATTGACAGATGTCAATATCAGTAAAAAGTAAATTAATGTGGCAGAGATGAGGATGTTGAAGTAGATGTTGGGGAAGACAAGGAAAGATACGGCAAGGAAATAACTCTAGTGTTATAAGTTTCTAGAACGATACAAGAGAGATGATTACATTGGTTTGAAAATGTCATGAGAAGAAATTAATATATTGGAAAAATAGTAATAGAAGGTTGAAGACACAGAGGAAGACCAAAGATAAGATGGAAGGACTGTACTGCGGAAGACTTGAGAGAAAAGCAACTGAATGAGAATGAAACGCAAAACACAAATTAGTGGAAGAAGAAAATAAAAAGTAGCGACCCTTAACGAATAGGAGAAGCTAAAGAAGAAGAAGAAGAAGAAGATGTCCGTGTCAAGTGCAATTTGCAATTTGCATAGTTTGTTTAAGAAATAATTTTACTGGAAATTTAAAATCTTTTGCAAGAAAATTTATGTATGGAATTTATATATAATACACAGGATTGGCGGAAGGTATTGTGCTGGCCACAACAGATTTTTTTATTAAGTAAACCAAAGTTAATAAAATAAATATTATGCGTGTATTTAATTAGTTTTTTACTCCGTTGTGTGTTGAAACACAATAAAGTGGATTAACACAATATATTGTTACCAATTACACAATTTAACTATACCGCCGCAATTTTTTTTAGAGTTTAATAACTCTATTATTATAATAGTAAATTTGTAATATTGTAACACGGGTCTAAATGATTAATTTTAATATTAAATGGCAATTTCTTTCATTTAATAAATTGTTTTTAAGAGTGTAATTTTATATTTTTTTCGAATTGATTTGCCAAAATTTTGTTTCTATGTTTTGTTATTCATCATTTTCTCGCAGGAATATAATATATTTTCTCAAAAATATTTGGAGTATTCAGAACAGATTGAGCAATTACGTAAATTTCATCCGAAACATTCATAGCGACTGCTACGAATATTTGCAAAATCAGCTGCCGCGCATTTCCATAACAGTAAAAAATTGAGTTATTTCGACTAAAATTTTGAGCAGGTGCAGACAAAGTCGGCAAATAAATAAGAAAAAACTACCTGCTAATCCCTTTCACATTGGGCGCGCGCTTGCAATTTCTAAAATTGAGTTTACCTTTGGAAACGAACATAATTAAATTAAATTTAGCAAAATCATCTGGGGTGATTATTACTGCAACGTCATGTACGAAATAATATATTTTTAAATTAAAGGGTACGAATTTATTTCGCTCAACGCCTTTCATAATTAATAACTGGCATGATGTTTCAAAATTTTGGTAAATACATTTTTTGTGAAATTTTTATGGATTTTATGCAGTGTAGGAATTCCGGTAACCAATTTATTTTCATGTCCAGTCACTTTCGTATACAGAGTGCGTCAATTCCCAACTAACAAGGGAATTCAAAGTAAATTGTGAAAAGATCATAGAATCCACCGGGATTTGAACCCGGGCCATTATTTTGTTAGTTTGGTGGAGTAACGCTTTAACTATCTTAGAATCTGGCCTATCACGATGGCTGAAATAGTCTTCCACTAATGTTCATTAAAAAAAATGGTCTAAGATTGTTTTTGCTATAAGCTTTTCAAGGGAAGATTACAGTAGAAATTAGTAAAAAATTGTGAAAGTATATGCTTTATATGTATATATTGTAATGTTTATTTATTTGGCTGAAGTGTAAAAATTAGAGAAATATTATTAATTAAATAAAAGTTTATTAGACGATAAATAATTAGGATAAATATTAAAAAGATAATAAAAATGATTAACACTGTGCTTAAACAATTATAAACACTAATTTAAGACTAGGAATATTATTAAATACTTAAACATTAAGATTATTTATTTAAACAATGTTTATGTCTATAACAGGAATGTGTTTGGCTAGCTTCCCTGACGGGTTTATATAGTGCGGCGTCCTTCTGGAACTTTTCGACGCAATAATAACATCGAATACAAAAAATCAGCAGACCCTAAGTAATTAGTCGCAGGTTGCGACGATTTTACTACGCCAATGCTTGCGAAGATTGCGTCATCGACCAGCGCGGCGCCGTTCTAGAAATATTCTACCAGTGGCGGCGGTCACTTTCTCCTAAAGTCAGTGGCGCACGTTACAATATATATACTGTATGCAGGGCTTAGGAATACAATACCAATAGAATCTTTTGCAAGAAATTTTCAGTATGGAATTTGTATAAAATATAGTGTGTTCAAAAAATCTCCTAACTCGGAATAGCTATGAACAAGGAAACGTATGTCAATTTAAAAGCAAAAGATATTGACAAAAAGTTATCAAAAGAAATCGAAGCTTTTCTTTTTAAATGTTATCTAAATTAGAAAACGGTGAATGGCAATATACTGGATCCTTCTTTATTATCTTTTCTTCTTAAAATTACATTACAAGATTAATTTTGACAATTTGACTTTTGAATTAAATAATGATCAGACATACGTTTCTCTGTTTATAGCCTTCTCTTAGTTAGGTTTGTTTTTTAACACACTGTATATAAAATTGACGGAAGGTAATGTGCTGGTCACATCAGATATTTTCTTTTATATTTTGAAGCTATATAACAATGTTAACTATTCATGTATTTTTTAAAATTTTATTGTGTAACGTAAATAAATTCGGGTCAACTCTCCCGGACTTACACTATGTAAATGAATGTAAAACGGTGACGTTTTGACGACAAGACCAGATCAATTTTTGAATTCAACGACAGTTGCAAACTTCAATTTCCAGTGACATTTTAATTTCTTTCTCTTCAGTTTATTGTTCATGAGTTAGGAATGACATTTCTTACAAAGAAACGCTTATAGAATGAATGCAGTATTCAATGGAAGTAGTAGAAAGAGAAACTGCCTTTTCTTTCTTTAATTATTGACTTTGAACCCACAAATATATTGCATCTCCATTTGGTAGCGCGAGTACGTACTGAAAGAATTTATTGGATGGCGGAAATAAAGTAGTATTAGTAGAAAGTTATAGAACAAAGTGAAAAATCATCTCAATAACTCGTCGTCGATAGTCGCGGAATCATAGCAGCATTTTTCAATTTAGCTGTACGGAGACAACAATTCCATTTCCTGTATAACGTCTTGAGCGCTTGTACGAGAGAATGCAGCTATTTCCGCTTCTCTGTAGCAGTCGGAAGAGGAACAATGTAAAGTAACGAGTAACGATATTATTAGTTGGTAAATGCTTTATACAAAGTTCGTTTGTTGCATCGTCGATACAGTAAATAATGGCATTCCGCGCAAGTTTGCATTTACAGAGCTCGAATATTATCTCGCTTGGGCAATAACCGCCGTTGCTGCATTCAAATACGAAATGTTATGTAATAAAGCCATTCGGAATGATGAGTGTAAATTGCTCGAATTTTATCGTGCTTCATATAATCAATTCTATCCCATTTCTTTTTTTAATCTATTTAAATCAAACTGGTATTCAAATTCTCAAATTCTTGTGGAATTTACCTGAGCTTGTCATCATTAAGAATTTTAATACATGGATATTAAAATTTGTGGCTTAATGCAAGAATAACCAATGTCAACATTTCGTAATTTTGAGAATGAGTAATAAATAATACCGACAAACTTGACATTCTGTGGAAATAATATTGATTTGATGAAGAAAGTTAAATATTGTAGAATCAGTAAAAAAAAAATATTTAAGGTTGATTTTTAACTATACAAACATAACATATTCTTAAATATGACAGAGAATGAACATTTCAAAAAAAGAATATCTGATGTCGCCAACACCTTCCGTCAATCTTGTGTATTATGTACAAATTCCGTACATAAAAAATCCTATATTTCCAGGAAAATTATTTAATAAACAAACTATGCAAATTGCACTGGACACTGACATCTTTTTCTTTAACTTTTCCCATTCGTTAGGGGCCGCTATTTTTTATTTTCTTCTTCCACTCATTTCTGTTTTGAATGACGTCCTCATTCAGTTCCTTTTCTCTCAAATCTTCCGCAATACAGTCCTTCCATTATCTTTGATCTTCCTCTGTTTCTTCTACCTTCTACTACTAAGCTATTCATTCTTCTTCGTCACCTCACGGGCACTTATTGCTGGCGTGGAGAGTGCAGGTCAATTTGTGCTATTAAAATTCGAAATAATTTTTGGTATCGGTCGGGATCGAACCCGGTTTCCCAGATTCGCGGCCAGACACTTCAGCACACGGCCACGAGACCTCATATTATATTATTTTTATTGTATATTTGCCTTTAATAAACTTCCGTAATATTGACTGGAATGGGCATACCTACTATGATAATGGAGGCCTATTGAATGCCGGCTGCTGGAGGAATCGACAAACATCGGGGCAATTCATGAGTTGACGAAAATTATTTCGTCTAATGCTCCCTGTTTAGTGACCATGACACAGGTTTTAAATGTGAGTAGTATAGGGAAGAGTGTACGACCATTCGGCTACGCTCGACACGAACATGCGCGAACAGGGCCAGCAATTGTCTTTCAATGGGCCTTTAGTTCAGCGTACGTTGATAGGTAGACTATGCGAAATTCAGTCTTTAATATATTTCAGTGATATTAACTAAGCTCTTCGAAATATTACTGACATTAGTTATTATTGAAAGAAATATTTTGTTTAAATTCCGTCCGCTGCAATAGAGTATTTTACAATTTTATGAAGTTTTGAACACGAATTTACAGTACCCCAATCGTTTACATAACGCACTAAGCCACGCGACTCCATAACATAATAAATCCAGTAACAAATAAAATCAAATTGTCAATTATTGTAACTTGTACTTTTAACGCTCATATTTATAAAAATATATCGACATAAATATATCTTTTTCGTATTGTGCAACGGTGGTAAATTGTAAATATGAATGTACCTACACATTATTTATTACCCCTTTCTCTGTAGCGAAATTTATGATAATAAGGTGTGTTTATTAATAAGTGAGGTGGCTGCCATTTTTCATTGTTCGGTTCGCACCGGCTTCGCCTCACACAGCCATACACGGAGACCGAAGGCGAAGGTATCGCTATTCCACTACAGTATCGTATATATCCGCGCTGTAGGTTCGGGCGATCCCTGATATTTACCCTGTAATTTATTACCTATCCGTGAATATTTTGTTTACATAACCACAGATGGAATATATGATGCCCTCACGGCGATTTTACGATTTATATTGGATACACGTTTGATCGAAATGGTGCCAATATTTTTTACTTTTTATCTAATAACTTGTAAGGGTCATTTTATTAACCTGGGAAATTCTGACGTTGACGTAAAATATTTCAAGGAATATTTTTACTTTTCAAAATGTTTATTTTCATAAAAAAGGACATCAGATGTTCAATAATGTTTCATGCTTTTGATATAAACCATTTTGTATTTTATAGATTTTTAAAAATGTAGGCAATACGTAAAAAGAAAACCACAAATCATATATTTTATCTACGACTAGTGAATAATATCTATATTAAATATGTCGTTTTTGTTATATAATATCATATATGTACAAATGCATCATTCCATCATATAATACGATTTTACCATTTTTATGATGATTTCTGTATGTATGTATCTGTGTCTGTGTATGTATGTGTGTGAGTGACGAAAGTTTCGGATCGCATAACTTCAATACCACTATTCCAAAAATTGTATTTTTCTCGTATTCCTCAAGTTTACATCCAGAAGAAGAAGTGATTAGATTTTGGTTATAATTGGTCTACCAAAAGTACCCGCAATTGAAGATTTTAACAGTTAAATATCATTTATTGATATTTAACGTTTTTATAACTTAAACAATATATTATTCTCTATATGATTTGATTGCATTCTATATTTCATATTCAGTAGATATAGACGGAAAGAATAAGGGAAATAACTGTAGTGTAAGAAGTGTCTAGAAAGATACCAGAAAGACGATTACATTGATTTGAACATGTCATGAGGAGAGATGAAGAATATAATGGAAGAAGAATAAATAGTTTAGTAATAGAAGGTTGAAGAAACAGAGGAAGACCAAATATAAAATGGAAGGACTGTAATGGGGAAGACTTTAGAGAAAAGGAACTGAATAAGAACGACACATAAAACAGAAAAGAGTGGAAGAAGAAAATAAAAAATAGCGACCCCTAACGAATGAGAAAAGCTAAAGAAGAAAAAGATATCAGTGTCAAGTGGAATTTGTATAATTTATTTATGAAATAATTTTACTGGAAATTTAGAACATTTTGCAAGAAATTTTATGTATAGAATTTGACGGAAAGTATTGTGCTGGTCACATCAGATTTTTTATTGTCCATTTATTGACAGATAAAATTTGGTTCAATCATTATTTTTGTCAGTTTTTCTTCGCTTTTTCGTTTTTTTCGGAAACAATTGAAGGTCAGAAAAGGTTAATCAACATAGATTAACCTTTTTTCCTAATTTTGACCAGTATTATATGCCCTTAAAAAAATACCCATTTTTAACGCCCTGTATGTATTATATGAGGGAAACTATTTGTTCTATAAATCTACAGGTGTGTTCCCATACTTTGGAAGGTATTGTTATATAGACCACCTTAAATTATTCTGCAAGTATTCAACATAACCTAATTAAATAAATTGTTGAATTTTATAAAAATTAATTTTGTAATAAATTTTAAGCTAATTTCGTTAATTGCAGGTGTTCATTGGAATTCAACTTATCAGTTCGTTTACTTATTTAATCCTTAGTCTTTTTACCTTTCGGTATAAGACAAGTCGTTTAATATATTGATATTATATTATCTATATAAAAATTCTCTGCAGCAATAGTAAACCTTTATTTAATTAAAATTCCTAATGTCAATATTATCACATGATAGAATAAAACAATCAGCATTTCTTTTAATAGTGTTCCAAACAGAATGATATATTCATCCGTTCGATTTCCTTTTCACTTTCCACTCTAACAAAAGGAAAAAGGATCGAAACGACCAGTCATCAGCGATCTAAAACAAACAAGCAACATTCACAAGTACAAAACAGACTGAGAGAGGTCCGCATCCCATCCACATCCACCGCATCTTGGCTTGCCGATGGCAGCGCAGATAAAACAATAAATCAAGGCGCAGGTGAGGCACTCGCGACCTCCAAGAAGTCGATGATTAAAGGATCGCGACTATCGGAAGATCTATACCTCGTAATAATAGATTTGTTTATTCTGCGCTTATCAGTTTCACATCTAACGTGACGCGGCAATTACCCAACGCTCACTTTTACTTTTCTAGGGGCTTTAATCATAGTTTCGGTTACAAAACTGATGAGTTATTGAGAGATTTGACGGTAATAAGCGGGTTGTTTTCTCTTGGGTTGACAGGGAGATACTCCGCGATTAATTGTTTTTCGGCCGGATTGGAATTATGCAAATCATCGCTAGCTACTTGTTGTGTTCAACTTGTTATTAGGTTATTATTTTCTCTTTTGCTTGTTTTCCTTGCGGGATTTAATCATTATTTCTCCAGACAATGCCATATTAATTTTCTCGGTTATGGGTTAATCTCAGGGTTATTACTTATTTTACAAGGAAATCAACAGGCGTTAATTGTATTGCTACCAAGAAATATTTTTTCTTTTCATATAATTAATTTGCATATTTATTACTAGTTATAATTTAAGAAGAGGTTTAATAACAAGGATTATGAGTTTATAATATTTATGTAAATATGCAAACAAAACAAACATTAATCATGAAAATCAAAATATTATGAAAATTGTTGTGGAACAAATATACAGTAAAAATAAAATAATTTTTCGCAAAAATGAACATTGGTTAGGAATTTCAAATATTTATAGTGCAAACCTGTTTATTCGCACTTGATACGATCAATCCTGGTCCGAATAATCGAAAATCTAGATAATCCGTAAAATTGTTTGTTTTTATTAGATGACTAAGTCGAAAAATATTTTAAGCAATAAATGTTAACGGATAATATAATTTGATATATTGATTATTTTCCATAAATAGGATTTTCGAAATGGGACTTCATTATTTTTTAAATATTTTTTGTGAAACTTCATCTAAACTGAAAGCAATTTGTAGGTTTAGAAGATCTACTGTTATTCGTTAAACCGTAATATATTTTTTTAATATTCTGTGCAAGGTCGGATTATTTAATCGGCAAATTAGGCAATTGCCTAGAAGCGCTACAACGCAAGGGGGCGTTTCAGAATTTTGTAAACAATATAAATATCATTAAATGGTAATATTAATGATTATTATATATTATAGTCCAAATACAAATTACCCCTGGTAGCCTAGGTCATTCAACATATCTTTCACTTTCATAACGCATTGCGCCTGGCGTAATTTATAAATTAAACAAATTCTCCATCACCATCCTGTCCATCATGTACTAGATTCTAGTGCCTCTTCCATCTCTATTCTGTACATTTGAGCGACGTGAATGCTCTATGAGAAGTGCTACGCCACGACCTAGGCTAGTGTCAGCCCGTCGCGACGCGTCTAGGTCACGGCGTCTTTGTACGGCGTCGGGATGCAAGTCACGCGGCGTGTGAATTGCGGATTGTTGACGCTGACAGTTCTCTGCAACTGCAATAAGCGAAGAAAAGAGACCCTCACTTCTCACTTCTCGTGCTTTACTCGTGTGCTTTCAGTACAGGAGAAATTTTGTCAATAATGCTGCTGATATGAATAGTGGATAAATGTATCAATCTATGATGATATGTTATTATTAATTATTGTTTTTCTGAAAGGGAGAGAAATGTATGATTATACTGGAGGGCGAAACCCAAAGACTACAAATCATTTTCTCCTGAGGTGTATATGTACTTTTATTTTCTTGACCGAATGTGGAAAACGTTATTTTTACAAGAATAAAGAATTTCCAAATTTGATTGTGTCACAATTAATATTTAATAACCTTTATTTCTTTGAACAAGACAATAGTCGAATGGTGTTGCACGACTTTTTCTTCTTTGCTTTAATCGAAAGAATAAGAAAAAAATATTTTACCCGTATTTTTTATTTTCTTTCAAATTAAACTTTATTCATGAGAAAATTGTCTCCGAAAATACAACATTTAAATTACCGCCTTTTCTGTCGCCTGATGACATCAGAAAACTACTCGCCAATGAGGGAGTGGCTTACATTTGCCGCCGACAGAATTTAAACGAGTGACAGCCGTGACAGCTGGCAATTATATACTAGCTAGTACTTTTATCCATATTACTGATTTTTATATTTTGTAAACTCAAACATGGTTGTACAAAAAAGAGTTTTGTGCTAATGTGCCCAAATAGAAGTAATGATAGTAACAAAATGGTTTTAGTAGTGCCTCAAAACGAAGAAAGAAGAATGAAATGGTTGTCTCAAATAAATACAAAACCATTTACAAAATCAAAGTTTCATTCTGCGGAGATTATTTTTCCGTAAGCATAAATATTTTTATAATTAAATAAGAAATATTGAATATATTTTAATTTTTATCTTTCCAGTTATATCACTGGCTAGTATTTCTTTAACGTCACAGGCAGTGTAATTTGGCGCCAATTCAAACATGGTACACTTTTAAATTTCTACTGTGTTTAATATATACAGAAATTTGAAGAGAAAATCATTTTTGTACTAATACTATAGAACAATGTTGAGCAACTTGTTTTTAAGGAGGGCCAAATTTAAATACTAGAAAAGTTACGTTTGGATCCTCTGGACTCAAATACTATTATTCAGAGAATTTTGAATCCATGTATTTGTACCTTATTCTAATATGGAAAGAAGCCATTAGATTTTGGTGTCAATTGGATAACCGAAAATGGCACTTTACTTGAAACTCAAAATAGTTTTTCTTAAAAAAAAATCCTTTAAATATTATTTTTTCGCAAATTATGTCATTATACAAATTAAAGATTATTAAATAATATTAAAATATTATTTTCTACAGGTGTGCATTAATACTTTCTTTATATATTTTATGGATAAATTTATAAAATATTCTATAATTTAAATCCCGGAGCCTACGCTTTAAATACAATTCCTTGGTTACATATATCAGATCTCAAATGTATGTAAATGACAGATAATTGTCACTGTCAAAGAACTAATCATTCTAAATTAGTAGCATTTATGTACATAAGTATGTACTAATAAAAATTAAATAGCGGGAGGTATTGTGTTGGCCACATCAGATTATTTTTAGATTATGTAATCTTGGCGTGCAATCTGACCGATCAGAGGGTAGAATTTATTTCCTTATTTAAAGCAATGATATTTTCTTAGGTGAAACGAATTATAGAACACAAATATTTTACGTCAACCGTCATTTATTATTCTTAATATAGACTTGTTTCAAAATGTGTTTCTGTTATTTTTACAAGAGTTTTTCCTAAAGCTCGTCATGTTGTCCCACACTCCCCTAGTTGTTAAAAAAATCGTAATACTTCATTTGTTTAGAAAAACTATAACTGATTTTCCTAAAACTGCTTTTTCGGAAATTTTGACAATTTAACGTAATATAAATGTTACAAATGTTCTACTTCTGATTGATATATATCCATATAGTGAAAATATGGGTATTTTTATTATTGAGGCACCAACACTTTTATGCATCAGTGTCCAAAACATCTCCTTATAGTTCATGATGAAGTCATTATGTGCGGCCGCCATGCATGCCATCCCCTCCACCGCCGGATCCGGGAGAACGTATAATAAACCGCAATCGACGTTTGTACGTTTCTGCTGCTCTTATTGCATGTTGCTCTTTTTCGTTTTCGCCATTTGCCAGCTAGTGAATGCCACCATCCAAATTTAGCCACGTTTTCAACTAAATTATTAGTTTGATGAACAAAGAATCCCACGGTACCGCAAAATTTCAAGAACTTTTCACACACAAATAAACAGCGTTGCCAAAATACACTAGCGCAATTGAAAATGGAACAATAAAACATTGTAGGAACAAGCGGATGAAATTCAGCACAGTGGTTATATATTATTAGAAGTATAAATGATTTAATATTTTTCTGCAGTTAGTATTCGAAACAACAGAAATTCACAATGTCGTGTGGCCAGTACCGGATTACCCAATAGGCAGACTAGGCAATTGCCTATGGGACCCGCGCCTTTTAGGGGCCCCGCACCCCGCTTCATTAGATTAAAATAATATTGATTTGATTTTGAGATTTTTTTTATTACAAACAAAGAAATCATTAAATAAAGAAATTTTGATTACAACAAAGAAATGCTTATTTACAATAAAGGATCTTGATTACAATAATAAAAAATATCAATCAATATTACAAGACCCTACTGTTACAACTCGATTTTTATAATACCAATACCAGTGTTTACCATTTTATTTTGATTTTCGGAATAATTCTTTTGCATAACGATTAACGATGCTATAATTTTTTTGTATTTACAATAAATGAAGGGCTTATTGTAATATGCTACAAAACGAAAAATTTCAACTTAAAACCATTTTTAAAAAGTGTTGTAGGTAGATTACTAACACGTATACTTTAGTAGAGGCAGAAACACAACGAAAAACCTTTAAAAAAATACTTATTTCAAAATAAATTTACTTCACTATGTATTTTAAAATTGAGAAAATGTTTATATATATATATATATATATATATATATATATATATATATATTCGTTCATTTATATTTTATATTTATTTGTTTAAAAGTATGTTAATTTTTTTATAATAAAATTATTTTATTAAAATTGTTAGGGGTAAAATCGTAAATTTTTTAGGAGGGGGGGGGGCGAGCTTTCGATTGCCTAAGGGCCTTCACATGGTTTAATCCGGCACTGAGTGTGCCCTCTGCGCGCCCTTATTACCGCTTCTATATGTCGAAGCAAGGGTTCAATTATTTTGAATAACATTTCGCGGTATTTTATTCCATGTTTTTTCAAAGGGGTACTATAACCATAATCAAAATTTAACTGTTTTAGATAAGAAAATGAAAATACAGTAGATACCCTTTAATTCAAAATTCTAAATATAAAAGGGTATTCGGACTAACGATTTGTTCGGATTACTGAATTGGATGGTAAGTATAAATAACATCAATTTAGAATTTTTTTAAATATTTATTATAATACGTCAGAAAACAATTAAAGGAACAAATAATTCATTATTATTTGTATTTAAATATCGTGTCGACAAGTGAAACTACAGATCGATTACCAAACAAGTTCTAGCAAATATTAAGACCGGTGTACGTTGTTCATTATTGCTATCTTCTCAGTGTGTATTTGTAACCTACATACGTTCTACCCGTAGTAAGTGCAATTCTCGTGAAAATCTTTTGTTGTTGGAGTTAAAATAGTGTATATTTGTTTCTTTTAGTGTCAAACTAACTTTCGTGATTTGAATTTTTAATGTGTGATGGTTTTCAGTGGACTAAACAAATAGTGAAATAACTGAAATTTTGTTCTAGTAAGCGTTCTTGGTACCAGTGGTAGATGATTTTCTGAGATGCTGAGATCTGCGATGCCTCTGTTGGCCAAATTGGACTGATAGTAGGCGAGGTTGGTCCAACATTTATTTCATTTTATTTTGGCATTCTTCTACAGCTTATTAATTTGTTAATCTGTTAATAATAACTGATTGTCTTACCCAGAATAGATAAATAGAAATAGACGTTACAATATAACCATGTTTATTTGTCTCAAATAATTTAAATGTGTATAAAAATTAATTTCAATAATTTTAATATGTAGTTGGTATTCAGTAAACTGCTGACACAGTTTATTTGTTTCAAATAATATAACTATATGGTTAAACATTTATTCGACTAACTTCAATAATATGTACTGCTAGAGAAACTGGTGAAACAATTGAATCATGTTTCTTGTAAATATAGGCAAAGAAATTGATGGAACATTTTAACCATGTTTATTTGTTACAAATTATTTGACTACGTTTAACCCTCCCACCACACACTTGCTTTTAGTTACATGAAAAACATACTACAAACTGGACTTTGCTGGATCCCATTGATATGAAGTGATAAATAAATAGCAAAGTAACAATTTTAGCGCAAAAAACTATAAATATAGATAACAAGAATTATAATTTATACATTTTATAATTATAAAACAACGACATACAAAATTTACTGTTTTGTGAAGGTTTTTGTAGAACTATATGAAAAAGTGAATTAAAAAGTTATATCTTTGAATATATAATACAATACAAGAACGGCAACGTAATGTATTTAGATTAAATATTTCGAGAGAAGGTGCCATCTATTCCTCCGTATATGAATTATTTCTGAGTTAGTTCCAAAAATACATAATAGGTGGATGTTGCACAGTGTTGCCACGTAGCTAGAACAACAAGATAAGATTTTAAAAAGGTTTTTAAGTTTGCTACTGTAAAACAAGTATACATGTACATTAAAGATTCAAAATATATTATCTGGTTATTATGAAACAATATTTTTGAATTATTGATTATTGAATACCTGTAACAAATACTATTTGGCAATGCTGTCAGCAGGATTTATCGTAGTTCACAGTTTTGTGGTAGGAGTCACTAGCTATCTATAATAATTTTGTGAATAAAAAGAGACAGATATAGTATCTTGCTAGGCCATATGCGTTGCCGTTCTTATATGTATTATATATTCAAAGGTTATATGTTGAGATAAAGTTCATTAATTCAATAATTAACAATGGTAATGAAAAACTGTAACACAATCTGATTATTATAATAATATTGAACATAAAAAAAATATATTTGAAAAATATAAATTAAATATCCAGTGTTAGCAAACACAACGAAATACATACGTATAAATATCACTATAATTTTTAATTTCAAATTTCTTTTTGGAACTAAATTGTTAATTAGAACTTATATGAGCGCATTTTAAGAAAAAAAATCTGATGTGGCCAGCACATAACCTCTCGCCGTATATTTTACCTGGCTGTATGCATAAAGCAAAGATTATTTTTATAAATACAAATAATATATTCATATAAATCTATGACGTATAAACTTCTTTATTATTCAATAATAGCATGTCTCAACATAAAGATAATTACCATAAATTATGTTACAATAAATTACAAAGTAGAGTTTACCATATATAAATATTAGGCTGGTAACAGCAATTTTCAATTCGAACAACTTTGTTTACTTTCTCTTCATATTCTTCTAGTAAAAACATTAATTTTGGGCGGTCTAAAATGTATATATCTGGATTGTGCATCTATTCTTATATATCTTCTTTTACATTTTATTTTTTGATACTTGTTATATCTAAATAACCTTAATTCCCTTTAATAAAGTGACGGATAGATTGCACTCCGATTATTCTTATATCGATGTGTAATTTTGTCAATATTTACAACTTACTTGAGAAGAATTTGATAGCTTTTTCGCAATTCAAAGTTACTCTAGTCTACAGTACTGGTGTACATTGTCCCATAATGTTTGAAACAAATTTAAGTCCTTCAACCTAGACTTGTCATCTCCATAATAGTCACAGATCAAGAATTAAGGGATTCTCCAAATACATTTTTCTTTCATTACTCATTATTTCTGACACTGACATTTATCTGTCAGTTACAAATAATTTAAATTTGCAACTATTTTTCATGGCATCCTTTCGGTTGTAAAATTAATTACAACATTATTTTATATATTATATTCCTTTTATCTCTAAATCTATAAAATATGTATAAAAATATTTAAATGTATCAGAAAGAGAATTTATTTTTCTTTAATATTATCAAGAAAAATTTTCAAAAAATAATATTTAGAAGATTTTTTTTCAAGAATCTTCTACTTCCGGTTGTCCAATTGTTACCAAAACCTTTTCAGATCTTCCCATGAATGTCCGATTGGGAAATACGTTGTTAAACAAATTTTAAGTCTTATAGTTTTTGAGTAACCGTCCTTCCAACATCCCACACACACACATCCACACACACACACACACACACACACACACACACACACACAGACATCATCGTAAAAATGTTAAAATCGGATTGTAGGGACCTTAAAACGTGCTTATTCAATAAAATCTGGATATGCGATTTTTAGCATGAATCCAATACCTCTCTTAGCGAGAGGTAAAAATTATGCAATTATATTTGAACTTGAAATATAAAATCAATATAAAAAAATCTGATGTGGCCAGCACATAACCTCTCGCCGTATATTTTACCTGGCTGTATGCATAAAGCAAAGATTATTTTTATAAATACAAATAATATATTCATATAAATCTATGACGTATAAACTTCTTTATTATTCAATAATAGCATGTCTCAACATAAAGATAATTACCATAAATTATGTTACAATAAATTACAAAGTAGAGTTTACCATATATAAATATTAGGCTGGTAACAGCAATTTTCAATTCGAACAACTTTGTTTACTTTCTCTTCATATTCTTCTAGTAAAAACATTAATTTTGGGCGGTCTAAAATGTATATATCTGGATTGTGCATCTATTCTTATATATCTTCTTTTACATTTTATTTTTTGATACTTGTTATATCTAAATAACCTTAATTCCCTTTAATAAAGTGACGGATAGATTGCACTCCGATTATTCTTATATCGATGTGTAATTTTGTCAATATTTACAACTTACTTGAGAAGAATTTGATAGCTTTTTCGCAATTCAAAGTTACTCTAGTCTACAGTACTGGTGTACATTGTCCCATAATGTTTGAAACAAATTTAAGTCCTTCAACCTAGACTTGTCATCTCCATAATAGTCACAGATCAAGAATTAAGGGATTCTCCAAATACATTTTTCTTTCATTACTCATTATTTCTGACACTGACATTTATCTGTCAGTTACAAATAATTTAAATTTGCAACTATTTTTCATGGCATCCTTTCGGTTGTAAAATTAATTACAACATTATTTTATATATTATATTCCTTTTATCTCTAAATCTATAAAATATGTATAAAAATATTTAAATGTATCAGAAAGAGAATTTATTTTTCTTTAATATTATCAAGAAAAATTTTCAAAAAATAATATTTAGAAGATTTTTTTTCAAGAATCTTCTACTTCCGGTTGTCCAATTGTTACCAAAACCTTTTCAGATCTTCCCATGAATGTCCGATTGGGAAATACGTTGTTAAACAAATTTTAAGTCTTATAGTTTTTGAGTAACCGTCCTTCCAACATCCCACACACACACATCCACACACACACACACACACACACACACACACACACACACAGACATCATCGTAAAAATGTTAAAATCGGATTGTAGGGACCTTAAAACGTGCTTATTCAATAAAATCTGGATATGCGATTTTTAGCATGAATCCAATACCTCTCTTAGCGAGAGGTAAAAATCTGTTGTGGCCAGCACAATACCTTCCGTCATTCTCGTGTATAATGTATAAATTCCATAATTTTTCTTACAAAAGATTCTAAATTTCCCGTAAAATTATTTCATAAACAAACTTTTCAAATTGCACTTGACACTGGCATCTTCTTCATCTTTAGCTTATCCCATTTGTTAGGGGTCGCTATTTTTGCATGTCGTTCTCATTCAGTTCCTTTTCTCTCAAATCTTCCGCAATACAGTCCTTCCATCTTATCTTTGGTCTTCCTCTGTTCCTTTAACGTCCTATTATTAAACTATTCATTCTTGTTCCAATATAATTCTTCCTTTCTCCTCATGACATGTTCAAACCAATGTAATCGTCTTTCTTGTATCTTTCTAAAAACTTGTAATACTAGAGTTATTTTCTTACCATATTTTTCCGTCTATTCCCCAATATCTACTTCAACATCCTCATATCTGCCACATTAATTTACTTTTTATTTATACTGACATCTGTCAATTTGAATTATATGAATTTGATACTAGTTCCCAAGTTTGGCATAGCTGGCTGAATTATAAAATTTAATTTCTTTAAAATTCTTTAACTCTGTATGTATTGAATATGAAGTATAAATTGTAATCAAATCGTATAGAGAATAATATATTCTTTAAGTTATAATAACGTTAAATGTCAATAAATCAAATTTAACTGTTAAATCTTCAAATGAGACTACTTCCGGTTGACCAATTATAACCAAAATCTAATCAGATGTTCTTCTGGATGTAAACTTGAGGAATACGAAAAAATTATAATTTTTGGAATCGTGGTATTGAAGTTATGGAATCCGGAAATTTTGTTACACATAATTATTAAATATTTTTTGGTGATGTAGTTTAAACGAACACTAGTATGGTAACAACAACATAAATAATTTTTATGGCGAACTTTTGAAATGTCTATGTTAAATATTTTAATGGGTACTTGTATGCAAATGAACGTAATTTGTTATGTTATGTGACGTACAAGTTTTAAATATGAATTATGTTTTGTGAAGTTTTTCATATGACCTGTGTTTAATTAGTATTCACCCTTGCAGATGTCTAATTTATGTCATGATGTTTGAAGTAGTGGCTTCATGTTCTGAACAAGTTATTCTGCATGTATACAAGGTGCAAGTGGCATAAATATATGTAACCTGTCTCGCAGTCAACAGCGAGGCGAACCGATTTTCACACTAATAATAGTAATCTGTTTTGCAAATGGCGTTAAATATGCATGTATGAAAATCTCTTCACCTAATGGAGGGTGCTATTGCTACTACTACCATCGATTTAATACTAGTTTATGTTAATCCCTGTACAAGTATTAGTTGAGTGACAGTGATTAACTGATTACAATTTTTAAATAAATAACATACACAGAGTGTTTTAATAAGATTGCTCACTATTGGCAACTTTTTTATTTGAAAAAATACAAGTTTGGTAAAACTGTGCCATTTTGAATTACAAAATTGGTGATATCAGCAAAAAAAAATATCGGCGATTCTCAAAATATAGGACCTAACTTTTTCATTTTAAATATAAACATATTTTTTTATTTATAGTAAAACAATAAAGTGATTTTTACCTAAGTTATTGTTTTACTATATGTTATCATGTATCACAAAGTTAAACCGATACGAGATATAATAAAAAATATAAACATGTCAGATTGAGAATATAATTTTCTTTAATATTACCAAGAAAAAGATTTTTTTCAAGAATCAGCTCTTTCCATTAATGTCCGATTGGGAAATACGTAGTTAAACAAATTTAAAGTCTTATAGTTTTGAGTAACCGTCCTTCCAACATCCCACACACACACACACACACACACACACACACACACACACACACACACACACACACACACACACACACAAACACACACACACACACACACACACACATACACATACACACACACACATACACATACACATACACATACACATACACATACACATACACATACACATACACATACACATACACATACACATACACATACACATACACATACACATACACATACACATACACATACACATACACATACACATACACATACACATACACATACACATACACATACACATACACATACACATACACATACACATACACATACACATACACATACACATACACATACACATACACATACACATACACATACACATACACATACACATACACATACACATACACATACACATACACACACATACACACACACGCACATCCACACACACACACACACACACACACACACACAGACATCATCGTAAAAATGTTAAAATCGGATTGTATGGACCTTAAAACGTGCTTATTCAATAAAATCTGGATATGCGATTTTTAGCATGAATCCATTACCTCTATTAGCGAGAGGTAAAAATCGATTTTTTTTCGTGACATATCTTATATATTTTCTTATAGGTTTCGTTTATAAAAGGTTGCACAGAATACTTTCATAAATTATAAATAAGCTTCATTAAAATTTCCAGAATAAACTACATAAACTTTAGTAGTGTTAGCAACATTATTATGTTGTGTCTGGCATGATCTGTCGTGTGAGAAAAGTTTGCGAAAATGTGTATTCCCCATCCCGCGGCTAGCTGCTACACTCCCGTATATTCCGTGTTACTGTGCAATTCATTATGCATGCTACTCTGAACGGCATGTCATTTTACATGTTTGCATTGCAATTTTCCTACCTTTTTTGAATTTTTAAGAAGCATAACTTTATTACTATGTATTTTATTTTACGACCTAACAAAGAATAGGGTAGACTCCCATATATGAAAGTTCATGAATTTATTTCTATAGTTTTCAAATAGTAATCTGACGGGTTTAAAAATTTAAATTCTATTTGTGTGAAATGGGAAAATAAGCGTGTATAGCAAATATTTTGCAGTTTGTAAATATTTTTTGTAATAGCTAAGTGCAAATATAAAGCGACTTTTATAAACCAACTATTTATTTTATTTGTTAATGCAATAAATGTAAATATACTCGTAAAACAAAGAAATGTAAAAGCAGCAGCATCAAATAAAAAGTAAAACTAACTAAAAGAAAATAATACACATAAATATAAACATTTGTTCATTTTTACTATGTTTTTAACACAGAAAAGAGTAAATTTACTACAGTATTAAACAAAAATTACAAACTTAAATTGAGGATTTTCTTTTACAAAAACCAAGTTTGCAAAAATTCAAAATTTTCAGGAAACAAAAACTACTCATTCCAGGTCCGTATATATGTGAGGGTCACACTAGAGTTAATGAGGATAAGAAAATTATGTAAGTATGTCGAGGAAAACAAAAATTGCATTGTCATTTTCAACAGTTATTTATCTGTCTTTTGAAAGTTGCAAAAGTTTACTTAGAACAGTTAATAATTATCGTTGTGAGTGAAAATATGGAATTTTCGAAGTATAATTTAGTATTTGTCAACTTTGACAGTTTTTAAATTCCTCAGTAATTAGTTTTGTAGCTTTGGCAGTTTTTAAATCTCCTATAAATTAATTTTAAACATTCCAAAAGAAGAATAGTTGGGAGCTTTTAAGAAATGGAAGGAAATAATGATAAATTGTATTACTCGTATTATTGAAGGGAACTTCTTTGAACAGATTAAAAATAATATTCTAAAAAATATAAATGATGTTTCTTATTCTCAATAATTCTAGCGTGGCCCTTATATAATAATAATATAATAATTTTGTTTTATGAATCCATCATTTATTTAAAAGAAAAACATTTGGACTGGATTTTTGTAGGAATTTTGCATTTCCCGAATTAAAATTTTGAAAATGACGAAGGAAACGATACTTATAAATTAAAATTAGATATTATAGTTTTCAACTATTGTTACGGCTAAAAATGACATGAATGACTTTGACATAAAATTGATGACAGTGACATAAATTTAACATTGACCTTTAATTGACACTGACAAAATATAGGACACTATACTCTATCCCCTCTATCCGTTTTAACTTTAGAGTAGATGGCGTTTCGAGCGCGGCCGTTTTTACATGTATTAAATAAAGAAATCAAATTTTGGCGCCATTCCTGAATCAATCAGAAAGCTAAAATCATAGGCCCTATTTCACACAACGCTCTAAAGTTAAAACGGATAGACTATAGAGTTATAATATGACATAGACGTTTTTTGTTTAAAAAAATAGATAGTAAACAAATATAAATATATAGATTTGATTGAAATGTAAAAAACTGCATTTGAACAATAATAATTCAAGCCTGGATTTAATTTATTCTTCATAGGTAAACATTCTTTACTAGTTATTTTATTTCAAAAAAAATGTCATATGCCGAAAAAAATATTTCCAAGTAGACAGGGAAACTAATGTTGTTCTTTTAGAACTATAAACGTACATCTTTACATTTTTCGAACTATAATTTTGCAAAACTTGTTGCTCACAAGAATTCGAGGAAAATTACATTAAAATTGCTGTTACGTCATAGCTGCGAAGTAATACAAGCAACAAGAGAGGAAGATGTTATTTATTATATCAGTGGCGTGGCCAGGATGTCTTCGTGGGGAGGGTTTTTTTCAAAAGGGAGGGGGGAGGTTAGACATAAAATAAATCGAAATGAGAAAATGTTTGGATTTCAGCCACTTTATTTATTCTCAACGTTTCGACCCCCATGGGTTTTCTTCAGAAGATGAATATAGAAGAAGACCCATGGGGGGTCGAAACGGTGAGACTGAATAAATAAAGTGGCTGAAATCCAGAAATTTTTCTCCTTTCATCACCATCCAGCCAAGAAATAACCCTTTTTCCCATAAAATAAATCAATTTTCAAATGTTATTTCATATTTTTTCAACGTTATATCAATACAAGATGCATGTACATTTGACTTATATCACACTCGCATTTGTTTAGCACTACCCTCATTTCGTAATGTCTTTATTTTATTACAGATTTTGTATATCAGGATTTTCCAGGCTCTCAAGGGGGAAGGTTCGAACCCCGCCCTAACCACTATCTAGCTCATTGCTAATATATAAATATTTTCTTTAAATTTGATCATGGGCACATATCCTATTGTGGAACAAAATAACGGAGAAATGTAGTTTTAATGAATTCGTTTTTAATTACTACTCCTCTTGGTTTAAAAACAGATAAACTTTGTATGACCAAAATCCATTATGTATCATTATTTTATACATTTTTTACAGGGAATTATTGCACCTCAGAAAATAACATTGCCTTCGCCTCCGGCATTAAACTTCGTAGTCGTGAATAATATATCACTTTTTATTCTTGTTCGATAAATAACTATATTTATACTGAATTTAAATGTGAGTTAATATTTTATAATAATTAAAGTCTAATAAAAATGACCAGATGTTAATGAAAAATGCTGTCTGTCAGATGAAATAATTACTACAAGATAATTTCGAGATTATTATCTACAAATTAGATCTAAGTTTTGAGTTGAGCATGTTGCAACATTTTTTTTTTTGGAATGTATTTGTAACGTTTTCTAAAGATTGATGTTTCTAATTATTGAAGACATTTTGTTCACACATAACTAGTTGTGTTCAGAAAGGTTTCTGATAATTACCTGTTTTCGTAAAGGTGTTACGGACTTAATTAATTTTCTACAATGGAATTTTATTTTATCTAACTATGTTGTCAGAATGTTATGTTTGATATGCCGAAAATCTCTATCAGAGTGTTCATGTTTTAGATAATACACTATGCAGAATTAATTTCTTAACTAGCGGTAACGCTTCTAATATGAAAATATGTTAATTTAACTAGCTTAATTAATTTTCAAGTAAGGTATATAAAATCTAAAATAGGTAGTTAAGATTTTACTTGTATATGTATCTATGGACAACAATATCTGTTTAATTACAACAATAATATGAAACAAGTTGCTTATTTATACTGGGTACTCACTGCAACACCAGAACAAAGAACTAACATTTAAAATCATATTTTCATAATTTTCTGCTTTTCGAATTATTATAGGTAAAAATGCTTCAAATAACATTCAAATAACTTAAAATTCTACATCTGAATCAATAAGTAAAATTAATAAAATGTAACGGCAGAAAATATCGATAACCATAACCATAGAATTAAAACAGACAAATTAACAAATGTTTGACGTTTATCTGTCAAGTTAGGTTAATATAATTTTGTTAGATATTCGGGCGTATTCTGTAACTCCGTAGTTAATTTTTTACAACTGGTTAAGAATTTTATCCGATAATGATTTGGCAACTAAAGATCCAATTTTTTGTTATATATCAACGATACTTGATCGGTTAAATTTATAACCAATTGTTAGAAATTAATCTCTGAGTTACAGAATAGGCCAGATTATTTGTAATACATGTTCAAGTAAACAATTATTATCTATTAATTTAAATAAAAAAAATCATTTTAACAGAAATTACAAATAATAAAAATAAATTAACCTAGCTTGACAGATATATTGCTAACATTGTTAGTTTTTAATTTCAATTCCATGGCTATTGCTATATTTGTGGTGAGTTTCGAAATATTATACCTTATATCTGTCGTTCTAGGGAATACAAAAGTAAGTTTGTTTATTGATTCTGATATAAAATTTTATGCTCTACACCACAAAATTTATTTGAAACTCTTTTACAAAAATAAAAAATCCGTTGTGGCCAGCACAATACCTCTCGCCATTTTAATTTTATCTTGGATAGGGCGCGAGCAGTTATGTGACTTTGTTGGCCTTAGCAATCAGATATGGGGGCCCGTGTCAGAATGACAGCTAGTAATATATGTACATAGGTGTCAAGTATCATAAGTTCTCATTCGAAACATTATGATTTTCCAAATCCATGTGGAATATTTTCCTCGGCAAGTATATTCCATACTAAAGGATGACAAATAACAGAATATTATGAAATTTTGAATGAAAAATTATGACATATGACAATTGTGACATCTATGTTAATATCTACTAGCCGTAATTCTGACACGGATCCTCATATCTGCTTGCCAAGGCCAACAAAGTCACATGGTTGCTCGCGCCCTATAAGTAACGAATTTAACATTTCTTGAACACAAATAATTGAAACTGTTTCTCTTCTTTCGTTCTATGAGAAATTTTATCCTACTATTCTAATATGTAATATTAACATACCTGCAATTTAAATAAATATTTAATTAATAATACAGTAATATATATTAAATGTACTCATACCTCCCAGAAAAATCTGACACTGACATTTTGCATTTATTTGTCAATTACAAAAAATTTAATATCGCAACTGTTTTTCGGGCAACGAGATTTATTACAACAGATTATTCTATATTATTATATACTATATCTCCAAACCTATACGAGATATAATAAAAAAATTAAATGTGTCAGATCGAGAATTTAATTATCTTTAATATTTGTAGTAACAAATTTTCAAAAAATAATATTTAGAAATTTTTTTTTTTAGAAACTACCACTTCCGGTTGTCCAATTGTTACCAGAACCTATTCAATTCTTCCCATTACTGTTAGATTGAGGAATCCGTAGTCAAACAAGTCTTTAGTCTTATAGACACACACACACACACACACATACACACACACACACACACACACACACACACACAGACATCATTGTAAAAATGTTAAAATCGGATTCTATGGACCTTAAATCGTGCTTATTCAATAAAATCTGGATATGCGATTTTTAGCATGAATCTCTCTTAGCGAGAGGTAAAAATTAGGGAAGCAAGAAATTACGAAAGTATGATTTTTCAAGTTAAAGTCCTATGTTACGGTGTTGTGGTTAACAGCCTGTGCATGAACATAATAAAATTTTGCTTACGTTAACGAATATTTAATTATTGTTCATTTCAGTTGTACCGAAACTGAAAGAGAAACTCACCGTTTTGTAAACATTGTTCTCCTGGAGGAGTTTTTATTATTTTGACAAGTACTGACATTTATTTACATTTGTACTGCTTTAATTTAAATTTTAACTGTTATTTAAATTGAAAGTTGATCGAAATAAAGTGGCAAATGCCAAATGAGTTATTAAATATTTCTGTTAAAATGCCGATATGCGCGTTTTTCGTCTCCCTCTAGTTACGAATTTAACTAGGAGAGCTACAAATGGGGATTAATGTTCTATCATACAATTTTCTGAATTTCGAGGGTATGTTCAAAACTGGGGCATCAACTATTTAGAATGAAAAATGATCAGATTTGACATCTATGTACATAATTCCTAGCTATTATTTCTTTTATACCTACACTCTACACCAAAAATTCTATTTATACCTATTCTTTATATTTAGATTGTTTACTTTTCTAATTTTTCGAAATATTTCCAATTCATTGTCGTGATTGACAGAATTTTTGAACGGTATATGTAATATTTATTTTTAAATTTATGTAATATACCTATAATTTTAAATATTTAACTATTAATACAATAAGAAATAAAATGTATGTACTTCCCAGAAAAAATATTCGGTAATGTCTCTAGATTTTTGACGCTGATATTTATCTGTCAGTTACATTTTAATTTTTCAATTGGTTTCCATGGGCTGTGAGATTTATTACAATATATTATTATAAACCTTATATTTCTTTATCTCTAAATCTATAAAAGATATAATAGAATATTTAAATGTATCAGATAGAGAATTTACTCTTCTTTAATACTAGCAAGAATATGTTTTTTCTAAAAATAATATTTAGAAGATTTTTTTTAAGAATCTGCTACTTCCGGTTATACATTTATTACCAAAACCTTTTCAGCTTTTACTAGTAATGTCCGAATGAGAAATACGTAGTTAAACAATTATTAAGTATTATAGATTTTGAGAAATTGTTCTTCCAACGTCTCCACACACATACACATACTCACACACATACATCCACACACATCCACACACACACACACACACACACACACACACACACACACACACACACACACACACACACACACACACACACACACACACACACACACACACACACACACACACACACACACACACACACACACACACACACACACACACACAGACATCTTCGTAAAAATATTAAATTCGGATTGTAGGGACCTTAAAACGTGCTTAATTATTAAACTCTGGATATGCAATTTTTAACATGAATTCAATACCTCTCTTAGCAAGAGGTAAAAATGAAACAAACGGTGTTCAATAAAAACTCATGCACGGTAACTTGTACAATGATTCACAAAATTATTTTTACACTTAAATTTACAAATAAAAATCAAAATATAACTGCTTCCAAAAGGAATTTAATTGTAAAAATCAATCAAATTATCAAGTATACGCATGTAAATTACAAGTAAAGTAATAACAAAATAAAAATATGTACTAACAATGAATATGAAACAGAATTTAAAAATCAAAACAATTATGTTGTGTACAAACATCTGAATGTACGTCGTGTCACCAAACTCCTGATTAGTTTCATTTGCTGCAGCCAGCGGCGCTGGGCACTGGCAATAAAAGAAAAAGACAGTCGGAACATGACCAGCAAGCATCAAGGCGAAAGGAAACCTACAGCAAGAATCAAGCAGACCAGGACTTTAGGAGCGGATACTGCCACAAAGTACGTGGACAGATAGACAGATGTGCCACGTAGAAGGCTTTGAATGCCTCGCTGCAGGCAACTGTTGTTCTCGACTTTTGTTTCCCGGAGTTTTGACAATACACTTTTGTAAGATGAAAGATATTTGAATTTTTGACGACGTTTTTATGGACATTAAAACGTATATTTTATATGAACAACGTTTTTGCGAAAATATTTCCAATATAATATTTCATAAAAATATTATATAAACTACTCGTATATATTGTATTTTAACATTGACATTTATCTAACAATTATAAACTTATGAAGGTTTATTTTATCAGTAAACATAGGGTATATCATTACCATAGTTACAGTACAAAATGATTAAATGTAGCAGCAGATGCATCTGAAATTTATCTTAGGCTCATATTTGAATTATACCATATTATAATCTGTACTTTTTCTTCAATAGGGCATAACCAGTCATGTGACTTTGTTGGCCTTCACAAGCAGATATGGGGCCCGTGTCCGAATGATAGCTAGTAATTGTCTATATAAATGTCAAATGTCATAATTTTACATTCAAAATTTCAAGATTGTCTGAGTTTAAGTAGTTAATTTTTCACCAGGAGTGTGGAATTTACTTGTTACGGAAAATAAACCCCATGGAATTGGATAATTATGAAATTTACAATGAAAAATTATGACATTTAACATATATGTATCTGCCATTCTGACACGGGCCCCCATATCTGCTTGTCAAAGTCAACAAAGTCACATGTAAAGAAACAAAATTTATTTTTAAGAATAATTTATATATCGGAGTGTATTTCTCGCGTGTACTATCTATCTCTTTCCGCCACGAATACTTTCTCTCTCTGTGCACGACACCAGCGGGAACTGTCACGTACGAATAGACAGGCTTTAGATATAATAGCCCGTATTCCGAGCGCACTTTTATAATAAAAGCGCTTTTATGGAGCGCGCTTTTACATTATATTCTTATGAGCACTGTGCTGTATAAAAGCAATTTATTATAAAAGTGCTCGGAATATGGGCCTATGTTATTACTGTATTTATACAAAAATATTTTCTATTTATCAAAAGAAAATGTATATATTGCATTGTTATTATATCAATGTTTTGATTATTGTAATCAATTATTGTCTTTTTTTTCATTATCTATTACAATATTATTATTTTTAAATTATTTTAATGGGAAACTAGTAATAGGAAATAGAAGATATAAAAATTAAAATTATTATTCTTTATATTCGAACTCCAACCTACGAATTCATAGGCAGCCATGAACCAAATATACCACCGAGACATTTAATGATCTTTTCTTATTACATAATAAAAAATCTGATGTGGCCAGCACATAACCTCTCGCCGTATATTTTACCTGGCTGTATGCATAAAGCAAAGATTATTTTTATAAATACAAATAATATATTCATATAAATCTATGACGTATAAACTTCTTTATTATTCAATAATAGCATGTCTCAACATGAAGATATTTTACCATAAATTATGTTACAATAAATTACAAAGTAGAGTTTACCATATATAAATATTAGGCTGGTAACAGCAATTTTCAATTCGAACAACTCTGTTTACTTTCTCTTCATATTCTTCTAGTAAAAACATTAATTTTGGGCGGTCTAAAATGTATATATCTGGATTGTGCATCTATTCTTATATATCTTTTTTTACATTTTATTTTTTCATACTTGTTACATCTAAATAACCTTAATTCCCTTTAATAAAGTGACGGATAGATTGCACTCCGATTTTGTCAATATTTACAACTTACTTGAGAAGAATTTGATAGCTTTTTCGCAATTCAAAGTTACTCTAGTCTACAGTACTGGTGTACATTGTCCCATAATGTTTGAAACAAATTTAAGTCCTTCAACCTAGACTTGTCATCTCCATAATAGTCACAGATCAAGAACTAAGGGATTCTCCAAGTACATTTTTAATTCATTACTCATTATTTCTGACACTGACATTTATCTGTCAGTTACAAATAATTTAAATTATCAACTATTTTTCATGGCATTCTTTCGGCTGTCAAATTTATTACAACAGATTATTTTATATATTATACTTCTTTTATCTCTAAATCTATGGAATATATAATAAAATATTTAAATGTATCAGATAGAGAATTTAATTTTCTTTAATATTACCACGAAAAATTTTCAAAAAATAATATTTAGAAGATTTTTTTTCAAGAATCTTCTACTTCCGGTTGTCCAATTATTACCAAAACCTTTTCAGATCTTCCCATGAATGTCCGATTGGGAAATACGTTGTTAAACAAATTTTAAGTCTTATAGTTTTTGAGTAACCGTCCTTCCAACATCCCACACACACACATACACACACACACACACATCCACACACACACACACAGACATCATCGTAAAAATGTTAAAATCGGATTGTAGAGACCTTAAAACGTGCTTATTCAATAAAATCTGGATATGCGATTTTTAGCATGAATGCAATACCTCTCTTAGCGAGAGGTAAAAATTGAAACAATTATTTATTTGTAAGTTTTTATAATTTATTTATGCAATAATAATAAAGTAATTAATAATAAATACGAGTAACATACATGAGCTAATGTATTATTATCATATTCAATGGCTTAATTTTCTACCGGACACTTTTTATATGCAAAAAACTGTTTTCCCATGTTAAACGCTAATCTCAACGATTTCTTGGGTATACTTGGTATATCACACATTGTCTTATTTATATGAATCCAAAATATGTTTTTTTCTTTTTTATAAACATATGTCAATAGCACCAGTACAAATAGCTTTAAAATTGATATAAGCCTAAATGCGTCCTATAATTATGTGTCTGGTATATCTAATGCATTTATACACGAACAATCACCATCATAAATAATAACGATGAACTAATTTCCTATACTCGTAGATGTCTTCATTACTACTCCGAAATTTATTTCCCGATTCATTAATATTTATTTGAGAATTTAAATTCATTAGTGCATTCCTTGTCATTGACACATATGCCTAGGTCCATTTTCACCCCAAGCCCACAATTAACGATTAAAGAGTGCTTTGGATTAATGAAGCAATCACCGAGACCACGAACCACGACATGCATCCGCCGGCCATGTCCGCTCCAAGGTTGCCACTTTCACATAAATTAGAACCCAGAATTTTTGATTTTCTTTTTCTAAATGTATTTTAAGGAAAAAGTAGATCTTATTTATTTATAAATTGGACGTTTCGGTGGTACGACGCCACCATCATCAGTATCAGATAGTTTTACAGAAGATTACAATAATATTTAATTCTACATTTGAACGTTGAAATTAAAACGTTTTCCTTCCACTTCTTAAAAGTTTTCAAGCAATCTTCTTTTAAAATGTTATCTCAAAAATTTTGTCCATAAAATACCCAGAGTTGAACATATCAATCAGATAAGTTGGGCGGGTATTATCATTTTCTTGCCAAAAACTAAGGAAAATTCTATATTTTTATTCACAACGGTACTTTAAAAATAGATTAACTAAGTTTTAAGTTCTACCTAACTTAAGTTCTGCCACGTAAGATAGTTGTCATTTGGGTGTACCTATTCAAAAACTTGCTCTATGTTCAAAATAAAAATTAAGCTAATGCAGTTTATATTTGCAATAACTTATATTTTTTAACATTATATTATATACACAGATTGCATCAAAATAGTTAAAAGCTAATATCAAATACTGTAACAGATTAATTTTTTATATTTTTCCGTAGAATTTTTTTTTAACTGTACCACTCGCACTAACACTTACACAAGTATCGTATTTCAATGTACTCACACTACAGTATGAATGTTGGAGAATAACTGTAGCAACGTCGCACCTAGACATTTATTGGTACATTCGGGTATAAAAGTAATAAGATATTTTGAGATATAGTACTAATTCTAAACTACAAATGGAAGCTGCAAAATAAATTAATAAATTTCTTTCTTAAAATTACAAAAGTAGTATTATACTGTTTAAAGTTTTCATGCTTTTCACGTAATATACCAATTTAAAAAATATTTCCTTAGAATGTACGTCTGAAATTCCTTTAACCAAAGATTACCTCTTATACTCTAATACCAAGCGGATGTTAACTTAATTGATACTCCAACTGGAAATTTATTATCTTTGTAAGTCTGTAACTTTATATTTGTTGAATATGAAATATAAAATGCAATTAAATCGTATAGAGATTAATATATTCTTTAAGTTATAATAAAATTTAACTGAGTTTTTCAAGAAAAACTGTTAAAATCTTCAAATGAGGATGCTTCCGGTTGTCCACTTATAACCAAAATCTAATCAAGTGTGCATATGGTTTTAAGGAAGAGGATTATGCAAGAATTGTAATTTTTGGAATTCTAGTATTGGAGATATCGTGCACGAAACGACAGTCACATACACACACACACAAACACACACACATACACACACACGCACACACGAACACACACACACACACACACACATACAGACATCATCGTAAAAATAGTAAAATCGTATTGTAAATACTCTAAAACGTGCTTATTCAATGAAAACTCACCACCGAATTTTTTGACCAAACACAATACCTTCCTTACCTAGAGGTGACGGAAGGTAAAAATTATATCTTCAAAACAATGTCCACAAATGGCGTGAAAACACTGATGTGCTTTACATGGGCGTCGATTTTTAAGAAATATTATGGGGGCAAAAAAAGGCACCAAGCCAGTGTCGTACTTAGGACCACAGCGTACGTTGTACATTTCGTTCAAAAATATTAGATTGTTAACGATTTCGTTCATGAATGAAAACTTAGAGAATACATACATTAATCTCATTCTATCAGTGAAATAATACATTTACTTTTTATGAATTATATACATACAAAACTTTTCTGTGATCGAAATTATACGAGTAATAAGAAGTATTGTAAAAACATAAGCAAAGCTTAATCAAATTGAATTCTATCACTGGGCAATACCTACTGTTCCGTATAGTTATTGCTTAAGTTAACGTGTAACTATGTATATGTTAATGAGTTAAAAGAGTAAAAAAAAACACATTAATGGATTACTTTGATTCGGGTTTCTTACCTGTCTTGATAATGACAGTTTTGTACTCTAAAATAAATTAAATAAAAAGTGATTGTTGTTAATTTTTTTTTTATAAAATTGGCCGTCGGAGGTTTGTTAAAACCCGGAGTTTCTGAAGTAAAACCGGAGAAGTGGCAACCTCGGCCGATTCTTAGAAGCGAAGCAAGCAGCTGACGACATCGCAGCCTCAGAATTAAGTTATCAAACACGCAGCCACTCACCCATTTATACCCGTCATTATCTAAATAATCTATAATTAAAACTATCGCATTTTAACATCGTCTTGTTTACTTCAAACCGGCCGCTCTTTACACGTCTTCTCCTTTTGCTCTTCCTTTCCCGATTTTGTTTGAAGATGGCATGTAATTTTGGCAACGTTGGTTTAATGAAAATTAAGTAATTAATGGTCTGGTGCACTTTCAACGGAAGTTTGGGATATTTTGTTTTTGAGAATTTAATAACTGGTTGTTCAGAATAAAAGCGAAAGATTTTCGTATTATTTTTATTTTACTCTTTACAAGAAACTTCGACAAAAACGTTCACAGTAAATAAATACTCCATTACGATTTACAATTACAGGGTTTTAGATTTAATATGACGAACGAAAACACTTATTTTTTTATCTTCCATGGATAAAGTTGATGTTGCTGAAAGAAAAAAAAAATGTAGTCGAACGTCTATGTCGTTGATTTGACTTGAATATTTAAATACTGCATTTATATATATATTTAAAAAAATATAATAATTTTATTTAAAAGTATTCCCGATACTTTTTTATGATGTCACACGCATACTTAATGAGATTAATAACATAAGCTGTATTAATTCTAATGTCATTCAAAAAATATTATTCTTTAACTTTAATTTGGGGTAATGCGGTTCTCCACTTTAATTTTTTATTATTTTACATAAAAGTCATAATTGATTTTAGTTTAACTGCATTTCATTTTTAACGAAACCTATAGCTATCTTTCTCGCACCAGTGTGTATAGTAGGCTGCGAGAGAAAGATACCAATAGTTGTGACGTTACAGTGGCACTTTATTCAAATATCTCACAAAGTAATCATTAAAAAAATGTTTTTTTAATCTTAATCGTTATTTATTGAGTAGTATTATGGCTTCATTTTTTTATTTTTCAAATATTGACATATGAAGTAGAGCTTCATGATGAATATAGTGTAATAGTACTTATAACACCATTAGATGGCAACCGAGTAGTAAACGAAGAAACACATTAATTTGTTAAGTTTTTAGACATTTATAGTTTTTTTTTTGTGTTTGGAGGTTAGACTCGATTTAAAATTGTAGTTTTAAAATAAGTGGAACTATCATAAAATATTATTCTGCACCAGTTTGGATCTTATACTATTTCTTCATCTTCTAACAATGTTACATCATAGTAGTGTTAAATTATGACGTAATTTTCGGTGCCATTTCACAGATTGTATGAAAACTATGCAAACTTAAATTGTAATTTACAATTAAGGCTGGATTCTAGAATAAATATAACAAAGACACAAAATTAGAGCGCGAAAGCAGGCATTTATATGTTTTTACCATCCGTCACCTTATAAGTAACAAAGGTATTTTCTTTGGTCACAAAATTTGGTGGTAAATTCGTAATTAATAAGCACGTTTTACAGGAATTCGATTTTATTATTTTTACGATGACGTGTGTATGTACGTATGTGTGTGTGTGTGTATTTGTGTGTGTGTGTGTGTGTCTGCGTGTGACGATCCTTGCGATATCGCATGACTCCAATACTATAATTCAAAAAATTATAATTTTTCGTATTCCTCAAGTTTACATTCAAAAGAAGAACTGATTTTTGTTATAATTCGTCAATCGGAAGTACCCTCATTTGAAGATTTTAATAATTTTTCTTGAAAAAACGCAGTTAAATATCATTTTTTGACATTTTATGTTATTATAAATATTAAAGAATATTATATTTTTATACGGTTTAATTGCATTTTAAACTACATATTCAATGGATACAGAGTTAAAAATTAAAATGAAATTGAATTTCATAAATAAGCAAGCTATGCTATAACTATGGTACAGCCGTTATATTAAGATAATTCTGATTGACAGTCATTTACTTAGTACGTTTGTGTTATAATTTTCATAGAAATATAGAAACGTTGCAAGAAACTGTCGGTATGGAATTTGTATAATATTCATAGAACTAAGGAAAGGTACTGTGTCTAGTACTGAAAATATAGAATCTTTTGCAAGAAATTTTCTGTATGGAATTTGTACAAAATACATAGATCTGAGGTAATGTAAATTTTATCTATTCTAAGCTTTAAAGGCTGTATTTGTGAAAATTATGACTTCTTCGTTAGCAAATACTATAATGTAACGCACAGAACTCAATTTGATTAAACTCGGATGCTTGTATGTTTCATTCATTTTATAGGAATTAAACCCTACTTTTTCAAAAAAAAAAATGCCGAAATCACTATAAATATTTTTTTCTGAGGTATGGATATTCTAGATTTTAGCCAAAACTAATGGTAAATATCATTATAGGTATTATTTTTTGTCCCTGAAGCATCAGCTAAAATTATTGGGAATATGACACAAGGCGCATGGTTCGTATTGTTTAGAATTTTATTTTAAATATACATATGTTCAAAGTAGTTCCCTTCAACTATATTACCATATTTTCCATCCACTTCTTAAAATTTCCCAACCTATCTTCTTTTAGAATGATTTCAAAATAACCATGAATTACAGCATCAAACCATTCAGATTTTGTTGTCTAAAAAATACTTATAACCTTTGTATTCGAACATAGTGTGATGCAAAGAGAGTCATTCAATTAAATAATCGAATCATAACTAATATTTTATGATTCACAATTCACTATAAGTATAATTGTACAAAACTTGCACTTTGCCCTATTTCACTATTGGAAACTTTACTGGCATATTCACATATTCTACAATGTAAGAATACGCACGAAAGCAACATTTTACATTTGATATTTCACATGATCCACGATCCACGAGGTATATAAGCGTCACGAAGGCTAGGCTAGGCGACAGCGGCTGTGGCTGGCGATGGCGAGACATTTTCTTTGTTTTTACGTCCGTCCCGGCAATTTCACGAAAATGATATGCAATTTCTCGGAACTGATAAGTGCCTATATTATTTCCCATTCGCAGCCTTTCCAAGCCAGCACCAGTTTCTAATTTCATCAACGGCCAACTGGATCAGCGAATTTACTTCAAATGAAGCAAAAGGAGAATACGGTTATTAATGATTCTAATAAATGTTACTTTTTATTGTTATATCCACATTTTTTTTAAGAGGACTTAAATTTTAAACCGAATTGTGAAAGATACAGATTTGGAAAATAAAAAAGATTTTGAACTTGATAATTTAAAAATAATTATTTTAAATTAATTAAACTCAAGGAAAGTATATAATTATTATTTACAAGTATTATACACCGGGTGTAACATGACAAATGGATAATAGGCGTTTAATATGATGACTACTGATGCGCGGTTTCACTTTTAATGAATAAATATTTTATTCATCAGAAACTATTCATCGAATAAAATACAATCTTTTTTCACTAACGTCATACAGTAACTTTTTTTGGTTGATGAAAATTACTTTGACTAATTGATGAATAAAATATATTCGTCAGAGAACTATTTGTGAATTTATTCAGTAATTGTGAAACCGGGTATTGGTGAATTTAAATTTTCATTTCTCCTTTCTCCTTTAGTAATGACGTGACAAATTCTGAGCATTCTTCCTATTAATTTTTCATAAAAAGCTATTAGAAAATGATTTCCAAATGTAGATGAGGATTATTTTCCTTAAAAAAAATTACTGCACAAAAAAATAGTAAACATTAACAAACAGTAATTTTTTTACGTTGCAAAAAAATTATTATATTAATAATAGTAATAAGAAAGCAGAAATATGTTTAATTTTTTTCTATAATGTAAAAATATTTCGGCGTGGACCCGCGTTCCTTGGACCTCCCCCTATATACGCCACTGAGATTCTAAAACTTTTAAAAAGCAAAAATTGTCAAATGTTGAAATTTTTTATCGATGATACAAGTATTGCAGTGATTGCATATTTTTGACAACTCGTTTGACAGCCTAGTTGACAGTTGCAGTAGCCATTTTACTTAATATTCGGATTCAATAGAAAGGGGAATTTATAAATTGAAAAGGTATACTTGAGTAAGTTGATTTTTACGAACAAGCACGCATACCTGTTATGTCCAAAATACTGTTACTAAGAAACAAAGAAAAATAAGATATATATTCTGTCAGTTGTCAAAATAGAACATTATTTTTTCATTCATTAAAGGTGTAATGTAATTCCGTTGCATGCAATTTATTTCTAATATAGACATAATAAATTGGCGACGAGGAGTAAACGTTCAATATTACAAGCATCAAGTGTTCCAAGCTTATAAAAATGAATCCTGAACAATTTAAAGAATTTTTAAACATGCAACAAAAATATTTTCAAGCTATGATAGAGCAAGTGGAGTCACAAAAACAAACCACAAATATAAATCCTCAACGAAGTACGTCGTAATTTTGAAAACTACGACAAAAATAAGGAACAGCTAGAACATTATGTTGAACGATTTGAAAATTACTTAAATATGAAAGGATTAAGTAAAAATCTGTTGTGGCCAGCACAATACCTCTCGCCACTTCCTTTTTTTTTTGTTACAGAAGTATAAGGCACGAACAGTCATGTTACATTGTTGGCCTTAACAAGCAGATGTGGGGGCCCATTTCAGAATGATAATTAGTAATTATGTACATAGATGTCAAATGTCAGAATTTTTCATAAAAAATTTCAAGATTTTTTTAATTCACGTAGTTAATTTGTCACCAGGAGTGTGGAATTTACTTGTCGAGGAAAATAAACCACATGGAATTTGAAAATCTGACATGGGCCCCATATCTGCTTGTCAAGTCGCATGACTGCTCGCGCGCTAATGTATTTAACATTTCTTGTATACCTACACTCTACACCAAAATTTCTACTTACATCTATTCCATATATTTAGATTATTTTAAATTTAAATTCATTCTATGAAGAAATTTTGTCCTATTCTTCCAATATTTCGAGATGTTTCCAATTCATTGTCGGAAGTAACAGTATTTCTGAAGTATAATGTTAAATATTTAACTATTAATACATTAAGAAATAATATAATGTATGTACTTCCCAGAAAAAGTCTTCAGTAATGTTTTCTGACACTGACATTTATCTGCCAGTTACAAACAATTTAAATTCTCAACTATTTTCCATGGCATTCTTTCGGCTGTAAAATTTATTACAACAGATTATTTTATATATTATATTTCTTTTATTTCTAAATCTATAGAATATATAATAAAATATTTAAATGTATCAGACAGAGAATTTAATTTTCTTTAGTATTACCAAGAAAAAAATTCAAAAAATAATATTTAGAAGATTTTTTTCAAGAATCTTCTACTTCCGGTTGTCCAATTGTTACCAAAACCTTTTCAGATCTTCCCATGAATGTCCGATTGGGAAATACGTAGTTACAAACATAAAGTCTTATGGTTTTTGAGTAATCGTCCTTCCAACATCCCACACACACACACACACACACACATACACACACACATACACACACACACATCCACACACACACACACACACACACAGACATCATCGTAAAAATGTTAAAATCGGATTGTATGGACCTTAAAACGTGCTTATTCAATAAAATCTGGATTTGCGATTTTTAGCATGAATCCATTATCTCTCTTAGCGAGAGGTAAAAAGGAACCAGCAGCAAAGTCAATATTACTGAATAACTTAGGAGCTAAACTATATCAAGTACTCAAGCTGGCGATCACTCCTAAAGAAATTTCTGAAATTACATACACGGAATTAATTGATAACCTAAAAAATGAGTTAACTGTCAAGAAAAATATTGCTGTCGAGACACAAATTTTTATCCCAGAAACAAGAACCGAATCAAACAATAAATGAATATATTATACAATTACGAAAATATCTTCCGAATTGTAACTTATATTTTTGGGTGGTAATGTAAAATTATATGGCTGTTAGAAATATCGACTATGAATGAAATTTATAATTAATTCTCTTTATCATTAATTATCTTTTTATTTAATATTGAAAATTTAACCACATACTGTGTAGTTTTAAATGTAAATGAGGCCATTAATCTAGCCAATAACTACAGGTATGATGACACATGTATTGTTTAGTATTCGTGTGTTACTGTTATGCATGATGAACTTTCACATTGCGGGTTCATAAGATGGCGTGTCGGCCTCTAATGCACGCCATAACGGCTTCCGTGGAGCAAGCTGCATTTTTATACCGTAATAAACTCGTATCATGTAATTATAAACGTTAGCTTTCTTGTTAGGACCGACTGATAGCCTATTATAGCTGGGCTGCGCCTAGCGCTAGTGCACAGAGGGCGCAATGCTCTGGTTACCTTCACGTGCCTGATACCGCGACCAATCATACGGGATATTGTGTAAGTGTAAAGGACCTGTGATAAACGTTATTGCTTCATTATAAACTAGCACCTTAGATGAATTAATAACATCACCGTTATTTTCTGTTTTTAGTAGAGCAGAGAAAAAGTTCTTCAACGGATATAATTTAATGCTTAATATTTTATTATTTCCGTAGTATTTTAACAGTTATTTGCACTGATGATCAATAGTTCCCGGCCAATTATACCTTAACACTTTCAAAAATACCTTCCGTCATTTCTATGTATATATTTTATATAAATTTCACGTAGAAAGTTTCTTTATTTTCAGTAAGCGATTTTCACAGACATATTGTGTAAATTGTACTTGACACTGACATCTGTCAATTAGTAATATTGAATTATTGAAACTGTTTCCACGGTGACGCAGCATAGATTGCAAGATTTATGAAATTTTATTTCTAAATACATTGAATATGAAGAAAATAAAGTAATCAAATCGTATAGAGAATAAAATATTCTTTAATATTTATAATAACATAAAAATTTTTTTTAAAAGAAAAACAATTAAGAGCTTCAAATTAAGGTACTTCCGGTTGATCATGTGTAACCAAAATGTAATCAGAAATGATATAAAACCAATATCTAGAAACGATGGTATTATACAGTGTATTATATTTTAATGGATCCAGCAAATATCTCGCTTATTTATTAAGTTAGTAATTTCTTTCATATAACATGATTTATACAGCAACATGTAAGCTACTTGATGACGGATGTACATTCGGATTCATGATACCACTTCCGCTTTATTAGTTATTAATATCAACTTTGAAATTTCAAATGGAACGCTAAATGTCAGCCTGTAAATACTCAGTAATAATTTATCGTGTTACAATTGTTTTAGTTAATTGTTTTATTTTAAACCATACTCATATCTCACTATTCTCTTTTCGACTAGGTGTATAAAAAAAGTGCCCGCGATTTTACTTTTTAATAATGTAACATATGGATTATTTTACATGATTGTAAAGAAAATTTGATGTATTTTTCAAATTTGAAAAAAAATGTAGTATGTTCCATTTGAAATTTCAAAGTTGATATTAATAACTAATAAAGCGGAAGTGGTATCATGAATCCGTCATCAAGTAGCTTACATGTTGCTGTATAAATCATGTTATATGAAAGAAATTGCTAACTTAATAAATAAGCGAGATATTTACTGGGTCCATTAAAATATAATACCCTGTTTTGCAGTTTGTATACTCATTACTCTACGTAGCCACTGCTGCTTAATTCACTCTACTTTTTAGTAATATCCTTTTCTTCTATTTGCTATTTTCAATGGCAGATTAACGATTTTGTCTCCTGTAGTCTGATTATTAGTTTTCCGACTAAATCCAAGAATGATTATAATCATTTTATTTTTGTGTAATTATTGATATTTATTATTGCAATCAAATTTTCATTATTATAAATTATAATCAAAAATTTCTGTTTTAATTAGAATAAATACATACAAGAACAATTATTATAATCAATTTTTTGTGTGATTGGTCATTTTCTTTCTAGGAATCACATTCTCATTATTGTAATCAAGCGCTTTTCTTTGTTACAATTAAAAAACTTTAAAAAAAATCCTAATGGCAGCAATATTATTTGCAAATATACACAATTTTAATTCATTTAAAATTATTTTTATTTGTTGAAAATTATTCTCCGGAAATTTGCCGGATCTTACCATCTTGACTTTTGTTCTCTATTATTTCTATTTTTTTTTTTTCAATTAAATTTAATAAAAATATTTTTCGTCTTGTGTCTAATTTTCCCCACATTCCCGTTTATTTCTAATTTTTTTAAATAATCCTATTTTTCATATTCAATATTTACAACACGGCATTATTTTACCGGCCTTACAACTGTCAAATATGTAGTTATTTTACAGCTTATGCCTACTCTAGTCTAGTAGCACTCTAACCTATATTAATAGATGTTTATTTCTCTATATATCTATCCCTCTAATCCAATGTTTTCATTAATAGTAGGGTCGCCACATATACTTTACTACTAGGTAAAATAAGCTAGTAGTGACATTATGAGAACCAGTATTACTAGTATCGCACTAACCTATTTTAGTAAGTAACTCTTAGTTGTAACATTTAGTAAAAGGTTATGAGCTTGGTTCACTATCTTTATGGCCAACACTGTTGTATCATCATAGCTTATCAGGTGTACTAATTTGCTTTTATTCGCGTAATCTTTCGATCATTCAAATCTAAAGTAAAAAATCTATTGTGGCCAGCACAATACCTCTCGCCACTTCCTTTTTTTGGTTACATAAGTATAGGGCGCGAACAGTAATGTTACATTTTTGGGCTTCACAATGATAATTAGTAATTATGTACATAGATGTCAAATGTTAGAATTTTTCATTAAAAATTTTAAGATTTTCTAAATTTACGTCAATTTATCACCAGGAGTTTAAAATTTACTTGTATGCCTTAGATATTTAACATTTAATTCTGCTCCACATGGAATTGGAAAATCACTAAATTTAGAATGAGAAATTTATACATAATTACTATATCATTCTGACATGGGCCGCCATATCTGCTTGTCAAGGCCAACAAAATCATATGACTGCTCGCTCCCTATTGTATTTAACATTTCTTGTATACTCTACACCAAAAATTCTACTTACGCATATATCTATTCCATATATATTTAGATTGTTTAATTTTAAATTCATTTTTGATGAAGAAATTTTGTCCTCTTCTAATTTTTCGAAATGTTTCCAATTCTATTAATACATTAAGAAATAATATAATGTATGTACTTCCCAGAAAAAGTCTTCAGTAATGTCTTCGGATTTCTGACACTGACATTATCTGTCAGTTACAAACAAATTAAATTTTCAACTATTTTCCATGGCCATTCTTTCGGCTGTAAAATTTATTATAACAGATTATTTTACATACTATATTTCTTCTATCTCTAAATCTATAGAATATATTATAAAATATTTAAATGTATCAGAAAGAAAATTTATTTTTCTTTAATATTATCAAGAAAAAATTTCAAAAAATATTATTTAGAAGATTTTTTTTCAAGAATCTTCTACTTCCGGTTGTTCAATTGTTACCAAAACCTTTTCAGATCTTCCCATGAATGTCCGATTGGGAAATACGTAGTTAAACAAATTTAAAGTCTTATAGTTTTTGAGTAATCGTCCTTCCAACATCCTACATACATACACACACACACACATACATCCACACACACACACACACACACACACAGACATCATCGTAAAAATGTTAAAATCGGATTGTAGGGACCTTAAAACGTGCTTATTCAATAAAATCTGGATATGCGATTTTTAGCATGAATCCAATACCTCTCTTAGCGAGAGGTAAAAAGAGCTCGACAAAGTCTTGAAGTGTATGAAAATTGAAAATACATAAATAATTTAATTTTGATCAGACCATTGCCAGTATGTTACTTCGGAAGGTGTGATTACAAAAATTAATATATTTTTAAACAAAAATTTGAAAGAGAATTTAGTACAGTAATTGAAAAATACTTTATTTTCGTAGCGATCAACTCAATCTCATCCTTTTCACAATCCCGTGAAGGAATGCATTACAAAGCGAGATCCTTCTCGTTCAAAGGTTGAAGTGTGCGGACAAGTGGTCAACCTTAAATCATTTGTCCATTTGCCACAACGCACTGCGCTACCATTTCAAATTAATTGGAACACTCCTAAAGTGATTATCAACCGACGGTAATTAATGTATCGATCGAGTTCGATTAGCCGACCATCGACACTAGACGGAGAAGAGCCATCTGTTGAATTTCAACTGAATTGTTAATTGTTTCGTTGCAGGAGTTTATAGTCACCTGCAAACAACCTGGAAGCAAGGAATGTAGTTAGTTGTAAAGTGGGAACGTCTACAAGTTAAGGAATTTTATACCGCGACTAATGAAAATATTTTAATTATTTACTATAATTGTAATGTCATAAACTATTTACTGTAAATGCAAATTACCGTAGTAATATGCTCTATTACATTTTTATATATTATTTGTTTTGTTGATATATATAAATAAATAAATAAAAATAAATATTTCATCACGGCATATTACCCATTGCTGGGTGTGCCAATTGAAATATTTGTACCGTGCGAGCGCTTACCAGGCGTCACCTCACGGGCACTCATTGCTGGTGTAGAGAATGCACCATAGGGGTCAATTTTGTGCCATTAATATTGAAAGTAATATTTGGCATCGGTCAGGATTGAACTTGGGTCCCTAGATTCGCAACCAAACACTCAGGCATGGCCACGAGACCCCATATATATATATCAATGCTAAACTGTTAATGTCCTGCACAATGGAGTAGTTATAACTCAATCGATATTTTAAGTATTAATTATATTAATGAAAGAAATATAAAGTAACAATGTTTATATAAGTTTAAAACCTGGTTTATCATTAAGACTAAATATTTTATTCGACAGTTAAACTGTTCCTCGAACATAGTATTGTAGCGTGCGCAACCGACGTCACTGAGCCTAGCCAGCACGCAAACGACGCCACTGGTCGAACGCTCTAGAACATCGTTTCTCAGGAGTCTCAGGCAGATGACGCGAGCGTCAACAAAGGAAGAGATAAGATAAATTACTCTCGCTCGACTGACCCTTTTGTTCTATTCACCGGTTCTATTGTTGTGGAACATACTGGAAAATTACTACAATGTTCTCGAGTAATAAGAGATATAAAAGTGACGCAGCTCTGAGCGAGCAGTTTAGTTGAGTATAGAGTTCACGAGTTCATTGACTGAATCAATTTTGATATATGGTATCTATGTACATAATTACTAGCTATCATTCTGACACGGGCCCCCATATCTGCTTGTCAAGGCCAACAAAGTGATATGACTGCTTGCCCTCTATTGTATTTAACATTTTTTGTATACCAACACTCTACACCAAAAATTTCAATTCATTGTCGGGATTGACAGTATTTTTGAAGGGTATATGTACTATACCTTGAATTTTAAATATTAAACTATTTATACAATAAGAAATAATGTAATGATTCTCGCACTATTGTCATTGCACGTTGATACATATTTTGCATAAACCTACTACCTCCTTGAAATGAGGACGGCAATATATCCATATTACCTGCTTTTGCGCCTTCATTTGCCGCCAGATTATTCACATGATCCATTAAACCGCTATATAATTCAACTCTTAATCTATTTTATTTTTTAATTTACAGTCACATTTTTTACAAATATAGCCAAAAAACTAATAACCAATTCATCGCAAAATTCTTGGAACCACCCAAACATGGATAACATATATATATATATATATATATATATATATATATATATATATATATATATATATATATATATATATATATATATACGAGATCTAAGGGCATCCTTGTTTAAGTAGGGGTGAAATCTATCACTACCTCGTGGCATCTTTGTTTTACACCCAGAGTGCAGATATATGTATCTTTGTCTAATATATAGTATGTACTTCCCACAAAAAATCTTCAGTAATATCTCTGGATTTTTGACATTCACATTTATCTGTCAGTTACAAAGATTTGAATTTTTCAATTGGTTTCCATGACATTATTTGTGCAACAGTTTATTAGATACGTTATATTTCTTTATCTCTAAATCTATAAACGATATTTACTCTTGTTTTACTAGCAAGAACAAAAATTATCAAACAATAAGAATCTGGTTATCCAATTATTACCAAAACCTTTTCAGTTCTTCCCAGTAATGTCCGATTGAGAAATAGTTAAACAGATATTAAGTAGGTATTATAGTTTTTGAGATATCGTCCTTCTAACGTCCTCACACACATGCACACACATATTCACACAGTCACATACATCCACACACACACACACACACACACACACACACACACACACACACACACACACACACACACACACACACACACACACACACACACACACATACATCATCGTACAAATATTAAAATCAGATTGTAGGGACCATAAAACGTACTTAATCATTAAAATCTGGATATGCGATTTTTAGCATGAATCCAATACGTCTCTTAGCGACAGGTAAAAATTGAAAAATAATTGTATACTACTCGAGAGTAAAGGCATTTTATTAACTCGTTTAAAATTATTAAATCTACTAAATAATTTTTCCGCATTTTGTACTTTCAGTAAAATTTCTAACCAAATATATTGGTAACAGTAATATAATTATATGTATGTAAGTATGTCGTAACTATAAAAGTAAAAATCTATTTTACGAGTACATTGTCGTTAATTTCCCGTTTTAAGTAAATAATTAGTGCACGAAGGATTTAAAAACTATATAATTGTAATAAATTTCTTTTCATTCATTTGGAACGAAATTCTTGAAATTGCAAATAAAATGATCGGCATTCAGTGAATGGTTGAGTCTTAATAAGAAATTCAAAATATTTTAACGATGATATAAAACGGTAGCAACTTTCAAAGCCGTAATTATATTTTTTTTAATCGATATAAGAATGCGTGGATCCCCGCACATAGTAGCATTAAAAGCTATAATTTATCGCTCGTTAATTCAAGTGTGCCATGGAGGCTGTAAATTCAAATATTTGAAACTCGCGGTAAGGGTTAAATGAACACCGTTTGAATTAAACCCAGCTTCTTTTTTATTGATACGGTTAATAACGATTTTCAGATGTTTTCAAACATATTTTATTTTATGTTATTTCTGTCTACATCTGATAAATGTTTTTATTGCGCAAAAAACTATTTGAGTTGACGGAGTTTTCTATTTTATGGATTAACTTCTTCGAGATCTTTATCGTCTACAAGTCATTGGTCTATTCTTGATGGATTTATGGCAAATTTAACGACAAGGGAAAGTTTTCATTGGCCTTGACATTGTCTTTTCTTATAAAGCTGCAGATACGTATAAAAAATTACACTTGTGTAATAGTAATGATAGAATTAACGAACTATGCTAGACTTGATCCCGTAAATAATTTTCTTTACAAATCTACTAAAATTTATTAGAAATACAAACTTAAATGAGAAAATAGTGTTTGTAGAAAAAATAATGTATGATATGCTCGTTAAAAGTGATTTTATTTTGTAATCACAAAATATAATGTCACTTTTCACATTTATATTATAAATAATTATAATATGTCGTATATTAGCTGCTTGTCTACTTCTTTCGCATAAATAACTAATGTTGATTTTAAGTTACAAGTACTTTATTTAAAAAATTGATTATAAATACAATAGCTACAATTATCTTCCCATATATGAGGTCTTTTTGCTGAGTATGTTGTGATTCCGACGACTGGGGTTCGAATTTGACAAACGTTAACATAAAAATAATTTCCGATTTTCCAATGTCACAAAAGTGACCCTTGTTGTAGATGTATACAATAAAAACTATTTTTCATTGTAACTAATAAATATATAATTTACACACAAATATATTAAGAAATTAATTCAAAACAATTACATATTTATAAGAAACAAATAAGTAGTTCAGATAATTATAAATTTATTTAATAAAAATCTCAATTTAAAATACTAAACATAAATGTATTAGCTTATTTGAGAAATACATACAATTAACTGAATAAATAAAATATATTTCATATTAAAGATTAAATTGTATTTGTTTCGGGGTTGCAATAATTGGATGTATGAAGTATCACCAAGCAAATGATACAATTCTTAATATTTCCAAATGGTTTAGTAGAAATAAACTCATGCTCAATAATGAAAAAGTTCATGTAATGAAATTTTGTAATAGGCCAGACAATAGTGCAAGCATTCTGATTAAGTGTAATGGAAAATTTCTACAACAAGCTAAATGTACAAAATTATTGGGTATAAAGATTGATGAATCCGTTACGTATAACGCACATGTTGAATACATATGTACTAAACTCAATACAGTATGTTATGCCATAAAATGCCTAACAGATATTGTTAACTCACAAACAGTAAAATCTTAGCATTACGCTAATTTTTATTCTTTAATTAATTACGGCATTATCTATTGGGGTTCAGCCACAGACGCTTCTAGAGTGTTTATAACACAGAAAAGAGCGCTGCATTATATGTCTGGTCTATCATTGTGTGACAGTTGCAGAAACGTTTGTTGAACAAAAAATATTAACTTTTCCATGTGTCTATATATACAATGTTTTAATTTTTGTAAAGAAAAATTTCAACAATTTCAGTAAACACTCCGACTATCACACATACAACACACGTAATAAAAATGAATTACTATTACAACACCATAGATCAACTATGTTTGAAAAAAACATTTATTACATGGGAGCAATTTTTCACAATAAATTACCTAAAACCATCAAAGCAATTCCACAAATAAAAGAATACAAAAAAAGAATTGAAAATTTACCTTATTAATAAATGTCAACAGAAGAATATATGAATAATTATTTATTTATGACTATTTCCATATCATGTACAAATGATTACACGGAATAAAATATTATTATTATTATTACCTCTTAATTATGAATATTTATTTGTTAAAACTAGTCATTTTTCTTTGTTTATATTTACACACTATTTTCTTATGCAAATAATATTTGACGTAACCGTTAATGGACATATAGCTCTCTGACACAAATAATCTTTAAAAGAAACCTTTTATAGTATAAACGAATTTGAGGTAACTATATCTATAATTACCAGGATAAATAGTTAAAAGTGGCGCTCTAACTTTAACAGAGGACAGAGGACAGCTTTATGCAGTTCCAATTTTAGCGTGAGTTTGTGCGTTCAGTTTATTAAAGTTCATTAATAATTAAAGCGCAACTTTTCAATACATTTATTTTTACCGTTAATTGGATGTGGTATATTTACCAGAAGCTAATATTATAACCAGTCTCGTTAAATATTAACAGCCTTTTCAATTAGAAATTAAATAATACCTAAAGTTATTTGTCTGGTAAAAAGTTATTTTCATACACATTCAACAAATGTAAAATTGTCCGTTTCTTCTTCCTAGTTGTGAAGAGCAGAGCAGCCTTTGTTTTATTTGATTCTTTTCCAACTGTCTATTGTAGTAATAAAACTTCTACACTTCTTTGAGAACGTAAATTTACGTTATTTTAATGATCTAAAATACTTTAAAACAATTTACTACTGGGAGTTAACGTTGACGATTTCTCGTTGACATAAAACAAATCTTGCCGAACACTTAACGATTTAACTGCAGCAACTTTAAAAACACGCACCCAGGCACCCGCTTATCATAAAACACTGGTAATATCTCGCCCTGATATCTATACTGAATTCCACCCAATTAACGAATTCGACAAAGAGAAATTCCTTCTGCAACGGACAGAAGAGATAAAGATTCACTAGCCTCATCATTTTTCATTAATTTTATAATAAATAATGACAAACTGCATCTGATGTGGCCAGCATATTACCTTCCGTTAATTCTATGTATTTTGTACAAATTCCATACAGATAGTGGCTTGGAAAAGATTCTTTATATCCAGTAAAATTATAACACGAACTTCTACTTTAGCTTTTCAATGATGAATTTTTAATGAATAAGCACGTTTCAGGATTCATATAAAAAGATTTTACCATTTTTACGATGATGTCTGTACGTATGTATGTGTGTCTGTGTGTGTAATGTGTGTGACGAAAGTTTCGGTTTGCATAATTTCAATACTACGATTCCAAAAATTATATTTTTTTCGTATTCCCCAAGTTTACATCCGAAGAAGAGGTCATTTGAAGATTTTAACAGTTGTTCTTGAAAAAACTCAGTTAAATATCATTTATTGACATTTAACGTTATAATTTACAGAATCTATTTTTCTCTATACGATTTGATTGCATTTTATACTTCATATTCAACAGATATAGAATCAAAAAATTATAAAGATATTAAATTTCATAAATCAGCTAGCTACTTTAACCATGGAAACTGCTAATATATTCTGATAATTTAAATTGACAGATGTCAGTATCAACGAAATGAATGTGGCAGAGATGAGGATGTTGAGATAGATGTTGGGGAAGACACGGAAAGATACGGTAAGGAACGAAAGACTAAGGGAAATAACTCTAATGTTAAAAGTTTCTAGAAAGATACAAGTGAGTCGATTACATTGGTTTGAACATGTCATGAGGAGAGATGAACATTATATTGGAAGAAGAATGAATAGATTAGTAATAGAAGGTTGAAGAAACAGAGAAAGACCAAAGATAATATGGAAGGACTGCATTGGGACTTAAGAGAAAAGGAACTGAATGAGGATGACACGCAAAACAAAAATGAGCGGAAGAAGAAAATAAAAAATAACGGCCCCTAACGAATGGGAAAAGCTAAAGAAGGAGATGTCAGTGTCAAATGCAATTTGCATAGTTTATTTATGAAATAATTTTACTAGAAATATAGGATCTTTTGCAAGAAATTATATGTCTGGGTGCGTGCAGTGATGTGTCAAAATGACAGCTATTAATTACGTCCAAAACTGACAAATGTCATAATTTTTCATTCAAAATTTCATGATTTTCTTATTTCACGTGGTTTATTTGTTATCAGGAGTGTGGAATTGAGTTGCCGAGAAAAGGAATCATAAAATACCAAAAATGAAATTTTGAATGAAAAATTGACATAATTATTAGCTGTCATTCTAATAATGGCCCCTATATCCGATTGCCAAGGTCAGCAAAGTCACGTGATTGCTCGCGCCCTATGGAATTTATGCATAATACACAGGATTGACGGAAGGTAATGTGCTGGCCACATTGGATTTTTTCAAGAAAAATTGTTAAGAACTGCAAATAAAGATACTTCCGGTTGACCATTTATAACCAAAATCTAATCAAACTTTATATGAATGTAACGAAGAAGAATACGAAGAAATTTTTGTCACACACACACACATCCACACATAAACATCTACGTCGTATTCTAGGGACCCTAAAATGTCCTTCTTCATTAAAAACTCACCATCGAATTTTTGGACCAAACAATTCCTTTCTTATCTAAAGGGGATGGAAGGTAAAAACGTCAGTATATTTACAATATCAAAAACGTTTACAATTTTTGCATTAGTGCTGTTATAAAAATAAGACATTGACTAGTTAATTAAAACTGTCAAAATTATAAAAATAGCAGCTAATATACAAAAATGATTTCATAAATTAACTTTCCGCATATGTATCAATAAATCTTGTACCATGCTCTCATAAAACACGTTTATAAAGTCAGTGCGTGGGTGTAACACTCATGATCCCGCTGGGTTGCTTTATATACTGTTCCTATCCTTCGAGAACGCGAGATGGTTATTTACTAGGTTTTTGTTGCATGCTTATCTCACATAACGAACGATGAACGCTGAACGCTTAATCCAATTTGGTGTCGGCGTTTGTTTGACTGTATCTTTAGCGCCAAAGTGGACTTAATCCCCGACTTGATCATAATTTGTGCTTGTGCTAATCCTTTGCGTGGTTTGATTTACCGATATGCTGACTATTATCATGAATATAAATTAATATTTTTTTACGACCGGGAGTAGAAATCGATATCTCTGATGTAAAAATCGTGGCAGAAGTAAGAAAACAGTGACAGAAATAAACCTTATGAAATTAAAAAAATCTGATGTGGCCAGCACATAACCTCTCGCCGTATATTTTACCTGGCTGTATGCATAAAGCAAAGATTATTTTTATAAATAGAAATAATATATTCATATAAATCTATGACGTATAAACTTCTTTATTATTCAATAATAGCATGTCTCAACATAAAGATATTTACCATAAATTATGTTACAATAAATTACAAAGTAGAGTTTACCACATATAAATATTAGGCTGGTAACAGCAATTTTCAATTCGAACAACTTTGTTTACTTTCTCTTCATATTCTTCTAGTAAAAACATTAATTTTGGGCGGTCTAAAATGTATATATCTGGATTGTGCATCTATTCTTATATATCTTCTTTTACATTTTATTTTTTCATACTTGTTATATCTAAATAACCTTAATTCCCTTTAATAAAGTGACGGATAGATTGCACTCCGATTATTCTTATATCGATGTGTAATTTTGTCAATATTTACAACTTACTTGAGAAGAATTTGATAGCTTTTTCGAAATTCAAAGTTACTCTAGTCTACAGTACTGGTGTACATTGTCCCATAATGTTTGAAACAAATTTAAGTCCTTCAACCTAGACTTGTCATCTCCATAATAGTCACAGATCAAGAATTAAGGGATTCTCCAAATACATTTTTCTTTCATTACTCATTATTTCTGACACTGACATTTATCTGTCAGTTACAAATAATTTAAATTTGCAACTATTTTTCATGGCATCCTTTCGGTTGTAAAATTAATTACAACATTATTTTATATATTATATTCCTTTTATCTCTAAATCTATAAAATATGTATAAAAATATTTAAATGTATCAGAAAGAGAATTTATTTTTCTTTAATATTATCAAGAAAAATTTTCAAAAAATAATATTTAGAAGATTTTTTTTCAAGAATCTTCTACTTCCGGTTGTCCAATTGTTACCAAAACCTTTTCAGATCTTTCCATGAATGTCCGATTGGGAAATACGTTGTTAAACAAATTTTAAGTCTTATAGTTTTTGAGTAACCGTCCTTCCAACATCCCACACACACACATCCACACACACACACACACACACACACACACACACACACACACACACAGACATCATCGTAAAAATGTTAAAATCGGATTGTAGGGACCTTAAAACATGCTTATTCAATAAAATCTGGATATGCGATTTTTAGCATGAATCCAATACCTCTCTTAGCGAGAGGTAAAAATATTCATTTTATAATCCGCCCAGTCATTCTGAAGAAGTCTAGGCGTATTATAAAAAGGCAGAATCGAATTTAGAATGAGGCTCAATTTTTTCATGGTTGCTGTATTTTATATTATAATGTTAAAACTGTAATTTAATAGCGCACTTGAAAAGATATTTTCCTACGACCACTACAGAAAATTGAACTTTTCCCATACTTTACATAACCCGAAAGTTATTAATTTCCCACAGCCGTGGGATAAAGTGTGAGAAATAATTTCTCACACTTTATCCCACGACTTGCCAACTATATGTTTTTTATTAAAAATAAATTATTTATCTTACAAAAGAGTGTGGTCGTAGAAAAAGTATAGTGTGCCACTCGTGCAGAAACACCTATTGCCCACTTGTGTGATTCCAGCCCTCGACTTCGTCTCGTGCTGAAACTTTCACACCTCGTAGGCAATAGGTGCTTTTCTGCACTTTTTGCACAATATACTATTTTTTTAGCTTTCCAACGAAGCATAATTTATCTAAGTACATTTGTTTCAAAAAGCAAAAATGCAACAATTATTAAATTTATATGGTAAAAGTTATGCCCATGTTAAAGAAACAAATAAAAACAAAACTATTATAATTTTTTATTTTCATTGGTAATTTTCTAATCTAGTTCTTAAAACTTCACATTTGAATAGTAAAAATGGGGTACCATATCATGATCTTAGAGTTATTGTATGGTGAAAAATTAACACCTAATTATTATTAACTATTGGATTATACAAATTAATTCGTAATAAAAAAAAATGTTCAATATTTTTTTTAATTAATGAATTAAAAAGAATCGCGCTAAAAACTCCAGACAAAAAATACTCCCCCACTCTTATGAGGTAGGACAGCACCTATTCCTATTGGCTGCCTGAACATAAGCAACCTTTCTTCTTCATCGTGTGTAATTGCGTGTTTTTTAAAGAAGTCCGATCAAGGTAATCTAAGAATTGTATGAATTCAGATTTTAGTTCCGCCCATTCTGTCAAATTTAGTAATGTCGTTTACTTAGTTTTTGTCAGGGTACATAAGAAATGGGAATGTCTTCAACGCCCGAATATCCAAAACCAGAATATTCAAAGCTAGAATATTGCATACACAGAATCATTCAAATTCCAAATATGTGGGCGTGGTCAAGCGGAGGTCACTTTAGGTTAGGTTAGGTTGGGCTGGGATTGGTTAAGTTAAATATGCTTTCGTGCAATGCGCGATTCTGTTTTTGAATATTCGGCATTTGCATGATTCTGTGCATGCTTATCTGGTTTTGAATATACTGGCTTTGAGATTCTGGTTTTGAATATTCGGGCATTGAGTATGCATTCTAAGAAATTACTGTTATTATCATAAAAATGTTACAGTAAAAGCATTCAAAATTTAAAAATAAGTCAACTGATACAAATAACGCTATTCGTATGGCTATGAATCAGGGTAATATAATAAATAATAATACTTTATTTTCTACAGACTCAAAATACAGAGTATAGAAAAAGTCAACTTAAGAACTAAAACAATTACAAATGTAAAAATTCATTTAAACTATAAAAGTTGTGATTTAATAAGAACGCTTTTAGCTTCTTTTTGAACATTATGTTCATATTTAACGGACTTATTATCTGGTAATTTGTTAAATATTTCTAGCTCTATTTTATCAGGAGAATTTTTAACTACGTTCGTTCTAGAACTGGGTATATAAAAATTATGATTGTTCCTAGTATTATGATTTTGTTTATTTAAATTTAAAAAAAAGAATTTTTATTTTTATATATGAAAATGCATATCTCGTATATGTAAATGTCAGTTATTGTAAATATTTTTAAATTTTGCAATGTACAATGCTCTCCTGGCAAATAAAAACATTATAGGTGGCAGGGGAATTTCCCCAGAAACAGATACCATAACGGAATCTAGATTCGACAAAAGCGTGGTAGTACATTAGAAGTTGATTTGTGTTTAGTATTTGTTTTAAATGCTTAATTTGATAGCAGGCTGAAATAATAAAGAAACTTACGTTGCAGCGAAAGCATTGTCAACAACGAGTATCGTTTTAAAATGGAATGTCCTAACTTAGCCGAAACAATATAAATTTTTGAAAGGCAAGCGTATTATATCCATCCTTATCGCACACGATTCTAGGCATTATAAATGAGAGAGATAAGTGTATGCCAATTTGTTAAATCGTTCATGGTATAGATGACCTTGATCGGACATCTTTAAAAAAAATACTATATATTATCCAACATTAATTAACAAGAGACAATTTGAGCAGAAAATTTGTGTAAGACAAGTTAAAATATGTTCATAACTATGGTATCTTAGCTAGTAATTTCTGAATAAAAAAAGGTGAGAAGAAGCAACTGTGCCTATAGGCGTAATAACTCAATGCAGGCGTAAATATAGTGTGTGACTTTTATTGCCGATTCTTTTGTATAAAAAGTACTTAAGAAGAAACAATTTGCTCTTATGTAGATATCACTCTGTACTTATATGATGTAGCGGCAAGTGCTCTTTCATCATATAAAAATTGCCTTTTACCACGTACCATCCGCTGTCATTTGCTAAATAAGCTGCAATTCTGAAATTGCAACGAGCAATAAAGATTTATCGATATATTCTTCAAATAAATTACATATATTCGTATGTAGAAGTATACCTTTCATAGACTTTCATAATACAACTCAATACGATAGGGTAATTTTCCGATAAAATTTCGCAAGATAAATGCAAGAATTCCTATTACTCTCTTCAAATAGTAATACATCCCAATAGTGTTAATAGTATAAGAGTAGAACTGACCAATAATTTAACTATATATATTGATATGCTAAAAGATTAAAGTAACTTGTGTTTTTACTCTCACCAAAGTTGATATTACTTATATCTATAACTTTTTCTATTCTTTTTGTTATTTCTATTTCATTTATATTTAGTAGTTTGGTGTTTGGGCAAGGCTGGATCGTCAGTAACTCACAGTTCATTACTGAATTTTGCAATAATACTGGTCTTGTGATGTTCCATAATTTAATATATTTTTACCTCTCGCTAAGAGAGGTATTGCATTCATGCTAAAAATCGCATATCCAGATTTTATTGAATAAGCACGTTTTAAGGTCCCTACAATCCGATTTTATCATTTTTACGATGATGTCTGTGTGTGTGTGTGTGTGTGTGGATGTGTGTGTGTATGTGTGTGTGTGTGTGGGATGTTGGAAGGACGGTTACTAAAAACTATAAGACTTTAAATTTTTTTAACTACGTATTTCCCAATCGGACATTCATGGGAAGATCTGAAAAGGTTTTGGTAACAATTGGACAACCGGAAGTAGAAGATTCTTGAAAAAAAATCTTCTAAATAATATTTTTTGAAATTTTTTCTTGGTAATATTAAAGTAAATTAAATTCTCTGTCTGATACATTTAAATATTTTATTATATATTCTATAGATTTAGAGATAAAAGAAATATAATATGTAAAATAATCTGTTATAATAAATTTTACAGCCGAAAGAATGGCCATGGAAAATAGTTGAAAATTCAAATTGTTTGTAACTGACAGATAAATGTCAGTGTCAGAAATCCGGAGACATTACTGAAGACTTTTTCTGGGAAGTACATACATTATATTATTTCTTAAAGTATTAATAGCTAAATATTTAATATTATAGGTATATTACATATATCCTTCAAAAATACTGTCAATCCTGACAATGAATTGGAAACATTTCAAAAAATTAGAAGGGGACAAAATTTCTTCATAAAATGAATTTAAAATTAAACAATCTAAATATAAGGAATAGCTATATGCGTAAGTAGAATTTTTGGTGTAGAGTGTAGGTATACAAGAAATGTTAAATACAATAGGGCGCGAGCAGTCATGTGATTTTGTTGGCCTTGACAAGCAGATATGGGGGCCCATGTCAGAATGATAGCTAGTAATTATGTATATAGATGTCAAATATCATATTTTCTCATTCTAAATTTAGTGATTTTCCAATTCCATGTGAAGCAGAATTAAATGTTAAATATCTAAGGCATACGACAAGTAAATTTTAAACTCCTGGTGATAAATTAACTACGTAAATTTAGAAAATCTTGAAATTTTTAATGTAAAATTCTGACATTTGACATCTATGTACATAATTACTAATTATCATTCTGAAACGGGCCCACACATCTGCTTGTCAAGCCCAAAAATGTAACATTACTGTTCGCGCACTATACTTATGTAACCAAAAAAAGGAAGTGGCGAGAGGTATTGTGCTGGCCACAACAGATTTTTTAAATTGAATAAATAGATTTCTTTTATTAAAACATTAATAATAAATAAAAGACAACTTCATGCATTTTATCATCTTTTTGGAACGAATTCTTTATGTGTTATACCTATTGCATCGAAGAAAGTGACCAATACTTCGACTTCTGATATCGGAGTTTATTCGCTAATAGTGATTTTTTCCATTTCTTAATTCATCACTGGACGTGGGATTTGAATCCGTCACCTCGTAATCAAAGCGTGCGTGTTAACCATTTACTCGCATTACTTGTAATGTATTAATTTAAAAGACATTATAATTCTAAATCTATTAATTTAAAAGGCATTTGTGTTTGTTAGTCGTACATCTTAATCCAAATAAAATGTAATTCAATGATCAGTAATAGCATTACCTATTTTGGTAGCCGAAATTGAATTCCAGTGAAAAAACATTTTCTAAATCAGTAAGAGATTGGAGATAGTGATCTAGTGTGTCTAATACCTGTTAATAATATCCTCAGCGGCAACAAAACATCGCTAACAGGCCATTTTTCTGTTGGAGTGTCGGTAGTTCATCATCGCAACCCACACGTAGGCTCTGCTTTGGGAGAGATGTTGAGGCACTAGAGTATTTCAACATGCAAGCACCTCGGCCGTCGGAAAGCACACGCCTTCAATCATCTTCACTCGCCTCTCGACCGCATAAATTCCTTCTACCTTCTGCGGCTACCGGTTCTTCGCTGCTCGGATTCAGAAACATGCATCACATAAGGCCGCAACAATGAAATAACCAAATATTAACATTCAATATTTTGATTCAATATAGTCAACATTTTAAAGATTCATTTCCTTTCAAAATTTTGAATTCAAAGTATAAAGTGCGTATTGCAATATACGAGCCCAAAATCATAATAGTTCGGCTGGCATAATATTCTACATTTCATATATTACAACAATGTGTTGTAGCCAGCACAATACCTCTCGCCATTTTAATTTTTGGTTACATAAGTATTGTATAGTTTGGTTCACGAAAGATGACAATTCAAGGTCATTTATTAACCGTATGGTATAATATTACTAGCAGATAACTTCACTGCATTTCGTATAAATGGAGGTGCAACATGAAATATTTACGGATACATTTGGTATAAGTGTAATTTATTTGAAAATTATGTTTCTTTTTTTAAATAATGCCTTTCTCAAGGATTTATGCTCTTCACCTATGTATTAGCAAAACCCAAAAACATAAACTTGACAAAAACCATGGAATAATAATTTAATTTAAATGTCAACGTCACTGGGTAACTATTAGGACAGAGGGCAGTGAGGTAGATAATTAGATATCTGTAACTCTACGACATACGTCATTATTATTTGTAATGTGTAAGTAATGTCACCATTTACGTATATCTGTCACACAACATAAACTATATAGACACACGTCAAATAATCTTTCTCTTTCTAACATGAAATGTTGCTAAGCTACTACTGTATAAAGTGCTGTGTATTCCTTCTTCGAACAAGTGACATTGAATAGTCATCTTTCGTGAACCAAAGTATATTTAACATTTCTTGTATGCATACACTCTACACCAAAAATTGTATTTATACCTATTCTATATTTATTTAGATTTTTAAATTTTAAATTTATTCTATAGAATACGAGCAGTCATGTAACTTTGTTCGCCTTGACAAGCAGATATGTGGACTGTGTCAGAATGACAGCTATTAATTACGTATATAGATATCAAATGTCATAATTTTTCATTCAAAATTTCAAGATTTTTTGAGTTCAAGTGTTTAATTTGTCGCCAGGAGTGTGGCATTTACTTGTCGATGAAAATAAACCATATGGAATTGGAAAATTATGAAATTTACAAAGGAAAATTATGACACATTATACAAAAATATTAACATTTTACAAAAAAGTAGACAGAGTAAAAGTGTGCCCTGTGTAGATAGGGGCAACGCGGTTCCAAACCCATATCATCGCGTCGCTTGTGTCGGTACAGTATGTTATAGTTAATTTAATTTAGTTTAATACCTAATTGATATCGAAACTATTTTCTTTTTATTGTAAATTTAAGCTGAAATAGTTATTTAACTATCAAGTGTGTTAATGAGGGCGATTAATGATCGAGACATTGTTGAGATCATTAATCGCCAATTTACACACGTGTAGTTACAATATTTTTTCGTTGACCGTATCTTACTTAAATGGAAAATCTAATTTTATTCCATGACAATTTTTGTTAGGTTAGTAATGGTTGACCGAACGTCAAATTTTACGTCAGAAAATCAATAAGTTTTGTCATCAATTGTTTTCAGTGGGTGCGTTCAGTTTACTTAACGCTAGACAACACAAGCGGATTTTTATGTTATTTGAGGAATTTTATTCTTTCAAATTCATTTTAAAGGTATGCTACGTGAATATACCTAGCTTGTAAGTGTCAAAAGCAAGACTTTTAATTCTGTCTACCTTTTTGCTACAACTTAGCGTTAGCAATACATGCTGTGTTCCATGTGGTGAACGCACCCAATAAATCGTTTATTAATAAAAATCATGCATTAATAGGGGTCATTAATGAATGATTTTCTATACATTAAGATAGCCTATTAATAAACGGTCGACGGAAAATGTATATTTTACGGTAAGAATATAATTTTTGTAAGAATAAAATATTTATTGAATTTTTTGTCATAAAATGAAAAAATGTCATTAGGTCTAATATTGTGCTTGCCGAACTAATATGATTTTGGGCTCGTATACTCTTAATTTGAGTTCTATACAACTTAAAAATAAAAAAATCTAAAATATTATCATTTTGATATAGTTAATGATAAAAATGTATATTTTTAATACCTAAATTCATTAAATAAATCTACTATGAACTTTGAATGAATATTGTTGATATGTCTCGTGGGATATATTAAATACAGGGTAAGGCAGAGAAACTGGAGATTTTAAAAGTTCAACAACTCGGTGCTTTTGGCACCAGAGTATCGGTGAGCAAGTTGTTCCTACCCCAGCAGAGAAAATCGACATTAAAAGTCGCCAGTGTTTCTACTTCGCCCGCGTTATACTGGCTAAAGAGAAATGTTTGCGTAAAGACGCAGGTCTTCTTGAAGATGTTATTTTCAAAATTAGAGTTGCTGCCTTCTAAAAATTGGAATGGAGAACATAAATAATCATTGGAAATTATAAACAAAGTTACAGTAAGTAATTATTATATTGCCTATAATCATCGATTAAGTTACTCGCTTCTCGCACAAAATTATGTGCGCTTAATAGCTTAATTGACTCTGGCATCATAGCATTCAATCTAGCGTGTATATACTAATTCTTCTTTAGCTTTTCTCATTCGTTAGGTGTTGTTATTCTTGATTTTCTTCTTCCATAGCCTTTTTTTGGCTCCTCATTCAGTTCCTTTTCTTTCAAGTCCTTCGCAATACAGGCCTTCCATCTTAACTTTGGTCTTTTCTGTTTTTTCTATCTTCTACTACTAAGCTGTTCATTTTTCTTCCAATCTATTCTTCATCTCTCCCCATGACATGTTCAAACCAATATAATCGTTTCTCTTGTATCTTTCTAGAAACGTCTATCAATCGAGCCATTTCCTTTATCTTCTCATTCCGTATTCTAGCTTTTCGTGTCTTCTCAAACATCCATCTCAACATTATCATATCTCTGCCACATTCATTTTCTTTCCATTGAAACTGACATCTGTTAATTAGCATTTTCTTAATATAATAGCTGTGTTCATGGTTATAGCATAGCTGGTTAATTTATGAAATTTAATTTCTTTAACTCTATATCCATTGAATATGAAGAATAAAATACAATTAAATCGTATAGAAAATAGAATATTCTTTAATATATATAATATTAAATGTCAAAAAATGATATTTAATATTAAATCGCGTTTTTTTTTTTTTAAGAAAAATTGGTAAAATCATCAAATGAGAGTACTTCCGGTTAAACAATTATAACTAAAATCTAATCACCTCTTCTTTTGGATGTCAGCTTAAGGAATACGAAAAAATTACAATTTTTGGAATTATGGTATTGGAGTTATGCGATCCGAAAGGATCGTAACTTACACGCAGACACACACACACACACACACACACACACACACACACACACACAAACATACATACATACATACAGACATCATTGTAAAAACGGTAAAATCGTATTCTAGGGACCCTAAAACGTGCTTGTTCACTAAAAACTCATCATTGAATTTTTTACCAAAGACAATACCTCAAAACATCGAAAATATCCTTGAAGGGGCTGAAGGCTATACTACAAAGTGCATTACACAAATGTTTTATATTTAATGAGAAACATTTTGAAGAGGACAACACTGATGAATAAATTATTAGTTTTTGAAACAAATGAAAATTCTTGGTCTGTTTTGATCTAAACTGGTGTATGTACGTACTATTATAATATGTGGAAATTTTGCTTACAGTGTACTCATATGTTTACAATAAATACAGAAAATATTATTTACTTACTCTAGTAACATAATTAGTTAATAACCATTTGAAGCCACTGATGTAAAAAGTTTTTATTTATTTTTCCAGTAAACTTGATCCTTTTTCCTTGCATCTGAATGAAGGAGTAGCCTAGCCAGGTATCGTAAACAGTTTCCAAGTCCCAGCCCAGTAGATTGAGCCGTCAAAGGATTGAGATTAAATTATTATGTATGTGGTTTCTCCTCTGATGTTGGTCGGTTGAGATCGAATGTAATTTTTGTGTTTTGGAATGAGGAATGAGTATCGTACTACCGAGAAATGTGGTTAAGGTTTTGTTTTTATTTGTAGGATATAAATTGGATTGTATTGATTTTCGAATGGGAATTTTAATTATATTGCCCGAGATATAAAAATTTCGCAGATGCAACGAATTGGAAATTTGATTATATCGTGAAATTATTACAAATGGTTTTTTAGCGATGTAAAAATTGATGTAATGCAAAACATCACATATTGTATCAGATGAAAACTTTTTTTTTAAAAAAATGGAAAACATTTTGTATTTATTATTGTATGCAAAAAATTCATAAGCTCATTTTTATCGCGTATAATGCTGAATTCATATTAAAGTACATTTAAAAAAGTTTAATTTTATATTCAATTATAAATTTGTGAACCAATACCCTTTTTTAAAAAAAATCTGATGTGGCCAGCACATAACCTCTCGCCGTATATTTTGCCCGGCTGTATGCATAAAGCAAAGAATATTTTTAGAAATACAAATAATATATTCATATGTGTATGACGTATAAACTTCTTTATTATTCAATAAGAGCATGTCTCAACACAAAGCAATTTTCACATGTATTTACAAAATATTTTTTATATTTATATTTTACCATAAATTATGTAGAATAAATTGCAAAGTAGAGTTTACCGCATATAAATTTTAGGCTGGCAACAAGGATTTTCAATTCGAACAACGTTCTTGTTTACTTTATCTTCATATTCTTCTAGTAAAAACATTAATTTTGGGCGGTCTAACATGTATATATCTGGATATGTGCATCTATTCTTACATACGTATCTCGCCAGCTCCGAAAAGATTCGGTTGGCTGAGTGCTAAAAACTGAATTTTTACAATGTAACATGCACACCACGTTGATTTACTGTTATGTTTTGTATTAGTTTGTACAACTTTTATAACTAGCTGAGGATGAGTTTGCTTAAAACCCGAAATGTCTGTATTTATTAAAGAATACATTACGTGGACCATCAAGCCTTTTTCACTGCATAAACAACATAAATTTCACGTTCTGGTCCTTCAATCCTATTTTGAATTAGTAGTTATAGTAAGCTTGACGTACGTAGTTGTAGTATAGCGTTCACAATAACGAAATTAGCGCAGCTAAGATCTGCACTAAGTTCAGTTAGCGCAAGAATTTGTAAGCCCCAAACTTATGGTTAGTGGTTAACAGAGTAACCAATCACAAAAAAAAAGCAAAATGAAATAGATACGAGTATACGGCAGAAAAAGAAAGATGTTATAACATTTGTTGAGTATGATAGTTGCTTTAAAAGAAATAAATTATATTTGTGTTGAATTGAACTTTATTATTCGGTTACAAATAAACATTTTTTAAATTTGCTATAAAAATAATATGTTTTGTAGGTTGTAGGCACTAATAGCTTCTTCTTTTGACCTTTTTTATACAACAAAATAATAAACATACACAAAAATATTAAATAATAGTCAAATCTACTAAACGAGAAATATTAAATTAAACCAGTTCTAATAAATTTTGAATCAAATGTACTATTTTACCAATATAAATAGTCTTTCGTAGTCGTTAATTCCATATATTGTGTACGCTGTTTACCATTCTTTAGCTACTAATTATAACCGCTAACACTAACTACTAATTTCGTATTGTGAATGAGGCATAAGTGTATTGCTGGATTTATACAGCGTATGCCGTAGCGTAACGTAACGTAAAAAATAAAACAATGCAAACGTATGTTACAATTTATACAGACGTAAGCCCTAACCGACGTACCGTACCGTAACGTATCAAAAACCCAAAGATCGCCAACTTTTATCTTTCTACGTTACGACACGTCCCGGTACATTGCGATATCACAAAAATTATTACTGCCCTGCGCTATAGTCTGTTTTTGTGTGGCTAATATGTGTCGAAGTTTAGCTTAATATATTAAATGGAAATAAATATAAAAAATACTGCATTACGAATAGTCTGTCTTATATGTAACTGTGACTGATATGAGTAACATGTGTGAAGTGTCAAAGTTTAGATTATTATATTAAATGGAAATTATGGAAATATAATGAAATATAGTGTATTACAAATAAAATAACCTGTTAAATACAAATCTGACATACACTTGTATCGACAGGGCATGTAAAATGTTCCATAACAGTTCTGTATAAAATAGCTTAGAAAAATCATGCGTTACGATACGTCACAATACGCCACGGCACGGTACGTTACGTTAAGGATTACGCTGTATAAATCCAGCATATTTTTCATCACAAAAGACGCATTTAGGGTCATAGATGGCAGTGCCGACCTTAACTTAATTTGATGATTTTGTGGACTAGTGCCCTTTTAATAATAATCAATTCAATTTTTATAAATCGAAACAGTTTATGTCATTAATAAAACATTATAAAAGCGAATAAAACATTATAAAAGTGAATAAAACAAAAAGACGTCTTACAATAAACACCTTGTTTCGTGCATCCCACTGCGCCTGACCTTATCGTTAATAGCCTTCTACCATAATAGGATCCCTCATTTAAATCACCAAAATAATAATTTTCAATCAAACAGCTCATTGTCTAACACCCCACTGGGCCAACAAAAACTAGCATACATCCTCGGCATTTACAAGCGCCCATCAAGATATACCCGCTAACAATGGTTTCATGTGTGTATGAAACAAGCTGTATAAAAACATAAAAACTTATGTCTAACTTTCAATTGACATCGACGGACAATGGAACTTGTGTTCCAGTATAGAACAACACGAGTCATGACATTTCTTCCGTTCGCAAATGGACGTGGAACAAATATTTTTGTTTCTTTAATGGTTTCTGAACTCATAATTAATAAATAAGCCAAATTTGATATGCATACGAGAGAGAGAATTGTTGAGAATAAGACGAATGATTCATATTTTTTAGAATTTTATTTTAAATGTGTTGAATAAGTAGGTAGGTCCTTTGAACTAGAATGTACTTCACCATTCTTTCCTTTCATTTCTTTTAAAATCTTCTTTTAGAATTTTTGCAGAACGATTAAGAATTGCTGTATTAATCTGTTCTTCTAGACGACAACTTTCAACTCCGTTAGTTTTTCCTAGGCCAAAATAGCCAAAAGTCCCACGTTGGTATAGTGAGTACTTTCATATTACTGAAGTGTTGAAACTGCTCTATGGGACGACGCATTATCATAATGGCATTATCATAATGGAACATGTATATAACTACAGTAAAATTTTTGAAAGATGTCCGATCAAGGTTATCTGTATCATGAACGAATTAACAAATTGGCATACATTTATCTCTTTCCTTTACAAAGGCTTTAAGCGTATGCGATAAGGGTGGTTATAACACGCTTGTCTTTCAAAAATTCATATTGTTTTGACTAAGTTAGGACATTCCACTTTAAAACGATGATCGTTGTTGATAATACTTTCGCTGAAACGTAAGTTTTGTTATTATTTCAGATACATTACCGTGTTTCATAGCCATACGAATATCGTTATTTTCTGTCAGAGTCACTGACATTGACATTGTGTCATTATCTTATTTTTAACATATTTGATTTTACATTTGCTTGTAAACTTACCAGTTAACTTATTTTTGAATTTTGAATGCTTTTACTGCAACATATATTTTTATAATAATAAAATAACAGTAGTATCTTACGTACCCTCATAAAAACTAAGCAAACGACACTACTGAATTTGTCATAATGGGCGGAGCAAAAATCTGAATTCATACAATTCGTAGACAACCTTGATTCGACATCTTTCAAAAATTTTACTGTACTTGATAATCTGATGTGGTTAGCATAATATCTTCCGTCATTCCTGTGTATTATGTACAAATTCCATACATAAATTTTCATGCAAAATATTCTATATTTCCAGTAAAATTATTTCATAAACAAACTATGCAAATTGTACTTGAAACTGATATCTTCTTCTTCTTTAGCTTTTCCCATTCGTTAGGGGTCGCTATTTTTTATTATCTTCTTCCACTCATTTCTGTTTTGCGTGTCGTCCTCAAAATGCAAAACTAATTTTGCTTATTGATTCAGAAACAGGATTTTATACTCTACACGTATTTTTATTTAAAATAATTAGGGAAGCAGGAAATTACGAAAGTATGATTTTACATGTTAAAGTCCTATGTTCGAAAGTTTCAATCACCAGCCAGTTCCCGGAATAGGGTTAGAATATTATCAAATTTTCTTAGAAATAGGAAAGTGCGGGTCCCTATGAGCGCGGGGTTTCGGGGAAAATCTCGAAAACCCGACCTATGAGCCAGCCGTGACTTCAAATTAACTGCACTTATTATTGCTATTACTTGTTATGTACTTATTAATGTTGTGTTATTGGCAACGAGATACCGGGTAATGCTATAAAATGATCGAAGAACTTGATTTGATTGAACATATACATAGTTCTCGTCAAAGAATCTTAAACACGTAATGAAAAACTGACTATTACTTATTAATTAAATCTCTATAATTCTAACAAATTCTTGGAATTTCAACACAGACTAATAACATATTTATAACCAATTCCACCTTCTACCATTGCATCATCATCATCATCATCTCATTCCGAGTTGGCGTTGGCCGAGCTGGTTGGAAGTCAAAGAGCCCCGCACCTGTCGCCACTCGGGCTGCCCGCGGCGTGACTATAATGACTTCATCAGCGGCCTAGTGTTTCCCCCGTGCCCCACTGCTCCGCACCAGGTGAGCTCACGGCCCGCCGAGATCCCACCGCGCACCGCGTTTACATGCAGATACCATCAAGATGCTCAGATAATGAGCTTTCAATAAAACCATACTAAATACTGCTGGATGGAGAGGATATTCGAGCTTTTAATTGGGAGATATTTTAATTGAAATATAAATTCAGTTTTTCAGATATTTAATTAGGTGGATAGTTGAAGTAGTTGGAATGGTTACTTTTACAATCAATAAGAAAATGTGAAAATTTAATTTTGAAGGAATTCAATGCTATATTAAATTAAAGTGTATTTTCGTATTGAAAACAACTTTAGCAATAATAATAATAAAAGTACAATAGCGAACTCGCGGTGATACAATGTCTAATAAAGAATTACAAAAACACTCGCCATATATTCGCTAGTGAAATAGGGTACCTATATACTCAGGGTTTGGCCATGATGTGGCTCGCGTTTCGTCCGCCATTTGCGGGCCACTGTCATATTCGTTGTTGTTGCCCAAATTATTATGTATTTTCGTAGCTATTTGTTTTATTTTAATGCAAAACACATTTAAATATACTTCTAATATTTATTTAAAGTGTAAGTAATACTTTTATTTTATTTATTTGTGTATTTTCTTGAGATACTAACTACCATGATTGACAATATTGAAAACACATAAAATTACCAATATTAAGCACAAACATTAAAATTTTTAAGAAGTTTAGAAGATATACTTATTTTGTAAATAATAGCTACAGTTATTAAATTAGATGTGATAATAACAACCTATACCCTATGCTCTACATAACCTCTAAATCCATGTCATAATAATTGTGTATCTCTTAAATAAATGAATTTTTATTACCTTTATAGATTCATCGTGTGATTATTTAATATTCCTGTATAATATAATATCACATTTCTTACAAATAAATAGGGAAAAGAATTATCAGTATGTTTGACATTGGCCCGCTAATGGCGGCGATATTGCCCCATGGCTATACCCTGTACCGTGAGTATTTTTTAACATGAAACATGGGATTTGTCATATCCATGGTTACGACTTGACATTTGATTGACAGTAATGTATTTGGCTGTCTCATTTAAAATGAAACATAGAAGATGAATTTGACAGAAGTATTATATTTAAATATTGTAAGAAATTACAAAATAACGAACAAATATACCAACTGACAAACAAGTAAACATAATAACGAACAAATAAACAATAATTACAATAAGTTTTGAAAAATCTCTCCCTTAACTGCTAAGCAATGACCCAAACTCTTGTAGCACATCCGATAATTGGGAAACTGTAATATGTTGAGAAATGTTTCCTCCCGAGTAAACTTTTGATTTTAAAAATCCCCAATAAAAAAAAATCTACAGGTGTAAGATCGGGTGCCCTAGCAGGTTCTTCTCCACCGTGTCCAATCTAGCTACGGGGGAATGTTCTATTTAAAAAGTTTCGTACAATTTGGGCATTGTGTGCAGGAGCCGTCAGGTTGAAACCATGGGTCTTCAATGTTTAATAATCTGATCACAGATATGACTTCATTTTCCAATAAATACAAATAATTTTGAGCAGTAATATTCCCGGTAATAAACAATGGCCCAATAATGTGAGCGATTTTTGATATGTGCGATTTTCTGGAGCAATGTTTCATCGTACGCATTTTTACGAATGGTTTTCACGATTTAAAAGTGGTCGTCAGTCAATTGAAGATGATCCTCGACCTGGATGGCTTTCGACTGCAACTGATAACTCTCACGTTAAGAAAATCAACGATCTGGTGCCTGCAAATCGCTGATTTACTGTCAGAGAAATTGCAGAAGAAGTCAACATCTCAAAAATTGTACATGCATCAAGTTGCAGTAAAATTTGTTCCTCGTTTGATTACTGAACGTCAGAAATAAAATCCATTGGACGTGTCAGCAACTCCTTGAACAAGCCAATGACGATGATACATTCATGCAAAGGATCGTGACGGGAGACGAAAGCTGGGTTTACGCCGTTACTATTGATGACATCAAAACAAATTCGTCACAGACCTTAAAAGCCATTTCAAATGAAACTATCCAGGACTCCTTTGCGAAATGGAAACACCGCTGGGAGAAGTGTGTGAATAGGAGTAGGGTAGGGGGTACTCTGAAGGGACCAATAATCTATAAAATTAATAAAGTTTAAAAATATAATGTTCGGTTATTTTCTGAACAGATCTCGTATGCAGTAATTTCCCGCAAGCATAGGGTTAAATATAAATATAAATTATTCTAAAAATGATAAACTTCACTTATAGTATATAGAACGTACGCAAAAGTGTGTAAAAAAATAGTCGGTGTACGAAGAATATTAGTAGGCCAACTACAGTATAATATTTTCGTAATTTCCGACAATATTTGTGCATTAAGACATTAACTCTATTCACAAGCTAAATTAAACTGTAGCAAATCACAGCGTGTGCTTTTTGTTTACCTGTGCATCAGCTCAGCAGCTGTGCAGAAAAACGTTGTAATCATAAACAAAATGAAGCACATTTTTGCAGGAAAATTACATGCTTATATTTCAAATTATTTTTCGCAGAAAACATCAACGTTGCATTTGGCTGCTCATTGCTAACCACAAAAACGTGTGATGCACCAGTTAACGAGAGGTTCAAGCAAAGACACATTAAAATGTCATTTTAATCAGGCACGGGCTTAGGGGGAAAGATGTAAGTGGTTTTTAATACAATAATTGCTTAATCCAGAGCAAGCAGAGAGCAACTAATGACAAGGGCAGTTTGACACACCCACGAAATTATTAACAACTGACAATCATAGCTTGCGGTCAGCTGCGGTGTTGCCACATCCACAGCATGACTTCTAAAATTGAGACATTATTGCCCAGCTGTGAGATCATTATCAGCGGATGCAAACATTGCCAAAATTATATGTCTGCTCCACGAATTTTATTGTCTCAGTTTTGAAATCAAAATATTGTAATCGAAACTTTGATGGTCTTTTATTATATAGGTACCATCTGTTGTACCGTTAGAGTGACATTTCACAACCAAAATTTAGATCGACAACAATGAAAAGTCATTGTAAAGAAAATAATACTTTAAATTGTACAGGATATGATCCAATAAAATACGTGCGATATTATAATTTGAGTTCAAAATTCATCTTTCGTATTGTGAGTCAGAAATTGCTTGCATATTTTTTCTTATAATTACTTTACAAATTATACAATTAATACTATTTTCATACGTAATATAACAAGTGATATTATTATCATCGATGATATTCTCGAGTGAAACCGAGCTGCAGATTTCACGAGTCCGAAGAACGAATGAAATGTGCTGCTTCGGTTTCACGAGCAATATCTTCGATTATTAATCATTTCACGAGCTTATATTTAATGAGAGAATACAATGAATTTTTGTAACTTAACCTAACTTTTGATATACATATCATGTTGTATTAAAACATGGTACTTACGCGTTTTATTTAATATTTCGGAGTTTGAATTATTGTTATTATTTATTTTTATACTCAAAATTAACTGTCAATGTCAAAAAAAGAAAACAAATCCCTTAGTAACGATTATAAACACGGTGATAATTTATTTGCTTTTTATCATCGCTGTGATACACATGTAACTAAGGAGATTCTGAATGTTGATTGGCGGAAAACATGTCACATGACTAATGAATTATATTCTCAGGAATATAGCCTAGCCCAATATTTTATTTAAATTGAATAAAGGCCATTAATTAGCATTTAAATTATATAAAAACGCATAATATTAGAAAACAAAATATGTACATATTATCCACTTCTTCTGTCCAAAAATGTATTCCAATAAGTTGCACCTTACTTGAAACAAAGACACGCACAATTTATCGTGAAAGCATGAACGCGCTGTAGTATTTTTCGTCTATAATGCTACAAGAGCGTTAATACGAGGTAAATAAAATAAATAAATATTTCATCACGGCATATTACCCATTGCTCGGTGTGCCAATCTGCTTTGTACACAGATATCGTTAATGGTGAAATATTTGTACCGTGCGAGCGCTTACCAGGCGTCACCTCACGGGTACTCATAGCTGGCGTGGAGAGTGCATCACAGGGATCAATTTTGTGCCATAACACGAGGTATGTATAGCATTGCAGGATTCGCCGCAGAGTAATAAAAAATAAATAAATAAATTATGGTTTCAGCAACAATATTTCAACTCTGTTGTATTTGTTAGTCAAAATTATGTTTAGAAATAATTATAATTTTTCTATTACCTGTCTGTTTAATCTAGATGCCAGCGGTCTAGACATTTATAGTATTGATAATTAATAAATTATTGCAAGCCTACGTGCAGGGTTGATATTTGGTTATGGATGCCAAATAATACATTACTCCCTGCATCTTCTCAGTTATTCTCTCACGAAGATGATAACGTTTTTAGTTAGTGTGTGTTTGATACTCATTTGGAAAAGATACATAGAGTTTAAGTTTTGGCTCGGGTTCGGCCACTTTGTAAACTTATTATTTGGGCAGTTTCACTTGAAGTGTCTCTAAATATACCTCAACATAACATAATCTAAAGTTCTAAAGCATAACACTCGAATTTCTAAGCGTGAGTTTGCTGCGTTAGGTTAAGTAATAATAAGGTATATTTAGAGAAATCGAAACCGAAAATATATAAATATTCATTTTACAAGTTATATAAAATGCGTAGTCGTTTTATAACAAGTCATTTTACAATCTGGCAATGACAAAGATATAATGTTGAATTAAGTTGGTTGGGTAGAAAATGTGGACTATTTCTTTTATTCCTTAATAACCCAGTCCAAATGTTTATTGAGCATCGTCTTTGATCAATTTTTACCTTCCGTCACCTTTAGGTAAGGAAAGTATTGTCTTTGTTCAAAAAAATCGATAGTGAGTTTCTAATGAATAAGCAAGTTTTGGGGTCCCTAGAATAAGAATGTATTAATTTTACAATGATGTCTGTATGTGTGTGTGCGTGTGTGTCTGAGTGCGTATGTGTATGTGACGATCGTTTCGGATCGCATAACTCCAATACCACGGTTGCAATTTTTTCGTATTTCGCGAGTTTAGATCCATATGCAGACGTAATTAGATTTTAGTTATAATTGGTCCACCGGAAGTACTCTCAACTGCAACTTTTAATAGTTTTTCTTAAAAAAGCGCAGTTAAATATCCTTTATTGACATTTAATGATCATAATACTTAAAGAATATATTATTTTCTATGCGATTTGATTGCATTTTATACTTCATATTCAATAAATATAGAGTTAAAGAATTATAAAGGTATTAAATTTCATAAATCAGCCAGCTATGTTAACCATGGACACTGCCAGATGTCAGTATCAATGAAAAAAAATGAATGTGGCAGAGACCGGGATATTGAGGTGGATGTTGGGGAAGACACGGGAAGGTAGGACAAAGAAAAATACAAGAGAGACGATTACATTGGTTTGAACATGTCATGAGGGAAGATGAAGAATGTATTGGAAGAAGAATGAATAGCATAGTAATAGAAGGTTAAAGAAACAGAGGAAGATCAAAGATAAGATGGAAGGAATGTATTGCGGAAGACTTGGGGGCAAATGAACTGAATGAGAACGACACGCAAAACAGAAATGAGTAGAAGAAGAAAATAAAAAATAGCGACCATAATGAATGGAAAAAGTTAAAGAACAAGTAGATGTCAGTGTCAAGTGCAATTTGCATAGTTTATTTATGAAATAATTTTACTGGAAATATAGGATCTTCTGTAAGAAAATATATGTATGGAATTTGTACATAGTACACAGGATAAACGGAAGCTAATGTGCTGGCCATATCAGATTTTTTACGTATGGTTTGTTGAAAAATGTAATAAGTAGAAATAAAGATATTTAATGGAGTCTAAATAAGCACTCTATTTAAATTCTGCGAAATTCTTTGGCTAACTGATACAAGTTGTAGGTTTTGAACCTATGTGCTAATTACGTCATCACTGACCTTACAAGAAATATATAATTTGTAGCAGTTTTTAAATTCCAGCTTTTACAGAAATTAACAGTAATAACATAACATGACATCGTCTCATTTTAACACATTTATAAAATAGGATAAATATACTGGAATGAAGAAATAAGGATAAGAGTAATAACTATAATAAAGTTTCATATATTTCAAACGAAGTTAACTACACAACATTGTGGTAACATGGCAACATGGCGGTGGAAATGATCCACTCTGAAATTATCCACGCCGTAAAAAACAGACCAGCCACATGTCGCCAGTGATTATTACATTTTCCTACGTATATCATCATCTAACAAGCTAAACACTTTGAAGAAAGCTACGATAGGGTTTTGTCTCCATTAAAACAGCATTTATAAGTGTTGAGGTTAGGTCAAATCATCTCTAACTAGTCTGAACTTAGTTCTTGATTGTTTTAAAGTTTAGAGTAAACGGTAGGTAATTTGGGATAATTGCTTAGCTGGGAACAATTATAACTTATGTTGAAATTAAGATCTAAGATATTTTTTAATTTTTATTCCAGATGCCGGGAAAGATTCTTTTGTTTGGCTTTAAAGAATGAATTTTTAATAAGGCATAGGTAAAACTATTAAAGTTATGAAAATAGTTTTTCTATATAATTACTTCGAAAGAACTTCCCAACTTACTAACAATGTTTACTTAATATTACTAGTCTGGTTTTTCTGTCATTAATGTGCTACAATTAAATTAACTTATTTTTTTATTTGTTCTATTTACATTTGCAATTACATCAAATAATTGTAGATTGCTGTCATTGTGTAATAAAACAATATTTTTTTGCGATCGTTCAGAATATTAGCTATTTCTGAACACTTTTTAGACCGGAAAATCTTTCTTTACTGAGCACGCTCAGAAAATTGTCATGAATGTTTCCATGGCGGTCAGTTGTTTGTTTATTTATTTCTTATTTCCTGGTAATAAAAAATAAAATAATTTATACCTATTTATTTTATTATTCAGGGCTGCGAAAAAAAATCTATTGTGGCCAGCATAATACTTCTCGCCCTTTCCTTTTTTTGGTTACATAAGTATAGGGCGCGGACATTCATGTTACATTGTTGGCTTTGACAAGCAGATATAAGGACCCGTTTCAGAATGATAATTAGTAATTATGTACATAGATATCAAATGTCAGAATTTTTCATTAAAAATTTCAAGATTTTCTAAATTCACCTTGTTAATTTGTCACCAGGAGTGTGGAATTTACTTGTCGAGGAAAATAAACCAAATGCAATTGAAAAATTACTAAATTACTATAATTATTTAAATTATGATATTTGACATCTATATACATAATTACTAGATATCATGCTGACATGCTTGTCAAGGCCAACAAAAATCACATGACTGCTCGCGCCCTAATGTATTTAACATTTCTTGTATACCTACACTCTACACCAAAAATTCTACTTATATCTATTCCTTATATTTAGATTTTTTAAATTTAAATTCATTCTATGAAGAAATTTTGTCCTACTCTTCTAATTTTTCGAGATGTTTCCCATTCATTGTCGGGAGTAACAGTACTTCTGAAGGGTATGTGTAATATACCTATAATATTAAATATTTAACTATTAATATATTAAGAAATAATATAATGTATGTACTTCCCAGAAACAGTCTTCAGTAATGTCTCCGGATTTCTGACACTGTCATTTATCTGTCAGTTACAAACAATTTAAATTTTCAACTATTTTCCATGGCATTCAAATTTATTACAACAGATTATTTTATATATTATATTTCTCTAAATCTATAGACTATATAATACAGTATTTAACTGTATTAGATAGAGAATTTATTTTTCTTTAATATTACCAAGATTTTTTTTTCAAAAAATAATATTTAGTTTTTTTTTCAAGAATATTCTACTTCAGGTTGTTCAATTGTTACCAAAACCTTTTCAGATCTTCCCATGGATGTCCGATTGGGAAATACGTAGTTAAATAAATATAAAGTTTTAAAGTTTTTGAGTAATCGTCCTTCCAACGTCCCACACACATACACACACACACACACACACACACACACACACACACACATACACACATACATACACACACACATCCACATACACACACACATCCACATACACACACAGACATCATCGTAAAAATGTTAAAATCGGATTGTAGGGACCTTAAAACGTTCTTATTCAATAAAATCTGGATATGCGATTTTTAGCATGAATCCAATACCTCTCTTAACAAGAGGTAAAAATGGTACCAAGTATCAATTTCAGGTCTTGTTACGTAAATTACTATTTCCGTCGACCGTTTATTAATAGGCTATCTTAATGTAGAGAAAATCATTCATTAATGACCCCTATTAATGCATGATTTTTTTATTAATAAACGATTTTTTGGGAGCGTTCACCACATGGAACACAGCATGTATTTTGCTAACGCTAAGTTGTAGCAAAAAGGTAGACAGAATTAAAAGTCATGCTTTTGACACCTACTAGCTAGGTATATTCACGTAGCATACCTTTAAAATGAGTTTGAAAGAATAAAATTCCTCAAATAACATAAAAAACCGCTTGCGTTGTCTAGCGTTAAGTACACTGAACGCACCCACTGAAAACAATTGATGACAAAACTTATTGATTTTGCGACGTAAAATTTGCGTTCGGTCAACCATTACTAACCTAAAAAAATTTGTCATGGAATAAAATTAGATTTTCCATTTAAGTAAGATACGGTCAACGAAAAAATATTGTAACTAACACGTGTGTTAATTGGCGATTAACACACTTGATAGTTAAATAACTATTAAATTTCAATATAAAATTTACATTGTAAATGAAATCTTTTTCAAATCCTCTACTGTTTACATTTTTGTTTAATAGTAATTAATAATTATAAAATATATTTATGCCACATTTATAAATGCATACATATGTTAATGACAATTCCATTAATTGGTGTTGCATAAAATATATAAATTTGAATTACATTTGGTATTGGTAATGTAAAGTTTGTCAGGTCGATTATTATTATATTTTATATTTCGAGGAGGCAGAAATTCCCATCAAAACTATTAAAATTAAATTTCATACAATAATAGCTCGTTATTCATCCAAGTATTTGAATTTCACAATTTATTGACAAACATTTAATTATCTTGATTTCGTTTATCTCTACAAAACAGCTTCAAGTATATTTTGATTTGAAATATGCTTTTTGTTTATTCCAGTTGATTTAAAATAGAATTAAGTTATTTCTTTAAATTCGTATCGACTAAAATAGGACAGTTCAATACTAGAGTATGCAGACAGACAGGGCGATATGTATGATATCACTTCATGTTGGATATATAACTTCAAAATATAAAGTCTGTTGTGGCCAGCGCAATAACTCTCGCCACTTTGGTTACATAAGTAGCGGGCGTGAGCAGTCATGTGGCATTGTTAGCATGGACAAGCAGATATGGGGGCCCGTATCAGAATAATAATAATAATAATAATAGTATTTATTTAGCATCAAGCTACATAAACAATAAGAATATATATAAACAAATCATTTCAGGTACAAAAAGATATAATATAGTTTAACAATAATACAGGTACATACATAGTTTTACAATAAATATAACTTTATTTCTTTAACAAACCTTTTAATATTATAAGTTTTTATAACATTTGGTAAAGTGTTATATTCTATTATAGCTTTGAAGAATATTGAATTCTGTGCCCTTTTATGGTTTTTATGCTCTAGTATAAAATTATTAGCATTTCTAGTATTGTACTCATGTATATTTTCAAATTTTACCAACACGTCTGTATAATAATCTGGCATTAAGCCTACATTTATTTTATGTATAAAAATTAGTGCTTTCATTTTTAAAAAATTATCTATTGGTAACCAATTTAATTTTTGTAACATTAATGTTATACTTGTATAACGATTGCAACCTAATAAAATCCTCCTGACCCTATTTTAGAATAACTGTAATCTTTGTTTATCGGAAGGAACACTTAAATAGAGAACTGTACCGCAAATATGGAAATGTGGCAAAATAATGGTATTATAAACAATATAACAACTATAATTGGTTAAATATTTGCTAATTCGATACAAGAAAGATATTTTTTTTTTGATTTTTTTTTGCATAGATAATTTATGTAGTTTTTAAACTTTAATGAATGACAATGAGTAATTATGTATATACAGAGCAGTTACTTGTACAGTCCGCCTATTCTTACGGAAAGAGATAGAGAGTACGCGCGAGAAATACACTCCGAAATAAAAATTATTGTTAGAAATAAATTTTGTTTCTTGACACATATAAGTACAAACTTACCAGCACGCTATTTGCTACATATTGGTGTAGAATAAGATTGATATTTAACAAATATTATTTGTCTCTGAGATAAGGTAACTTTTAAATGCTTTCATAGTATACACGCCGGTTTGTACTCGTACTTTCCGATCTTAACTGCAGCAAAGTTAGGAAAGAATGAACTCCGTTCCATAATTCCGTTGTGCAGCTTCCCAACTGTCAGGTAAGAGTAGACGGACTGTACATGCTGACGATTTTGTTTTGTCTACGAATAATATATTATACCCATACAATAGCGATGTAGCTTGACTAATCATCGTTGCTCAAACACTCCGTAATTTTTATGCAAACATTCGCTTCCGTTTTTCACAGGTTTGGTTTTACCGGCGCGAACCTAAAATTGCTTTCCGCGTCCGCGGTAAGCAGTTTCCGGCGTGTGCAGATCATATTACATTTTACATTGTAATTGGTATTCAATGTCACGGGACTTTTTAAACATTCCGCCATAGGCAGGATTTCATCTTATTGTAAGTCCGGCTTAGACAGGTTTAACTGTATTCGAAATCTATCCAGGAAGGAAAGATGTTAAAAATGTTCAACTTCAATATTTACAATACAGTACTACTTGGAGTCCTTTTGCCAATTTATAAACCAATTCTGAACAAATCTGTATGTCTTACAGATCTATAAATTTATAAAAAACCGACAAAAATACATCTAGTTTTGTTGATTAACATAAAATTATAATAAGAGTGGCAGGTTTCGTTGCGATTTTGTTCATTATTTACAGATATACAAATCTGTAAGACTTACAGTTTTGATCAGAATAGTGCCATTAATATAGTTTTATGAAATTCATAAAGAGCCAATGGATGTGTATGTGTACGATTGTAAAAACTGAATATTTTCTCGTATTTAACAAAGTTCATTATAAGAATAAATGCTAAATGACTGAGATTTTGAGTAATTGTTAACACCTTATTTATTTATGTGTCGTATACGAGCCCAACCACAAATGTATTCGTACCCCCTGAAAAAAATATATTAATATCAAGAAGACATACATTTTTAGATTACAATAGTTAACACTATATTTGGGCAATTTTTTATTTTATGTATTAAGTTTACTGGATAATATGCCGTTATTACCTAAATTTATCATTTTAACAACAATCTACGGGCAAATATATGACAACAGACACTAATTTTTTTAGTTCCAACAGTAAATAATACAATATTTATGATATTATTATTATTTATAAAATTGAAGGTAAAGGAAACTGATAATATATTCAATTAATTACTATATTAAATTTTATTTTTTTAGTAAAATTATTTGCAAAGTGATATTTATTTATTAATGTACCACCCTACAATTATATTAAAAACAAGAATAAATAAACTTCTGGATGCTATGATTATTACTCCAATTCAACAAATTTTGATATGGTGTATTCATTGAGTATTTAGAACTTGAATACATTGCTTATAGCAAATTTTCTTTGGTTTGATAATAATTTATTTGCAAATAAACCATTGTCTGCATGTGACAAATGTTTTCGTCTTTAATAATTTGAAAATTATTTTTATTAAAATAATAAAATTTAAGATGGCAATTAATTGATTATATTGTCAGTTACCTTTACCCTCAGTTTTACAGATAATATTAACATAAATATTGTATTATTTACTGTTGGAACGAGAAAATGTGGACTTGTCTTTTGTCATATATTTGCCCGTATATTATTGTTTAAATAATAAATTTCGTTAAAAACATTGCATTTAAATCCAGTACACTTTATTAATACATAAAATAAAATAATGCACAAATATAGTCTTAACTGTAACCTAAAAAATATTTTTATTGCTGTTAATATATTTATTTCAGAGGGTACGAATACATTTGGGGTTGGGCTCGTAGTTAGATTTTTTTTGTAGATATATGTTTGTGGTAATAACATGTATTCCGGCGTGAGAAGTATAGTGTGAACGTAGTGATCGTGGGTACTTCGTCAGACGGGCTCGCATGGCCCGCCGCGATGATTGTATACCTGTGTAATGGACGCATTGCTACATAATAAGATACCTATATAGTTCTCTTCTCTTCTCTGTGGATCATAGCATGCCATGAACGTGGCTAACTCCGTGACCCCAAGTGGGCGATGAATCGATACATGCCCATACCGTAGATTTTTATATCTCACATGGCTGTGACCAGGCTTGGTAAACAAAGGAGACTCTATATCATACACAATGCGTTGATAACATCAAATTATAGGTGATGCTTCTATTAAACGCTCCATGTATAACTACATTATACTAAGCTCAAAGTAATGGCCTATAGCATCCGGTTACAAAATCTTATCTGTATCTCGTTTTTCATTAATATTGCTACAGCTCCAGATAAGGTGATCAGATTTTGTTTAAGATATTTTAAATATTTAAGCGCTATTGTATTGTTCAACTTCTATATTATGTTGTGGTCATTCTTACTATTAATAAATTTAATAAAAAATAGTATTTTCTAGTACTGGCAAAAATTCTCAGTTAACCAGATAGTTAAGGTAGTTACTGCGGGTTACAATTACAAGAAATACGATATAGGTTAAACTGTTAAATCAGTTTATTTCAATTAATCGGTTAGCCAGTTATTGCAAATAACCAAATAGTTTCCTATTATGATGTTCAGTTAAAACGAAAAACATAACGAGTACATTTATTATATCTTATTGTATTATTAATTAAATATGTTTTTAAAATTATAGGTATGTTAATATCCTTAAGAAATACCGCTAATACTGTCAATAAATTTGAAGAATTTTGAACATATTAGAAGAGTATGGCAAAATTCCTCATAGAACGAAAGAAGAGATACAATTTCAATTATTTGGGTGTACAGGAAATGTTAAATTCGTTATTTATAGGGCGCGAGCAGTCATGTGACCATGTTGGCCTTGGTAAGTAGATATGAGGATCCGTGTCAGAATGACGGCTAGCAGTTATTTACATCCACATGGATTTTGAAAATCATGTTTTGAATGAAAAATTATGGTACTTGACACCTATGTACATTAATACTAGCTGTCATTTTGACACGGGCTCCCATATCTGCTTCCCAAGGCCAACAAAGTCACCCTACCTCACTGTCTACCTAAAGACACTGTCTACCTACCTCACTGCCCATTTACGGCAAATTGTTCATACTGGATAATAGTGTATTGTTGTACTTATCATTAAAACCATAATGTTGTTATAGAATTATACTAAGAAGAATGAATAGCTTAGTAATAGAAGGTTGAAGAAACAGAGGAATACCAAAGATAAGATGGAATGACTGTATTGCGGAAGACTTGAGAGAAAAGGAACTGAATGAGAACGACACGCAAAACAGAAATGAGTGGAAGAAGAAAATAAAAAAAATAGCGACCATTAACGAATGGGAAAAGCTAGAGAAGAAGATGTCAGTGTCAAGTGCAATTTGCATAGTTTGTTTATGGAATAATTATACTGGAAATTTAGAACTCTTTTGCAAGAAAATTTATGTATGGAATTTATACATAATACACAGGATTGGCGGAAGTTATTGTGCTGGCCACATCAGATTTTTTTAACATACCATGAATATCGCTGTTAATAAGAAAGACAGAGTTTAAAAAATAGTAAAAATATGAATTTACATACATTTCGATGTGTTAATTCTCAATCAAAAATATTTTTTCCAAAATGTGCAAAATTATTTCTTTTATTTTATTTGATTATTTTTTAGTGTGCCACTGCCGACATGAAATTTTTATTAAAAATAATGAATAATCTAATCATATAACAGCCGTTGAATAGGAAATAAATGAATTCGTAAGTAATTCGATTTGTAAATTCCAAATCTTGTCCTGTACTATTTCGTGATCTTGTAGAGTATTTGTAAATAATTAGGTATATAGCCCTTTGAATACCGAAAGAAAAAGACAACAGGGCTATTTTGTGTTTGTGAAAATAAGCAAAAAAATTCTTCCAACGGGTAGTTCATCAATTCGGCTACAAAGAGACGTTTTTTAACAGACGAAATGGCATTGTCCGCCGACGGCTGACAAGAAACAGTGAAATCATTCAGTCCGCCCGACAAAGAATTGTAATTTATATCAATCCAGGACCGGTGTCCGCGTCGCAAATAACAAACTGATGTACACGTAAACAAAACAGAGAAAAAATGTTTAATTACTTCTTTGCTGCGGAAGGGATCTACTGCAAAAACAATAAAGGGCGGGTTGGACCTGCACGAAAGTACGAGAAAAAGTATTATGAAAGTAGAGCAACATCATTTGTATTTTTTACGTGTACATGTGTGGATTAACCGGTAAATACTTATTAGGAGTTCTATAAATACAGTAAAATCTCTCTTAACGGGCATCTCCAATAAGAGGACATTTCTATTACCTAAGCAACTTTACGAAAACCGGCATTTTTATATTGATTTTCCAAATAAACATATCTATATTAAGCGGACACTCTATTCAACGGACACGGACACTGATTTCGGATCTCATTTTTACCTTCCGGTACCCTTGGTAAGGGAGGTATAGGGATCGTGCTAAAAATCGTATATCGAGATTTTGGTAAATGACCACGTTTTAAGGTCCTTAGAATCCGATTTTAACATTTTCACGATGATGCCGGAGGGTGTGTGTATGTATGTATATGTGTATGTGTGTGTGTGTGTGTGTGTGTGTGTGTGTTTGTATCCTCTGGACGCTCATACTGTCATTCATAAAATTTAGAAACCATGTATTTCTATCTTATTCTAATATGGAAATAACCCATTAGATTTTGATATGTCGGATAACCGGAAATGGCACTTTATTTGAAGGCCCAAAAAACTTTTTCTTTAAAAAATACCGTTAAATATTATTTTTTCGCAATTTATGTTATAAAAATTATTATTAAATTTTCTACAGTTTTGCGTTAATACTTAATACTCAATGTAATTTATGGATAAATTTGTAAAATAATTTATTATTTTAAATGCCGAAGCTTAAGTTTTAAACACAAGTCCTAGTTTACATATTTCAGACCTCAAATATATGTAACTGGCAGTTAAATATCACTGTCAAAGAACTAATCATTTCAAATTAATAATAGTAAGGTTTTAAAAATAAAACGAGTCAAAAGTAGTCGTTCTCATTTGTTCTTTATTACAGTACCTACTACATTCCTTATCCTATCTTTCCGTGTCTTTCCCAACATCTATCTCAACATCCTCCTCATCTATGCCACAATCACTTTTCATTGATATTGATATCTGACAATTTTAATTATCTAAATATATTAGCAGTTTCCATGGTTAGCATAGCTGGCTGATTTATGAAATTTAATATCTTTATAATTCTTTTACTCTATATCTATTGAATATGATGTATAAAATGCAATTACATCGTATAGAGATTAACATATATTTTTTAAAATTCATAAACATTATAATGTCAATAAATGATATTTAACTGCGTTTTTTCAAGAAAAACTGTTAAAAGTTTCAAATGAGGGTACTTCCGATGGACCAATTTTAACCAAAATCTAACCACGTCTGCATATACATCTAAACTTGAGGAATACGAAAAAAATATAATTTTTGGAATCGAGGTATTGGAGTTATGCGATCTGAAACGATCGTCACATACCCAAAACTTGCTTATTCATTAGAAACTTATTATCGTATTTTTTGACCAAAGACAATACCTTCCTAAAGTTGACGGAAGGTAAAAATGGCAATATGTACGTAAGTTAGCAGCCCGATTTAATATTGGAAACCATCAAGCAGGTGAAATTATAGAAAAGAGGACAGAACTATTTAAAAAAAATCTGATGTGGCCAGCACATAACCTCTCGCCGTATATTTTACCTGGCTGTATGCATAAAGCAAAGAATATTTTTATAAATACAAATAATATATTCATATAAATCTATGACGTATAAACTTCTTTATTATTCAATAATAGCATGTCTCAACATGAAGATATTTTACCATAAATTATGTTACAATAAATTACAAAGTATAGTTTACCATATATAAATATTAGGCTGGTAACAGCAATTTTCAATTCGAACAACGTTGTTTACTTTCTCTTCATATTCTTCTAGTAAAAACATTAATTTTGGGCGGTCTAAAATGTATATATGGATTGTGCATCTATTCTTACATATCTTCTTTTACATTTTATTTTTTCAAACTTGTTATATCTAAATAACACTAATTCCCTTTAATAAAGTGACGGATAGATTGCACTCCGATTATTCTTATATCGATGTGTAATTTTGTCAATATTTACAACTTACTTGAGAAGAATTTGATAGCTTTTTCGCAATTCAAAGTTACTCTAGTCTATAGTACTGGTGTACATTGTCCCATAATGTTTGAAACAAATTTAAGTCCTTCAACCTAGACTTGTCATCTCCATAATAGTCACAGATCAAGCATTAAGGGATTCCCCAAGTACATTTTTCTTTCATTACTCATTATTTCTGACACTGACATTTATCTGTCAGTTACAAATAATTTAAATTATCAACTATTTTTCATGGCATTCTTTCGGCTGTCAAATTTATTACAACAGATTATTTTATATATTATACTTCTTTTACCTCTAAATCTATGGAATATATAATAAAATATTTAAATGTATCAGATAGAGAATTTAATTTTCTTTAATATTACCACGAAAAATTTTCAAAAAATAATATTAAGAAGATTTTTTTTCAAGAATCTTCTACTTCCGGTTGTCTAATTGTTACCAAAACCTTTTCAGATCTTCCCATGAATGTCCGATTGGGAAATACGTTGTTAAACAAATTTTAAGTCTTATAGTTTTTGAGTAACCGTCCTTCCAACATCCCACACACACACATCCACACACACACACACACACACACACACACACACACACACACACACAGACATCATCGTAAAAATGTTAAAATCGGATTGCAGGGACCTTAAAACGTGCTTATTCAATAAAATCTGGATATGCGATTTTTAGCATGAATCCAATAGAGAGGTAAAAAGATTCACATGTTAATCCACAAAAGAGGACAAAATTTTATAAAACTGAGGATCACAACATACGCAAACTTGCTTATGAATGGTATATTAAGGCGCGAAATAAAAATATTCCTATAATTAAAGCGAAAGCTAAGGAAATTTCAAAACATTTAGTACACGAAAATTTCACTGATTTTTGATTTACTATATTATATTTTACCTTTAAACGAACAGCTCTTTTAACCTGACAAATAATCGGCTACCAGCACTGGTCGACGATTATTTGTCTGCTTAAGAGAGATTCCACTGTTCACAAGATATTTTAAAGCTAGTATAACAAAATTTAAGGGTTTATTGGAAAAGTTATTTTTAGTAAAAAATGTCATATTAACATAGTTCACAGGTCTAATAAAATAAATTAGCACACCTAGAAATAGGTAATAAATCGTTTACAGTATCATTTATTCAACAGCTAAATTTTATAATTAATTATCATAATATCATAACTAGAATCAATTCATTGTAAATATTTAATTGTATCAATTTTTCAATCATTAAATCTTTCGTCTCAATCTGTTTGGAATAGAGATGTAAATGTCATGTGCGCGTGTATTCGTGCAGCGCCCTGATTGGCGGCTGGTAGTGAGATAAATCTCTTTGATCTCACATTTTCAAACTGAAACCTATAATTTGGTCCGTTAGTTTTTGTTTGGTTCACCATGTGCCGAGTACTGGGCTGCAGAGAACCTGACGTACGTTGTTATCTTCTCAGCCTCATCGAGTTACAAACCAACGATTGGAAGGAAACTTCAAATCAGATGCAATTGAAAGGGATGGAATGACAGGGGTAAATTAACTAGGATTTCAACAGGATCCATTGACTTAGATTTTAGATATAGTAACTGGAAAGGATTGTCTGCTTATAATTATTTTACTTTTTGTGGCACCTTAACAAAGAAAAATACAGGTCATTTAAAAGAGTGCTTATTTTCAGGTCATTTTGAGTAAAAACGTCATATAAATATAGGTTCTATCTCTAAATACAAGAAGTAAAAAAAATAGTATTAATATCAAATTGTAATTGACTGAAACATGGGCAATTATAACACGATTTGAGCCATAAAACACAAAATAACTCAGTAAACATGAACAAATTTGACGAAATAATCAGCGGCATTATAAAATCTATAAATAAAACCATATCTGCATATTCAACAATATTAAAACCATGTTTGTATTATTATTTTTAAGAAAATTTCACTTTTACCATTTTTACCTCTCGTTAAAACAGATATTGGATTCATGCTAAACATAGCAAATCCGATTTTCAACTTTTTGCGATGTTGTCTGTCTGCCTATCTCTGTGTGTGTATGCGTGTGTGCTTGTGTGTGTGTGCATGTGTATGCGCGTGCGTGTGTGCGTGCGTGTTTGCGTTTATGCGTTTGTGTGTGTGTGTGTGTGTGTATTGAAAGGTTGATTTCAAAAAAACCAAGAGACTTAAGACCTGTTAACTATGTATTCCTCAATCTGACATTAATCGAAAGAGCTGAAAAGATTTTGGTAACAATTTGACAAGCGGAAGTAGTAGTATCTTAAAAAAATCTTCTAAATATTATTGTTTGAAAATTTATGTTAATACAAATATTAAAGAACAAAAAATTCTCTACACGATACAAATATATCATCATTACCGAAATCTGTGTACAAAGCAGATTAGCACACCCAGCAATGGGTAATATGCCGTGATAATCAGCCCCATTTTGTAAGAAAGTTGTTATTTCTTAGCAACGTTGCTATAGCAAGTAACCAATAATAATTGAGAACACTGAAGAAAACAAAAATAATAGGCTTTACATTTGTTTTTATTCGTTAAATTTTTTAACAACGTTGCTAAGAATTAACAACTTTCTTATAAAATAGGGCTGAATATACATATATATATATATATATATATATATATATATATATATATATATATATATATATATTTAAATATATACCTGCATATTTACTAAGCTAGAAATTATGTATCTTAAGTTCCTTTCCATATAACTATTGTTCTATTTACAATTTTCGTTTTAAAACGTTACTATTAATTTGAAATTATGTATATTAAGTTCCTCTCCAGGTAACTATTGTTGAATTTACAATTTTCCTTTTAAAACGTTACTGTTATTAATTTGAAATGATTATTTTTTGACAGTGACATTTATCTGTCAGTTTACATACACTAAACTGTGTAACCATGGAGTTGTGTTTAAACATAAGCTCCGAGATATAATTTTTATATTACTTTATAAATTTATCTATAAAATATATAGAAAAAGTATTAATGCATACCTGTAGAAAATGGAATAATCTTTAATTTTTATAACAAATTGCGAAAAAATAACATGTAAAGGTGTTTTTTGAAGAAACAGTATTTTGAGCTTCAAGTAAACTGATATTTCCGGTTATCCAATTGACACCAAAATCTAAAGGCATCTTTCCATATTACACACAGATATCATCGTGAAAATGTTAAAAATGGATTATAGGAACCTTAAAACGTAATCATTTACTAAAATCTCGATATGCGATTTTTAGCATGGTCCCTATACCTCCCTTACCAAGGGTAGTGGGAGGTAAATGATTATTAATTTTCGTAATGAAAGAAAAACATAAACATTATAATTTGTAAAATAATTGGAGAAAATCAAGACAGCCTTCATTAACAAAACGAAGTTAATCTCTACACAATCCTCGTTTACTTCATAGCGAGTTTATCAGCAACTACTTTCAAATAATGAGCATCCCGGATTCCAGTTTCCAGCACACAAAATGAAAATTTGAGCGGTCAGGGCACGTCTCCTGCTTTAATAAAGCCATAGCGGGCTGTGAAACAAAAAACAGCGGCTCGCAAAAACCGTAGACCGGCGCGGGCGCGGTAAATATGTCAAGCCGATAGAGTTATAATATCTCGCGGGACCCAAACGGCACACAACGTTACGATCGTCGGTCGCTGGTCTTCCAATAAATGTGGCGGGCCCATGCTGTGGAAAAGCTGCGCAGATGAATTTCGGCCTTTTTTGCGGTCATAATAGCGGTATTTAACGGGCAAATAATAGCTTATTGCTCCACAGATAGAAACATGCCTATGTTTTTTGATAACTGTACCTTCAAACTAAAGGGAAAAACTCTAATATTGTATTAGAACTCCGAAATGAAGTTGGAAGCAGATACGTAATATTATTAATTTTGTGGACATCTATGAAACATGTATCCACCGTTTTAAAATATGAATTTAACAGTACTTTCTTCAAGTAATACTGATATAGCCTATTCTAACGTACTGTACGTTAAAGTGACCAGTTTTTTCTTGAGGCTTCCGGGGACATGTTTTGTTTTCCTTAGTTTCTACTTCTATTAGACTCGAAAATATTTGCGCTTAGCTCTCTCGAGTAGAGGTAGGGTGACAATTTAGTTTCCTATATAATCTTTATAGCTCACCGGATGGAGGTTGACAACAAAATTTTATAGTTTTCTACAAGAGTTTCGTACTCAGCCTACTTTCTAATACATTTTTGCTAAATTAGCGTCATTTTAAGTTTTAAAATTGGAGCATGCAGCATCGATTTCATTTTCATTTTTACCTCTCGTTAAGGGAGGTACTGGATTCATACTAAAAATCGCATATCCAGATTTTAGTGTATAAGCACGTTTTAAGGTCCCTACAATCCGATTTTAACATTTTTATGATGTTGTCTGTGTCTGTATATATATATATATATATATATATATATATATATATATATATATATATATATATATATATATATATATATATATGTGTGTTTGTGTGAGAGAGACTGTTGGTGGTACGATTTCTCAAATTCTATAAGAATAAAGACTTGTGTAACTACGGATTCTTCAATTTAACAGCAATGGGAAGAGTTGAATAGCTTCTGGTAACAATTGGATAAACAGAAGTAGTAGTATTTTAACATTCTAAATATTATTTTTAAAAATTTGTTATTACGAATATTAAAAAACAAAATTCTCTATCCAACACATTTAATTTTTTTATTATATTCTGTAGATTTAAAGATATAGACATATAATCTATAAAATAATTTGTTGTAGTAAATCTCACAGCCCAAACATCTCTATGGTAACCAGTACAGAAATTTAAATGTCTGGAATTGACAGATAAATGTCGGTAATGTCAGTGTCAATAATTCAGAAATAGATTTATTTAATCATATTGCAAAGTAGTATTTTTCAAAGAAAATTTAACTTTTCTAAGTATGTAGAAAATTGAGTTTTTTGTGCATCTTCAAGCTCGAGTGAAAAAAAAACATTTTTGTATCTAATTTGACAAATAACTGTATATCTTGGTGTAATGAAAGTAACTGTTTTTATATAGTTCACTAACAATTATAAATTAGTATTCTGCGAAAACTGAAAATCTTCCTTTATCTGAATTTATTTGTAATACTTACGAGATTTCGTATTAGGTTAATCACTGAATTATATTATTATTTCACGACAATAGAGAGTAAAATTAATTAAATTGTTGCTAATATCGCACGTGTTGTTAATGTAGACATTGTAAAAGTTTTTTAATTACTTAATTACTAATTATACAAAACGTTTTTGCAATGTAATGAAAGAAAATAGCAATATAAAGCTTTTTATCGGAAACAAAAAACGTTTTATGGAAATAAAACAGCATATTAAAAAAATTAAACGGGAGTATACAAACAAAAGCGCAGAAAAATGCTGACTGCTTTGTTGAACAAAAAATAGAAATCGTTAAAGCTTTGTAATAGTTTAAAATCAGAATTTTGAATGTTGCGAAGAGTTCTTTGTGATTTCGGTGTTGGAATCAACCAAGTCAACGGTTTGGTGTTCGGTTGTGTCGCTTTGTGCCTTGATTGGTTCTTTCTTATGCGAGAAGCAATTAGCGAACATTAAGTTAAAACTCTGCAAATGACAGAGCGCACGTCTTCGCCTGCCCTTCGCTACGACTGCGACTTTGTTTTTTCTTCGCCGCCGAGTCTTTCTCTTCGGCTAAATGAGTGCAGGCTAATTAGCTAAGATGAAAACAGTGTCACAGTCGACCACTCGTAATTTTTATCTCGTCTCTTCTCAATTGTTTCACTGCCAACATGAAAGAGATGATATTTTGGTTAACGACTGGCAACGATACGGGAAATTTGCCCAACACTAGGCTTCTTTATAATCAACAATACTGAGTTTCATTTGTGTCAATATTTTCTTTTTGAAGCTTGTATTGAAGTTTAACTTTTCGCTTTGCGGAGAATTGAGGTATAAGAAAAAATGATTTGTTTAAAAAAGTAATACTAATATTAGCCCAATTCATAATAATTCGGGGGGTTTACATTTTCAATATTTATAAAATCTGCACAAATGGTTAAAGATATCTATAAAATTCTTTCGGCTACTTTAAATATAAACTTAAAACTTTAAAAAACTGTGGGCCACATGACTGATGCTAATAGTTCGACCGGCATTTTAAGAGTCAACCTTTTTTTTGTCTACCACCCACTTTATCATATTTTAAAGTGATGCAATAGGTTTACCCTCCCGCCTATATAATTCGCCATAATTTTAATGCAATCAATGGGGCGTAAAAATCAAATTAATCACATTTTTCTGCATTATAAAAATCAAAAATTAAATAAATTTTAAGAAAATATGAGTGTTTTACATATGATGCTGATTAACAATAGTTATTTATGCTATTTACGTCCCGTCGTCAATAGAAACCGATACCTTGACGGTAAAATGAACATTCGTTCGGGCAAACAACATCCTAATAGCTTATCTACTTACGATATCAGTTATGGAGAAAAATATTTTAAATTTGTTTTTAGTTTATTTACAGAAAAATCGAAGATTTTCTCTTTCTCCAATTTTCAACTTATCAGATAAAAATAATAATAATAATTTCTGCCGCACCAAAAATCGGAAATCGCCCACTAGTGGGCGGTACCACCTACGTTGAGAAACCCTGATTAGACTTTGCTTGTTCGATTTAAACAAAAAAAAAATCTGTTGTGGCCAGCACAATGCCTTCCGTCAATCCTGTGTATTATGCATAAATTCCATCCATAATTTTTCTTGCAAAAGATTCTAAATTTCCGCTAAAATTATTTCATAAAAAAACTATGCAAATTGCACTTGACACTGACATCTTCTTTGGCTTTTCCCATTCGTTAGGGGTCGATATTTTTTATTTACTTCTTTCACTCATTTCTGTTTTGCGTGTCGTTCTCAGTCAGTTCCTTTTCTCTCAAGTCTTCCGCAATACAGTCCTTCCATTTTATCTTTAGTTTTCCACTGTTTCATCAACCTTCTAATACTAATTCATTCTTCTTCCAATATATTCGTCATCTCTCCTCAAGACATATTCAAACCAATATAATCGTGTCTCTTGTATCTATCTAGAAACTTCTTACACCAGAGTTATTTCCCTTATTCTTCCATTCTTTACCGTATCTTTCCGTGTCTTACCCAACATCTCAATATCTTAGTCTCTGTCACAATCATTTTCTTTTCATTGATACTGACATCTGTCAATTGAAATATATGAATATATTAGCTATTTCCATGATTAACATAGCTTGCTGATTTATGAAATATTATATCTTTAAAATTCTTTTACTCTATATCTATTGAATATGAAGTATAAAATGCAATCAAATCATATAGAGAATAAGTTATAATAACGTTAACTGTTAAAATCTTCAAATGGGGGTACTTCCGGTTGACCAATTATTATCAAAATCTAATCAGCTCTTCGTCTTGATGTAAACTTGAGGAATACGAAAAAATTATAATTTTTGGAATCGTGGTATTGAAGTTATGTGATCCGAAACTTTCGTCACAAACAGAAACACACACACACACAGCCACACATACAAAAATTGTAAAATCGTATTATATGGACCCTAAAACGTGCTTATTCACTAAAAACTTATAATTGAATTTTTTGACCAAAGACAATACCTTCCTTACCTAAAGGTGGCGGAAGATAAAAATGAACAATTAATGTATTTTGCTTGACCTCATTATTAACAGAGTCGACAAATTTCCCCCAAAAAATAATTGTTTAATTTTATTATTAAGAAAACAAATAAATGAGTGAAATACTATATTGTCGGCGACCTGTGAACGTTGAACCAAACGCCTAGAAAAACTTCATCTCTATACCTTTACTATCCCCTATCTACCATTAACTTAGCCCTTCGCTGTTGGGCCATCAGCCATGAAGGATTTATCGCGGGCAGTGTCTGCTGAACAGCTGTAATTGTTTCACAGACATGGCGGAATAAATAACTGCGCTAGGCGGCTAGGCGGCGTTTGTGTTTGGTGTGTAAGCAGCGGTCGCCGTCGGCTCAACGGGATCAGCGCTGATCACCGGATCAGTTATCGAACAAGAGAAATATACAGCATAGGCCAAAGGTTGAATACGTACGTGCACGTGGGATGGAAGATACATACAAATTTATCACTTCAAATAAGGGAGGTTATTTTATAATGTTAAATTAATAAAGAGATAAAAATTATTTATCTGATATTTATCTTGTTTCTTTCATATTCATTAGTCTTGATACATATATTGTGTAGAAAAAATCCTACACTTTTCCCTACCAATCACGAATTCTATGACACACGTAATGTGAGTAAATTATATATACCTAAGCATCACAATTTTCATAGGAATGTTTTTTACATGCCCATAATTTGTTTTAATAGATTGCCAGATTATTTATTTGTGATGTCAGTTTTTAAATTTATGTTATTGCTGTCATTATTTATGTGTAGCATTTCTAGAGTAAGACATTTGTGTAAATTGTGTTCTGTATTAATGGCCTTGACAGCATCAAAATTAAAATGATGTCCAAGTGATATAAGTAAAATATTTACAAATATTTTAATATACAATAAAAACTAAACATAAAAGAAAATCTGTTGTGGCCAGCACAATACCTCTCGCCACTTCCTTTTTTGGTTACATAAGTATAGGGCGCGAACAGTCATGTTACATTCTTGGCCTTGACAAGCAGATGTGGGGGCCCGTTTCAGAATGATAATTAGTCATTATGTTTCATTTAGAATTTCAAGATTTTCTAAATACACGTAGTTAATTTGTCACCAGGAGTGTGGAATTTACTTGTCGAGGAAAATAAACCATATGGAATTCGAAAATCACTAAATTTAGAATGAGAAATTATGATATTTACATCTATATACATAATTACTAGCTATCATTCTGACATGAGTCCCCATATCTGCTTGTCAAGGCGCCCTATTGTATTTAACATTTCTTGTATACCTACATTCTACAACAAAAATTCTACTTACATATATCTATTCCTTATATTTAGATTGTTTAATTTTAAATTTATTTTATGAAGAAATTTTGTCCTCTTCTATTTTTTCGAAATGTTTCCAATTCATTGTCAGGATTGACAGTATTTTTGAAGGATATATGTAATAGACCTATAATTTTAAATATTTAACTATTAATACATTAAGAAATAATATAATGTATGCACTTCCCAGAAAAACTCTTTAGTAATATCTACGAATTTCTGACACTGACATTTATCTGTCAGTTACAAACAATTTAAATTATCAACTATTTTCCATGGCATTCTTTCGGCTGTAAAATTTATTACAACAGATTATTTTATATATTATATTTCTTTTATCTCTAAATCTATAGAATATATAATAAAATATTTTAATGTATCAGATAGAGAATTTAATTTTCTTTAATATTATCACGAAAAAATTTCAAAAAATAATATTTGGAAGATTTTTTTTCAAGAATCTTCTACTTCCGGTTTTCCAGTTGTTACCAAAACCTTTTCAGATCTTCCCATGAATGTCCGATTGGAAAATACGTAGTTAAACAATTTTTAAGTCTTATAGTTTTTGAGTAATCGTCCTTCCAACATCCTACATACATACACACACACACACACACACACACACACACACACATACATCCACACACACACACACACACACACACACACACACACACACACATCCACACACACACACACACACACACACATCATCGTAAAAATGTTAAAATCGGATTGTAGGGACCTTAAAACGTGCTTATTCAATAAAATCTGGATATGCGATTTTTAGCATGAATGCAATACCTCTCTTAGCGAGAGGTAAAAAATAATAAACAAAATTAATATTAGAATGATACACCCTTTTAGTGTTACATCTAATATTGAATCATTTTGCGACAAATAGGGTAAAATTTGTAAATGTCAAGTAAAACTACATGTTGCTAGCATTCTTCAGAACAAATATTCCTCTTGGTGATTTTAAAAGATTTTCATCTTGTTTTCTGGTAGTTAATATAATAGAACAAAGGGGTTATTAAAATGTAGATGTATATTAGGATACGGAGGAATGTATGCATGCATGAAATTTGAGGCAACGTATCCGTCGTAGAGTTATGTGACATTTCCCTAATAGTTAACATCTTTAAAAATGTCAAGATGGGGAGCTTGAGAAAGGTCTATTACAAGTTATATTTAGAAAAGTTCACTGCACTTGTAGCCTAGTGTGTGTATCCACTCGCAACATGAATAGAAAACTACCCGGAAAGAAAGTTTATTAAATTAAGAAAACAGGAACAAGAACAAGAAGAGAGAATGAAGGCAGTTTATGTGGTGACCTATTCTTTGTAGATATTGACTGGTATAATTTGTACACATACTATACGAGCCTAACCCCAAATGTATTCGTACCCCCGGAAATAAATATATTAACAGCAATAAAATAGCTATTTGTGTATTAAGAGCGCAAAATAGGACATTCTCTCGAAATCGACAATGCCCATTTGCGCTCGAAACAAACAAGATTTTTTCTACAGTCGCCACAGAACAAAAAATAAAAAAATCTGATGTGGCCAGCACATAACCTCTCGCCGTATATTTTACCTGGCTGTATGCATAAAGCAAAGATTATTTTTATAAATACAAATAATATATTCATATAAATCTATGACGTATAAACTTCTTTATTATTCAATAATAGCATGTCTCAACATGAAGATATTTTACCATAAATTATGTTACAATAAATTACAAAGTAGAGTTTACCATATATAAATATTAGGCTGGTAACTGCAATTTTCAATTCGAACAACTTTGTTTACTTTCTCTTCATATTCTTCTAGTAAAAACATTATTTTGGGCGGTCTAAAATGTATATATCTGGATTGTGCATCTATTCTTATATATCTTCTTTTACATTTTATTTTTTCATACTTGTTACATCTAAATAACCTTAATTCCCTTTAATAAAGTGACGGATAGATTGCACTCCGATTTTGTCAATATTTACAACTTACTTGAGAAGAATTTGATAGCTTTTTCGCAATTCAAAGTTACTCTAGTCTACAGTACTGGTGTACATTGTCCCATAATGTTTGAAACAAATTTAAGTCCTTCAACCTAGACTTGTCATCTCCATAATAGTCACAGATCAAGAACTAAGGGATTCTCCAAGTACATTTTTAATTCATTACTCATTATTTCTGACACTGACATTTATCTGTCAGTTACAAATAATTTAAATTAGCAACTATTTTTCATGGCATTCTTTCGGCTGTCAAATTTATTACAACAGATTATTTTATATATTATACTTCTTTTATCTCTAAATCTATGGAATATATAATAAAATATTTAAATGTATCAGATAGAGAATTTAATTTTCTTTAATATTACCACGAAAAATTTTCAAAAAATAATATTTAGAAGATTTTTTTTCAAGAATCTTCTACTTCCGGTTGTCCAATTATTACCAAAACCTTTTCAGATCTTCCCATGAATGTCCGATTGGGAAATACGTTGTTAAACAAATTTTAAGTCTTATAGTTTTTGAGTAACCGTCCTTCCAACATCCCACACACACACATCCACACACACACACACACACACACACACACACAGACATCATCGTAAAAATGTTAAAATCGGATTGTAGGGACCTTAAAACGTGCTTATTCAATAAAATCTGGATATGCGATTTTTAGCATGAATGCAATACCTCTCTTAGCGAGAGGTAAAAAAAAATACACTTTGTACTTACACTACTACTCAATTAATAAGGATTAATATAAAGAAAAAACGTCTTTTATATTTATTTTTAATATATCATTATTTCCCATTCTTCTTGATCTATTGCTTCAATCTAATCGAAACATTTTATACTTTCGTGTTTGAAAATGAATGCCCTATTTTATTTTCACAATAGTGCGGCATTTTTTTTTTTGTTATGTAATATACCGACAGAGCAGTTATATGTCATATTGATTTGTAAAGGTGGTAAATGTGTCATTACAGTGCCATTAGTTCCTGACTAAACGTTTCCATTAAGAATGTACGCAAGTGATATTTCTCAACATTGTATAGTTAGAAATTTTGACAGCGAGCGTTTTTTCTACTTAGTCGCGCTAGAGCGGCAAAGTGACATTTTTCGTTGACAAAAGAGAGCGCAAAGGGCTACTTTCTATTTAGACTGTAGAAAAAATATTTTTTTATGTATTTAATAAAGTGTACTGGGTTTAAATACAATGTTTTTAACTAAATTTCTCATTTAAACAATAATCTACCGGCAAATATATGACAAAAGACAAGTCCCAATTTTTTCGTTCCAACAGTAAATAATACAATATTTATGTTAGTATTATCTATAAAACTGAGGGTAAAGGTAACTGACAATATACTCAATTCCCATCTTAAATTTTATTACTTTAAAAAAAAATATTTGCGAATTATTAAAGACGAAATCATTTGTCTCATGCAGACAATGGTTTATTTGCAAATAAATTATTCTTAAACCTAAGAAATTTTATTATAAGGAGTGTATTCAAGCTCTATACACTCTATTAATACACCATATCAAAATTTGTTGAATTGGAGTAATAATCATAGCATGTATTGTCAGTTTCCTTTATCTTCAGTTTTATAAATATTATTAACATAAATATTGTATTATTTACTGTTGGAACTAAAAAAAATCAGCACGTGTCTGTTGTCATATATTTGCCCGTAGATTATTGTTAAAATGATAAATTTAGGTAATAACATATTTAAATCCAGTACACTTTATTAATACATAAAATAAAAAATTGCCCAAATATAGTCTTAACTATTGTAATCTAAAATAATATTTCTTCTTGCTCTTAATGTATTTTATTCAGAGGGTACGAATACATTTGGGGTTGGGCTCGTATAAAAATAAATAGCTGTTTTCTTTATTATTAATTGTCATAAAAAAACCTTATTATAATTTAATTGTCACATCATTTAGTACAGTCTTAGTAGATGGTATATCAAAAATTTAGAATAAGTACATTTTGTAATTTTTCTTATTGTTGTGGTCAATTACAGAAAAAAATGCTTATCACATATCGTCAGTAATACGAATTGACTTAACTCGTTTTTAATAGGTTTGTAGGAGATCGTTTTAAAGTTTTCACATATAGAGTGTTTCAATAATTTAGGACAAAAACAAATAGTGTATACAACATAATATTATATTAATCACGACTCAGACTTTTATTTTACGAGTAAAATTCGCAAAATTAAAGAATTGTTTTGGAAGTTTATATTTTTAGAGCCACTGTTCGACACGAATGTTTTATTTTATAATAAAAATAATTTATTTGTTATTCTACTTTAGTTAAGTTCGTATCGACCAGTGAAACTTCAGCTCGGCTAACAGACAAGTTCTAGCTAATATTACGACCGGTGTTTGTTGTTTATTATTGCTGTCTTCTCAGTGTATTTGTAACCTACAAATGAAAATGTGTTCTACTCGTAGTGCAATTCTCGCGAAAAACTTTTGTTGGGGGAGTTAAAATAGTATATATTTGATTTTTTTAGTATCAAACTAACGTTCGTGATATGAATTTTTAATGTGTGATGGTTTTCTGTGGACTAAATAGTGAAATAGCTGAAATTTTGTTCCAGTAAACGTTCCTGGTGGCAGTGGTAGGTGATTTCCTGAGATGCTGAGATCTGCGATGCCTCTGTTGGCCAAATTGGACTGACAGTAGGCGAGGTTGGTCCCATATTTTTCTCATTTTATTTTATAATTCTTCTACAGCTTATTAAAATTATATAATCTGTCAATAATATATTGTCTCACCGAGAATAGATAATAATTGGAAATTATTTCAACTAAATTTAAATATAGTGGAGTTCGTTATAAGTGAACGTAAATAATAACCTAACTTAACGCACAGAAGTTACTCATTTTTTATTATTTTATAAAAAGTATTATTCGTATTTAAGAGTAAGTACTTAATTAAATATAGAAATATATGTACTTCATGTAACCTTACTTTTTTTCAGAAAAAATGTCAAAATCACGATAAATATAGCCCTAATTTTTATGGACTATAGTGTTTTTAACGGTTTTGCAACTATATATAACCATCAAAGCAATATTCTTGATTCTCGTAAATTTAGCCGTAGTTACTGGTAGAAATTGATGTCACAATTTGATCAAGTTTATGTCTCAAATAATTTAACCATGTTTCAAAATTTATTTGACTAATAAAGTGTACTAATGAAGTAAAGGGTTGCTCATTTTAACCAAGTTCATTTGTCTCCAATGATTTAACTATATTTAAAATTTATTTCAACTAATTTTAATTATATTTATTGGGAGAGTAATTCATATCACAATTTAACCAAGTTTATTTGTTGCAAATAATTTAACTATGTTTAAAAATTTGTTCAAGGTTTAGCTAAGTTTATATTTACTGGTAGAGTAATTGATGCGACAATTTAAACAAATTTACTGTCTCAGATAATTGAACTATGTTTAAATATTAATTCGACTAACTTTAATAATATGTATATATTGCCACTGGTAGAGAAACTGGTGATTCAATTTATATATTTACAAATTGTTTTATCTAAGTTTAATTTATTTACTGGCAGAGTAATTAATATGACAATTTCAGTCCATCCAAATGGATGAAGTATATCATTTTTCGCATTTTATAAGTTACGTCATTTCGTCATACCGACGACGATATAAAGAAAACATGATTCTGAAACAGAGTATTTCTATATTTGTTGCAAAAATTACTATTTTACACATTTATTTGTAATTTGAACGAATATTCGGAGTAAAAATTGTTAAATATGACAACTACTATTATTATGGCCTACAGATTTCAATTAATTTTAAAATGTAAAAGTCCCTGAAACTCTTAAATTTTGAGCTATACATGGACAAAAAAAATATGTGAATCAGACTTAACAGTAAAATATCATCATTTTAAAAAACACTTAAAATTTAAGTGTAAGTCCAGCAAGCAATCATTAATTAAGTATTTAAAGGAAGAAAACAGAAACATAAAATAAGAATAAAGTTAGTCTTTGTTATTTGAGTCGTTTTTACTGTGACCCATTTAAGGATTTGTCCTTTTCATCTCGCCAATTTGATTTCATTTAAAGCGGCGTGGAACAGCACGTGAATAGTGAGTAAGGCACTGCGAAGTTATAGAAATTTACACTTTGTAGGTGCCTGTTCCGACAAAACTTAATGAGAACATATATTTCACGCGAAAAGTAAATTTCCACATTTCCGCGAGTGAGAAAAGGAAGGAGTACATCCGAACATCGTGGAAAACGGAAACTTTACGATAACGTGAATTCCAACGCTAACTAGGATATTTCACATAAAAGAATATTCACCATGCATGAAGAAGGTTAGCAGTCTTGAGATAGAGTAATACAAAAAGTCTCTAAAGACAATCATTTCAACTTATTTTCTGTTTCTATTAAATATTCTCCTTGTAATTATATATTACGTTTTCTTCAAACTTTTTACCTGCCATCTGATCCATATATATTAAATATACTAACGTTATTGGAGAATATAAATAAAGAATTAAAAATCTGGTGTCGCTAGTACATTACCTTCCTTCTATCCTGTGTATTAAGTATTATGCATAAATTCCATACTATGCAAATTGCATTTGACCCTGACATCTTCTTCTTCTTCTTTAGGGTCGATGTTAGATGGTGCCACCAATATAAAAGTTGCATTACCTATATTTATAGTTTCTATATATTTTTACGAAAAAAATATATATTTTCATATATTATACAACAAGACGATTGAAAATTCTCGATTATACGAAACGTGTTGCCTGGAAACACCACGAGACCAAAGGTCGACTGGTATTTCCAATAGGCAACTCGTTGAGTATGTCGAGAATTTTCTATTGTCGAGTTGTATACAGGTAGACTATATCATGAATAAAAAATAAATTCAAATAAACTAGCAACAGTGCAGTTTCTAGATTTGTGATCCATATAATTATTTGTTTACTTGTCAAATTTTTACTTCAATAATGCCTTGCTGTCAAATAATAGATGCGTTCAATTATTGGTTTCCGTGCACTTGAAGCTGTCAGTGTGATTTTAAATGTCTACTTAAAGCATACAACGCTCGATTTTCCTCCTCAAACTCTAACTACAGATTCATTTATATACTCGATACTGTGTTTGAAGGAAAAAGATCATGTCCGTAAATATAATTAAAAATGACATAGCCAGTTCTGAGTACATAGAACAAAATAACCAAACGCACTTATAAGTGAATATACGAAGGTAGGTATATTCGAATATACAAAGGTTCGTATATTCGTTCACCATGGTTACTTAATAATAATCGCTGTAATACGTGGTAACTAAGGAAAATCACGCATTCTTATTGGTTTACAACTTAATGAATGATATAGTCATACGTAATATAACAATTGATATGATTATCATCGATGATATTCTCGAGTGAAACCGAGCTGCAGATTTCACGAGTCCGAAGGACGAGTTGAAATGTGCTGTTTCGGTTTCACGAGCAATATCTTCGATTATTAATCATATCACGAGCTTATATTTAATGAGAGAATATAATGAATTTTTGCAATCTAACCTAACCTAACTTTTGATATACATATTCATATTGTATTGAAACATGGTACTTACGAGTTTTATTTAATATTTCGGAGTTTGAATTATTGTAATTATTTATTTTTATACTCAAAATTAACTGTCAATGTCATAAATAAAGAAAACAAATCCCTTAGTAACAACTATAAATACGGTGATAATTTCCTTGTTTTTTACCATCGCTGTGATAAACGCGTAGCTAGGGAGATTCTGAATGTTGATTGGCGGAAAACATGTCACGTGACTAAGAAATTATATTCTCATATTTATATATTTTGGCTGTTGCCTGCGGGCACATTAAAATTTGGTTACGGACGCCGCGCTGGAGACGTTTGTTTTAAAGTATTGGCTTGACACTGTTAGGGTTTGTCTGTTGATTGCACATTACTTTACCTTTGTAGCCACCTTTAAAATATCGCATAGATTTAAATACTTAGTTAATTTCTTTCTTCGATCTTTGCTGTTGAAACAGAAATTGAGGTTAGTTGATTAATAGCTATCCGCGGGATATTTAAATTGCTGCCACTGTCAGTGTGTTTTTGACAGTTGCGTATTGCGTAGGTTAATCAAAAAGCACTTGTTATTCATTGGCGTTCTTTCCAGCCGTTACCAATGCAACAATAGTTACGTAATAACAAATAAATCGCAGGTGTAAGAAAATGAATGCATGAAGAAGGTTAGCTGTCTTAAGATACATAAAAAAATGTAATTTGTAAGCAGAGTTTAATTAAAAAAATTAACATCTTTCTTGTTTCGCTGAGACAAATATTTGCAAGGCGCGATCTCTCTCAGCCTTTCATTTTATCTTTATTACTTGCTAGTAAAAAATTAATTAGCTTCTTTATTATTTACACCATGAGCCTTTTTACAGCTCAAGTAGAATTGTTGGACCAGGAACTTATCACTACTTCTATGTACTTCATTATAAATATAACGACTACTTTAATTAGGAATTCTTATTAAACTTTTCCAACAGGAGGTAGGTGGATTTCTAATTTAATTTAATTTACACTGTATGAAAATTTATAGCTAAGATACGGTTATTTATTTTCATGTACAAATATTAAATATTATATTATTTACTATGAACATTATTAAAAAAATTACATTTTATTTTACCCCAGAATTTTCTCTACCTTATAATTATAACCTTTTATATTAAATTTAATATTAATTTCTGGAATTTAATATACAAGCTGTTTCTATAAGCTTGCTCACGTAACTTTTTTTATTTGAAGAGGTACGTATCAGCCGTTCCCAAAATATGGGACAAAATATACAGGATGAGTATGAGAAGATGCCCCCTCCCCCTTTAACTTTTATTATAAGTAATAGAAAAAAATCTGTTGTGGCTGCACAATTTTGTTGCAAAATATTCTAAATTTCCAGTGAAATTATTTCATAAACAAACTATGCAAATTGCACTTAACACTAACATCTCCTTCTTCTTTAGCTTTCCCCATTCGTTAGGGGTCGCTATTTTTATTTCCTTCTTCCACTCATTTCTGTTTTACGTGTCGTTCCTTTTCTCTCAAGTCTTCCGCAATACAGTCCTTCCATATTATCTTTGGTCTTCCTCTGTTTTTTCAACCTTCTGTTACTAAGCTATTCATTCTTCATCCAATACATTCTTCATTTCTACTCATGACATTTTCAAACCAATGTAATCATCTCTCTTGTATCTTTCTAGAAACTTGTAACACTAGAGTTATTTCCTTACCTATCTTTCCGTGTTTTCCCCAACATCTACTTCAACATCCTCATCTCAACCCCATTAATTTACTTTTTATTGATACTGACATCTGTCAATTTGAATTATATGAATATATTAGTAGTTTCCATGTTTAGCATAGCTGGCTGATTTATAAAATTTAATTTCTTTAAAATTCTTTAACTCTATTGAATATGAAGTAAAAAATGCAATCAAATCGTATAGAGAATAATATATTCTTTAAGTTATAATAACGTTAAATGTCAATACATCAAACTTAACTGTTAAGTCTTCAAATGAGGCTACTTCCGGTTCACCAATTATAACCAAAATCTAATCAGTTGTTCTTCTGGATGTAAACTTGAGGAATACGAAAAATTTTTGGAATCGTGGTATTGAAGTTATGCCATCCGAAACTTTCGTCACACACACAGACACACACACATACATACATACAGACATCATCGTAAAAATGGTAAAATCGTATTATAGAAAATATCTATATCTGCCATCAAATAGTATATTTAAAATAATAAAACTTTTATATGAGCCATTTTTTCTATTACTTATAACAAAGTTAAGGGGGGGGGGGCGCCTTACTAGACTCACCTATATATATATATATATATATATATATATATATATATATATATATATATATATTAAACGGAACCATATATATGTTTTATTATTTTATTTAAAAGAGTATTTTTAATAATAAGGAAATTTGGTTTGCACTTATTTATCTTCTTTCAAATGACGATGCTCAATTTTTTTTTTCGATAAACCTTATGTCATTAAAATAGCTTCCTAATGGGACAACTTTTGTTTAATTTAACTGACTTCGTTTTTCTTATAATTATAATTTCTAATTCTTGAGATCCTCATTTTGAGCATATTATCCTGGACACCTCCAGTTTAAAAAATAATTTTTGGAATTCGTTCCAATTGATTTATGAGAAATAAATTTAAGTAGTTTAATGAAAGTAAATAGTTTACTGATATAATTATTATAACACAGCATAACGGTTCATATTGACCACTGATTCATAGTGAACGTTAATGCGTGTTATTATATTATTTTCAGCATGACTAGAATACCTCTTTTATTTGTAGGTAGACAGGAAATAAAAACAAAATTGTTCAGAATAGTTATTGATATCTTAATTAATAAATTACCTCGAACAAAGAAAAACCATATGACGTAATCGAGTTAGGCCGTGAAACAAAAGAAGCCAACATCACCGGACATTTTGCTGACCCGTCAATTGGAAGAACGCAATTATTTTATATCCAGCTCAACAGATAAAAAAACGTGGCAGCGAGCTATTTCGCGACACAAAGCCTGTGTATCTGGCGCTCATCCGACATCAACCACGGGCGCCACGACAACGAGGGCAAAAAAACGCAGCTCCGTGCATTGAGTGCAAGCGCGAACTGCGAACTTAATTACCGCAGCCGCCGCAGTCAACAGGGCAGACGCAGCATAGCATGGCCCGAGTGTTTTACTCGGATTGTAATTTTCCACCCCATCTGACCAGTAATGAAAAATAAACAAACGATGCTAATGACAAATCGTCTTCGGCTTCGCGGCTTTATTTTTAAAGCTCTTCTTTGTTGAAATGAAGTGCAGACCTGTGTGAGACAGGATTTGTGCTGGATGGTTTGAAATATAAGCTCAATTTAATACGCTCTAAGCATAAGATATAATCATAATACATGACCATCTTGTTTATGATTTTATTTACACTACTTCAAATTTAGTTATTTTTTGTGCAACAGGTAGATTATGATGGAGAATATAATTCCTTACTCACGTGATATGTTTTCCGCCAATCAACATTCAGAATCTCCCTAGTTACATGTCTATCACAGCGATGATAAAAAATTATCACCGTATTTATAGTCGTCAAATCGTATAGAGAATAATATATTCTATAAGTTATAATAACGTTAGATGTCAATAAATCAAATTTAACTGTTAAATCTTCAAATGAGGCTACTTCCAGTTCAACAATTATAACCAAAATCTAATCAGTTGTTCTTCTGGATGTAAACTTGAGAAATACGAAAAAAATATAATTTTTTCAATCGTGGTATTGAAGTTATGCGATCCGAAAGTTTTGTGACACACACAGACACACAGACACACACACACACACACACACACACACACACACACATATGCATACATACAGACATCATCGTAAATAGGGTAAAATCGTATTATAGGGACCCTAAAACATGCTTATACACTAAAAACTCATCATTGGAATCTTTTACCAAAGACAATACCTTCCTTACGTAAAGGTGACGGAAAGTAAAAAATAATAGGCCTATTGAATAGTTAAAGTATTGTATATGCACGATGGATCTTTTTTTGTTGTAAATACTGTACTTTAACATTGTACAGTATTTCTTTCATTTACTTGACCTAAAACTTCAAAAAAACTATTTCTAGTCTCTGAAAATGCCATTTCAATTATTATCCAAAATTTTGGTTATCCGAAACCCTCTTCCCCCCTTTGTTTCGGTTAACAGAGGTTCTACTGTAGGTAAATTTTAAATTTACCTTTCATAGTTAAAAATCTAGTATAATGTCTGATACTACTTTATACACATCTTAATTTCAGAAGGAAACGTTAAATGAAATTGAGAAGTTAAACATATTCGAGTTTCGAATGTAAACTAAGAAGAAGTTATGAATTTCAATATACCTGCACTGAACTAAATGTAAATGTTCTCTCAGATATCTAGTTTAATTTCTGTATTAAGTAGTTCAAATTTACTGACGTACCCCAGAAACCCATAGAATATTACACTCTTTGCAAACTGCTGCGTTGGCTAAAATAAAATAAGTTTCTCTTGGCTCATCATAAATTCATTTAAATTTCAGACAAAATAAGTTTTTTTCTTGCACATTCGTTTACATAAATCTCAAAAGAGTTCCGTTTCTCATTAACAGAAAATTAAACAAACAACTTTATTTCATCCGTGCGAATTTACTGGCTGAAAGTTTGAGACTTGCACAAGTAGAAAAAAACTTTCCCAACTTCATTTCCGTGTAATGCAAAATTTATTGCACGAGGAAACGAATCGTCGCAGATAGCGAAACACCGACGCTTGAGTTATTTAGAACACCTACGCACTTCTATTTTTGCCTTTTACTTCTACATTGCTACAAAATCACGCACTGAAACATTGTATGTATAGTAAAATTTTTGTAAGATGTCCGATCAAGGGCACGTGTATCACGAACGAATTAACAAATAGGCATTCATTTATCTCTTTCTTTGGCAAAGGCTGTAAGAGTGTGTGATAAGGATGGATATAACACGCTTGTCTTTCAAAAATTCATATTGTTTCGACTAAGTTAGGACATTCCATTTATAAACGATGCTCGTTGTTGATAATACTTTCGCTGTAACGTAAGTTTATTTATTAATTCAGATACATTACCTGGATTCATAGCCGTACGTATAACGTTATATTCTGTCAGAGTCACTGACACTGACATTGTGTCAGTATCATATTTTTAACACATTTGGTTTTACATTTGCTTATAAACTTACTAGTTGACTTGTTTTTGAATTTTGAATGCTTTTCCTGTAATATATATTTTTATAATAATAAAATAACAGTAGTATCTTACGTACCCTCATAAAAACTAAGCAAACGACACTACTGAATTTGTCATGATGGGCGGAGCAAAAATCTGAATTCATACAATTCATAGACAACCTTGATCGGACATCTTTCAAAAATTTTACTGTATGTAGTTTGAAAAAGTTATGTAATTTGCATCATCCCACACTTTTGAGAACTTAAATTACAAAATCTATGTAAGAAGCAAAACAAATTTTTATACTTGAACGTAACACATAAATGAAATATATTTTATTAATTAGTGTGAAAATGTAAAACTTTTCATTTACAACTTAATAAGAAACTAAAATTAATGTAGGAACTAAAATTCACACAAGATTGCTATTCCCCTGTCGCCCTCTTAACAGACCTCGGTCTTACTAAAGCTGGTTTATTTTCCTCGACAAGTAAATTCCACATTCCTGGTGACAAATTAACCACGTGAAAAATGACATTCGACATTTATGTAAATAATTACTGTCATTTTGATAAGGGCCTCCATATCTGCTTGTTTAGACCAAGTATCATAAACTAACTATGTGAATTTAGAAAATCTTGAAATTTTTAATGAAAAATTCTGGCGTTTGACATCTATGTACATAATTACTAATTGTCATTCTGATACGGATCCTCATATCTGCTTGTCAAGGCCAACAATGTCACATGACTGCTCGCGCCCTATACTTATATAACCAAAAATGGAAGTGGCGAGAGGTATTGTGTTGGCCACAACAGATTTTTTCGAAGTATTCATGGTTTTGTCTATCAACGCCTCGTTTTTCTATTCCTCTTTTTCTCCACAAAATTTCCACATTCAGCTAACAAATTATAAGAAATAATTTGAAATCCAATCTGCAGTGCAATATTGTTTAGGCCATTTTATAATGAATTGATTATTTCACTTTCGCTGAGCCGTGTAAACAAAAATTGAATTTAATGATGAATTCACTTTGGATGATTTATCCGCAATGATCACTCAAAGTGACCCGTGCAAACACGGCTTTAGCTTTCTTCTGTAATGAAACATTTTCCGGCTTAGTTTGCTTTGATACATCATTTTCCAAATTCCGACTACCATTTGTGACGGTGGCCCCGTTGTGAGCGGTGGCTGGGCCATCGTCGAATTGTCCCTTCAGCCGTCGGTCGGAATACTCGGGCGCCTTCGGTGGTGGTAGCTGAAAGGGGGACAATATGGGCCGGGATAGCTCTAGGAGGGAGGCCAAGGTTCGCTTGAAAAAGCACGTTTAACCCGTAATAAATAAATAACTTTTATTTCAGTTTTTTTTCCCAATACAAAACAAATAAATAATAAGGATAGTAATAGTATAACAGTGTACGACAAAACTGTCGAGCCACAAACTGGTATTCTCCAACCCCAAAAGAATGGTGACTGTGCCCCCGCGGTACGGCAATGGCACAGTCTGTTACTAGCGGTAAGTAACCCCAAAAAAATAATGAAATATAAAACGTGTTTTTAAGAAACACACAAACGCCAAGTTTAAATACAAATTGACAACTTGCGCTGACAGTAATTTCCTGTGATAGCACAACGACGGAGTTGTCTATCACCCACAAGGAAATTCGGACGGTGATTTTACACTCACCAAAAACAACAGTGGCAAAATCCACGGCAAGACTTCTTCGACTCAAACGTTCGTACTCCAGTCGTGATCTTCAGGAGACCATTCAAGACGAGTTCAAGAACTGATCTCTCCAAGTGATGCTGCGCCTTTTATACCCGAAATCTGGTAATCCGGCATAATCTCGCCCAAAACTTGGAGGGGACTCTTTTTAAACTTAGTTACTGTAAAAAGGCGCTGATGGCGTTTGTACAATAAAAATAAAATATATAAAAATTACTACAAGTCATTAAATAACCCGACTGTACCAGTTTATTACTCACAACAATCAAAAACCAATAATAAACATTATAACAATAGATATTGACAGTTGCTACACATTATTGTAACGGTAATACCTTCGACAGGACGTATGTCGCCACTTCACGGGCTTGTCAAACCTGTGGCATTGTTGTGATTGAACTACGTGATAAATAAAAACCTGTACAAAGTAAATACACAAATGATACAACAATACAGCAATAAGGTAAGATTTACATAGTAATATCGCCAATCATTATTCAGGTAAACATGTGGTTTCAATCATAGACAAATTCGTAGGTTAGGAAGACAAAACATGCCCTACATACGATTTACATCGTGCGTGGTTTCTTAACTGCCAATATATACAGTTCAACATCAATTACTAATGCTCAACATCCATTAGTTATGAGTTTTATTCCGGTTTGTGAATGATAACAAGTGCTGATCCTATGCAAGAGCTTCTACCACGGATGGAATACTTTACTGAATTTACGACTACTCGGAGATGGACATGAGAATAAGGTACGTATCGTCACAACTTTCAACATAGATTTTTTTATACATATATAAATATGATAAATAAATGTTATGAATTTTGTTGTAATTTATTCTTACTTTCGGCAATGAGAAAAGGAGCGGGCGAAACAGCGAAAATATTTTCACTAATTGGTTTCACTTACCCTTTGCCATAGGAATAACTTGAGTAGACAAAATAGAAGGTTTCAACTTCTGTATCCAAGTAAGAAACAATGTGTTTCAATAGTAGAACTAAACAAAAAAATCTGATGTGGACACCACACGACTTCCTTGTACGATTATTAAACTATACATATTTATTTAATAATTAAATTACAAAATATTGACAGGCTTAAGCCAAGCCCGAGAAATATTTTGATATAGAACAAAAAATAATTCATTTACTACTATCATTCTTAAATTAACATTAATCTAACCCGATTCTTTTTAAAGCGAGTTTTGATTACAACAAAAAAATATTTGATTACAACAAAGAATATGACTAATTTCACAATTAAAATATAATATTTGTTATTGTACGAATCATAAAATTGCACGTATTTAACGTAATTTGACATGAATTTTTTTTTGTCCTAATCCATAGCAAGCTTTATTACAAAAACAAAAAGTATATAATTTTTAAATTTACATATCTCGCTTATACAAAGGGCTAATTTAACAATACTTGATGTGCTAGACGCAGAAATTAATTCTCTATAACTTTTATTTGAAGCATTTATTTCTAAAATAAAATAAAATAATTTTTTTCAAGAAAACTGTTAACAACTTCAAGTAATGTTCCACTTCCGGTTAGCCTATTTTAACCAAAATCTATTATGTTATTTCTATTGTCATAAAAGTCTTGTATACCAAATTTTAAAAGTTTTGGATTATATTTTAAAACAGTTTTTCATTAAAATCTATTATAGGCTTCATGTAAAGTGCCACTTCTGAAAATTGTGTAATAACCAGAAAGGGAGGTGCACAACTAGATGTTATAGGAGTCCTAAATACAAAATTTCAACTTTCTACGGCTTACCGTTTTTGAGTTATGCGAGATACGTACGTACGTACAGACGTCACGACGAAATTAGTGAAAATGGATTCAGGGATGATCAAAATGGATATTTCCGCTGAAATCTGAAAACCGAAATTTTTCACGATTACAATACTTCCTTTACTTACGTACAAGGAAGTAAAAATATTTTGTTTTGACGAAGATCTTGTTCCAACTTATATGTTTATAAAGAAAGAAGCGTGCTTAGACAGGAATGTGTTGCGAAGGATGACTGTTTCGTAACAATTATTGTGGTCCGGATGCGGTATTTCGCTACCGGAAATCGGACACTTTAATATGTTATGAGTGAGGAATTTTTGTTGTTGATGATGTACGATTAGTAAGACTGTTGTTGAAAGAATGAGAGATTAGTGTAGTTGTTATTATTGTTTTCGGGTTTGTGCTAACCCACTAAGTGGAACATGCGTGATTGTATGTATGTATGTATGTATGTATGTAAGTATGTATCTCTGTATGTATAAATTTGTATGTTTTTTTTAAATGATAACTAAATATATCATCACGGCATATTACCCAGTGCTGGGTGTGCCAACACATATATAATTAAAACGTCTATGCAAGTGTACTTACTAATAATAAGCTGATAATAATGGCCGCTAGTATGAACAAGTGATTAAGGGTGATTAGCGAGCATTTGATTAGCATTGTTTTATCTTTATCAATCGTTCGTGGATTATTTTGATTGACAGAGATAAAACAATGCTAATCAAATGCTCGCTAATCACCCTTAATCACTGTTCATACTAGCGACCAATATGTTTGTTTTATCAGATTTAATTAGTTATTGCCTTAATTTCTGCTCTCATATATGGCTTATTCGCTTATTACATGTATGTAAATATAAATGTAATTGATATAAAATTGATAGTTAATGTTAATGTATTTTATAAATAGATTACATTGATAACATAATAATATAAAATCCGGTAGTAAATAACATGTAATTACTGTAATGTACAGGCTGTAAATTGAAAAGCGGGACATAGACGTTTAACATGGGAAATCAGTTTTTCTTTGCGCAAACGTTACAATAGCTATTTGTGTATTAAGAACGCAAAATAGGACATTGTCGACTGAGAGGTTGTTGCATTCTCTCGAAATCGACAATGTCCATTTGCGCTCGAAACACACACATGATTTTTAATTCCTTGTACGTAAGTAAAGGAAGTATTGTAATCGCGAAAAATTTCGGTTTTCAGATTTCAGCGGAAATATTCATTTTGATCATCCCTGAATCCATTTTGACTAATTTCGTCGTGACGTCTGTACGTACGTACGTACGTATCTCGCATAACTCAAAAACGGTAAGCTGTGGAAAGTTGAAATTTTGTATTTAGGACTGCTATAACATCTAGTTGTGCACCTCCCTTTCTGGTTATTACACAATTTTCAGAAGTGGCACTTTAGATGAAGCCTATAATAGATTTTAATGAAAAACTGTTTTAAAATATAATCCAAAACTTTTCAAATTTGGTATACAAGACTTTTATGTCAATCGAAATAACATAATAGATTTTGGTTAAAATAGGCTAACCGGAAGTGGTAAATTACTTGAAGTTGTTAACAGTTTTTCTTGAATAAAATAATTTTATTTTGATTTTAGAAATAAATGCTTCAAATAAAAGTTTTAGAGAATGAATTTCTGCGTCTAGCACATCAAGTATTATTAAATTAGCCCTTTGTATAAGCGAGATATGTAAATTTAAAAATTATATACTTTTCTGTTTTTGTAATAAAGCTTGCTATGGATTAGAACAAAAAATAAAAAAAATGTTCATGTCAAATTACGTTAAAATACGTGCAATTTTATGATTCGTACAATAACAAATATTATATTTTTATTGTGAAATTAGTCATATTCATTGTTGTAATCAAATATTAGTTTGTTGTAATCAACTCTATTTATAATTTAAAAATGATAGTAGTAAATGAATTATTTTTTGTTCTATATCAAAATATTTCTCGGGCTTGGCTTAAGCCTGTCAATATTTTGTAATTTAATTATTAAAAAAATATGTATAGTTTAATAATCGTACAAGAAAGTCGTGTGGTGTACACATCAGATTTTTTTCTACTGTCGCCACAGTGGGGTCCTCCACCATAACAAAAAATTATAAAATGTGCACTTTGTACTTACACTACTACTCAGTTAATAAATATTAATATAAATAAAAAACGTCTTTTATATTTAATTTTAATTTATCGTTATTTCCCATTCTTCAATCTAATCTAAACATTTTATACTTTCGTTTTTGTAAATGAATGCCCTGTTTTATTTTCACAATAGTGCGGGATTTTTTTTTTTTTTGGTTATGTAATATACCGACAGAGCAGTTATATGTCAGATTTATTTGTAAAGGTGGTAAATGTGTCACTACAGTGCTATTAGTTCCTGACTAAACATATCTATAATGTCACTTGTCTACATGTCTATAGAATGTAGACAAGTGTTATTTCTCTACATTGTATAGTTATAAATTTAGACAGCGAGCGTTTTTTACCTTCCGTCACCTCTAGGTAAGGAAGGTATTGTCTTTGGTCAAAAAATTCGGTGGTAAGTTTTCATTGAATAAGCACGTTTTAGGGTCTTTACAATACGATTTTACTATTTTTACGATGATGTCTGTATGTGTGTGTGTGTGTGTGTTCGTGTGTGCGTGTGTGTGTGTGTGTATGTGTGTGTGTGTGTGTATGTGTGTGTGTGTCCCCGCCTTTTCGGACACGATATCTCCAATACTAGAATTCCAAAAATTACAATTCTTGCGTATTCCTCTTCCTTACAACCATATGCAGACCTGTTTAGATTTTGGTTATAATTGGTCAACCGGAAGTACCCTCATTTGAAGATTTTAATAGTTTTTCTTGGAAAACACAGTTAAATGTTATTATAACTTAAAGAATATATTATTATCTATACGATTTGATTGCATTTTATATTTGTTATTCAACAGATATAGAGTTAAAGAAGAATAAAGATAATAAATTTGATATAAATTTCATAATTCAGCCAGCTATGCTAACTTAACCATGGAAACCTCTAATATATTCAGGTAATTCAAATTGACAGATATCACTATCAATAAAATGTAAAACAATGAAAGAAAAAGGGAAGTAACTCTAGTGTTAGAAGTTTCTAGATATAAGAGAGACGATTACATTGGTTTGAACATGTTATGAGGAGAGATGAATATATTAATAGAAGGTGGAAGAAACATAGGAAGACCAAATATAAGATGAAAAGACTGTATTGCAGAAGACTTGAGAGAAAAGGAACTGAATGAGGACGACACGGAAAACAAAAATGAGTGGAAGAAGAAAATAATAAATAGCGACCCCCTAACGAGTGGGAAAAACTAAAGAAGAAGATGTCAGTGTCTAATGCAATTTGCATAGTTTGTTTATGAAATAACTTCACTGGAAATATAGGATCTTTTGCAAAAAAAAATATGTATGGGGCCGCGTGCAGTAACATGATTTTGCTGATTTTGGCAAGCAGATATGAGGACCTGTGTCAAAATGACAGCAATTAATTATGTCCATAACTGACAAGTGTTATAATTTTTCATTCAAAATTTCATAATTTTCTTATTTCATGTGGTTTGTTTGTTATCAGGAGTATGGAATTCAGTTGCCGAGAAAGAGAATCACATAATACCAAAAATTTAGAATCTTTCGCAAGAAAATTTATCTATGGAATTAGTACATAATACACAGGATTGACGGAAGGTATTGTGCTGGCCACATCAGATTTTTCTATTTTGTCGTGCCGGCAAAGTGACATTTTGCGTTGACAAAAGAGAGCGCAAATGGCTACTTTCTATGCAGACTGTAGAAATTTTTTTATGTGAAAATACTTCTAATGATTGCAACTACTCACTATTAAATTATTTACCAGAGAAATTTTCGACGTCATGCATATGTCATAGATAGATCTGGAATCTGATTGTAGTGATTTGAAAACATCTGCTTCTATTCGCCATATTGGTGCTATTTCTCTATCTCTTTTTACCCCTTTAGTTAAAAAGAAATGCATTGACTAGACAAGCGCCTTCATTTTAATAAATGATGCAAATATATGTAGGAGAGACAGGAGATATGATACTTGTTATTTCTTAGTCCGATAAATAATAACGTGCCTTCGGTTAGAAGAAAAATGAACTATATTTTGATGTTTGTAATATAACAAATTAAACCTGTCTTTTCCAGAAATTATGGAAAAATAAAAAACGAATTGTCTCATTGAATTTTATTTATTACCTCAATGTAAACAATTAAACACAGTCAAAGTTTTTAGATACCAGAAACTTTACGAATCCAATCATGTTTATTAGCAACATTAGCGTAGATACCAGGAAACCTAGGGAAGCTGCAACTAAAGCCCCAAGACACGATACCAGCTTGTCGGTTGTTGCATACTAGAGGTCCACCGGAGTGTTCTAGGCAAGCGTTTATACAACCTCTCTCTTGGCCAGCGCAGATCATCCTGCAAGAACCACATTATGAAGATTGCTCTCCTAATCTTTAGATCATAATGCGTAGAATGCCAATAAGAAAAAAATCTGTTGTGGCCAGCACAATACCTTCCGTCATTCTCGTGTATAATGTATAAATTCCATAATTTTTCTTACAAAAAATTCTAAATTTCCAGTAAAATTATTTCATAAACAAACTATTCAAATTGCACTTGACACTGGCATCTTCTTCTTCTTTAGCTTTACCCATTCGTTAGGGGTCGCTATTTTTGCATGTCGTTCTCATTCAGTCCCTTTTCTCTCAAATCTTCCGCAATACAGTCCTTCCATCTTATCTTTGGTCTTCCTCTGTTTCTTTAACGTCCTATTACTAAACTATTCATTCTTGTTCCAATATAATTCTTCATTTCTCTTCATGACATGTTCAAACCAATGTAATCGTCTTTCTTGTATCTTTCTAAAAACTTGTAACACTAGAGTTATTTTCTTACCGTATCTTTCCGTGTATTCCCCAATATCTACTTCAACATCCTCATATCTGCCACATTAATTTACTTTTTATTGATACTGACATCTGTCAATTTGAATTATATGAATATATTACTAGTTCCCAAGTTTGGCATAGCTGGCTGAATTATAAAATTTAATTTCTTTAAAATTCTTTAACTCTGTATCTATTGAATATGAAGTATAAATTGTAATCAAATCGTATAGAGAATAATATATTCTTTAAGTTATAATAACGTTAAATGTCAATAAATCAAATTTAACTGTTAAATCTTCAAATGAGACTACTTCCGGTTGACCAATTATAACCAAAATCTAATCAGTTCTTCTGGATGTAAACTTGAGGAATACGAAAAAATTGTAATTTTTGGAATCGTGGTATTGAAGTTATGGAATCCGGAACTTTTGTCACACACACACACACACACACACACACACACACACACACACACACACAGACACACAGACACACGGACACACAGACACACAGACACACAGACACACAGACACACAGACACACAGACACACAGACACACAGACACACAGACACACAGACACACAGACATACAGACATACAGACACACAGACACACAGACACACAGACACACAGACACACAGACACACAGACACACAGACACACAGACACACAGACACACAGACACACAGACACATAGACACACATACATACAGACATCATAGTAAAAATGGTAAAATCGTATTATATGGACCCTAAAACGTGCTTATTCAGTAAAAACTCATCATTGAATTTTTTGACCAAAGACAATACCTTCCTTACCTAAAGGTGACGGAAGGGAAAAAATCTTTTATGGCTACACAATAAACTCACCTATCCGAGACGGGCCACAAGAAGTTTAACTTTGCGCATCGTCTAGGACAAATAATTGTTAACTTTACACTCTGCAACTGACTGGGAGATGGTCCACCAGCCTAAATAAATTTATAATATAATAAATAATAATTATTATTAAGGTAAAGGCACCGGTTGTTGACACTTTAAGAAATAAAAATGTAATATTGTTTAAAAACATTGATTTGTGTATAGTAAAAATACAAGCAATTATTATTCATTGACGTCTCTAATATGCCTATAAAAATAAAAAATCTGATGTTTGTTAAAAATCAGATTTTTGCTCCGCCCATTCTGATAAATTCAGTAGTGTCGTTTGCTTAGTTTTTATGAGGGTACATAAGATACTACTGTTATTTGATTATTATAAAAATATATGTTACAATAAAAGCATTCAAAAATATTTCACCTAGTAAATGTAAAACCAAATATGTGAAAAATAAGATACTGACACAATCTCAGTGTCAGTGAACTGACATAAATAACGTTATTCATACGGCTATGAATCAAGGTAATTAATCTGATTTAATTATAGCGAAAGTATTATCAACAACGAGCATCGTTTTAAAGTAGAATGTCGAAACAATATGAATTTTTGGAAGACAAGCGTGTTATATCCATCCTTATCGCACACGCTTATAGCCTGTGTAAAGGTGAATGCCAATTTGTTAATTTATTCATGATACAGATGACCGTGAGCCGACATTTTTTTACTGTAACACTCTTGTGAAACAATATAGCGATTTTAACGGTTTTTTCATTCGTCATAGCAGTGCTGGAAGTCTCTTTCTGAAAGGTACTTGAGAGTACTCGTCTCGGCTTTTTTGGATGTTCTTAATGGTCCTAAATTGTGTTTCCTTGAGGTGGAATTTAAATTTTTAGAAGAAAAAGAAATCACAGGACACCAAGTCGGGGTTGGAGGGTGCGTGTGGAAGCGTTCAAGAGAGAAGGCCGTCGACCCATATCTTCTTTCTTTTTTATTTTAATCACTCATTTGCAAAATTTTGAAATACTAATATTGGTTGCTCTTGCATTATGCCACAGTATTTATGAGCTATAGTGAAAGATTGGGGTTTCAAGACTATATTGCGAAAGATTATTGGACATACATTAAGTAGATAATGATGTTCAGTGGAAAATATAAAAAAATATACCATAATTTATATTATTGCCTTTGATTTATTAACTTGAAATAAAATAACAATTCATTATAACGTAGTCATTTAGACTCCAGTGGTTCTATGGATCCAGGAACGTTGGTTGGCTACATTGGAGTAGACACCAGGGTTTCCGGGATTTGCACAGCCAATACCCCAGGACACGACACCGCATAGAATGCCGTTGGCCACCAAAGGACCACCGGAGTCTCCCTGGCAAGAATCAATGCCTCCTTCCGGTACTCCAGCGCAGATCATTCTGTAATAACGTTTATAGAATACTACTCTTGCATTCTCATTTCGTTGGATTTAAATTATATTTTTGACAAGATTGATAACAAGAGGAAAGTATTAAATTACGATATAAATTTTCTTTAAGTTCAAACAGAATAATGTGAATAAGGACAAACCTGTCAGTAATGGCGTAATTAGGGTATTGTTCTTGGCACTGAGCCTGGCCAATAATGGGCAAATCTACGCTCTGCAATTGGTTTGAAGATGGTCCGCCAGCCTAAAATTAAAACAATCTTATATTACGAACTAGGAATCATTAATAACAACTTGGATTGAAAACATTTTTGCCTAACAAAGAGAGGTTAGCACTAAATGTACAATTTTTGTGAGGTTATGGCAACTATCATTAGTATCTACAACGTGTGCACTGCCTTTTATAAAAGAAACTGTTGTGGCCAGCACAATACCTCTCACCACTTCTGTTTTCGGTTACATAAGTATAGGGCGCGAGCAGTCATGTGACATTGTTGACATTGACAAGCAGATATGGGGGCCCGTGTCAGAATGATAATTAGTAATTATGTACATGGATGTCAACTGTCAGAATTTTTCGTTAAATTTTTTAAGATTTACTAAATTCACGTAGTTAATTAAATCACCACGACTGTGGAATTTACTTGTTGGGGAAATAAACCACATGGAATTGGAAAAATACTAAATTATAATAAAAAATTATGATATTTGACATCTATGTACCCCATATCTATTGTCAAGGCCAACAAAGTGATATGACTGCTCGCGCCCTAATGTATTTAAGATTTCTTGTATACCTTTATATTGTAGTAGTAGACATTAATCCGCGAATTAGTAGATGGGCACTTTATTTACAAAATTTTGAATACACTGTTCAACATAGAGATTCTGAAAACATGAAACACGTAGACGCTTTGAGTAGAAATATTTTAGTCATTGAAGAAAACTCATTCGAAAAAAATTTAGCAATTAAACAAAGTCAAGATAATGAAATAGTTAAAGTTAGAGATTTATTAGAGAATAAAGAGGATCATTATTATGAACTTAGAAATGGGTTAGTTTTTCGAAAACATAAGGGGAAACTTTTATTTTGTGTTCCTTTAAGTATGATTAATAATGTAATTCGCACATGCCATGATGACATAGGTCATGTAGGTGTTGACAAGAGCATAGAATTAATTACGCGTACATATTGGTTTAAAAATATGAAAGAAATAATAAAAAAATATATATCAAATTGCTTGAAATGTATTACGTTTTCTCCAAAACACGGTAAAGTGGAAGGATTTTTACATAATTTAGAAAAAGGAAGTTCACCTTTTGATACGCTACACATTGATCACAATGGCCCATTGCAGAAAACAACAAATAATAATCGGTACATATTTTTAGTAGTTGATGGGTTTACAAAGTTTGTAAAATTATATGCCACAAAAACTACAAATACAAAAGAAGTTAAAAAACATTTGTCTGAATATTTTAAATATTATAGTAAACCTCGTCGAATTATTTCTGATCGAAGTTCTACATTTACGTCTAGTGATTTTAATATTTTTTTAAAAGAGTATAATATTAATCATTCTTTAATAGCAACATCGGTGCCGCGGGCGAATGGTCAAGCAGAGCGAATTAACCGATCACTAATCGAAATATTAGCTAAAATTCAGGAAAATAATAATTGGGATAAAAAATTAGTAGAAGTCGAGTATATTTTAAATAATACATTTAATAGATCAATTAATACAACACCTAGCATGTTATTATTTGGTACTCATCAGTTAGGAAAAGAACTTAATAGTTTTAAATCATTGTTCGAGTCTGATACAATTATTGATAGAAATTTGGAAGATATTAGAGAAAAAGCATCTCAAGCAATCATAAAATCACAGGAACTCAATAAAATATATTATAATAAAAGACATAAAGCCCCTGCACAATATAATGTAGGAGACTACGTAATGATTAAAAATAATTTTACTGTTCCAGGCATAAATAAGAAACTATTACCTAAATTTAAAGGTCCTTACGTAATAAATGCCATATTACCTAATGATCGTTATGTTGTGCAGGATATTGAAGGACACCAAGTGACACAAATTCCGTACAATGGTGTGGTTAGTCCTGATTTAATGAAAAAATGGACAAATGAAGATGTTAATAATTATTAGTAATTTTATTTTGTTAATTACAATTGTCAGGATGGCCGAGTTGTAGTAGTTTGTGAATTAGGTAGTCATAGTAATAATTATTATGTATTTATATGTCAATTTTGTATTATGTTAATGTGAAATAAACACGGTTGAATTGAATCTACTTTTATTACAATAGATAGATTTTTTAATTTTAAATTCATTCTATGAAGAAATTTTGTGTTCTTCTAATTTTTCGGAATGTTTTCAATTAATTGTCGGGATTAATAGTATTCTTGAAGGGTATATGTAATATACCTATAATTTGAAATATTTAACTATTAATACAATAATATTTTTGACACTGATGTTTATCTGTATTTTTCAATGGTATCCATGACATTATATGGGCTGTGAGATTTATTACAACACTTTATTATATACCTTATATTTCTTTATCTATAAATCTATAAAAGCTATAATAAAATATTTATATGTACTCGTATTAGATAAAGAATTTACTCTTCTGTAAAAAAAAAAAAATTCAAAAAAATAATATTTAGAAGATTTTGTTTAAGAATCTGCTACTTCCAGTTGTCTAATTATTACCAAAACCTTTTCAGCTCTTCCCAGTAATGTCCGATTGAGAAATACGTAGTTAAACAAAAATTAAGTATTATAGTTTTTGAGAAATCGTCCGTCCAACTTACCCACATACACACACACACACACACACACACACACACACACACACACACACACACATACACACCGACATCATCGTAAAAATAATAAAATCGGATTGTAGGGACCTTAAAACGTGCTTAATTATTAAAATCTGGATATTCGATTTTTAGTATGAATCCAATACTTCTCTTAGCGAGAGGTATAATATAAAACACCGTACATTGAAAATATTTGTACAAAAAGGGCCTAACACCGAAGTAAATTCATAAAGAAATGACAAATACTTTAGGAGCATCTTGTCTTTCATATAGAATGGACAAGAAGTAGGCAGTTGAATTTAATATGGATGGGAAAGCATTAAAATTGATCCTCGCAATGGGAAGCTCACATTTGTTACTAATAAAGAAAACATTAATTTGATTCACGCGATGTTCATTAAAATAGGCAAATCAGGGCGGAGACTATGAGGATCTCTTACGAACGATTTCAAAACATGCTGACTAATGAGTTATAAATGACAAAAAAGGGTCTTGTAACATGCGGGTGTTTACCAGGCGTCACCTGACAGCAATTCATCCCTGGAGTGAAGAGAACACCACAGAGGTCACTCTTATACCATTTAAAATTCAAAATGATTTTGACTTTGATCGGATTCGAACTCGGCTGCCCAGACTTATTGTCAGACACATTAAATAAAATATTTTCCGACTTACCCAGAGAGCACCCCATCCAGAAGCAACGCAATTAGTTCCTGCAGAGGGATTATTATTAGCCAATTCGATGACCTGGATTCCAGGTTGTCCCAAGTTGAAAGGACGCTGGACTTGAATACAGGCGTAGTCGTAGTCAGTGATCTGGTTGTTGTACTGAGGATGTACGACGATCCGTGAAGCCTGGTGGACTTGACCGCCTTGGCCGCGTCTGCTGCTGCCACAGCGAAGGGAGATTCGACTAGGAGAGGCCCTACTCACGAAAAATATGTCATTTCTATGTTGTAAGGCAAGATACTAGAAATTGATGGAGTTAAATGAAATGCGAAAGATATTATTTCAAATGTGTTAGCAGAATAATTGAAAAGTTATATATACCCTTGTACACAGTGAGCAGCGGTCAGAGCCCAATTGGCAGAGATGATGGACGCTCCACAGATGTGACTCCCGCCGCTTTGGAGAGATAACTAAAAATAAAACAATTTTTTACAATAACATAAGCAGAATTTTAGAGAAGTAACTTAATGGCGGCTAGTAGGTCTTCTCTAACAATAAACTTCGCAGACTATCATTTCATTTAAAAGTAAAAGAAATTTTCATGCTTTTACTTAATAATTTTATTTAAAAATGTGTGAAAAATAAGTGAATTAAAGAAAGTGAATATAATGTATCTCAAAAAGTATTCTGTTAAAAGGATATATAACCGCAGTACAAAAGAAAATCAGAAAATAACTTTTGGAGAGGAAGAAAAAAGGTCGACTGACTTTATCTGACTTGTGACATAAATGTGTCTGTTCTTCACAGTTTACGAAGAATATCATAATATAATTTCACAGGAATGTATGTTTATCGCATTTATTGATATTATTGATAAATAAAATTTATTCAATTTTGACGTTTTAAACTGTCATTATTAACTCCATGGAAACTGTTTATATGCTAGTGAATTAAAAAAAAATGTATGTATTAATAAAATATACTAGATTTAAATATAATGTTATTACCTAAATTTATCATTTTAACAATAATCTACGGGCAAATATATAACAGACATGTGCTAATATTTTTAGTTCCGACAGAAAATAATACAATATTTATGATAGTATTATTTATAAAATTGAAGGTAAAGGAAACTGAAAATATATTCAATTAATTACCATATTAAATTTTATTTTTTTAGTAAAATTATTTGCAAAGTGATATTTTTTATTAAAGAACCACCTACAATTATATTAAAAATAAGAATAAATAAACTTCTTGATGCTATGATTAATACTCCAATTCAACAAATTTGATACGGTGTATTAATAGAGTGTATAGAACTGGAATACATTGCTTATAATAAGTTTTCTTGGGTTTAATAATAATTTATTTGCAAATAAACCATTGTTTGCATGTGACAAATAATTTCGTCTTTAATAATTCGCAAATAATTTTTATTAAAGTAATAAAATTTGAGATGGCAATTAATTGAGTATATTGTCAGTTATCTTTACTCTCATTTTTATATATAATACTAACATAAATATTGTATTATATACTGTTGGAACGAAAAATTTTGGGACTTGTCATATATTTGCCCGTAGATTATTGTTTAAATGAGAAATTTAGTTAATAACATTGTATTTAAATCCAGTACACTTTATTAAAAAATAAAATGAAAAATGCCCAAATATAGGTAGTCTTAACTATTGTAACCTGAAAATTTATTTTTATTGCTGTTAATTTATTTATTTCAGAGGGTACGAATACATATGGGATTGGACTCGTATATGGATCAATTTTTAAAACAAACTGCAGTTCCTTGTCAAACTTCGGATTTATGAGTTAATGCGTTTCAAATATATACATATCTGCATGACGGATTCGACTGAACAAACTTAAAAATTCTGTTGAGTTAAATTGTTAAAAAACACTATCAAAATGTAAACAAATCTCGCAGGCCCTACTAGCCGTCCGTCAGGCGCACCCGATCTGATAGATACATGACCAATCATTTTGTGAGTCACGGTACGATTTTAAATCATATAAATTCCTACTCATATTATCTAATAATTATCTAAACTGTTTTCACAGATTGCCTGATATTATGGCTTAGCGGGTTAATCATTATGCATTATTTTCTCTTTCGTTTTTCTAATTTATTTCTTCAATAAAAATGTACTTCATTCATATCGTTTAATTCGTAATTTTACGTAGATTCCAAATATATAAAAATATTTAGGATGTCCTATTTGAAATATGAAAGTTAATGTCACTTCCGGTCAAACCGGAATCACTTACATTATGCCAAAAATCTTTATTTGTGAGCCCCTGAGCCTAGTATATAAATATTTAAAGAGAATTCAAAAATAATTATAAATAAAAAAGTTATTTTGATATACGTGCTCGAACATGTGCAGACAAAGTTCCTGCACCCTATTAAGTGTTAAGTGTAATGACAGGTGCACAGTGAACTTACGGAAATTAATCAATAATTAGGAGTTTTTTTTTTAAATAATGTAATGTTAAAGATAATTAAAATAAAAATAAAAGTAATACCTGATATGGCAAATCAGTAATTTCGGTATCATGGCCTCCTACGATTCTGCCATCGAGCCTAGGAGTAATTTGCTTCAGGCGAGCCCCTGAAAGAGAACATTAGGTACACAATTAGAATTTTTATGAACATTTACATTTAAATATGTAGTATCCTAATTTATACACAAATCTCATTAAATTTAAAATGAAACACATTGAATATTCAATGAGGTTCACCGTTTTTTTTTTAATTTCATGAAACTATTTCAATTGCAGGTGATCTGTATTTAAACAGTGGAGTTCGCTAATAATTGGAGTCACATAAATTGATCTATTCCACTCCTTAAAATATATAAATATATTCGTGGTTAATAACTGAGAAATGCGTGAATAATAAGTAATTTACACACGTATTTTCTATAAAATTTTCAAAATTCAAACATGTAACATTTGGTTTACTTTCATTATTTTCTAAATTCATTTACTTGAAAAAAAGCCATAGTAACAGACTTGAAAGTAATAAGAAATTGAAAGAGGATATATGTATTACGTGGATGTTAACAACTTTAGAAACTAATAACTTTCTTAAAACTTTGACAAGTAGACTCAATCATAAAGTTCTAAATTATAATTTTAATAGAAATGACCGGTTTTCTAATTTGTTACTATGTTGGAGGACCCATTTAAACAATAAGTAAAATGTACAAGCTTACTTACCGAAGGCGAATGTGCAGAGAGCTGCTAAGACAATCAAGACTTTCATTTTCGAGAAATGTTTGACTTCAGCTATTTTACCTGCCTTTTTATACCAAATTTTAATTGTTTTCTTATCATAATAAGATATTTTTTATTCAAAAATTACTATTATCACGTTTGCTACCATATATTATTTGAATGATACACTTTCTGCGCAGGCCCAAGCGTATTTTAAATTCGGCCTCTACCGATTTCGGCATCTCCTACGCCTTCTTCAGGAGCTACAATTGATACAATTTTTTTATAAATACATTTTTTTACAAAAAAACATAGTGGTTTATATAAAACTTATGTGAAAATTATTTTATATTTGCATGTACACATTAAAAGAACACATTAAAAAAATAACAAAAAACAAAACAACACACGTAGGGCGTGCAAAAATTAGTTACTATGTTGGTGAATTGTGCCCTCACGAATAATTTCAATGTAAACATTGCTTTTAAACAAGAGAAAACTGTAGGGAATCTTTTTTCAAGACTAAAAGCCAATATAGATAAAATGTGTAATTCTAATATAATATACAAAATTCCATGTGACGATTGCCCTGCCTAGTATGCAGGACAAACAAAACGTTATTTACAAATAAGATTGGAGGAACATAATAGAAATTTTAGGAATAACAACAACAATAATGGAAAGTGTGTAACACACGTAAAAAACACAGGCCACAGCTTTAATTTTGATGGTGTTAAAATCTTAGCCACAGAATGTAATTTACAAAAACGGTTAACACTTGAAATGTTGCAGATACTATATTAAAATATAATCTAGAACTGTTTAATTTTAATATTTAAGACTTTTATATGAAGGGAAACAACATATTACATTTTGACTAAAATTAATAAACCGTAAATGATACTTTACTTGAAGGTCTGAATAGATTTCGTGAAAAATATATTATATAATCAAAAATTTTTTCAAATTTGGTATTTAAGACTTTTGTATTAATGAGAAAGAGATATGAGATTTTTTTCTAAAATTGATAAACCGAAAATGGCACATTACTGAAAGCTCTGAACAGATTTTCTTAAAAATATATATTAAAATATGATCCAAAACTTCTCAAATTTGGTATTTAAAACTCGTATATAATTTGAATCAGCATATTAGATTTGGACTATAAATGATAAACCGGAAGTGGTATTTAATTTGCATCACTCAACAGATTTTCAAGGAAAAACATAATAAAATATCAAAAATTTCGTATCACATACTTTTCTACTTATTGGAACAACAGATTTCTTTAGAAACGATCAACCGGAAGTAATACTTTACTTAAAGCTCATTGCTATTTTAAACATTAAATTGGCGGGAGGTTATGTGCTGGGCACATCAGACTTTTTCAAATTGTTAAGTTGATAGCAGCCCAAGTGTCAAATAAATATCTTGCATTATATTTGTCATTACCTGTCATTATTCATGGAAAATTACTGATATTAGATTTTTATAGTAAAATATTTACATTAAACAGTAAAGTACTCTTTTAAATTAAAAATCAAAGTTTTTATTTGTATAATATCATAACATAATAAATATAAATTTTAACTCTAACCTAACTTGTAAGTAACTGTTGTCAAAATTTCAAATGCCAAATAAATGAAATTTCAAATGTTTATTGAAAATATCAGTGTGACCACCCTTGATATTTCAATATTCCTTTCAATAATAATTTTAAAATAAAAGTAAATTAATTTTCAATAGGATAAATTGTATGGAAAACAATTGTAATACTTGACTTCCAACATACCATTGTCTTACAATAATAATAATAAAATATACAATATGTTTTGCAATTATAGCATTCGTATTTTAGTGACACTGGAACCACAATGGCCTACCAGCACAGACATGATAAATTTAACAACGTATTTTGTAAACATCTTATTTTTCATTTATAAAGATACACACATACACATACATACACACAGACATCATCGTGAAAATGTTAAAATTGTATTCTAGGGACCTTAAAACGTGGTCATTTACCGAAATCTCGATATGCGATTTTTGGCACGATCCCTATACCGAGGGTAGCGGGAGGTAAAAAACTGGTTTTTATTACCAAAAATATAAATAATAAATTAAACATATGTATTTTAATCGTTCAACACTTTCTTTTCTTTATTTACCCACCTTTCCGACTGGGGTAATTTCTGATTTTAATAAACCGAAGTTAATTTGATTGGAAACCTTCTGAAAATATTACATCATATTATAATTACAACGTTATTTTATAAAATTAATACATTACGCAATATTTTCTCAAATAATATAGATACATTATATTACATACTACATTATAAAATGTAAGTTCTACCATTTCACATATGTATTATGATTCGCATTATTGTGAAGAATAATTCATTATTTTCTCTTAAGCACGAGTACATAATATGAAGTAAATAAAAAAAGAAATATTCATTCATTTATTATTTGAAAGACTCAAAATATAATGACTGAAACAGACAAAAGGAGGGAGATAAGTACTTGAAAAGTCATGATTCCTAAATTTTTTTAGCCACGATAGTCATCATGTACCATTTTCCAAGACATTGCACAAAGTTAAAACTTACTATTAAAATAAGACAAAAACAACACATCTAAGTGCTCCCAATTTCGGTAACAGAATGATTGATGCTGATTAGATTACTTACGTTAACCTTGACAATTTTTTTAAACACTCAAGAATAAAATCATTAGGATAAAAAAATAATTTCAATTATGTTATCTTTTGTTTATAAGGGCAATCTAAATTCAAAAGCACTTGAGGTAAAAAAATAGGATATTTACAAAATATGTTGATAAATTTAAATAGTAATTTTTGGACAAAAAGATATCTTATCACTAAAATAATACAAATAAGAAATAATGTAAAATTTTAATATTAGTATGTTATATAAATCTCTCGTTTAAATAATATACGTAGAATTTTTTTAAAAAAGATAAAAATCACAAAGGAATATGTAAATTTAAAAACACTCTTTATAAATGAAAAATAAGATATTTACAAAATACGTCTGTGCTAACATGATACTGGTAGGCCATAGTGGGTCCAGTCTCACTAAAATACGAATTCTATAATTGCAAAACATATCGTATATTTTATTTCTTAACAAAGTAAGAAACATACAACTATCATGAGCGGTCTGGGAGTAATACGGAAGTACGAATAAAAATACGCTCGGGCTTGCGCAGAAAGTGTATCATTCAAATACTATAGGGTAGCAAACGTGACAAGTAGTAATTTTTGAATAAAAAATATCTTATTATGATAAGATAACAATTAAAATTTGGTATAAAAAGGCAGGTAAAATAGCTGAAGTCAAACATTTCTCGAAAATGAAAGTCTTGATTGTCTTAGCAGCTCTCTGCACATTCGCCTTCGGTAAGTAAGCTTGTACATTTTACTTATTATTTAAATGGGTCCTCCAACATAGTAACAAATTAGAAAACCGGTCATTTCTATTAAAACTATAATTTAGAACTTTATGATTGAGCCTACTTGCCAAAGTTTTAAGAAAGTTATTAGTTTCTAAAGTTGTTAACATCCACGTAATACATATATCCTCTTTCAAGTATTTACTACTTTCAAGTCTGGTACTATGGCTTTTTTTCAAGTAAATGAATTCAGAAAATAATGAAAGTAAACCAAATGTTACATGTTTGAATTTTGGAAATTTTATAGAAAATACGTGTGTAAATTGCTTATTATTCCCGCATTTTTCAGTTATTAACCACGAATTTATTTATATATTTTAAGGAGTGGAATAGATCAATTTATGTGACTCCAATTATTAGCGAACTCCACTGTTTAAATACAGATCGCTTGCAATTGAAATAGTATCATGACATTAAAAAAAAAAAAGCGGTGAACTTCATTGTATAATCAATGTGTTTCATTTTAAATTTAATGAGATTTGTGTAAAATTAGATTACTACATATATAAATGTAAATATTCATAAAAATTCTAATTGTGTACCTAATGTTCTCTTTCAGGGGCTCGCCTGAAGCAAATTACTCCTAGGCTCGATGGTAGAATCGTAGGAGGCCATGATACCGAAATTACTGCTTTGCCATATCAGGTATTACTTTTATTTTAATTTTAATTATCTTTAACTTTACATTATTTAAAAAAAAACTCCTAATTATTGATTAATTTCTGTAAGTACACTGTGCCCCCGTCATTACGCTTAACACTTAATAGGGTGCAGTAACTTTGTGTACACATGTTCGAGCACGTATATCAAAATAACTTTTTTATTTATAATTATTTTTGAATTCTATTTAAATATGTATATAAACTAGGCTCAGGGGCTCACAAATAAAGATTTTTGGCATAATGTAAGCGATTCCGGTTTGACTTTCATTATTTCAAATAGGACAGCCTATATATTTTTATATATTTGGAATCGTAAAACGTAAAACTACGAATTAAACGATATAAATGAAGTACATTTTTATTGAAGAAATAAATTAGAAAAACGAAAGAGAAAATCATGCATAATTATTAACCTGCTAAGCCATAATATATCAGGCAATCTGTGAAAACAGTTTAGATAATTATTAGATAATATGAGTGGGAATTTATATGATTTAAAATCGTACCGTGACTCACAATATGATTGGTATCTATCAGATCGGGTGCGCCTGACGGAGGGCTAGTAGGACCTGCGAGATTTGTTTACATTTTGATAGTGTTTTTTAACAATTTAACTGAACACAATTTTTAAGTTTGTTCAGTCGAATCAGTCATGCAGATATGAATATATTTGAAACGCATTAACTCATAAATCCGAAGTTTGACAAGGAACTGCAGTTTGTTTTAAAAATTGATCCATACACGAGTCCAATCCCATATGTATTCGTACCCTCTGAAATAAATATATTAACAGCAATAAAAATAAATTTTTAGGTTACAATAGTTAAGCCTACCTATATTTGGGCATTTTTCATTTTATTTTTTAATAAAGTGTACTGGATTTAAATACAATTTTATTAATTAAATTTCTTATTTAAACAATAATGTACGGGCAAGTATATGACAAAAGACAAGTCCCAAAAATTTTCGTTCCAACATTAAATAATACAATATTTATGTTAGTATTATGTATAAAAATGAGTGTAAAGGTAAATTATATTTAAATCTAGCACACTTTATTAATACATACATTTTTTTTTAATTCACTAGCAAATAAAAAGTTTCCATGAAGCTAATAATGACAGTTTAAAACGTCAAAATTGAATAAATTTATTTATCAATAATATCAATAAATGCAATAAATATACATCCCTGTGAAATTATATTTGATATTCTTCGTAAACTGTGAAGAACAGACACATTTATGTCACAAGTCAGATAAAGACTGTTTTTTCTTCCTCTCCAAAATTTATTTTCTGATTTTCTTTTGTACTGCGGTTACATATCCTTTTAACGGAATACTTTTGAGATACATTATATTCACTTTCTTTAATTCACTTATTTTTCACACATTTTTAAATGAAATTACATATTAAGTAAAAGCATGACAAATTCTTTTGCTTTTAAATGAAATGATAGTCTGCGAAGTTTAATGTTAGAGAAGACCTACTAGCTGCCATTAAGTTACATCTCTAAAATTCCGCATGTGTTAATGTAAAAATTTGTTTTATTTTTAGTTATCTCTCCAAAGCGGCGGGAGTCACATTTGTGGAGCTTCCATCATTTCTGCCAATTGGGCTCTGACCGCTGCTCACTGTGTACAAGGGTACATAACTTTTCAATTATTCTTCTAATAAGTTTAAAATAATATCTTTGTCATTTCATTTAACTCCATCAATTTCTAGTAGTTCTTGCCTTACAACATAGAAATGATATATTTTTCGTGAGTAGGGCCTCTCCTAGTCGAATCTCCCTTCGTTGTGGCAGCAGCAGACGTGGCCAAGGCGGTCAAGTCCACCAGGCTTCACGGATCGTCGTACATCCTCAATACAACAACCAGATCACTGACTACGACTACGCCTGTATTCAAGTCCAGCGTCCTTTCAACTTGGGACAACCTGGAATCCAACACATCCAATTGGCTATTAATAATCCCTCTGCAGGAACTATCTGCGTTGCTTCTGGATGGGGTGCTCTCTGGGTAAGTCGAAAAATATTTTATTTAATGCGTCTGAGAATAAGTATCTGGGCGCGAATCTGGGCAGCCGAGTTTGTTTCCGATCGACGTCAAAATCATTTTGAATTTTAAATGGTATAAGAGTGACCTCTGTGGTGGTCTCTCCACATCAGGAATGAATGGCGTTACAAATATGCCATCATCATTATCGACAAAGCATATTAGCACACCCAGCAATGGGTAGTTAATATAACAGCATTACTATTTGCATGGGTGTACCTTTCGAAGTTTGCTATAGCTATCATAAGAAGAATCCTAAAAACAGTCTTCTTGACATCAACTCGAAAATCGCATCTTATAAAACTCATTCTTTAATATACTAATATTAATATATTATTTCTACATTATTTTTCAACATAGTCCCCTTTTAAGTCTCTATACTCCGCCCACTGACTTTGCAATACCATTACCCCGGTCTTTTAAAATACTTCGTCCTAGTATGTATAATACGAACATTACGGCTGCTACACCTTCTTCAATTAACGAAATCTTTGTTCTCCCATATGTTTTTAAGTTCAGGATATAAATAGAAGTGTGATAGAACTACAGAATTAGCTCTAAAATAGAACAGCCTTCTGGAAACGAACACCTTATTTTGTCATTCATAACTCATTGATCAAAATGTTTTGAAATCGTTCGTAAGAGATTCTCACAGTCTCCGCCTTGATTTGCCTATTTTCATTAACATCGCGTGAATCAAATTGATGTTTTCTTTATTAGTAACAAATGTGAGCTTCCCATTGCGTGGATCAATTTGAATGCTTTCCGAAAGACAAGATACTCCTAAAGTATTTGTCATTTCTTTATGAATTTACTTAGACCTTTTTTGAACATATATTTTCAATGTGCGGTGTTCTATTTTTACCTCTCGCTAAGAGAAGTATTGGATTTATACTAAAAATCGCATATCCATATTTTTAAGGATTAAGCACGTTTTAAGGTCCCTACAATCCGATTTTAATATTTTTACCATGATGTCGGTGTGTATGTGTGTGTGTGGGTGTGTGTGTTTGTGTGTATGTGGGTAAGTTGGACGGACGATTTCTCAAAAACTATAATACTTAATATTTGTTTAACTACGTATTTCTCAATCGGACATAACTGGGAAGAGCTGAAAAGGTTTTGGTAATAATTGGACAACCGGAAGTAGCAGATTCATGAAAAAAAATCTTCTAAATATTATTTTCAAGAAAATTTTTGTTCTTACTTGTATTAAAGAAGAGTAAATTCTCTATCTAATACGAGTACATATAATTATTTTGTTATACCTTTTATAGATTTATAGATAAAGAAATATAAGGTATATAATAAAGTGTTGTAATAAATCTCAAAGCCCATATAATGTCATGGAAACCAATTGAAAAATACAGATAAACATCAGTGTCAAAAATATTATTGTATTAATATTTAAATATTTAAAATTATAGGTATATTACATATACCCTTCAAAAATACTATTAATTCCGCCAATGAATTGGAAACATTCCAAAAAATTAAAAGAAAAAATTTCTTCATAGAATGAATTTAAAATTAAAAAATCTATATATAAAGGTATACAAGAGATCTTAAATACAATAGGGCGCGAGCAGTCATATCACTTTGTTGGCCTTGACAAGTATATATGGGGGCCCCTGACAGAATGATAGCTAGTAATTATGTACATAGATGTCAAATATCATAATTTTTCATTATAATTTAGTAATTTTATTTTCCTCAACAAGTAAATTCCACAGTCCTGGTAATAAATTAACTACGTGTATTTAGTAAATCTTGAATTTTTTTATGAAAAATTCTGACAGTTGACATCCATGTACATAATTACTAACTGTTGCTCTGATAAGGGCCCCCATATCTGCTTGTCAATGTCAACAATGTCACATGACTGCTCGCGCCCTATACTTATGTAACCGAAAACAGAAGTGGTGAGAGGTATTGTGCTGGCCACAACAGTTTCTTTTATAAAAGGCAGTGCACACGTTATAGATATTAATGACAGTTGACATAACATCATAAAAAATTGTGCATTTAGTGCTAACCTCTCCTTGTTAGGCAAACATGTTTTCAATCCAAGTTGTTATTAATGATTACTAGTTTGTAATATAATTTTGTTTTAATTTTAGGCTGGCGGACCATCTTCAAACCAATTGCAGAGCGTAGATTTGCCCATTATTGGCCAGGCTCAGTGCCAAGAACAATACCCTAATTACGCCATTACTGACAGGTTTGTCCATATTCAAATTATTCTGTTTGAACTTAAAGAAAATTTATATCGTAATTTAATACTTTCCTCTTGTTATCAATCTTGTCAAAAATATAATTTAAATCCAACGAAATGAGAATGCAACAGTAGTATTCTATAAACGTTATTACAGAATGATCTGCGCTGGAGTACCGGAAGGAGGCGTTGATTCTTGCCAGGGAGACTCCGGTGGTCCTTTGGTGGTCAACGGGGTTCTATGCGGTGTCGTGTCCTGGGGTATTGGCTGTGCAAATCCCGGAAACCCTGGTGTCTACTCCAATGTAGCCAACCAACGTTCCTGGATCCATTCAACCACTGGAGTCTAAATGACTACGTTATAATGAATTGTTATTTTATTTCAAGTTAATAAATCAAAGGCATTAATATAAATTATGATTTATTTTTTTATATTTTCCACTAAACATCATTATCTACTTAATGTATGTCCAATAATCTTTTGCAATATAGTCTTAAAAACCCCAATCTTTCACTATAACTCATAAATACTGTGGCATAATGCAAGAGCAACCAATATTAGTATTTTAAAATTTTAGAAATGAGTGATTCAAATAAAAAAGAAAGAAGATATGGGCCGTGCGCCTTCTCCTCTCTTGAACGCTTCCACACGCACCCTACATCCCCGACTTGGTGTCCTGAGATTTCTATTTGATCTCGAAATTTAAATTCCACCTCAAGGGAACACATTTTAGGACCATTAAGAACATCCAAAAAGCTGTGACGAGTACTCTCAAGAACCTTTCAGAAAGAGACTTCCAGCACTGCTATGACGAATGAAAAAACCGTTAAAATATGTCGAATCAAGGTCATCTGTATCATGAACGAATTAACAAATTGGCATATATTATCTTTCTTCTTTGCAAAGGCTATAAGCGTGTGCGATAAGGATGGGTATAACACGCATGTCTTTCAAAAAGTTAATGTTTCGACTAAGTTAGGACCTTCCACTTGAAAATGATGCTCGTTGTTGATAATACTTTAGCTGTAACGTAAAGTTATTTATTAATTCAGATACATTACCTTGATTCATAGCCGTACGAATAACTTTATTTTCTGTCAGTTCACATTGTGTCAGTATCTTATTTTTCACATATTTGGTTTTACATTTGTTAATAAACTTACCAGTTGACTTATTTTTAAATTTTGAATGCTTTTATTGTAACATATATTTTTATAATAATAAAATAACAGTAGTATCTTATGTACCCTCATAAAAACAAAGCAATCGACACTACTGAATTTGTCAGAATGGGCGGAGCAAAAATCTGAATTCATACAATTCGTAGATGACCTTGATCGCATATCTTTCAAAAAATTTACTGTACTTTGTAACTGACAACATTTAATTTTTAAATTATGAATTCAAGTATTTTTTATCATTCTCATTACTTTTGGGTTATACGTCGTACTTATACACACATCATTTTGCTCTTAAAATGGCAATAGAATTATTTATTTAAGTAAAAAGCAACAAATCAAAGACACAATAACAAATCAAAACATATACAAAAATATAACAAAGATACTAATATGAGATACATAATAAACAATACCGCAAAAGAAAGAAAAAAGTACAAATTAAACAAAAGAGTCAACTAAAATTTTTAAACATTTATTCCTGAAAGTTCAAATTAAAATTTTAAAAATATCAGCCTGAGAATATAATTCCTTAGTCACGTGACATGTTTTCCGCCAATCAACATTCAGAATCTCCCTAGCTACAAGTTTATCACAGCGATGATAAAAAACAAAGAAATAAACACCGTATTTTGAGTATAAAAATAAATAATAACAATAATTCAAACTCCGAAATATTAAATAAAACTCGTAAGTACCATGTTTTAATACAATATGAATATGTATATCAAAAGTTAGATTAGGTTAGATTGCAAAAATTCATTATATTCTCTCATTAAATATAAGCTCGTGATATGATTAATAATCGAAGATATTGCTCGTGAAACCGAAGCAGCACATTTCAACTCGTCCTTCGGCGTCGTGAATTCTGCAGCTCGGTTTCACATCGATGATAATCATATCACTTGTTATATTACGTGTGATTATATCACTGAAGAAGGTATAAATATATACAGAAATATCGTATTTGTAAGAATAAATGATTGTATGGCTGGGATTTCGAAACGCACGAATAGCACAGTGGTAGGGTACTAACCTCTGGACAAACATATCGTGCGTTCGAATCCGGGTTAAGTCAAGATTTTTTCTCGACCAGTTTTGATCGATGCTCACTCCCTTTACATTTCCAAGTGAGGATAAAATTAAGTTGGCAATCTCTAACTATCGGGTACCAACAAGGGACTGTAATAAGGGCTTGCGCTGGGTTTGCTGATAACATACATGATATTAACGTACAGTACGTATTAAGGTACATCCCGTAGCAAACAAAGTAAAACTAAAATTGTAGTGTATGTGACATAATTCGAAAGGAGTTCAAATATCAAAAACTATATACACTCATACTGAGATTTGTTAACACAACCGATAAATTTACCTATATTGGTAAAAGCGCCGGTAGTGGACATAGCACTAGTAGTTGACACTTTGATTTTGAATTACAATAAAATAAACAAATTTGACTGTTTTTAATATTGCGTTCGCTGTATACTAGTATAACCATCTCTGTTGAAAATGTGTAACATTGGTTAATGCCAAAGTCATCACATTGTACGAAAGTAGAGTTTCATTGAGCAGTGGGGTTTTTTTGTATCGGATTTACTAAATTTTTGTGTAAAGCCTTAACACGTTCGCTGCGTATAAATGCACGCGTCGCAGCCGTAACACTGTAATGAGTTTTGGTGCAAATCTAGTTTTTTTTTTCTCAATTTCTTAATATTGTATGTACGTATATGTAGAAGTCTTTACTCTTATTTTTCAGTATTTTTTTTAACGCATACGGTGCGTCGGCAGCATTGTGGACACCTTTTGTTCGGCAGTGCTAACGACGCACCTATACGTCCAGCCTCTTAAATTCTGAAATCAACATATTGTTAGACAATTCATGTTTATTTGCTTGATGTTTTATCTTTTATTTATGTAATAGCCCTGTTGTGTTGTAAATAGCCCTGGTCGTTGTCTCCCATGACGAAAAAAAAAACAAACTGTAAACTAACCCCACAAATCACTTTTCTGTAGTCGTCTGACAATGCTGATCAACGCACAGTGTTCACTTTACAAACCTGACGAAACGACGCCGGTTGAAACAAGATAGAGTACTGGACGCAACTGTTGCGGCGTGCGCAATGGTTCAACAACATACAGGACGCAACGTGTGCGTCGTACGCAGCGAAAGTGTTAAGAAGATAAATTTATAAATATGTTGTAATAAATCGTTAACAGTATTTTTTTTCAAATTTTACTGTTGATAATGGATTTAATAGTAAGTGATCTTATATCACTATGTAAAATATTAGTGATTCTACGTCATTTTGCAGCCTTATGTGGGGTGTCAAATACTGATAGAAATTTGTAGGATTTTTTTATTAGTTGACACCCACTGGCAATAGCTAATATAAAACATTTTTTAAAAAAGCTGTTGTGGCTAGCACAATACCTTCAGTCAATCCTGTGTATTATGTATAAATTCCATACATAAATTTACTTGCAAAAGATTCTAAATTTCCAGTAAAATTATTTCATACACAAACTATGCACTTGACATTAACATCTTCTTCTTCATTAGCTTTCCCCATTCGATAGAGGTCATTCTTTTTACCTCTCGCTAAGAGAGGTAATGGATTCATGCTAAAAATCGCATATCCAGATTTTAATGAATAAGCACGTTTTAAGGTCCCTACAATCCGATTTTAACATTTTTACGATGATGTCTGTGTGTGTCTGTGGATGTGTGTGTGTGTGTGTGTGGGATGTTGGAAGGACGATTACTCAAAAACCATAAGACTTTATATTTGCTTAACTACGTATTTCCCAATCGGACATTAATGGGAAGATCTGAAAAGGTTTTGGTAACAATTGAACAACCGGAAGTAGAAGATTCTTGAAAAAAAAATCTTCTAAATATTATTTTTTGAATTTTTTTCTTGGTAATACTAAAGAAAATTAAATTCTCTGTCTGATACATTTAAATATTTTATTATATATTCTATAGATTTAGAGATAAAAGAAAGATAATATATAAAATAATCTGTTGTAATAAATTTTACAGCCGAAAGAATGCCATGGAATAGTTGAAAATTTAAATTGTTTGTAACTGACAGATAAATGTCAGTGTCAGAAATCCGGAGACATTACTGAAGACTTTTTCTGGGAAGTACATACATTATATTATTTCTTAATATATTAATAGTTAAATTTTTAATATTATAGGTATATTACACATATCCTTCAGAAATACTGTTACTTCCGACAATGAATTGGAAACATCTCGAAATATTGGAAGAGTAGGACAAAATTTCTTCATAGAATGAATTTAAATTTAAAATAATCTAAATATATGGAATAGATGTAAGTAGAATTTTTGGTGTAGAGTGTAGGTATACAAGAAATGTTAAATACATTAGCGCGCGAGTAGTCATGTGACTTGACAAGCAGATATGGGGCCCATGTCAGATTTTCAAATTCCATGTGGTTTATTTTCCTCCACAAGTAAATACCACACTCCTGGTGACAAATTAACTACGTGAATTTAGAAAATCTTGAATTTTTTAATGAAAAATTCTGACATTTCATATCTATGTACATAATTACTAATTATCATTCTGAAACGGGCCCCCACATCTGCTTGTTAAGGCCAAAAATGTAACATGACTGTTCGTGCCCTATACTTATGTAACCAAAAAAAAGGAAGTGGCGAGAGGTATTGTGCTGGCCACAACAGATTTTTTATTTTCTTCTTCCACACATTTCTGTTTTACGTGTCGTTCTCATACAGTTCCTTTTTCCTTATTATATTTTAAGAAAAATATAATAATATATAATAACATGAACTATGTTTTATTGTTATCTATTCCCTTGACAGATGGAATAGTACGCGCTGGAACATCTAGCCAATAGTTGCAAACTTGTCAGTGGTACGGTTGAAACGGTATTTAACGGTATCAACGGTATTTTGTTACTGCGCATGTGTCTGACTGTCACAAACTATCAGCAATGACAAGCTGGAACAAATCTAATATACGTAATAAATTGCTTATTTTTCATACATATTTCCAATATTGACCTCGAAATCATAGATCAAAAAATCTGTTGTAACCACCACAATACCTTCCGTCAATCCTGTGTAATATGTATAAATTCCATACAAAAATTTTCTTACAAAAGATTCTAAATTTCCAGTAAAATTATTTCATAAAATGCAAAAAATACAAAAAGTACTCTTATTAAAACTTAATAAATGAAGTAGTTTTTATACAGTTTGAATTGTTCAAAAGGCTTTACTGGTATAGTTTGGGGGAAGGGGGTAGATAGGATCTTTTCGTCTATAAAAATATTTTCAAGTATGACGAAATTTAATGATTATTTTATTATTTAACTTTATAGTATAATAATAAATTATTAAAATAACTATTGTCAGTATTTTAAAAATTTAATTAGCAAGAGGGCTATGGCTCTTCTTTTATTTTCAAATATTGGTCACAGAATTTATATGTTATATAGAACAATTAGAGTTTTAACTGTATACTCTACCATAAAATTATTTAATATATTTTAAGTTGATACTGATTGGTTTGTCTTTAGAAGAATATTGTTATTGCATTTGATTTATTATCTTAATAAATATATAAAATAACAATTCATTATAGTGTAGGTATTTAGACTCCAGAGGTTGTACGGATCCAGTCACGTTGGTTGGCTACATTGGAGTAGACACCAGGGTTGCCAGCACCGGCACAACCGAGACCCCAAGATACAACACCGGTTTGGACTCCGTTGGTAATCAAAGGACCACCAGAGTCTCCCTGGCAAGAGTCAATACCTCCTTGCTCAACTCCAGCGCAGATCATCCTGTAACAACAACATTTATAATGTACTACTCTTACACAACTATTATTTTACGAGTAGATGTTTGAAGTCAAACAGAATAAGGACAAACCTCTCAGTAATATCGTAGTTAGGATATAATTCTTGGCATCGGTCATGGTCAATAATGGGTAATTCTACACTCTGCAATTGTGTTGGAGATGGTCCACCAGCCTAAAATCAAAACATGATTATGTTACACACTAGTAATTATTAATAATAACTTAAAATAAATGAATGTACGAGGATGGATTGAGAACTTATGGCTTAACACAGAGAGGGCAGCACTAGACGCACAATTAGTTTTTGTGAGGTTATGTGAACTCTCATTACAGCCTTTGCGAAATATGCAATGTCTTTTTAAAAAGTACAACACCGTACATTGAAAGTACCACCACAAAAACGATTTATGCCCGTATCCATAATCATTACTACAAGATATCATTTCATACTTGTTTCTTCACTCGAACTTTGATGGAAGGTTTACTAATGCTTAAGGTAATTCTTGATGTTTTTTGTTTAAATTTTAGGTACCGTTTGCACCGTTATTAAGTTGCACTTAGTAATGAGTAACGCTTATATTACTAAAAACCGTTACACCGTATCTTAAGTTCCAATTTATTTTTACTAAGTGACGCTTATATTAAGTCGTAATTCATTTACCGTTCAACTGTGACACTTATATCCATTGTGACATTTCCTGCTATGTCGAACACATAAGATAAATGTTTTAAATGATAATGAATTGAATATAATGTTTCCAAGTGATCAGTCCTTGATTCATGGAATATGACGAATCAGTTGATTAGTAGATTAGCTTGATTTTAATGGTGAATTGGATTGATTTAGAATCAGCGTTGATCTGTGGATCAACTCATGATTAAGGAATGGTGAATATTTAATGTTTTGCAAGAAACTTTCTGAATGTAATTTGTATAAAATACATAGAACTTACGGAAGGTAATGTGCTGGTATAACGTAAAGATTTGATTACATTTTATACTTCATATTCTATATGGAGTTGAAGAATTATAAAGATATTAAATTTTATTAATCAGCCAGCTATGCTAACCATGGAAATTGCTAATATATTCATATAATTCAAATTTACAAATGTCAGGATCAATGAAAAGTAAATGAATGTTGCAGAGATGAGGATGTTGAGATAGATGTTGGAGAAGAAACGGAAACATACGGAAGGAATGAAAGAATAAGGGAAATAACTCTAGTGTTAGAAGTTTCTAGTAAAATACAAGAGAAATGATTACATTGGTTGAACATGTCATGAGGAGAGATGAAGAATATATTGGAAGAAGAAATCATAGCTTAGTAATAGAAGGTTTAAAAAACAGAGGAAGACCAAAGATAAAATGAAAGGACTGTATTGCGGGAGACTTGAGAAAAAAGGGACTGAATGAGAACGACACGCAAAACAAAAATGAGAGGAAAAAGAAAATAAAAAATAGCGACCCCTAACCAATGGGAAAATCTAAAGAAGAAGATGTCAGTGTCAAGTGCAATTTGCATAGTTTGTAAAATATTTATTGTGGAAACTGGAATGTTTTTCAAGAAAATTTATGTATGGAATATATACATAATACACAGGATTGACGGAAGGTATTACCCAGGTCCCTAGATCATGGCCAGACATTCATTGTCATACACATGGGACAAAATGTTTTCTAACTTACCCAGAGAGCACCCCACCCAGAAGCAACACAGGTAGTTCCTGCAGAGGGTTCCTGGTCAGCCAGTGCGACGGCCTGGATGCCAGGCTGTCCTAAGTTGAAGGGTTGGCTGACTCTGATAAGGGCGTAGTCGTAGTCGGTGATCCAGCTGATGTATTGAGGGTGGCAGATGATTTCGGCAGCCTGGTGTACTTGACCGCCGTGGCCACGTGTGCTGCTGCCAGCGCGGAGGGAGTACTGTCTACCAGACGGGGCTCTACTCACGAAAAATATATCATTTGTATGTTGTAAGATAAGATACTAGACATAGATTGAGTTAAAGGAAAAGGAAAGACTAGTGTTTCACGAGTCTTGCATTTTTCTTGTTCTTATCTTGTTCTTGCCGAAAATGCAACACGAGAACAAGATGAAAGTTATACAGGTGATTCATCGGTCTGTTCTATTTTAATAACTTGATTATTTTAAATATTATGGAAAATAAATTCAAACGGAATTTATTTTATATCAAAATGTCTATAAATCTGCAGTATAGGTTTTTCTACAGAATGTTCAATTTTCACGTGATGGTATGTAACTTTATATTTCAAATGGAGTACCGTATATAAGTATTCAAATTTCAAAAGTACAGAAAAATTGTATCCACTAGTATAAAAACATTAATATGTTATATTATTAAAAAATACAATGACCCAATACAGCAGGCGTTGCATGTCATTATTTTTACAACACTCCTTTTAAATTTAAAGAAAATTAATTAATTAAATAACTCATCTATGGTGAAAATGATTAGGCAGAGGACTCACGTCATAACGTCAATAACGTTACTAACGTGATAACTAACTTGCGAGCTAACTTGTATAATTGTCATGTCATTAGACTGAAATTGTAAACCAAGGCGATAGCCGAGTCCGTTATTTACATATCGGCCGCGTGGCGTTCAAAATGTTTCGTAATACCATAAAGCTCTTCAACATTGTGATTTTTTAAGGAATATTTTATCTTTAATTGCAGGCGCCTCATATCCATAACGGCCGGCGGCTGTTATTATAACGGCCGCCGGCCGTTATACACACCTTTTCACTTTTGCTTTTTGTTCGTGCGTCCGCTATAATCCTTAAAGCCGGCATCCGTTATTCTTTTTCACATACGTGTTTAGTTCTGTTAAATCATAGTAACGGTATGGTATTACGAAAAAAAATTAAGATGTTAACAATCAATTTTACAAGTTAGTAACTGGTAAAGATTCAAAATTAGTAAGCGGTATCAATAAATGAAGTTTACAAGTGAATAACAAATAAAAAGTATTTTTAATGCGTTAGTAGAATAATTGAAATTTTTTATACCCGTATACGCAGTGACAAGCTGTCAAAACCCATTCCTCGCTAATGATGGAAGCTCCACAGATATGGCGTCCGTTGCTTTGCAGAGACAACTAAAAATAAAATAAAATTTATATTAACGAGTTTTTTGTTTTTATATATTTAATCTTGGCAAATAAAAATGAATCAATAGTTATTATTCCTTATTATAGGTTTGTTCCAACATAAAATCAAATCAGTACCGAACTGTACAACGCATGCGCAGTATTAAAATGGGAACGCCATTTGGACTCGTAACTGCGAATATTTTTGACTATACATCTCATCGAAGAATAGATCAATCACATAGCTCAATTTTTCATAGTTACACTGTAAAACATTTGCGTTGTTGTGTTCCGCGAAACACAATTCTTGGCATATTACTGTCGCAAACATAATCATATGTAATCATATTATCCATGGATATAAATAAACGGGTTCGGGTGCGGTTCTGGTTCAAACATTAATAATATTTGCGGTTTTGTTCCGGGTTCGGTTCGACCTAATGAAAATTGAATTAATGATTTTTAATAACAATATATAGAAATAATTTAAAATCGAGCCGGAATTTACGCTGTATAAGCGATTTTTAGCATGAATCCAATACCTCTCTTAGCGAGAGGTAACAATGTAAGGAATGTAATTAAATTTAAATTTATATTAAAAATTAAAATATTGGATATTTAGTCTTACATATTAGTTACTATTCGATTCAACAAGTACCAGATACAAAAAATTCCCACTTTATTTAACTGCACTTATTTTGCGAAATTTCAAAAAATCTTGTAATGGAATCAGTATTAAAACAAAACACTGTGTATAATGAAAGTAATACCTGGTGGGGATAGTCTTCAATGTTTGAATCCCGGCCTCCCACGATTCTGCCATCTAGCCTAGGAGTACGTTGCTTCAGGTGAGCCCCTGAAAGAACATTAGATACACAATTAGAATTTTAATAAAGATTTACATTTAAATATGTAGACCAGTGTTTCCCAACCTTTTTTGTGCCATGCCCCACCTTAGCCTTTCTAAAATTCTTATGCCCCCCTATGTAACATATATAATTCTTAATATTAAAAAATTGAATTGTTCACTTAAGAAACTTAAATGATATGTTTTAGGAAGAAATCACTAGGAAATTGTTAACGAAACACAGTAAGTAAATTTTCAAAGCATATAATGAAAAACTGAAATTCAAATTCCAATAATTTTAATAAAGATTTTTCTATATTAATTAATTATTTTAATTTAGTGAAAACCTTGCGCTTGTTGCTTGCTGCACAGAGATTTTATATTAGGTTCCAATTTGGTTAGCTTCAGTCTCAAGTCTCCATGTTGTGTTATATCCAGCCGATTTCTTTTTTTTTACCAGTAAATCATTTACAGCACTAAATCCACATTCAGCTAAATATGAAGATGGAAACGGTAGCAATAGTTTTCTTGCACATTTGGTTGAATTTGGGTATTTGATTTCTGTTTCCTCACAAAGCCATGCCATCGCTCCTTTTATATTAAATAAAGTTTTAACTGACTCATCATTTTGCAATTCTGCGAGTTCTTCTTTATACTGCATATTTGATATATCAGACAAATCCACTAACATTGGCTGCATCAACTATGTTGGAAAAACAATTTGCCGCAGGGAAGTTTACTTGACGACGCCAAACACCCAGTTGATATTTTGGTCTCGTCAGGCGAAATTATACCTAATAATTATTTACCGCAATTATTTAAGAATTTGTTTTTTTCGTTAAATTTGGCACCGAAATCTAGCATTGCATTTAAATGATCCGGAGTCGAGTCCATTTTCGAATTGCCCCCCTTAACAATCAAATTGCCCCCCTGTGGGGCGTGGGCCCCACGTTGGGAAACACTGATGTAGACCCATAATTTATATACAAATCTTATTGGATCTGACATGGAACATATTGAACGTACGTAGAATTGAGGTCTCCACTATTTTTTTGTTTGTTTGTTTATTAAACTACTAAATTGAACTGGATCTATATTTAAACAGTGGAGGTTGCTAGTAATTAGAGTCAAATAAATTGATCTATTTCAACCCTTAAAAAATATATGAATAAAATTAAAATAACTATCGTCACAGACAAACTATTTTTTGATCTATGATTTCGAGGTCAATATTGGAAATATGTATGAAAAATAACAATTTAACTACGTATATTAGATTTGTTCCAGCTTGTCATTGCTGATAGTTTGTGACAGTCAGACACATGCGCAGTAACAAAATACCGTTGATACCGTTAAATACCGTTCCAACCGTACCACTGACAAGTTTGCAACTACTGGCTAGATATTCCTGCGCGTACTGTTCAACTATCACAAACTGGTTCCTGACAGTCAGAACGTTTTCTGCTGTCCAAGAGTCAAAACCTCCATAGTTATTGCAAATTCAGTGTTAGTTTTTATATTTTCCATCTGTAAAGGGAAGATGAAATTTATACTTATTAGAATTAGATAACAATAAAACATAGTTGTTATATTTAATATTATAATTTTCTTCTTGTAATTTAATTTTTAGAAAAATGACCGACGAGGACATTTTTTATTTGTTGTTAAATAATTTATTTACTTTTCAGATTAGCTAGCTTGTATACAACAAAAAATACTCGCTTTGGTACCGTCACCGTCTCATTCAGCGTTCCAACACTTTTGTCAGTAACTAGTTTATGCACACGCATGCGCATTAAAAAAATCAGATACATGTTCCAAACTTGTCCAAAATTATCGGTTGGAACAAAGCTATAGGCTAAGTTTTGATCTGGCAGCCTATGTCTTGTCATTCAAAATATTATTCATTTTCATACAAGCACACGTATTTTCTAAGCGGCATGGCATCATAAATTTAAACGAGTATTATTTGGTTAACTTTCATTGTTTCGTTATTTTCTGTATTCATAATTGAAAATCCTGTGTATTATGTACAAATTCCATATATTAATTTTCTTTCTAAATATTCTAAATTTCCACTAAAATTATTTCAAAAACAAACTATGCAAATGGCACTTGACACTGACATCTTCTTCTTCTTCTTTAGCTTTTCCCATTCGTTAGGGATCGCTATTTTTTATTTTCCTGTTCCATTCATTTCTGTTTTGCGGGTCGTCATCATTCGGTTGCTTTTTTCTGAAGTCTTTCGCAATACAGTCCTTCCATCTTATCTTTGGTTCTCCTCTGTTTCTTCTACCTTCTACTACTAAGCTATTCATTCTTCTTTCAATATATTCTTCATTTCTCCTCATGACATGTTCAAACCAATGTAATCGTCTCTCTTGTAACTTTCTAGAAACTTCTATCATTCCTTACACTATCTTTCCGTATCTTTTCCAACTTCTATCTCATCATCCTCATCTCTGCCACATTTATTTTCGTTTTATTGATACTAACATCTAACAATTTGAATTATCTGAATATATTAGCAGTTTCTATGGTTAGCAAAGCTGGCTGATTTATGAAATTTAATATCTTTATAATTCTTTAACTGTATCTATTGAATATAAAGTATAAAAACAATTCAATCGTATAGAGAATCCAAAAACGATAATCGACTGTATTTGGAGAATAGAGAATAATATATTCTTTAAAATTTATATTACATTAAATGTCAATAAATGATATTTAACTGCGTTTTTTTTTTTCAAGAAAAACTGTTAAAATTTGCAAAAGAGGATACTTCCGATGGACTAATTATAACCAAAATCTAATCACGTCCGTATATGTATCTAAACTTGAGAAATAGGAAAAAAATTAATTTTTGGAATTGTGGTATTGGAGTTATACGATCTGAAACGATCGTCACATACTCAAGCAGACGCACACACACACACACACACACACACACATATATATATATATATATATATATATATATATATATATATATATATATATATATATATATATATATATATACCTTCAGATATTATAATAAAAATAGTAAATTCGTATTCTAGGGATCCCGAAACTCTATCGAATTTTTTGATCAAAGACAATATCTTCCTTACCTAAAGGTGACGGAAGGTATAAAAGGAAAAAAACAATGGATGCCCTTATTTCAAAAAGGCAATAGCAAAAGGCTTGAATGTAGTATGTATTTGAAATATGATATGTATGACATAGATGTTAGGGGCTTTATAAATAAAAAAAAAAAAAATTTTTATAAAACTTTGAGAGTCTTTAAGCATACAGTTTTAAGGTTTAGTTTTAATATAAAAGTGTCATTTAATTATATTAAAACGAAACCTTAAAATTGTTTGATAAGGATTATCAAAATTTTAAAAAAGTAACCCATGGAGGGCCCGTTTAAACAATAAGTAAAACTATATTTACCGAAGGCGAATGTGCAGAGAGTTACTACGGCGATCAAGACTTTCATTTTCGAGAAATTTCTGACTTCAGCTAAACATACTTTTCTTTTTATATCAAATCCTAATTGATATCTTGTAGTGATAAGATATTTTTTATCAAAAAATAACGATCTAATTTTATCAAAATATTTTGTAAAGTTCAAGTGTTTTTGAATTTAGATTGTCTTTGTAAACAGAAGATTTATATGATAACAATCGATGTTTTTTTAAATATTAAAATTTTACTTTTTATCCTAATGATTGTGTTCTTGAGTATTTAAATAATTGACCTACAAAACTGTAGCAGCCAAGGACAAAGCCATGGGTATTTCCAGATTCCATGTATCTGCGGGAAAGTTTACATTGGCCTGACTGATAGAACTATGTCAACAAAATTGAATGAACACCAGCGTTCGATCAGATTGAACCAGCCAGAAAAATCTTCAGTTGCAGAGTATGCCCTGGTAGAATTCCACCGTATAAAATTCGAAGAAACAAAAATACTAGCGCGACCAATACACCTCAACAACAGATTAATTAGAGAAGCCATTGAGATTTTCAAAACCAAAAATAATAATCTAAAACATTGTGACGGTTTCGATCTGAGTTGGGCATGGCTTTCTATGTTAAATATATTGTAATTTGTCATTATGATTACCTGTTGCTAATGTTTATTTTATTATTTATTTATATATATGTTGTTTATTCCATGAAGAAGGCAACAGTTCATGCTGCCGAAACGTCGGTTTTTATAACAATAAACAGAACTAAAACTAAACATGTTATATCATTTTAATTGAATAATGAGTTCTGAAAGATTTTTTTTAATATTTGATATTTTGTTATCTGAGATTGGCATGACTGCAATAAATACACTAAATATCGTAATTCCGAATTCTGAACAAAGATCGGGTTCCATATACATTCAAATAACCGAGTACCCGGGTAATTTTAGAACCAGGATCGAATTTAACTGGAACCGATTCCCACCACTAATAAAATTGTTATAGTGTTAAAGAATTATAAAGATATTAAATTTCATAAATTAGCCAAATATGCTATCAATAGGTGCATTCAATGAAGTAAGCAGTTCAAGCAAATGATAGGTAAGCAAACGAGATTTGTTGCTTAGTACACTGAAAGAGTTGCTAGCTATATGACGAACTGATATACACAAATGTCATCAAGACAGTACAGTTGTCAAATATAACATGTGCATCTCTCATATCCCTTTTATTGCTCTGGAAAGTTATACAAAATGAATTTATAGATACATACAGTTATTCGCAGATAGTGGAATTAATTTTGAACATTTTTTTAGGTCTAAGAAAATATTTCAAATTTAACAATCAATCTAAAATGAAGAAAAAGCCTACATATAATAATTATAAACCTGAGTGTCTGGTCGCGAATCTGGGGACCCAGGATCGATCCCGACCGACGCCAAAAATTACATCGCATTTTAATGGCACAAAATTGATTCCTGTGGTGCACTCTCCACGCCAGCTATGGGTGCCCATAAGGTGACGCCTGGTAAGCGCCCGCACGATACAAATATTCCATCAATACCGATATCTGTACAAAGCAGATTGGCATACCCAGCAATGGGTAATATGCCGTGATGAAATATTTATTTTTATTTTATTTATAAACCTACTTTTTATTAATTTTAGAACTAAAGTGTACACACAAAAAATGTTCAGAATTAAATACTTCACTAAATGAGTCTATATTTAGTTATATAATAAGTTCTTGTCATGAGATAAGCGTAAAATAAAATATTCGGCTTCAAGCTCGTTAGAGTGGTATGCAAAATAAAATATACAATTGAAATAGTCGTATTGTTTGATTTTGATAAATAATAGTATATTAAATCCGAGGTGGGATATGTTCCATTACAGCCGAGGGTTTATATATATATATATATATATATATATATATATATATATATATATATATATATATATATATATATATATATATTCTCGAGAGGCGAAGCCTCGAGGTGAGATACAGCACGAGGATGTAATGAAACTTCCACCGAGGTATGTATACTATTTTCAAATCAATAATTTTCAGAATAAATAATTGAGTTATAACCTTTAATTATATTAATATTTTTGTCAGCTCGATAAAAATTTGTTTAGCCTACTTTATTTTGAGTGCGTTCGGTATTTAAATCTGTCGAGCACTCTGAACAATCTGATCACGTGTCAGATTCACCTGCGATTTCCGATCTGTAGATTATATAACTGAACGGATAGAGCGTTTAGCTGCCAGTTTGACACTTATTAATTTGCGCCATAATAAAAAATAATAAAAAAACTGTTAACATGTGTACTGTGAGCGAGTTATTATAGTTTTATTTGATGATACTAATTAAGAATGTGGAAATGATTAAGGACAACTTAAAGCTGACTAGTATGTGGAAAAATGTTTTCTAAAATGACTAATTTATACATTTTAAACATTTTTGATTGATATATGAAAACGACAACATTCATTCATTGTTTGCAATGCCGGCGACAAACATTTTAAATTTGCGCTTAAATACGCATGCGCCAGACAACTGCTCAACATAAGCCGTGTTCCTTCGGGCTGTGATTCACAATCAAAAGCATCAAAGTGATCATGATTAAGAAGAAGTATGTTTTCTCATATCTTATTCGTTATCCCCACTTTCTCATTTTGTGATCACTAGACAACCGTCCCCTTTCCCTTCTGAATCATCCTTTTTGAGTGATCTCACAGATTCATTTCAGAACAAATTTAAAAGTGGCTAACGACAATAGGTTTTCGGTTTTCGAGCGTAAAAAATATAACAATGTGGGGTTTGTTGCATCAAAGGAAATATGATTTTCCTACAAAATAATGTAATGACTCACCATATTTATGAAAACAAAGAAAATATGTTACATAAAAGATTTGTTTTAATGAAACATACTTCATATATTACCAAGAACACTTTTTCTTATATTTCTATATGATCCATTTTTAATATTCTGACTATAAGACACGACAGTAGATTATTTATAAAATAAAATAAATTAGTTTGTATTGGTGTGTTTATGCTATTTGACGCTAGATGGTGTTTATACTATTTAAGTTATTTTCTTGATATAATTTTTAAATCATGATTCAAAAGGATCACGATTAAACTAATCAGGATTCACAAAATCAAAATCACAGTTAGAAGGAACACGGCTATAATCTATGGTTAGAGAACAAGCGAACAGATCGGACTCGTGCGCTCCATGAGCTAATAACTAAACGTAGAGCTGAGCAAAACGATAGCTCAGATGCAATTACCGAACTGCATCGAGCACTCAGACCGCTCAGAGCGTAAAACCGAACGCAGCCTGTAGGAATCGATGTAAATGTTACTAAGCAACCCCTACATAAACATTTCCAACCTGTGGGGTGGAATTGAAATCTATTATTTCCCACCCAAGAGATTGTCATTGCAATTAGGAATGACGTATTTCACAATCTTTAAAAGGTGAGGAATAGACATATTACTATAATGATGAAACAAATTAATATATTCAATAATTATTAAAAGTTTATGATAGATGTCATCTGTCAAACTCAAGCAATACGATTGTTTCAAATTTTGGGCTGTTGCTCATGGCACTCTGTAAATAGCTAAAAATTTTACTTTTATGTTGCCTGTCTTTCACAAACGAAACGCATGTAAACAATGTTTTTGGACTTGTTAGATGGTATTTTTAACTCTGAAAATTTTACCATTATATTTCCTATGGTCAACAAAAAAAATAGAAGTATACCAGATATTCGCACTATTTCCCACGATGTGGATTACACTCTGTTTAATTTGTTTACCTCTCGCTAAGAGAGGTATTGCATTCATGCTAAAAATCGCATATCCAGATTTTATTGAATAAGCACGTTTTAAGGTCCCTACAATCCGATTTTAACATTTTTACGATGATGTCTGTGTGTGTGTGTGTGTGTGTGTGTGTGGATGTATGTGTGTATGTATGTAGGATGTTGGAAGGACGATTACTCAAAAACTATAAGACTTAAAAATTGTTTAACTACGTATTTTCCGATCGGACATTCATGGGAAGATCTGAAAAGGTTTTGGTAACAATTGGACAACCGGAAGTAGAAGATTCTTGAAAAAAAATCTTCTAAATAATATTTTTTGAAAATTTTTCTTGGTAATATTAAAGAAAATTAAATTCTCTATCTGATACATTTAAATATTTTATTATATATTCTATAGATTTAGAGATAAAAGAAATATAATATATAAAATAATGTTATAATAAATTTTACAGCCGAAAGGATGCTATGGAAAATAGTTGAAATTTTTTTTTTTTGTAACTGACAGATAAATGTCAGTGTCAGAAATTCGTAGATATTACTAAAGAGTTTTTCTGGGAAGTACACACATTATATTATTTCTTAATGTATTAATACTTAAATATTTAAAATTTTAGGTCTATTACATATATCCTTCAAAAATACTGTCAATCCTGACAATGAATTGGAAACATTTCGAAAAATTAGAAGAGGACAAAATTTGTTCAGAAAATTAATTTAAAATTAAACAATCTAAATATAAGGAATAGATATATGTAAGTAGAATTTTTGGTGTAGAATGTAGGTATACAAGAAATGTTAAATACAATAGGGCGCCTTGACAAGCAGATATGGGGACTGATGTCAGAATGATAGCTAGTAATTATGTATATAGATGTAAGTATCATAATTTCTCATTCTAAATTTAGTGATTTTCCAATTCCATATGGTTTATTTTCCTCGACAAGTAAATTCCACACTCCTGGTGACAAATTAACTACGTGTATTTAGAAAATCTTGAAATTCTGAATGAAACATAATGACTAATTATCATTCTGAAACGGGCCCCCACATCTGCTTGTCAAGACCAACAATGTAACATGACTGTTCGCACCCTATACTTATGTAACCAAAAAAAGGAGTGGCGAGAGGTATTGTGCTGGCCACAACAGATTTTTTTTTCACTGGGAATAAACTTATTAATATTGAATGAATTAAAACAGATGACAAAGAACTTTTAAGCAAGTATAGGAAATACCAGCAAAAGGTATAATAAAATTAAACTTTAAGTAAATAAAGTAGAGTTAATACTTCCAACAAATATTTATTGCGATTACTTTACAAATAATAATGTTACTTGTCAAGCATATACATAGTAATATGAATTGGATTATTAAGATATAGAATGTTACAAAAAAGTTAGGTACTTATTTTTAAATCCAAACCATTATTTTAATGCATATTTTTCTTACGCAACAGTCATCTTTCGTCACACATTCCTGTCCAAATACATTTCTTTTGCCTGGTCTACATTCATCATCGCATTCATACATAACGTTGTCAATAACACGAATTCACGTAACACATTTTTGATAGTTTAATTTTTGACTGTTTACATGTAGGGTGATTCAATACTTTAGAAAAATAATTACATGGTATATACTATATGGTATATTAATCACAAGTTAGATATTTATTTTAAGACTAAAATTCGCAAAATAAAGGATTAGTTATTAAACTTTTTAATGTGTGATAGTTTGCAATAGACTAAATAGTGAAATAAATAATTTTGTTCCAGTAAACATTCCTGCTAGCAGTGATACCTGATTTCCTGAGATGCTGAAATCTGCGATGTTGCGATGTTGGTTCAACATTTATCTCATTTTATTTTATAATACTTGTACAGTTTATTAATATTAGTTAATCTGTTAATAATATATTGTATCACCGAGAATGCGCAATAATTAGAAATTATTTCAATACGTTTAAATGCAGTTATAGGTACAGAAATTGATGCCACGATTTGATCAAGTTTATATGTGTCAAATAATTTAACAAAGATTAAAAATAGTTTCAACTGAATTTGTTTATATTTATTGGTGGAGTAATTGATGTGACAATTTCAGCTTATCCAAATGAGTGAAATATCTCATTTTTCGCATTTTCTATCAGTTCTGTCATTAGGTGATATTGACGACGATAAGAGCACAGCTTACTCACTCCACTCTCTTAATAATAACGTTCTTACTCACCATATAGCTTCATAGAGCAAATATTCCTCACTCCTTACATGTTGAAGTGACTGATTTTTATTAGCAAAATACCGCATGTGGACCACAAAATAGTTACTCAAACAATCATCCTTAACCATACTTTTCTGTCCAAACACACTTCTTTCGCCTGGTCCCCATTTATAATCTTTACAACATTATGATTAAATATACATCTTCATACAGCATATGTTCTTTATTCCATACATTTTAAACTAGCCGATTTTTGGTAGCGGAATACTGCACCCAGACCAAACTAATAGTTACGTATGCAGCAATCATCCTTCGCCACATATTCCTGTTTAAGCAGATTCATAATCGCATTCATTCTTGTTCTTCTCTTTCCACTCGGAAACTTCTATCACTTAACTTTAAAATTTAATTACTCTAGATTATTTAGAGATTTTGAATATAAATTGCATGTAAACGTAGAAGGTTAGAATTTAACAGTATTTAAACAAAATATTGTGCCCCTTATATGCACATCAATATTAATAGAATCTTCTTAGATAAGGTTAACTACAAAATTTGTTCACGTTTACTTAACGTAAACACTCAGAAGCTAAAAGTAAAATTTATTTATGAACATTATGAAGTTGAACCTACAAAAAGAGCACCCCATCCAGAAACAACACAGGAACTTCCTGCATCTGGTTCATTGTCAGCCAATGGAACGACCTGGACTCCAGGTTGACCAATGGGGAAGGGAGTTTCAACTCTGAAGAGGGCAATATCGTTGTCCATGTTCCAGTCATTATATTGTGGATGCCAGATAAACTCTGCAGCCTGATGGACTGAACCTCCATTACCTCGGATGCTGCTCCCAGCACGGAGAGAGAATACACTCGGAGATTCCCTAGCCACAACAAAAAACATTTTTTTATAATACAAAGTGGAACAACAAAGATACATGACAGAAAGACCAAATTATTAAAGATCTAAACGGAATTTACATAGAGGTTCTGCCACATAAACTTTAGTGCTAGTAGAAATGTTGAAAATAAATATACCAGTGTACGCAGTGAGCAGCGGTCAGAGTCCAATTGTCAGAGATGATGGAAGCTCCACAGATGTGACGCCCGTTCCTTTGGAGAGACAACTGAAAATAAAAAAAATACATTAACACAATCGGAATTGTGGAGAAGTAACTTAATGGCGGCTAGTAGTTCTTCTCTAACAGTAAACTTCGCAGACTATCATTTCATGATAATTGTTGCTCTGAAGGGACAACTAGAAATTCAATAACATTTATATTATTCATTACTCAAACTTATTTCAGTTTTATGATAATTTCACTTAAATGGATAAACTGAAAATTTAAATAAAGAACCTTAAAACAAGTGATCCAAATTCCTAAATAATACCTCACAAATGCTTCGTTTTAGAGATATTCGCGTGAAAAGGCGTAAATGGCACGGTGCAAATAACAATGTAATATAAATCAATTTTAAAATTTATTGTACAATGTTCAATATCATAATGTACCTATTTATATCCTGTATTACATACAAGGTGTTCTTTCAGGAAACCGACAAACTTTCAGCATATATTCTAGGGGTCTTTCTAAGTAAAAAAGTCAAAACATTTAATGTGGAATATGCTTATATGGTCTTTTGTATGTTTTTTTTAAAGGAAGCTGCATTAGCAAAATACCGTTTACGTATCCAAAAATTATTTTTAGACATGGGGCTCGTGGCCGTATGCCTGAGTGTCTTGTCGCGAGTCTGTGGACCCGGGTACGATCCCGTCCGACGCCAAAAATTACATCAAATTTTAATGGCACAAAATTGACCCCAGTGGTGCCCCCTTCACGCCACCAATGAGTGCCCGTGAAGTGACGCCTGGTAAGCGCCCGCACGGTGCAAATATCTGTGTACAAAGCAGATTGGCACACCCAGCAATGGGTAATATGCCGTGATGATATATTTAATTATTATTAAATATTTTGCGTATTTCAGTCGATATCTCTAAAACGGAGAAGAATTCTTCCATAGTTTATATGAACTTTTTTTATTTAGAATGATCCCTAGAATATCCATCATCGCTTAATAATTTCCCCGTTAGGATGGCGTTTCTCAACAAACAACGTCAGTAATTGTGATGCCAACTAGTGGTGCTTTTTACCATGATTCCATGGCCACGTATTTATTAATGTCAAAAAATATATATATCATCACGGAATATTACCCATTGCTGGGTGTGCCAATTTGCTTTGTATACAGATATCGGTAATGATGAAATATGTGTACCGTGCGGGCGCTTACCAGGCGTCACCTCACGAGCACCCATAGCTGGAGTAGAGAGTGCATCACAGGGATCAATTTGTGCCATTAAAATTTGAAGTAATTTTTGGCGTCGGTCGAGATCGAAACCGGGTCCCCAGATTCACGACTAGACACTCAGGCAAAATGACAAAAAAATGACACATATTCCGTTTCAAGAAAAGAATTTTTTTAATTAACTGTTGGAAAAAATGTTATACTGCATACGTGGGCTAAGTGGTATGACCCGACCCACTTGAGAAAATTTTCTTTCAGTGGGTAATGCCCACTGATACATTTATATATTTAGTACTTTCCAATATAAAAATTTTCAAGTTCGAAGACATAAATTTGAGCAAATTTCATAAAAAATATTATATTATTTATATGTACAATAATATTTTGAAATTGATTCTGTATTTTATTGTTTTAACCTTTTAACTAAAACTATTTATAGCACTTAAATGAACGTTTACACTTATTTTTAGATCCTCTATTAAAATTGTAATTTTGGTTATTTAATACTGTAGCACTGTATAAAATGACATTTCAATAAATTGGAATAGCAAAGCTCTTTTACGAAGTTCTTAATAAAAAATTGTTTTTGTTATGTTATAACTGTTCAAAATTATTTAACAATTTTGGATGGTATTAAAGAATTTGTTGTACAGAATGTATGTCATACATTGTACGGCTGATCTTCAATATTGGTGTCCTGAGTCCTGGCCTCCTACAATCCTGCCATCGAGCCAAGGCGCACGCCTGTGTGGCTGAATATTAGTCCCTGAAATAACATTTTGCAATTAGAATTAATTAATGTACGAGTATGTATATTTTTACCTCTCGCTAAGAGAGGTATTGGATTCATGCTAAAAATCGCATATCCAGATTTTATTGAATAAGCACGTTTTAAGGTCCCTACAATCCGATTTTAACATTTTTACGATGATGTCTGTGTGTGTGTGTGTGTGTGTGTGGATGTGTGTGTGTGGGATGTTGGAAGGACGGTTACTCAAAAACTATAAGACTTAAAATTTGTTTAACAACGTATTTCCCAATCGGACATTCATGGGAAGATCTGAAAAGGTTTTGGTAACAATTGGACAACCGGAAGTAGAAGATTCTTAAAAAAAAATCTTCTAAATATTATTTTTTGAAAATTTTTCTTGATAATATTAAAGAAAAATAAAATCTCTTTCTGATACATTTAAATATTTTTATACATATTTTATAGATTTAGAGATAAAAGGAATATAATATATAAAATAATGTTGTAATTAATTTTACAACCGAAAGGATGCCATGAAAAATAGTTGCAAATTTAAATTATTTGTAACTGACAGATAAATGTCAGTGTCAGATATAATGAGTAATGAAAGAAAAATGTATTTGGAGAATCCCTTAATTCTTGATCTGTGACTATTATGGAGATGACAAGTCTAGGTTGAAGGACTTAAATTTGTTTCAAACATTATGGGACAATGTACACCAGTACTGTAGACTAGAGTAACTTTGAATTGCGAAAAAGCTATCAAATTCTTCTCAAGTAAGTTGTAAATATTGACAAAATTACACATCGATATAAGAATAATCGGAGTGCAATCTATCCGTCACTTTATTAAAGGGAATTAAGGTTATTTAGATATAACAAGTATGAAAAAATAAAATGTAAAAGAAGATATGTAAGAATAGATGCACAATCCAGATATATACATTTTAGACCGCCCAAAATTAATGTTTTTACTAGAAGAATATGAAGAGAAAGTAAACAAAGTTGTTCGAATTGAAAATTGCTGTTACCAGCCTAATATTTATATATGGTAAACTCTACTTTGTAATTTATTGTAACATAATTTATGGTAAATATCTTTATGTTGAGACATGCTATTATTGAATAATAAAGAAGTTTATACGTCATAGATTTATATGAATATATTATTTGTATTTATAAAAATAATCTTTGCTTTATGCATACAGCCAGGTAAAATATACGGCGAGAGGTTATGTGCTGGCCACATCAGATTTTTTTCAATTTGAAATAATATAAAAAAGCTTTTTAGCTTTTTTTACTGTTAAAGATTTCTGTATCTTAATTAAACTCAGGATCATGTTTAAATATTAGAAAATTATTTACTGGGTGTTAAGTAATAGAAAAATAAATATTGATGAGCAATTACGTATTATGTAATAATTTTTATGTCCTACTGCTTTCTAAAGCAGCGTTTCTTGAATGATTTATAAAACAAAAAGTGAAACATTGAAATCCTAGAACTTTAAAATATTATTTTAAAGTTCTAGGACTTTAAAATTTTACCTTTATACTGAATTTATGCAGCATTAAATTGTGCATCTCAGCAGCTTTATCCAAAATATTTCTAGGAATATATTTTTTCATTAATTATAGCGAATGAGAATGTAAACGAAACAAGAATATCAGTCAATCTGTCACTCTTTTTATTATTATTTATAGACAAGTTAGGGTTGCTAGGATTTTCGAAAAAAATACTGAATACTAATTTTATCTTAAACTACAGCCAATGCTAGGCCGTATCGCCTGGCGATCGCATGACGTAAATATGACGTCACAGTAACATTTCAGTACTGCCTGTCTTGTCGTCTAGCGTTCACATGACGTCATTTTTATATCATGCGATCGTCTGACGATACAGCAGGGTCTCAGCACAGGTCTGAGAGTAGATTTATCATATGTATTAAAAATAAACTATTAAATGATTTAAATTGCTTTATTAAAATTAATTTAACAATCCATCACAGTATTTATATTTAAACGCCAGAGTTTTCACGAATCCAGGAACGTTGATTTGCAATATTGGAATAGACACCAGGGTTCTCAGGGTAGGCACAACCGACACCCCAGGACACAACACCGACTTGCACGCCGTTGGACACCAAAGGACCACCTGAGTCTCCTTGGCAAGAGTCTCTACCTCCTTCTTCTAGACCAGCGCATAACATCCTGCAAAAACCACACATATTGGCAAAATGTTAATAAAGAAATAACAAAATAAAATTGGAAAAAAATAGATTTATCAATAATTGAAAAGGTTTGTGGATAGATAACATTTTAGAATACAGTCACATAATTCTGCTCAAGGAATACTAACTTCTAACATAAATAAATATATCATCACGGCATATTAACCATTGCTGGGTGCGCCAATCTGTTTTCGTACACAGATATCGGTAATAATGAAATATTTGTACCATTCGGGCGCTTACCAGACCATCAAAATTCGACGCAATTTTAGCGTCGCTCGGGATCAAACCCGCGTCCCCACATTCGCGACCAGACACTCAGGCATACGGCCACGAGACCCCATAGCATCTCTCCTATAATCACTAGTTTATAAAGGTGTAAGTATTGAATTTGAAGTTAACACAAAATTTACCACGAGCACTAACCGAAAAATGGTAAGCAGATTCATTTTAATGTCAAAATGTATTGACTTACCTTTCAGTGATTTCATAATTAGGGTATAAATTCTGGCATTGGGAACGTCCAATAATTGGCACAACTACGCTCTGTAATTGGCTGGGAGATGAGCCACCAGCCTAAAATGAAGAAAAAGCCTACATATAATAATTATAAACCTACTTTTTTATGGACCATAAGAAATACAATGTTAAAATTTACATATGGCTGTAAATCCTGCCCTATTAATTTTTGAACTTACAGAAAGAGCACCCCATCCAGAAGCAACACATGAACTTCCTGCATCTGGTTCATTGTCAGCCAATGGTACGGCTTGGACTCCAGGTTGACCAATGGGGAAGGGAGTTTCAACTCTAATGAGGGCAAAATCGTAGTCGGTGCTCCAGCCGTCATATTGTGAATGCCAGATAACCTCTGCAGCCTGATGGACTGAACCTTCATTACCTTTGATGCTGCTCCCAGCACGGAGAGAGAATTCACTCGGAGATCCCCTAGCCACAACAAAAAAAACATTTCTTTATAATAGAAAATAGAACAGGACAGAAAGACCAAAATATTAAGGATCTAAAAGGAATTTACATAGAGGTTCTGCCACATAAACTTTAGTGGTAGTTGAAATGTTGAAAGCAAATATACCCTTGTACGCAGTGAGCAGCGGTCAGAGCCCAGTTCTCAGATATGATGGAAGCTCCGCAGTTGTGCCAATCGTAGCTTTGAAGGGACAACTAGAAAATCAACAACATTTATATTATTCATTGCTCCAAATTTACTACCGTTTTATGATAATTTCACTAAAATGAATGAGTTCAATAACAGTTATATGGTTACTTTTGGTAAAGTAGATACCGTATATCCTAAAAGTTTTGGCACAAATTTCAACAATTTTTTTTTTGTGATATAAAACCGAGGCGAATATCAATATATTTGAAATATAAATCTGATTAGAAAAACAAATTCTTGGACTCTATTGAATATGTAGACTTGTAGAGTAATATAAATATTTATATACAAAATGTTCCAAGATTAAACAACTAAACTGAAAATTTAAATAAAGAACCTTAAAACAAGTGATCCAAATTCCTAAATAATACCTCACAAATGCTTCGCTTTAGAGATATTCACGAGAAAAAGCGTAAATGGTACGATGTAAATAACAATGTAATATAAATCAATTTTAAAATTTATTGTACAATGTTCAATATGATAATGTACCTATTTATATCCTGTATTACATACAGGTTGTTCCTTCAGGAAACCGACAAACTTTCACCATGTATTCCAGGGTTCTTTCTAAATAAAAAAACATTTAATGTGGAATATGCTTATATGGTCTTTTTGTATGGTTTTTTTAATGGAAGCGATCGAGCTGCATTAGCAAAATACCGTCTATGATATCCAAATATTATTTTTAGACATGAGGTGTCGTGGCCGTGTGCCTGAGTGTCTTGTCGCGAGTCTGTGAACAATGAGTGCCCGTGAAGTGACGCCTGGTAAGCAACCGCACGGTGCAAATATTTCATCATTACCGATATCTGTGTACAAAGCAGATTGGCACACCCAGCAATGGGTAATATTTATTATTAAATATTTTGCGTGTTTCAGTCGATATCTCTAAAACGGAAAAGAATTCACCTATAGTTTATATAAACTTTTTTTACTTAGAATGATCCCTAGAATATCCATCATCGCTTAATAATTTCACCGTTACGATGGCGTTTCTAAACAAACAACGTCAGTAATTGCGACGCCAACTAGTGGTGCTTTTTACCATGATTCCATGGCCACGTATTTATTAATGTCAAAAAATATATATATCATCACGGCATATTACCCATTGATGGGTGTGCCAATCTGCTTTGTATACAGATATCGGTAATGATGAAATATTTTTACCGTGCGGGCGTTTACCAGGCGTCACCTCACGAGCACCCATAGCTGGAGTAGAGAGTGCACCACAGGGATCAATTTGTGCCATTAAAATTCCAAATAATTTTTGCGTCGGTCGGGATCGAACCGCGTTCCCAGATTCACGACCAGACACTCAGGCATAATGACAAAAAAATGACACATATTCCGTTTCAACAAAGAAAATTATGAATTAACTGTTGGACAAAATATTATACTGCATACGTGGGCTAAGTGGTATGACCCGACCCGACCAACTTGAGAATTATTTTTTTCAGTGGGTAATGCCCACTGATAAAGTAAATGATTATTTGTTATAATCAGAAACATTTATATATCTAATACTTTCCAATATGTATATTTTTAAGTTCAAAGACATAAATTTGAGCAAATCCTGTATAAAATATTAGATTATTTATATATGTAGGTACAACAATATTTTAAAATTGATTCTTTATTTTATTGTTTTAACCTTTTCAACTAAAACTATTTATACCACTTAAATGAACTTTTACACTTATTTTTAGATCCTTTATTAAAATTGTAAGTTTGATTATTTAATCCTGTAGCACTGTGTGAAATGACATTTCAATATTTACGTAGAATAACAAATCTCTTTTGCGAAGTTATTGATAGAAAATTGTTTTTATTATGTTATAACTCTTCAAAATTATTTATCAATTTTGGACGATATTAAAGAATTCTTTGTACATAATGTGTCATACCTGGTACGGCAGATCTTCAATGTTGGTGTCCTGGCCTCCTACAATCCTGCCATCGAGCCTAGGCGCACGCCTGTGTGGCTTAATATTAGCCCCTGAAATAACATGTTGCAATTAGAAATAATTAACGTACGAGTATGTATATTTTTTAAATGCAATAATTTCTGTTTTATGTTAGATGTAAAATAATCATATCCATAAAGCAATTACTAAACGACTTCTCAAAAGGGCTATATTTTGTCATTAAAATTTACCAATAAAAGCAGATTGGCAAAGCAAATAAATGATGATCCGTAATAGATTTTTTTCATTTGTTCCTTGATAATTTTTAATTTTGTCACTACAAAAAATTAACTATTTATGTTTTATTCATGCTTTAAACAAAAGAATGTAGACTTGTTAAATGTTATCAAATATGCAAAACGAAGATACTATTTTTAACATAGGTTCTCATTTGAAACAATATGAATTTGTGTTATATCTCGAGAATTATTAAGTTTTTAAAACCTCTAGGTACGCCATTTTATTCTACGCAAAAAACGGTACAAAATTTGTATAGACAATTTTTATCTATCATAATAAATAAGATATGAGATATTTTCGAATTTTTTTGTTTCTAGCCTGTGGCGACTATTAATTTTTTTCGAAAATGTGCAAACGGCTTTGCTCTATCGTTATATTACTCGAGATACTTAAAAAAACATCGAAATTGAGACCTGTCTATTTTTTAAAATGTTATAAACGTATTATAATATATTGTCATAACTTATATATCCGAATAAAGGCAGATTGGAACACCCTATCATTGGGTAACATATCAATTTATTATTTTTTACCTCTCGCTAAGAGAGGTAATGGATTCATGCTAAAAATCGCATATCCAGATTTTATTGAATAAGCACGTTTTAAGGTCCATACAATCCGATTTTCACATTTTTACGATGATGTCTGTGTGTGTGTGTGTGTGTGTGTGGATGTGTGTGTGTGTATGTGTGTGTGTGTGTGTGTGTGTGTGTGTGTGTGTGTGTGTGTGTGTGTGTGGGATATTGAAAGGACGGTTACTCAAAAACTATAAGACTTTAAATTTGTTTAACTACGTATTTCCCAATCGGACATTCATGGGAAGATCTGAAAAGGTTTTGGTAACAATTGGACAACCGGAAGTAAAAGATTCTTGTAAAAAAAATCTTCTAAATATTATTTTTTGAATTTTTTTCTTGGTAATATTAAAGAAAATAAAATTCTCTATCTGATACATTTAAATATTTCATTATATATTCTATAGATTTAGAGATAAAAGAAATATAATATGTAAAATAATCTGTTATAATAAATTTTACAGCCGAAAGAATGGCCATGGAAAATAGTTGAAAATTTAATTTGTTTGTAAATGATAGATAAATGTCAGTGTCAGAAATCCGGAGACATTACTGAAGATTTTTTCTGGGAAGTACATACATTATATTATTTCTTAAAGTATTAATAGCTAAATATTTAATATTATAGGTATATTACATATATCCTTCAAAAATACTGTCAATTCTGACAATGAATTGGAAACATGTCGAAAAATTAGAAGAGGACAAAATTTCTTCACAAAATAAATTTAAAATTAAACAATCTAAATATAAGGAATAGATATATGCGTAAGTAGAATTTTTGGTGTAGAGTGTAGGTATACAAGAAATGTTAAATACAATAGGGCGCGAGCAGTCACGTGATTTTGTTGGCCTTATCAAGCAGATATGGGGGCCCATGTCAGAATGATAGCTAGTAATTATGTATATAGATGTCAAATATCATATGTTCTCATTCTAAATTTAGTGATTTTCCAATTCCATGTGGAGCAGAATTAAATGTTAAATATCTAAGGCATACAACAAGTAAATTTTAAACTCCTGGTGATAAAATACGTAAATTTAGAAAATCTTGAAATTTTTAATGTAAAATTCTGACATTTGACATCTATGTACATAATTACTAATTATCATTCTGAAACGGGCCCACACATCTGCTTGTCAAGCCCAAAAATGTAACATTACTGTTCGCGCACTATACTTATGTAACCAAAAAAAGGAAGAGGTATTGTGCTGGTCACAACAGATTTTTTATTTAGAAATTTTAAAATACTTCGTGTGTAATATTTGATATGCTCGTAAAAACAATTTATCTATTTCAAAATGGACAACTATTTTCAAATTTATTATATCTTTAAATCGTTAAATATTACTTACCACTGACTAGGGCGCAAACAGCTACCAAGGTAATGAACACTTTCATTTTCGTGAGAATGATTGATTGCTGTTCCGTTGATTGCACTTTTATACTATGATATCTTAAGATAACAATTGTGACGAAAACTGCGTAATCAGTAATTCGGTTTTTTGCAGATTGACTATATTCTTAGAAAAATTAATTAATTAAATTGGTATTTTATAACACAATGAACTGGATTCCATATTAATGATAAGAGATGAATACGTTGATTAACGTATAACAAATTTCTGGTTATCAGAGTCTGAAATCTCCCGCAAATTTGGAAAAATAGCGGAATAAATGGGCACTTTCTTGAAAGCCCGTATTGAAATGTAATAGGGATACAAAGTTAAGGATCGCAATTTTTATGAAGAAAAGGATTCTTAGGTTTTTCTACCTTCAGTCACCTTTACGTAGGAAAGGTATTGTTTTTAGTCAAAAAATCGGTGGTTAGTTTTCAATGAATAAGCACGTTTTAGGGTCCCTACAATACGATTTTACTATTTTTACAATGATGTGTGCGTGTGTGTGTGTGCGTATGTGTGTGCGTGTGTGTTTATGTGTATGTGTGTGTGACTATTCCTCTTCTTTACATCTATATGATGTGTAATAATTTAATCTATTGGATAACAAATGAGGAACTTTTGGAAAAAACAACCTTAGTCCATTTTTTTCAATTTGAAATAATAAAAAAAACTTTTTAGCTTTTTTTACTGTTAAAGATTTCTGTATCCTAATTAAAATCAGGATCATGTTTAAATATTAGAAAATTATTTACTGGGTGTTAAGTAATAGAAAAATAAATATTGATGAGCAATTACGTATTATGTAATAATTTTTATTATTATTTATGGACAAGCTAGGGATGCTAGGATTTTCGAAAAAAATACTGAATATTAATTGTATCCTAAACTACTGAATCGTATTTTCACATATTTCAGCCAATGCTACGTCATGCGATCGTCAGACGCATGGGTTAGTGAGTAGATTTATCATATGTATTAAAAATAAACTAATAAATGATTTAAATTTCTTTATTAAAATTAATTTAACAATTCATCACAGCATTAATATTTAAACGCCAGAGTTTTCACGAATCCAGGAACGTTGATTTGCAATATTGGAATAGACACCAGGGTTCTCAGGGTAGGCACAACCGACACCCCAGGACACAACACCGACTTGCACGCCGTTGGACACCAAAGGACCACCTGAGTCTCCCTGGCAAGAGTCTCTACCTCCTTCTATAAGACCAGCGCATATCATCCTGCAAAAACCACACATATTGGCAAAATGTTAATAAATAAATAACAAAATAAAATTGGAAAAAATAGATTCATCAATAAGTGAAAAGAGTAGAGGATAAATAACATTTTAGAATAAAGTCATATAATTCTGCACAAGGAATATTAGCTTCTAACATAAGTAAATATACGAGACCCCATAGCATCTCTCCTATAATTAGTAGTTTATAAAGGCGTAAATATTGAATGTGAAGTTAACACAAAATTTACCACCTGCACTAACCGAAAAATGGTAAGCAGATTCATTTTAATGTCAACATGTATTGACTTACCTTTCAGTGATTTCATAATTAGGGTATAAACTCTGGCATTGGGAACGTCCAATAATTGGCACAACTACGCTCTGTAATTGGCTGGGAGATGAGCCACCAGCCTAAAATAAAGAAAAAGCCTACATATAATAATTATAAACCTACTTTTTTATGGACCATAAGAAATACAATGTTAAAATTTCCATATGGCTGTAAATCCTGCCCTATTAATTTTAGAACTAAAGTGTACAGACAAAAAAATCAGAATTAAATACTACACTAAATGAGCCTAAATTTATTTTTATAATATGTTCTTGTCATGAGATAAGCGTAAAATAAAATATCCGTCTTCAAGCTTGTTAGAATACCATTCAAGATAAAACATATAATTCAAATTCGATTAATCCTGGGAATTAGAGATCAATCTTTGTCAGAAATTTTCCATTTAGACGAAACACTGACTCTGGCGAAAACAATTGATAAAATTAAGTAGGCAGAAACTATCAAGAACCAAAACAAAGAACTCAGAAACGAACTCACACATAATGTCGATCGTGTTCAACAACAACAGCATCGTCCAAATCAAAAATAAAATAAATATTTCAAAAAGAATACTCATCAGAAAACCCCAAGAGTTTACGAACAATGTAGAAGAAGCGGACAAAAACCAAGCCACAAACTAATAGATTGTCCAGCTATTAAAGCAATATGTAACAATTGTGGAAATGCTGTAGAACTCGAAATGAAGAAAAAAAGTTTAACTTTGGAAGACAAAGAAATATCGGAAATAAAAATTCTCAATAAAAACAAGGAAAATTCTGATCAGTACTGGTAAAAATCGATAATTTGGACCACAAAATAGTTACTCAAACAATCATACTTCACCATACATTGCTGTCCAAACACACTTCTTTCGCCTGGTCCCCATTCATCATTGCATTCATACCTAAGAGCTCAGCTGACTCATTCCACTCTCTTTACAACATTATGACTAACCATACATCTTCATACAGCATATATTCTTCATTCCTTACAGTTTAAAGAAGTCGATTTTTAGGTGCGGAATACCGCACCCGGACCAATATAATAGTTACGTATGCAGCAATCATCCTTCGCCACATATTCCTATCTAAGCAGATTCATAATAGCATTCATTCTTGATCTTCTATTTCCACTCGGAAAATTCTCTCACTTAACTTTAAATTTGAATTACTCTAGATTATTTACAGATTTTGAATATGAATTGTATGTAAACGTAGAAGGTTAGAATTTAACAGTACTTAAACAAAATATTGTGCCCCTTATATGCACATCAGAATTAATAGAATCTTCTTAGATAAGATTAACTACTTTGTTCACGTTTACTTTACTTAAACACTGAGAAGCTAAATATAAAATTTATTAATGAACATTATGAAGTTGAACTTACAGAAAGAGCACCCCATCCAGAAGCAACACATGAACTTCCTGCACTGGGTTCATTGTCAGCCAATGGAACGGCCTGAACTCCAGGTTGACCAATGGGGAAGGGAGTTTCAACTCTGATGAGGGCAAAATCGTAGTCGATGGTCCAGCCGTCATATTGTGAATGCCAGATAACCTCTGCAGCCTGATGGACTGTACCTCCATTACCTTCGATGCTGCTCCCAGCTCGGAGAGAGAATTCACTCGGAGATCCACTAGCCACAACAAAAAACATTTCTTTATAATAGAAAATAGAACAGCAAAGATACAGGACAGAAAGACCAAAATATTAAGGATATAAAAGGAATTTACAAGAGGTTCTGCCACATAAACTTTAGTGCTAGTAGAAATGTTGAAAATAAATATACCCTTGTACGCAGTGAGCAGCGGTCAGAGCCCAGTTCTCAGATATGATGGAAGCTCCGCAGATGTGCCAATCATAGGTCTGAAGGGACAACTAGAAAATCAACAACATTTATGTTATTCATTGCCCCAAATTTACTTCCGTTTTATGATAATTTCACAAAAATGAATGAGTTCAATAACAGTTATATGGTTACTTTTGGTAAAGTAGATACCGTATATACTAAAAGTTTTGGCACACATTTCAACATTTTTTTTTTTTGGCTGCAAAACTTCTTGACTGGAAAGGTGATGGAAGGAAGAAAAATTACTGGAGTTCAGTCAAATAATCAATTTATTTTCCGCCTCTACCGGTTTCGACACCTCATGTGTCCTCTTCAGGAGCTACAATAACAATACATTTTTTGTGAAAAGTTTAGGACAAACATGTGTAACTTACGTGAAAATGAAGAAATTAAAAAACATGGATAAATACATAAAACAATTAATAAATAACATAATTTGCATACAATGGTCGTCAAAATTTAAAAAAATAAATAGATACATTAAAAACTCATGTAGTCGTCAGATAAAATTGGATATTTATTTATAGTCCTTAGAATTAACAATGGCACCCTTTAACTGAAGGATAAGTTATGACTTGTTCCGAACAAGTAACGACCTTTGTCTAAACTTTTCACAAAAAATGTAATGTTATTGTAGCTCCTGAAGAGGACACATGAGGTGTCGAAACCGGTAGAGGCGGAAAATAAATTGATTATTTGACTGAACTCCAGTAATTTTTCTTCCTTCCATTTTTTTTTTTATATATTTGTACAATAATATTTGAAAATTGATTCTTTATTATAGAGTTTTAACCATTTTAACTAAAACTATTTATAGCACGACAGTTTGCTCTTAAATAAACTTTTACATTTATTTTTAGGTCCTCTATTAAAATTGTAAGTTTGATTATTTAATCCTGTAGCACTGTGTGAAATGACATTTCAATATTTACGGAGAATAACAAATCTCCTTTACGAAGTTATTGATAGGAATTTGTTTTTATTATGTTATAACTCCAAAATTATTTATCAATTTTGGACGATATTAAAGAATTCTTTGTACAGTATGTATGTCATACCTGGTACGGCAGATCTTCAATGTTGGTGTCCTGGCCTCCTACAATCCTGCCATCGAGCCTAGGCGCACGCCTGTGTGGCTTAATATTAGCCCCTAAAATAACATGTTGCAATTAGAATCAGTCAATGTATAAGTATGCATATGTTTACCTCACGCTAAGAGAGGTATTGGATTCATGCTAAAAATCGCATATCCATATATTAATGATTAAGCACGTTTTAAGGTCTTTATAATTCGAATTTAATATTTTTACGATTACGTGTATATGGGTGTATGAGTGTGTATGTATGTGTGTATGTAATTCGGTTGGAAGGACGATATCTTAAAAATTATAATACTTAATATCTGTTTAACTACGTATTTCTCAATCGGACATTATTGGAAAGAGCTGGAAAGATTTTGGTAATAATTGGACAACCGGAAGAAACCAATTGAAAAATAAAAAATGTTTGCAACTCCCAGATAAATGTCAGTGTCAAAAATCCAGAGACATTACTGGTACATAGATTATATTATTTCTTATTGTATTAATAGTTAAACATTTAAAATTATAGGTATATTACACATACCCTTCAGAAATACTGTTAATCCCGACAATGAATTGGAAACATCTCGAAAAATTATAAGAGTAGGACAAAATTTCTTCATAGAATGAATTTAAATTTTAAAAACCTAAATATAAAGAATATATATAAGCGAGAATACAGCCCGAATGAAGACGATATTTAAATGTTATAAACACAAGATGAAAGTGTAGATGGTCTCCACTCTGCAACGTAAAATACAGAAAAATTGTATCTCATCGAAATAATGAGTAATGAAAGAAAAATGTACTTGGAGAATCTCTTAATTCTTGATCTGTGACTATTATGGAGATGACAAATCTAGGTTGAAGGACTTAATTTTTTTCAAACATTATGGGACAATGTGCACGAGCACTGTAGTCTAGGATAACATTGAACTGTAAAAAAGCTATCAAATTCTTTTCAAATAATTTCAGTGCAATCTATCCATCACTTTAATGAAGGAAATGTGTTATTTAGATACAACATATATGAAAAAATAAAATTTTAAAGAAGATATGTAACAATAGATGCATATACCCAGATATATACATTTTAGACCGCCCAAAATTAATGTTTTTAATAGAAGAATATGAAGAGAAAGTAAACAAAAACGTTGTTTGAATTGAATATCCCTGTTACCACCCTGAAATTTATTTATGAGAAACTCTACTTTGTAAATTGTATATAATTTATGGTAAAACATCCTATAGATTTTGTAAATATATGTGAAAATTGTTTTGTGTTGAGACATGCTCTTACTGAATAATAAAGAAGTTTATACATCATAGACTTATATGAATATATTATTTGCTTTATATATACAACCAGGTAAAATATAGCGCGAGTGGTTATGTGCTGGCCACATCAGATTTTTTAAATGCAATAATTACTGTTTTATGTTAGATGTAAAATATACTAAATAAATATAAAGGAATTACTAAACGATTTCAAAAGGGTTATATTTTGTCATTATTAAAATTTACCAACAAAAGCAAGTTGGCAAACCAAATAAATGATTATCTCTAATAGATTATTTTCATTTGTTTCTCAATAATTTTCAATTTTAAATTGAATAATAAATAAGATATGAGATATTTTCGAAATTAGCGAAAAACGAGTTTTTGTTTGTATTAGAAAACAAAAAATGATCGAAAAATTCTATGGCGACTATTAAACTTTCCTCGAAAAGTTGAACATGGAATGTGTAAACGGCTTTGGTCTATCGTAGATTATTGCTTAAATAAGAAATTTAGCTAGTAACATTGTTACTAAACGACTTCTCAAAAGTTGTAACGTATTATAATATATTGTTATTACAACCTATGAATAAAGGCAGATTGGAACTCCCATTATTGGGTAATATATCAATTTATTATTTTTTATTAGCAATATTTAATTTTCCGCAAAAACAATTTGCCTATTTCAAAATGGACAACTATTTTTAATATTATTATAATTTTAAATCGTTAAATATTACTTACCACTGACTAGGGCGCAAACAGCTACCAAGGTAATGAACACTTTCATTTTCGCGAGAACGATTGACTGCAGTTCGGTTGTTTTCACTTTTATACTGCAATTGCGATTGATATCTTAATGATAACAATTTTTACGAAAACTTAGTAATCAGCAATTCAGTTTTCGCACTTGTCATCAATGATTATATTTTTGTAATAATTAATTATTTACATTGTTTCATATTTTCCAAAAAATGGTATTTTATAACACAAATAAGAGGGTTTATATAACAAATATTATATTTCAAATAGGCTTATATTAATGATAAGAGAAGAGCATCAATATTTATTATTTCAGCTTTAAATTGGAAATTCCCAAATAATGCTGTTTCTCTAGTTACTTTACAAAAACGTAGAGAAGTACTAGATATGACATTTTTATACAAAATTGTAAATAATTATATAGACAGTCCCATTCTTTTAAATAAAATGTCTTTGCGTGTACCTTCCTATTCCACTCGTTCTCTTGAAACGTTCTCTACCAAAAAATATAAAACCAACGCAGCTATGTTTTCTACTGTGAATCGATTAATGTGTACTTTTAATAGTATGAGTGCTATTTATAATTTACCTGATATTTTTAACTGTTCGCTTTTTACGTTTAATCTTTTCTTAAATATGTTTTTTCACGTTCCTTTTCTAATCGTTAGATTGTATTTTTTGAATTCTCCTTATGTTGTTATATACTCTGTCTAGCTAGAAATTTCTATATGTCGTGTATATTGTTAATGTGCTGTACTATTATTGGGCCTTGGCCTGTTGTACAGCCTACTCTCAAAATAAATAAATAAATATTACACTGTTATTAATTTTAGTCATCAACTGCAAAAAAAACTTTAACGGAATCCTATACAGAAAAATACGTTGATTAAATGTATCAAAAAAATCTGGATACCGGAGTACGGAACCTCCCGCAATTTTAGAAAAATAGCGACATATATTGGTTTTGGCTATTTTCTTGAAAGCCCGAAATGAAATTTTGAAGTTTATTACCAAGGCCAGCAAATCAAATAAGGCCAAATAATAACTTACTGTCAAAATATATTACAAATTAAAAATGAAAATAAAATAACTACATTCATTAATTTGTTGAGCAAGAAAATGAGCGATTATGATAACGATAACTATTTTTCAATACTTTGCTAAAAATTTACTAAGTTATATGTAATGCAGCAATAAATTTATTTCCTCTTTAAATAAACGATTGACAATAAATTATGGTCTTAAAGTAAATGCGGCCGTAAAGTAAAAGCGGCTGTGAAGCACATGCGTCCGTAAAATAGTCTTCCAACAGATGTCAGAATAAAAGTGGTACTTTACGGTTGCCAGAGGATACGAAAAACAACTAATTTATGTAAAACCCGCTTAAAGAAATATTTAACCAAAATAACAAATCTACGAAAGAAAACATATATTACAAAAAAATAAACAGCAGTATGCATTTAATACTTAGTATTTATAACAATTTGCATTCGTCGTAGCATCGAAATAAATGAATTACTATAATAAAATTTCGATATGGGCTATTGCTTTCCAAAAAATGGCCAATATATGCCGCCATTTTTCCAAATTTTCAGGAAAATACAAGGCTCCGATTTCCAGAAAATTTTGATATGTTATTCATCGCATTTTTCCGTACAGGATTCCGTAAAAAAGCTTTTGTTAAAGTTTTTTATGTTTGATGTGTTTTTTCAATAAATTTCTTTGACTAATATGGAGTTAGAAACTTATAAACAAAACTTCTGTTTGCCACTAAAATCAAAACTCACTTTGCCACAATCTACACGTGCAAAAATAATACAAAATGACGTATTCCAATCTACTCTCTTCTAAATTCTCACTCCAAGCGCTCGTTGCAAGTCAAAAATATTTTAATTACGCTAAATAATTACTAGCAGAAGTTAAAACTGAATAAATGTAATATTGTTAGTGACATCTGTGAGATCTGCACTAATCATTCAATTACGCTTATAATATAGTATTTCGCGTTTTAATTAAAAATGAAATAGTAACAATGAGTATTATTTATAGGTAATAAAAGCAGTTTTGATTGTTGTTTGTTTATCAATAGATAATCAACTTGACCCAAATTATTGAATTTCTAGATAAATTACAAATTGTTACATTTTACGTTTCCAAGTATGTTGCGAAATATTGCAATCCGTATAATGAGTAAATTGGGAATGCGTAGTTGAGTGCGGCTGTGGTTCGATGTGGCAGGATGGGCAAAATAATATCTTTACATATTTTTACTAATCTTACTCATTTTTAATAAAAATGTAGATACATATAAAAAAATCTGCACGATACCTCTCGCCACTTCCGTTTTTGGTTACATAAGTATTGTGTTTAACATGTCTTGTATACCTACACCCTACGCCAAAAATTCTACTTATACCTGTTCTTTATATTTAGATTTTTAAATTTTAAAATCATTCGATGAAGAAATTTTGTCCTACTCTTGTAATTTTTCGAGATGTTTCCAATTCATTGTCGAGATTGTCACTATTTCTGAAAGGTATATGTAATATACCTATAATTTTACATATTTAACTATTAATACAATAAGAAATAATATATGTATGTATGTATGTACTTCCCAGATAAAGTCTTAAACAATGTCTCCGGATTTCTGACACTGACATTTATTTGTCAATTACAAACATTTTAATTTTTCTATTTGTTTCCATGGCTTTATTTCGGCTGTGAGATTTATTGCAACAGACAAACAGCATATTTTATATATTATATTCTTTTATTTCTAAATCAATAAAAGATATAATAAAATATTTAAATGTATTAGATAGAGAATTTAATCTTCTGTAATACTTGTAGGAACAAAAAATTTCAAAAGATATTATTTAGTAGATTTTTTTTAGAAATCTGCTACTTTCGGTTGTCTAATTATTTCCAAAATCTTTTCAACTCTTTCCAGTAACGTCCGATTGAGAAATACGTTGTTAAACAAATATTAAGTATTATAGTTCCCCCACACACACTCTCATACGCACACACACACATACATACATCCACACAAACGCGCACACACACATACACACATACTTCCACACATACATCCACACATACACACACATATATCCACACACACACACATATCTACACACACACACACATACACACACATACATACATACAGACATCATCATAAAATGTTAAAATTTGATTGTAGAGACCTTAAAACGTGGTCATTTACCAAAATCTCAATATGCGATTTTTAGGACGATCCCTATAGCTCCCTTACCAAGGGCAGCGGGAGATAAAAATAAGGCAAACTGGTTATAATAATTGTTATTCATTTCATTGTTTTTAAGTTTTGTTCTATCCTACTTTTTACAAACAATTTTTTGGAAGTGCTTTGTTATTTGAGATTGGTGTGACTGCATTAAATACGAAAAATATTTAGGCAAAGAACAAAATAAAAACTCAAATCACAATCAGTCTTATTAGATATGAATGTAGCATGGTGGTAAAAAAACCATAAAAAATATACCGAATGTAAACGGGGCCATACGCATTTAAAATGGAAACATATTTAATTTTAGTCAGTAATGCTTCAAATTTTAATTTAAATTAAATTAAGTTCTGCATCTAATTCAGTAATTATATTTAATTTTTCAACATTCCGTAACCAAAAATAATGAATTTATAATTTTATAAAAGTTACCTTTTTATAGTTCTAGCCAACTATAAAATTTTGGAGGAAGGTGTCATCCCATAGTTGTAGTGTCATAATTTTTAGATTTATATAATTGAAATACAGTAAATAAAATAGAAATAAGGAATATAATAATAGTAAGAACGAAATAATACAAATTTGGTTCGTGATCGGGTACGTTCTCTCGTTGAACAAGATATAAATAATTTTTTGTTGGCTGTGGCTATTTATTTTAACTTTTAGCATTGAGTTTTTTTAAAATAATTTTATTCGTTCTTGTAATACATATTATAATAATTTTGCTCAAAATGACGACCACTAAGTTCAATTCAAGCATTGCACCTTCGGGACATATTTTAATATATTCGTTCAACAACACCAGAATTTGTTTGAATTTCTTGTGCTGCCGTACACTCGGTCGCACATTAATATCAGTTTGCGCAATCGCGAACAGTACGCACATTTATAATGTGTCTGCAATTCAATGCTAAAAGTAACAATAAACAAAATAATGAATGAAGTGATATGGCACAGCAAGTAAATTCATTCAAATACTGGGAATGTTTAATAAATTGGAAGGGGAACAGCAAGGAAGAAATTAGAAGCTGGATTGCTCAGGAAGCATACAGTAAAATATGGTATTTGTTAACAGCCAGGGGCATTAATATTGGATTGCGAAAAAGACTTGCAAAATTTCTTGTATGGAAAATTGTACTGCATGGCTGAGAAACTTGTTGAAAACAATATAACAAAGAATAATTTTGAAAAAAAAAATGAGAGAGACGGACAGAATTACGAAAGACTGAAGAGGGGGCGGCGCAGGACAGATTAGTTTGGAGACAACATTTCCGTTGAGAATTGTTCAAAGACAGAATTTACTAAATGATGATGATGTCATGCCCCATAATTTTGTAACACGTATTTACTACTCTTCCTTTTTTACAACGAATGTTTCCATCTTTTATAACGTTTGTATAAAGTATTAGATTTCACTAAATACTTATCTTAAACTACTGATTCATATTTTCACACTATTTCAGCCCGTATCGCCTGGCGATCACATGACGTATAAATAACGTCACTCTAAAATTTCAGTAATGTCTGCCGTGTCGTCTGGCATTCACATAACGTCAATTCGACATTATGCGATCGTCAGACGATACGGCAGAGTCCCAGCACAGGTCTGAGAGTAGATTTATCGTATCGTTTTATACGTATTAAAATAAACTAATAAATGATTTACATTGCTTTATTAAAATTAATTTAACAATCCATCACAGCATTAATATTTAAACGCCACAATTTTCACGAATCCAGGAACGTTGATTTGCAACATTGGCATAGACCCCAGGGTTCTCAGGGAAGGCACATCCATAACCCCAGGACACAACACCGACTTGCATACCGTTGGACACCAAAGGACCACCTGAGTCTCCTTGGCAAGAGTCTCTACCTCCTTCTATAAGACCAGCGCATATCATCCTGCAAAAATCACACATATTGGCAAAATGTTAATAAAGAAATAACAAAATAAAATTAGAAAAAATAGATTTATCAATAAGTTATATGGTTTGTGGATCGATTTTAGAATACAGTCACATAATTCTGCTCAAGGAATACTAACTTCCAACACCTCTCCTATAATTAGTAGTTTATAAAGGCGTAAGTACTGAATGTGAAGCACAAAATTTACCACAAACAATAACCGATAAATGGTAAGCAGATTCGTTTTAATGTCAAAATTGAATAAAAAAAAATCTGTTGTGCCCAGCACAATACCTATCGCCATTTTTATTTTATGTTGCATAGGGTGCGAGCAGTTATGTGACTTTGTTAGCCGCAAACAGATATGGAGGCCTATGTCAAATGACAGTTATTTAATATTACCAAGAAAAAATTCAAAAAATAATATTTAGAAGATTTTGTTTCAAGAATCTGCTACTTCCGGTTTCCATTTGTTACTAAAACCGTTTCAGCTCTTCTCATTAATGTCCGATTAGGCAATATGTAGTTAAACGAATATTAAGTCTTACAGTTTTTGAGTAATCGTTCTTCCAATGTCCCACACACATGGACACACACACATACATCCACATACACACACAGACATCATCGTAAAAATGTTAAATCGGATTGTAGAGACCTTAAAACGTGCATATTCATTAAAATCTGGATATACGATTTTTAGCATGAATCCAATACCTCTCTTAGCGAGAGGTAAAAAGAAAAACGTATGATTATTAACTTACCTTTCAGTGATTGAAGGGTAAAAACTCTGGCATTCGGAATGTCCAATAGTGGGCACAACTACGCTCTGTAATTGGCTGGGAGATGAGCCACCAGACTAAAATGAAGAAAAAGCCTACATATAATAATTATTATAAACCTAATTTTTCATGGACCATAGGAAATACAATGGTAAAATTTCCACATGGCTGTAAATCCTGCCCTATTAATTTTAGAACTTTAAAGTGTAATAGGTTCTTGTCATGAGATACACGTGGAATAAAATATTCGTCTTCAAGCTCGTTAGAGTGCTATGCAAAACTAAACATATAATAATTGAAATAGTCGTATTGTTTGACTTTGATAAATAATAGTATATTACATCCGAGGTGGGATATGTTCCATTACAGACGAGGGTTTATATATACTCTCGAGAGACGAAGCCTCGAGGTGAGATACAGCGTGAGGATGTAATAAAACTTCCGAGGTATGTATACTATTTTCAAATCAATAATTTTCAGAATAAATATTTGAGTTATAACCTTTAATTGTGTTTTGTCAGCTCCATAAAAAATTGTTTAGCCTACTTTATTATAGGAATCGATGTCAATGTTGCTAAGCAACTCCTACATAAACATTTCCAACCCGTGGGGTGGAATTGAAATATATTATTTCCCACCCAAGAGATTGTCATTGCAATTAGGAATGACGTATTTCCCAATGTTTAAAAGGTGAGGAATGGACATATTACTATAATGAAACAAATTAATATATTCAATAATTATTAAAAGTTTATGATAGAAGTCATCTGTCAAACTCAAGCAATACGACTGTTTCAAATTTTGGGCTGTTGCTCATGGTACTCTGTAAATAGCTAAAAATTATTACTTTTATTTTACCTCTCTTTCACAAATGAAACGCATGTAATCAATGATTTTGGACTTGCTAGATGGGGTTTTAATTCTGAACATTTTTGTTCTAAAATTAATAGGGCAGAATATAGAGCAATTTGAAAATTTTACCATTATATTTCCAATGGCCAACAAAAAAAGTAGAAGTATACCAGATATTCGCGCTACTTCCCACGATGTGGAAAACACTATCTGTTTTATTTATTATTTTTTTCATTAGGAATAAACTTATTAATATTGAATGAATTAAAACAGATAACAAAGAACTTTTAAGAATGTATAGAAAATACCAGCAAAAGGTATTACAAAATTAAACTTTAACAACCCTAATCATAGTAAACAAGATAGTCCTGTATCAAAGGCGATCTAAGTAATCCTACGTTAGTACGGACTAAACATTCGATATGAATATCGAATGTATATAGATCATTATTTCATGATATAAACACGGAACTCTGCTTTCAGATGACATTTGTACCAAAAAGTGAGGCACAGACCATCTACACTATCAGACTTGCCAACTCTATAGTAAATATAAAAACGCAGTTCGCAGCACCTCTGGCCTTGCAGGGATGAACTAAATTAAAAAGGCGGGAAAATTGAATGATAGCTTCAAATAATTCAAATTTAAAATTCTGTCATTCTGTAACACAATATTTAATTTTTATATATCGATAATACTTTTGACAAGTGAAATTTTAAAATAGTTTTGTCAGGTATTTTTTATTATATAAAAATTATCGATATATAAAAATTAAACTATTGTGTTACAGAATATATTAATACTTAAATATAGAAAATCTGAAAGTAATTAATAAAAAAACATTTTTCTACTTCTATGCTTTAATATACTTATTAAATATATATCATACGTACTTGAATGACACTCATTATGATACAAATTTTCATTTCGATACAGATTATCATTATGATACAGATTTAGTTATTATTTCGATACAGATAATCATTGTGATAGATTTTGTTATCATTTCGTCACAGATTATCATTATGATACAATGAATTTTATAAAAAAATGATTGGTTTAGAAAAACTAATGTATGCAACTCCACGTATGGCTCGTATCGCAAACTTCATGCAGCAAAACGTTTTCGTCTCTTCGGTGTAACCGGTGCAATATTTCCCGTATTATCGGAAAGAAGTTCAATAAATGATACGCCTGTCTTCGGTGTTTCTGGATCAGCAACTGAAAAGACAAAAAAATATTAGTTGACAATTTAAAATAACTTTCAAAACTCATAATTAACCGTAAGTTAAGTGCAATATAAAACTAAAAATGATTTAAAATAAAAGCATACCAGAAACAGAAATAGTAGCATCACCAGTGAACATTTACGTGTTTTCGGTGTCCCTTCGATAGCAGGCATATTATTAGCAAGAACTTCAAATACTGGTTCCTCTTCCTCCATCATTTTTGAAGCAGCAACTAACAAATAATAATAAATTATTAGTTATTTCTGAAACAGTTTTAATAAAGGAATAAAGCCTTCATGGAAATACGAAAACAGCAAAGTTTAATAATCTTACGTAAAGAAATATTTCGTATTTCGGCGGTTATGCATTACTTAACCTATAATTTCAAAGCAATTTTAGTATAAAAGAAAATCTTACCAGAATTAAAAACGTCCACAGGTATTTCATGACGATTCAAATTCTTTTTTTCCGAAATTGCTTATCAGTAAAATGAAGTCGGCAGACCCGGAATCCTCGATCTAATATTTGCTGGTACGACAATTCGAGTAGATCAAGACAACCCATCCGGATGATCCATTCCCGCCGTAGGCTTTCCAGTCTTGGAAAACAAAACATATGCCCTTGTTCTTCGACAGGGAGACTGTTTGTAATACATTTATGATGGACACATGTTGGTTCCTGAAAAAAATAACATTATTTTATTTTAATATAACAATAAAATACATAAACTTATGATCAAGGCTAAGAATGTAATCAAATTTGAATTGTTTATACTTACAGATCTCGTCATTTTTCACAATATGTATAATTACCACTAAACCCACTTAACAGAACACAATTCGCTGCTAGTAACTGCACAACTAAATTGCACAAAATGGTTTGAAAAGCATTGACTTAAATCAGAAGATTCTGACAACTTTCAGATCAAATTCAAACGTGACAAACGAACCGTCCCAGTTGCCTGGTTACGATACTAGCACAGATACTAGCGCTTTTCTGCGGACTGGTTTCGCAGGGATGAACTATTGCTTTGCAATTAGAAAACCATTAAGGTGTCAGCCGCCTGAAGTGAGGTTAATACATCGATAAACTTAGGTAGAGGCAGGACTAAATATAGTCCGAAGTTAGTTCTGACTTAGTTGTAGACTAACGTTAAACATTCTCTATGAATAGGGAGGGAAGTTAGTACCGAGATGATTCAAGTTTAGTCTGGCTTAAATTTTCTATGAATACGGCTGTAAGTAAATAAAATATAGTTAATACTTCCAACATATATTTATTGCGATGATCCCACTAATAATAATGTTATTTGTCAAGAATATACATAGTAATATGAATTGGATTACCAAGAAATAGAATATTACAAAAAAGTTAGGTACTTATTTTTAAATCCAAACCACTATTTTAATGCATATTTTTCTTTCGCAACAGTCATCTTTCGTCACACATTCCTGTCCAAGTGCATTTCTTTGGCCTAGTCAACATTCATCATCGCATGCATACATAACGTTGTCAATAACACGAATTCACGTAACACATTTTTGATAGTTTAATTTTTGACTGTTTACATGTAGGGTGAGTCAATTCTTTAGGAAAATGATTACATGGTATATACTACATGATATTATATTAATCACAAGTCAGATATTTGTTTTAAGACTAAAATTCGCAAAATAAAGGATTAGTTATTAAAGTTTTTAATGTGTGATAGTTTTTAATGGAGTAAATAGTGAAATAACTAATTTTGTTCCAGTAAACGTTCCTGCTAGCAGTGCTACCTGATTTTCTGAAATCTGTGATGTTGGTTCAACATTTATCTCATTTTATTTTAAAATACTTGTACAGTTTATTAATATTAGTTAACCTGTTAATAACAGATTGTGTCACCGAGAATAGGCAATAATTAGAAATTATTTCAATATGTTTAAATGTAAGTTATAGGTACAGAAATTGATGCCACAATTTGATCAAGTTTATTTGTCTCAAATAATTTAACAATGATTAAAAATAGTTTCAACTGAATTTGTTTATATTTATTGGTGGAGTAATTGATGTGACAATTTCAGCTCATCCAAATGAGTGAAGTATCTCATTTTTCGCATTTTATCAGTTATGTCATTACGTGATATTGACGACGATAAGAGCTCAGCTGACTCATTCCACTCTCTTAATAATAACATTCTGACTAACCGTAGATCTTCATAGAGAAAATATTCCTCACTCCTTACATGTTGAAGTGACTGATTTTTATTAGCAAAATACCGCATGTGGACCACAAAATAGTTACTCAAACAATCATCCTTCACCATACATTTCTGTCCAAACACACTTCCTTCGCCTGGTCCACATTCATCATCTATACAACATTATGATTAATCATACATCTTCATAAAGCATATGTTCTTTATTCCTTACATTTTAAAGTAGCCGATTTTCGGTAGCGGAATATTGCACCCAGACCAAAATAATAGTTACGTATGCAGTAATCATCCTTCGCCACATATTGCTGTCTAAGCAGATTCATAATCGCATTCATTCTTACTCTTCTCTTTCCAATCGGAAACTTCTCTCACTTAACTTTAAAATTGAATTACTCTAGATTATTTATAGATTTTGAATATTAATTGTATGTAAACGTAGAAAGTTACAATTTAACAGTATTTAAACAAAATATTGTGCCCTTTATATGCACATCAGAACTAATAGAATCTTCTTAGATAAGGTTAACTACAAAATTTGTTCACGTTTACTTAATTTAACACTGAGAAGCTAAATATAAAATTTATTTATGAACATTATGAAGTTGAACTTACAGAAAGAGCACCCCATCCAGAAACAACACAGGAACTTCCTGCATCTGGTTCATTGTCAGCCAATGGAACGACCTGGACTCCAGGTTGACCAATGGGGAAGGGAGTTTCAACTCTGATGAGGCCAAAATCGTAGTCGATGGTCCCGTCGTCATATTGTGAATGCCAGATAATCTCTGCAGCCTGATGGACTGAACCTCCATTACCTCGGATGCTGCTCCCAGCACGGAGAGAGAAATCTCTCAGAGGTCTCCTAGCCACAACAAAAAACATTTCTCCATATTAGAAAGTAGAACAACAAAGATACAGGACAGAAATACCAAATTATTAAGGATCTAAAAGGAATTTACATAGAGGTTCTGCCACATAAACTTTAGTGTTAGTAGAAAACAAATATACCTGTGTATGCAGTGAGCAGCGGTCAGAGCCCAGTTCTCAGAGATGATGGAAGCTCCACAGATGTGACGCCCGTTTCTTTGGAGAGACAACTAAAAATAAAAAAAAAATCATTAACACAATCGGAATTTTAGAGAAGTAACTTAATGGCGGCTTGTAGTTCTTCCCTAACAGTAAACCTCGCAGACTGTCATTTCATGCCAATCGAGGCTCTGAAGGGACAACTAGAAATTCAATAACATTTATATTATTCATTGCCCCAAATTTATTTCAGTTTTATGATAATGTCACTAAAATGGATAAGTTTAATAACAGTTATATGGTTTAGCTTGAGCTATAAATAGCTCCACGCGTGTACACCCCCCTCCGCCTCCACCACTTGTCACATGCGCGCTCACCAACACATTCAACAAACATGTTACATTACATACACAATGTACGAACGGTTATGGTCTCTCACCTTGTGAATAAAATTATTCTAAGATTGTTCAAATTGTAACTCTTTTCATTTACGTACTTATTGGTTGTTCAAATCTCAATTTTTTTTTTTTGTGATATAAAACCGAGACGAATGTCGATATTTTTGAAATATAAGTCTGATTAGAAAAAAAAAATTGGACTCTATTGCAGGGACTAAGAACGAAACGAAAACGAAAACGAAATAACGAAATAAACCGAAATTTTTATAAGAACGAAAACGGAAACGAAAACGCAATAAATTTTTTTCGTTTATGATTGAAAACGAAATAATTTATATCGGTTACCGGTTTTAACCGTTATTTTATTTAATATTTTATTTTATTTACAGCAAATATTTTACAGGCAAATATTATTGAATTTTCAGATATTTGATTTGCAAACAAGCAGATTTTCAAAGTAGCTGTCCAGTAGCTAACCCTGTTACGTGTTAGGTTAAACGGTATACTCGTAGTTCATCTATTGAACACTGACTGCGATAATTTTCATTTGCACACACTGTCGGTATACGTTTTATTAGTTATGTTAAGTACTTATATAAGAGAACTAACCTAAAGGAAGATTTGCTTGAAAACTACTATTAGTTAGGTGAAATAAAATGTAATTAATGTTTTATTCTTTATCGTAAAAAATTCAGGCCATAGCATAAGCTTTTCTTATTTTTATATATGTATTATCTTTCCTTTATATGTATGTTTTATTTTTAATGTTTAATAAATAAAAAAACTTATTATAATTCTATATTTTCATCAATTGTTACTCATTAATAGTTATAACCGGTATTAACCGGTATTTAAGTACTGTGAACGAAAACGAAAATATTTAGGTGGGAACATTAAGAACGGAAACGAAATTTTTTGGTTTCGTTCGGATAAGAACTGAACGAAATATTTTCGTTTTTAGTCCCTGCCTATTGAATATGTAGACTTGTAGAGCAATATAAATATTGATATACAAAATGTTCCAAGATTAAACAACTAAACTGAAAATTTAAATAAAGAACCTTAAAACAAGTGAACCAAATTCCTAAATAATACCTCACAAATGCTTCGTTTTAGAGATATTCGCGTGAAAAGGCGTAAATGGCACGGTGTAAATAACAATGTAATATAAATCAATTTTAAAATTTATTGTACAATGTTCAATATCATAATGTACCTATTTATATCCTGTATTACGTACAGGGTGTTCCTTCAGGAAACCGACAAAATTTCACCAAGTATTCTAGGGGTCTTTCTAAGTAAAAAAATTGTTGTGGCCAGCATAATACCTCTCGCCATTTCCTTTTTTTGGTTACATAAGTATAGGGCGCGAACAGTTATGTTACGTTGTTGGCCTTGACAAGCAGATGTGGGGGCCGTTTCAGAATGATAATTAGTAATTATGTACATAGATTTCAAATGTCAGAATTTCTCATTAAAAATTTCAAGATTTCCTAAATTCACGTAGTTAATTTGTCACCAGAAGTGTGGAATTTACTTGGCGAGGAAAATAAACCACATGGAATTGGAAAATCACTAAATTTAGAATGAGAAATTATGATATTTGACATCTATATATATAATTACTAGCTATCATTCTGACATGGGCTCCCATATCTGCTTGTCAAGGCCAACAAAGTCACATGACTGCTCGCGCCCTAATGTATTTAACATTTCAGGTATACCTACACTCTACACCAAAAATTCTACTTATATCTATTCCTTATATTTGGTTTTTTTTTAAATTTAAATTCATTATATGAAAATGTTTTGTCCTACTCTTCTAATTTTTCGAGATGTTTCCAATTCATTGTCCCAGAAAAAGTCGTTAGGATTGTCTCCGGATTTCTGACACTAACATTTATCTGTCAGTTACAAACATTTAAATTTTCAACTATTTTCCACGGCATTAGTAAAAATGAAGGTATGTATTTAAATAAAGAAACAATTAAATAATATAATATCACGGCATATTATCCATTGCTGGGTGTGCTAATCTGATTTATACACACATTCCGGTAATGACAATGACATATTTGTATTATGCGGTCGTTTATCACAAGGATTAATTTTATGCCATTTAAAATTCGAATTATTTGGCGTTGATCGGGATTGAATCGAATTCCCCAGATTCGCGACCAGACATCAAGCACGCGGCAACGAGACTCCATAGTTAAATGGCGGGAGGTATTGTGTTGGTCACATCAGATTTTTTATTTTATTGTTAAATTTTTTTAACTAAAACTATTTGTACCACGACAGTTTGCTCTTATTTTCTTAAATGAACTTTTCCACTTATATTTAGAGCCTCTATTAATATTGTAAGTTTTGTTATTTAATCCTGTAGCACTGTATAAAATGACATTTCAATATTTACGTAGAATAGCAAAGCTCTTTTACGAAGTTCTTAATAGAAAATTGTTTTTGTTATGTTATAACTGTTCAAAATTATTTAAAAATTTTGGACGATATTAAAGAATTCATTGTAAAGAATGAATGTCATACCTGGTACGGCAGAACTTCAATGTTGGTATCCTGGCCTCCTACAATCCTGCCATCGAGCCTAGGCGCACGCCAGTGTGGCTTAATATTAGCCCCTAAAATAATACGTTGTAATTAGAATTAATTAACGTACGAGTATGTATATTTTTTTAAATGCAATAATTTCTTTTTGTTAGATGTAAAATAATCATATCCATAAAGCAATTACTAAACGACTTCTCAAAAGGGCTATATTTTGTCATTAAAATTTACCAATAAAAGCAGATTGGCAAAGCAAATAAATGATGATCCGTAATACATTTTTTTCATTTGTTCCTTGATAATATTCAATTTTGTCAACAATTTATGTTTTATTCATGCTTTAAACAAAAGAATGTAGACTTTTTATAATCTTATCAAATACGCAAAACGAAGATACTATTTTTAACGTAGGTTCCCATTTGAAACAATATAAATTTGTCTTATATCTCGAGGATTATTAAGTTTTTAAAACCTCTCATTACGCCATTTTATTCTACGCGAAAAACGGTACAAAAATTGTATAAACATACAATTTTTATCTATTATAATAAATAAGATATGAGAAATTAGCGACAAACGAGTTTTTGCTTATAGCTTGTGGCGACTATTAAACTTTTCTCGAAAATGTACAAACGACTTTGCTCTATCGTTAATATTACTCGAGATACTTAAAAAAAACATCGAAATTATATATATATATATATATATATATATATATATATATATATATATATATATATATATATATATATATATATATATATATATATATATATTTGATATGCTCGTAAAAACAATTTATCTATTTTAAAATGGACAACTATTTTTAATTTTATTATATCTTTAAATCGTTAAATATTGCTTACCACTGACTAGGGCGCAAAAAGCTACCAAGGTAATGAACACTTTCATTTTCGTGCGAATGATTGACTGCCATTCGGTTGATTGCACTTTTATACTAAGTGATATCTTAATGATAACAATTGTGACGAAAACTGAGTAATCAGTAATTCGGTTTTTGGCAGTTTGACTACATTTTTGTAATAATTAATTAATTAAATTTGTATTTTATAACACAATGAACTGGGTTCCATATTAATGATAAGAGATTAATATGTTGATTAACCTATCAAAAATTTCTGGTTATCAGAGTCTGGAATCTCCCGCAAATTTGGATAAATAGCGGAATATATGGCTACTTTGTTGAAAGCCCGAATTGAAATGTTATAGGGATACAAATTTAAGAATCGCAATTTTTATGAAGAAAAGGAATCTTAGATTTTTTTACCTTCCGTCACCTCTACGTAGGGAAGATATTGTTTTTAGTCAAAAAAATCGGTAGTTAGTTTTCAATGAATAAGCACGTTTTAGGGTCCCTATAATACGATTTTACTATTTTTCCGATGTGTGTGTGTGTGACTATAATTTCGGCCGCGAAATCTCCAATACTAGAATTCCAAAAATTACAATTTTTACGTATTCCTCTTCTTCACATCCATATGCTGTGACATAATTTACATCTATTGGATAACAAATGAGGAACTTTTGGGAAAAACAACCTTAGTCCATTTTTTTCAATTTTAAAAAAAAAAAAACTTTTTAGCTTTTTTACTGTTGAAGATTTCTGTATCCTAATTAAACTCAGGATCATGTTTACATATTAGAAAATTATTTACTGGGTGTTAAGTAATAGAAAAATAAATATTGATGAGCAATTACGTATTATGTAATAATTTTTATGTCCTACTGCTTTCTAAAGCTGCGTTTTTTGAATGATTTATAAAACAAAAAGTGAAACATTAAAATTAGACCTTCATACTGAATTTATGCGGCATTAAATTGTGCATCTCAGCAGCTTCATCCAAAATATTTCTACGAATATATTTTTTCATTAATTATAGCGAATGAGAATGCAAACGAAACAAGAAAATCAGTCAATATCTGTCGCTCTTTTTATTATTATTTATAGACAAGTTAGGGTTACTAAGATTTTCGAAAAAAATACTAAATACTAATTTTATCTTAAACTTACTGATTCATATTTTCACATATTTCAGCCAATGCTAGGCCGTATCGCCTGGCGATCGCATGACGTCATTTCTACGTCATGCGATCGTCAGACGATACAGCAGAGTCTCTGCACAGGTCTGAGAGTAGATTTATCATATGTATTAAAAATAAACTAATAAATGATTTAAATTGCTTTATTAAAATTAATTTAACAATCCATCACAGCATTAATATTTAAACGCCAGAGTTTTCACGAATCCAGGAACGTTGATTTGCAATATTGGAATAGACACCAGGGTTCTCAGGGTAGGCACAACCGATACCCCAGGACACAACACCGACTTGCACGCCGTTGGACACCAAAGGACCACCTGAGTCTCCCTGGCAAGAGTCTCTACCTCCTTCTATAAGACCAGCGCATATCATCCTGCAAAAACCACACATATTGGCAAAATGTTAATAAAGAAATAACAAAATAAAATTGGAAAAAAATAGATTCATCAATAAGTGAAAAAGAGTAGAGGATAGATAACATTTTAGAATAAAGTCACATAATTCTGCTCAAGGAATATTAGCTTCTAACATAAGTAAATATACGAGACCTCATAACATCTCTCCTATAATTAGTAGTTTATAAAGGCGTAAATATTGAATGTGAAGTTAAAACAAAATTTACCACGAGCACTAACCGAAAAATGGTAAGCAGATTTTAATGTCAAAATGTGTTGACTTACCTTTCAGTGATTTCATAGTTAGAGTATAAACTCTGGCATTGGGAACGTCCAATAATTGGCACAACTACGCTCTGTAATTGGCTGGGAGATGAGCCACCAGCCTAAAATGAAGAAAAAGCCTACATATAATAATTATAAACCTACTTTTTTATGGACCATAAGAAATACAATGTTAAAATTTACATATGGCTGTAAATCCTGCCCTATTAATTTTAGAACTACAGTGTACACACAAAAAATGTTCAGAATTAAATACTACCCTAAATGAGTCTGGATTTATTTATATGATAGGTTTTTGTCATGAGATAAGCGTAAAATAAAATATCCGTCTTCAAGATTGTTTAGCCTACTTTATTATAGGGATCTATGACAATGTTGCTAGGCAACCCCTACATAAACATTTCCTACCCGAGGGGTGGAATTAAAATCTGTTATTCCCCACCGAAGATATTGTCATTGCAGTTCAAAATGACGTATTTCCCAACCTCTAAAAGGTAAGGAATCGACATATTACTTAATGATTATGAATAAAAGTTTATTGATTGATATTTAATTGATGATACTGTTTCATTGAGTTTCTTATGTGATGGGAAATGTATCCATACTTACTGATAAACAAATTAATATATTCAATAATTAAAAGTTTATGACAGATGTCATCGACTAACTTTAATAATATATATTAATAGAGAAACTAGTGATACAATTTGCCCATGTTTATTTGTTTCCAATAATTTAGCAATGATTAAAAATTGTTTCAACTGAATTTGTTTATATTTATTGGTGGAGCAATTGATGTGACAATTTCAGTTCATCCAAATGAGTCAAGTATCTTCGTATTTTATCAGTTATGTCATTTCGTGATATTGACGACGATAAAAGCTCAGCTGACTCACTCCACTCTCTTAATATCAACATTCTTTTAAACCGTATTTTTATTAGCGAAATACATATCTGGATCATAAAATAGTTACTCACACAATCATCCTTCACCATACATTTCTGTCCAAACACACTTCTTTTGTAAGGTCCCCATTCTTCATTGCATTCATAACTAAGAGCTCAGCTGACTCATTCCACTCTATAACATTATGACTAATCATACATCTTCATACAGCATATGTTCTTTATTCGTTACATTTCAAAGAAGTCGATTTTTGGTAGCGGAATACCGCACCCGGACCAAAATAATAGTTACGTATCCTTCGCCACATATTCCTGTCTAAGCAGGTTCATAATCGCATTCATTCTTGCTCTTCTCTTTCCACTCGGAAACTTCTCTCACTTAACTTTAAAATTGAATTACTCTAGATTATTTATAGATTTTGAATATGAAGTGCATGTAAACGTAGAAGGTTAGAATTGAACAGTATTTAAACAAAATATTGTACCCCGTATATGTACTTCAGAACTAATAGAGTCTTCTTAGATAAGATTAACTTCAAATTTGTTCACGTTTACTTAACTTAAACACTGAGAAGCTAAATATAAAATTTATTTATGAACATTATGAAGTTGAACTTACAGAAAGAGCACCCCATCCAGAAGCAACACATGAACTTCCTGCACTGGGTTCATTGTCAGCCAATGGAACGGCCTGAACTCCAGGTTGACCAATGGGGAAGGGAGTTTCAACTCTGATGAGGGCAAAATCGTAGTCGATGGTCCAACCGTCATATTGTGAATGCCAGATAACCTCTGCAGCCTGATGGACTGAACCTCCATTACCTTCGATGCTGCTCCCAGCACGGAGAGAGAATTCACTCGGAGATCCCCTAGCCACAACAAAAAAACATTTCTTTATAATAGAAAATAGAACAGCAAAGATTACAGGACACAAAGACCAAAATATTAATGATCTAAAAGGAAGTTCTGCCACATAAAGTTTAGTGCTAGTAGAAATGTTGAAAGCAAATATACCCTTGTACGCAGTGAGCAGCGGTCAGAGCCCAGTTCGCAGATATGATGGAAGCTCCGCAGATGTGCCAATTGTAGCTCTGAAGGGACAACTAGAAAATCAAAAACATTTATATTATTCATTGCTCTAAATTTACTTCCGTTTTATAATAATGTCACTAAAATAAATGAGTTCAATAACAGTTATATGGTTATTTTGATAAAGTAGATACAGTATATCCTTAAAGTTTTGGCACACATTTCAACATTTTTTTTTATATTTGTACAATAATATTTAAAAATTGATTCTTTATTTTAGAGTTTTAACCTTCAATAAACTTTTGCATTTATTTTTAGGTCCTCTATTAAAATTGTAAGTTTGATTATTTAATCCTGTAGCACTCTCTTTTACGAAGTTGTTGATAGAAAATTGTTTTAATTATGTTATAACTCTTCAAAATTATTAAACAATTTTGGACGATATTAAAGAATTCTTTGTACATAATGTGTCATACCTGGTACGGCAGATCTTCAATGTTGGTGTCCTGGCCTCCTACAATCCTGCCATCGAGCCTAGGCGCACGCCTGTGTGGCTTAATATTAGCCCCTGAAATAACATGTTGCAATTAGAATTAATCAATGTATAAGTATGCATTTTTTTACCTCATGCTAAGAGAGGTATTGGATTCATGCTAAAAATCGCATATCCATATTTTAATGATTAAGCACGTTTTAAGGTCCTTACAATCCGAATTTAATATTTTTATGATTATGTCTGTATGTGTGTATGTGAGTGTATGTGTGTGTATGTATGTGTGTATGTAGGTCGGTTGGAAGGACGATATATTAAAAATTATATTACTTAATTTCTGTTTACGTATTTCTCAATCGGACATTACTGGGAAGAGCTGAAAAAGTTTTGGCAATAATTGGACAACCGGAAGTAGCAGATTCTTGAAAAAATTCTTCTAAATATTATTTTTTTAAAATACTTGTTCTTACTTGTATTAAAGAAGAGTAAATCTGATACTTGTAAATATTTTATTATATCTTTTATAGATTTACAAATAAAGAAATATAAGTTATATAATGAGCTATGAGATTTATTACAACAGATTCTGTTGTAATAAATCTCATAGCTCAAATAATGTCATGGAAACCAATTGAAAAATAAAAAATGTTTGTAATTGACAGATAAATGACAGTGTCAAAAATCCAGAGACATTACTGAAGATTTTTTTCTGGTACATAGATTATAATTATTTCTTATTGTATTAATAGTTAAATATTTAAAATTATAGGTATATTACACATATCCTTCAGATATACTATTAATCCCGACAATGAATTGGAAACATCTCGAAAAATTATAAGAGTAGGACAAAATTTCTTCATAGAATGAATTTAAATATAAAAAATGTAAATATAAACAATAGATATACGCTAGAATACAGCCCAGAGGAAGACGATATTTAAATGTTATAAACACAAGACGAAAGTGTAGATGGTCTCCACTCTGCAACGTAAAATACAGAAAAATTGTATCTCATCGAAATAATGAGTAATGAAAGAAAAATGTACTTGGAGAATCTCTTAATTCTTGATCTGTGACTATTATATAGGTGACAAATCTACGTTGAAGGACTTAAATTTGTTTCAAACATTATGGGACAATGTACACGAGCACTGTAATCTAGAGTAACATTAAACTGCAAAACTGCTATCAAATTCTTGTCAAATAATTTGTAAATGTTAACAAAAGTACACATCGATATAAGAATAATCAAAGTGCAATCTATTCATCGCTTTATTAAAGGAAATGTATTATTTAGATACAACATATATGAAAAAATAAAATGTAAAAGAAGATATGTAAGAATAGATGCATATACTCCAGATATATATATATTTTAGACCGCCCAAAATTATTGTTTTTAATAAAAGAATATGAAGAGAAAGTAAACAAGAACGATGTACGAATTGAAAATTCCTGTTACCAGTCTGAAATTCATATATGATAAACTCTACTTTGTAAATTGTACATAATTTATGGTAAAATATCCTATAGATTTTGTAAATATATATGAAAATTGTTTTGTATTGAGACATGCTCTTATTGAATAATAAAGAAGTTTATACGTCATAGACTTATATGAATATATTATTTGCTTTATATATACAGCCAGGTAAAATATACCGCGAGAGGTTATGTGCTGGCCACATCAGATTTTTTTAAATGCAATAATTTCTGATTTATGTTAGATTTAAAATATTCATGTCTATAATGGAATTACTAAACGACTTCAAAAGGGTTATATTTTGTCATTATTATAATTTACCAACAAAATCAAATTGGCAAAGCAAATAAATGATCTTTAATAGATTATTTTCATTTGTTCCTTAATAATTTTTAATTTTGTCATCCCGAAAAATTAATAATTTATGTTATATTCATGTTTGAAACAAAAGAATGTAGACTTATTATTGATAATCTTATCAAATACGCAAAAAGATGAGACTATTTTTAACGTAGGTTCCCATTCAAAACAATATAAATTTGTGTTATATCTCGAGATTTATGAAGTTTTTTAAAAAAAAATGTATAATTTTTCTCTATCATAATGAATAAGATATGAGATATTTTCGGAATTAGCGAAAAACGAGTTTTTGTTTGTATTAGAAAACAAAAAATGGTCGAAAAATTCTATGGCGACTATTAAACTTTCCTCAAAAAGTTGAACATGGAATGTGCAAACGGCCTTGCTCTGTCGTAGATTATTGTTCATATAAGAAATTTAGCTAGTAACATTGTTAATAAACGATTTCTAAAAAGTTGTAACGTATTATAATATATTGTCACTACCTATACCTACGAATAAAGGCAGATTGGAACTCCCATTATTGGGTAATATATCAATTTATTATTTTTACCTCTCGCTAAGAGAGGTATTGGATTCATGCTAAAAATCACATATCCAGATTTCAATGAATAATTACGTTTTAAGGTCCCTACAATCTGATTTTAACATTTTTACGATGATGTCTGTGTGTGTGTGTGTGTGTGTGTGTGTGTGTGTGTGTGTGTGGATCTATGTGTGTGTGTATGTATGTGGGATGTTTGAAGGACGATTACTCAAAGGCTATAAGACTTAATATTTGTTTAACTACGTATTCGGACATTCATGGGAAGATCTGAAAAGGTTTTGTTAACATTTGGACAACCGGAAGTAGCAGATTCTTGAAAAATCTTCTAAATACTATTTTTTGAAATTTTTTCTTGGAAATATTAAAGAAAATTAAATTCTCAATCTGATACATTTAATTTTTTTATTATATCTCGCACAGGTTTGGAGATATAGTATATAATAATATAGAATAATCTGTTGTAAAAAAATAATCTCGTTGCCTAAAAAACAGTTGAGATATTTAAATGTTTATAATTGACAGATAAATGCAAAATGTCAGTGTCAAAAATCAGATTTTTCTGGGATGTACGAGTACATTTACTATATATTATTGTACTATTAATTTAATATGTATTTAAATTATAGGTATGTTAATATTACATATATTCTTAAGCACTACCGCTAATACTTTCAACGAATTTGAAGAATTTTGAACATATTAGAAGAGTAGGACAAAATTCCTCATAGAACGAAAGAAGAGATACAATTTCAATTATTTGTGTGTACAAGAAATGTTAAGTTCGTTACTTAGCGCGAGCAGTCATGTGACTTTGTTGGCTTTGGCACGCAGATATGAGGATCCGTGTCAGAATGACGGCTAGTAGTTATTTAGATAACAATTGTCATAATTTTTCATTCAAAATTTCAAAGTATTCTGATATTTGTCATCAATAGTATGGAATATACTTGTCGAGGAAGATAATTCACATGGATTTGAAAAATCATGTTGTATTAAATGAAAAATTATGATACTTGACACCTATATTAGATGTCATTCTAACACGGGCCCCCATATCTGCTTGCCAAGGCCAACAAAGTCACATGACTGATCGCGCCCTATGCAACATAAAATGAAAATGGCGAGAGGTATTGTGCTGGCCACAACAGATTTTTTATGTAGCAATATTTCATATGCCGCAAAAACAATTTGCCTATTTTAAAATGGACAACTATTTTCAAAATTATTATTATCTTTAAATCGTTATATTACTTACCACTGACTAGGGCGCAAACAGCTACCAAGGTAATGAACACTTTCATTTTCGCGAGAACGATTGACTGCAGTTCGGTTGCTTGCACTTTTATACTGCAATTGCAATTGATATCTTAATGATAACAATTTTTACGAAAACTTAGTAATCAGCAATTCAGTTTTTGCGCTTGTCATCTATGATTATATTTTTGTAATAATTAATTATTTACATTGTTTAATTTTTACCAAAAAATAAAATTTTATAATACAAACAATTGGGTTTATAAAACAAATATTATATTTCAAATAGGTTCATATTAATGATAAGAGAAGAGCAATAATTACACTGTTATTAATTTTAGTCATCAACTGCAAAAAAAAAAACTTTTTACGGAATCCTATACAGAGAAATACGTTGATTAACGTATCAAAAATTTCTGGATACTGGAGTTTGGAACCTCCCGCAATTTTAGAAAAATAGCGACATATATTGGTTTTGGCTATTTTCTTGAAAGCCCGTAATGAAATTTTGAAGTTTATTACCAAGGCCAGCAAATCAAATACGGCCAAAAAATAACTTACTGTCAAAATATATTATAACCAAAAATGAAAATAAAATAACTATATTCATTAATTTGTTAAGCAAGAAAATGAGCGATAATGATAATGATAACGATTTTTCAATACTATACTTAAAATTTACTAAGTTATATGTAATGCCACAATAAATTTATTTCCTATTTAAATAAACGATTGTCAATAAATTATGGTCTTTAAGTAAATACGACCGTAAAGTAAAAGCGGATGTGGAGCAAATGCGTCTGTAAAAATTTATACAATACCCGCTTAAAGAAATATTTAACCAAAATAACAAATCTACGAAAGAAAACATATATTACAAAAAAATATAAAATAAACAGCAGTATGCATTTAATACTTAGTATTTATAACAATTTGCATTCGTCGTAGCATCGAAATAAATTAATTACTATAATAAAATTTCGATATGGGCCATTGCTTTCCAAGAAATGGTCAATATATGCCGCCATTTTTCCAAATGTGCAGGAAAATCCAAGGCTCCGATTTCCGGAAAACTTTGATATATTATTCATCGCACTTTTCCGTACAAGATTCCGTAAAAAAGCTTTTGTTAGTTTTTTTTATCTTTGGTATATTTTTTCAATAAATTTCTTTGGCTAGTATGGGGTTAGAAATTTAATTAGAATTAATTAGAAAAGCCATGGATATTTTAAAAATAAAGGGTAATAATTGTTTAGAACTTAGGGCCGGTATTTTCACTTGAGAATAAAGCTATAGATAAATTTAACCTTCAGATAAATATTTTTGTTGTCTTTTCACTTGCAAAGAAATTTATTCGAAAGAATAACATCTGTTATTCGCGGAATAAGTTATTCGTTAGTTCGTATGTACATTACGTTTCTACATAGTTCAGATTTATTAACAACGTGGATATATTAAATATTTTTAATGATTCTGATGATTGTTTGAACTATGAATGAATAAATAATGCTAGAAATCGAAAACGCACAATCAGACAGCGACCTAACCACACACATCAAGGATTTTTTTGACAGATTCCGATTATGAAAACAAAGTGTTATTTTATTATTACAAATTGGGGTTCATATTTGATCTCACACAGTGCATACTTAGGTAAATCCCTCCTTGGATATATCATCATAAACAATTGATTCTTGTAAAATATTTTCGGATTTTGAATACTTTTATACAATATTCATTTACCTCGAACTGAAAGCAATATACAAAAATTATGAGAACAATTTTACAATATACATATATTTCGTTTACCGCGTATGATTACTGCAATAGATTACTTGTTAAACTACAAAAATGCAGAAGGATATAGATGACATTAAAGATGTTAAACACAATTTGAAATTCTCTACTAACACAAATTCACTCTGCAAGGTTACCAATTCACGAATGTTAAAATTATTCGACATATAGCTATTTGTTTTTGTGAAATGTGTGAAAAGACTCAATGGAGTTATTCGTTGAATAAATATATAGAATAAATTTATTTAACGAATACTTATTCGAAACTTTACTCGGAAGTGAAAATACCGGGCCTTAGTTGTGCAAGGCTTCCTAGGTATATTAAACATGTTATAAATTGTTTTCATAGTTACTTATTTCCTTTGCTGTGTTATTATATATTTATTTTTTATAGAAACGTTAGTTTGTATAATTATAAACATAACTTTTACTAAAAGGTTTTATTTTAAAATATTGGACTACTCAAAGCATATTTTATAAACTACTGACATTTTTTGTATACATGCAGATTGGCACACCCAGCAATGGGTAATATGCCGTGATGATATATTTATTTATTTTTATTTCCTGTCATTTTCTAGGTATTTTGGCCAGATCTGAAAATAGATTTCTCATATAATTTTATAGGTATTATCAATAAAAAAGTAAATTATTTATATTGCTTTATTAATTAAGATTATCAAAGCATTAATACAAATATTTAGACTCCAGAATTTTGACGGATCCAGGTACGCTGATTGGCAACACTGGAGTAGACGCCAGGGCTATTAGGGCTGGCGCAACCCCTACCCCAGGACACAACACCAACTAGTACGCCGTTGCACACCAAAGGACCACCGGAGTCTCCTTGGCAAGAGTCTCTACCTCCTTCCGGCAAACCAGCGCAGATCATCCTGCAAGAATCACACATATAGATTGAAGCGTTACCTTTAACTTTCTGTCAGAATAAATTTTCAATAAATATTCGATAGAAAATTAATAAAGTTTTCATTGGGCAAAGAACTTACATATTATTAATATTAACTAACCTGCTAGTGATTGAGCCAGGTAATTGGTTTTCACATGTTCTACGTGCAATAATGGGTACATTTACGCGTTGCAACTGGCTGGGTGATGATCCACCAGCCTAAAATAAAAACAATCATATTACATATATTCCTACTTAACTGATTGTGATTTGAGTTTTCATATTGTAAGTTGTTTAAATAGTTTGTCTATTTATTGCATTCATACCAATCCCAAATAATTAAATATCACAAAAAAAAAGTTTGTAAAAATAGGCTAAAACAGGATCAGGACACCTAAGACAATCAAAACGTTAAAAACAATGCAATCAATGATAATAATTGTCATAACCACTTGGCCCTACACTTTAAAGTTGTAGTTATTTTTTAGCAAATTGATAAATAACAAAATGGGTTCTAGTTGGGTAATAATTTGTATCTATTGGATAACAAATGAACAAATTTGTGGACAGAACTTTACATAAATATTCTGTATGCTACTGTACACGTACGCTATGTACATAATTCAAAAGCGTTCAGCCGGTCTACCAACTTTTATCACCAAAGATATATGATGTAGGTGCCGATGTACTCGCGTGCCTATATTGTGATAGTGTAGGTATACATTTTGTTCATTTCATGTTGTTTCACACTTGTGCATGTTATTTGTGAAAAATACATTATTTTATTGGTGATTTCTGTGCGTTAGGTGAAGTTATTGTTATTGTATTTGAATAAATTCATTAAATATGATAACAATAACACATCAATATGATTATTAATTTATTTCGTGATAAAAGTTAGGTATATCGGTTAGATGCTAGTCATAATTCTGGCTATAAATATGGATGTTTTTCATAACATTCTATGAGCATTGCTATTTGCTTTCAATTCCCAAACAATTTAATAATATTTTATTAAATGTCATAATATATTGCGCATATTATGTGCACAAGTTCTATACATAAAAATATAGTTTTGTGGATACAAAAAAATAGTTGATAAATATTTCTATATGCGAACGTCTATAAAATTTAGTCTATAATTATGTCCATAATTCTGTACAGAATTATAGATGGCGACATACAAATTTATCAAGAAAATAATAATAAAAAAATTATAAATAGTTATTTTGAGTGGTCCACTTTTCAGTGTCACTCACAAAGTAATTATAACTTTGATGATTTGCAGCAGCATATTCAATATAGTATTTTAAGTACCAAGGGTAGTAAGAAGATGGATGGCCTCTGGGTCAGGGTTTATAAATTATCCGAGGGATAAATAAATATCAATTAATACCCATGGTTGCATACAATATTTTGTCTTACTACAATTTTTTTATATTTTACACAGATTACGAATCAAAAAGTATTAATAAATTTTATAAAGTATTTAGTTATAAATGTTTTTGCTTGTTTCTTAGGCTATATCCACAATTTAAAATATACTGGTTATGTCACGTGTCATTTTTTCATTGTTTTTGAGGTTCTGATTGATACGTGTTTCCTTAAATATCTGCTAGATGTCTTACATGGCAACGACCGTATTTTGGCCTACTTTTTACAAAAAAGAATATATATATAATGTGTCAAAATGACAACTTCAAATTAGTAAATTATAATCTCTTTTATCAGCATTTGCAGCTTTAGAGGAAGGACCAAGGAAGCACGTATCACTTTGGACACTCGTATCAAAGGGAGTTGCACAATCAGTATATTGTAAATTGGGGCTATATCGCAGTGTCAGTGTCAATATCAGTTTGTTGACAACATTACCATAGCAACTTTTCATAATTCCCGTTGTTATGTACTACATGATGTACCTGGTATCCGAAATGATCCACGCCAAAGCATGTGCATCTTACGGTTGCGAATCGGTATAGGTCTAGTCCGAAATCGCGTGTTGGAACAAACAAAAAATAAAAATGATCTTGAACTTACAGAGAGAGTTCCCCATCCAGAAACAGTGCATTGGGTTCCCGCACTAGGATCTTGGCTAGCCATTGCGGTGGCCTGCATTCCAGGTTGCCCAATAGAGATAGGCGTACTAAGTTCGAGAATGGAATAATCGTAGTCGATGGTCCGGCCGCTATAATTTGGATGCATGATGATCCTTGAAACCTGATGGACTGAACCACCTCTTCCTCTAATGCTGCTGCCAGCACGGATGGAGAGTTGACTAGCACTAGCCCTAACCACAAAAAATGACATTTCTGTTTAATAGATATAGAATACTAATGATGTAGGATGTAAAGGCCAAATTATTAAGGATCTAAGGGTATATAAACAGGGGTTCTGATACATGAACTTAAAAATGTAGAAAATGAAATGTATACCCATCCGTGCAGTGAGCAGCGGTTAGAATTCTGGTCGCAGAGATGATGGAAGCTCCGCAGATGTGCGAACCCCTGCTTTGAAGAGACACCTAAAAATTTAATAACATTTACATTATTCATTGCTTCATATTATGTATATTGTTGAGAATTCTACTAATACTATTTATAGGTAGAGATAGTAGGTAGTTTATCGGGATGATACGCATGTTAATAATTTTAAAGTATAATAGTAATACTAAACTCGTTAATTCGAATTATGAAATGTTTACAAAATTTTTCATAAGAGAATTTTTTTATACGTAGCAGTGGCAAAGGTTGAAAAAAGAGCAAAAGGGAGAGAAAGAATTGAGGAGGATTTAGAGAAGAGTAAAAATTGAGAAAATTCATAAATAAAGAAGAAGGCTTATTTGAATTAGAATTTTTTAAGACAGAATTGCCTTTTAGAAATTACAATTGAAGGAAAGACACTTGGGAGAAGAGAAAAAGGAAGTTAATTTATGCGGTATTTAAATGTTGCTAGAATAGTAAAGCTCCTTTACGAAGTCGTTAAAACAAAATTGTTTTTGTTGTTATAAATGTTAAAAGTAATTAATTTCTTGGTATTTCTTAACTGTTGGTATGATGTTAAGGTTAAAGATAAATAATTGGACTTGCAGTCTTGATGTTTATTAAGATTTCATCTACATTAACTATCCCTGATGATGATTCATTTGGAATCGAAACGTCGGAATGTTAACTAGATGAAATCTTAATAAACATTTTTCACCAAGACTGCAACTCCAATTATTTATCGTTAAAAGTAATATTAAGCTATTTTGGAAGGCATTAAAGAATTCGTTGTTCAGAATTAAAGAAATACCTGGTATGGCAGATCTCTAATATCGGCGTTCTGGCCTCCTACGATTTTGTCATCGAACATAGACGCACGCCTGTGTGGCTCAATATGAGCCCCTGAAATAACATGTCGAAATTAAAATAAATCAATATACAAGTATATTTTCAAAAGAGTTATATTTTGCCATTATTAAAATTTGCCAATAAAAGCAGATTGGCGAACCTACCAATGCGTTATGTCGAGGGTTATATAACAATGTATTAATTTTTTAGGCAGAAATTTTAATATTTTATCTTGTAGAATATTTGATATGCTTACAAAAGTTTTTTGTATTACTAGCCTAGAAAGTGTACTTTTGCGAGTGCGAGTATATTTTGAGAGGCCGTGTTGGAGACGAGGTCTTTAAAAACGAGAACTCGTAAAATAGTTTCTCAACGTGTATTACATTAGATTTTTTGTGCCAACTTCTCCCTAAATTTATTAAATGAATTTAATTTATTGTCCAAAAATGAAATACTTGGGAATTTTTATGTTGGTAACATCAGACGAATTAAATTATTTCAAATAACATTGATTTACAAACAATCTAAAAAATCAGCAAACATATTTTATCGGTTTTGCATTTCAAATTCAAATATAATTACTTATCTTTAGTTTAAAATGTATTGCTTGAAGTTAAAATGGGATATTCAATAAATTACAAAGAAATAGTAAACTTCAATAATTATTATAAGGTAGCATACTTTAATCTATGTATTTTATTATAATGAAAATGATGATATATTAATTCCTTGCAATAAAAATGCTGAATTATTGTCCCAGTCCCTAAATGGTTATTATCGTAAAATTTCGTAGGAATTCAGGGGAACCAGACATAGTACTCGATGTTATTGTTTGAAGAATTTAAGTTAAGAACCATAGCAACACTATTGTCATCCTAATGAAATTCACAAAATGTTTCATGAAATAGATTGAAATAGTATTTATTTTAAATATTTTATTTGTTCGAAACATTTTCCGTTATATGTGTATTCAGTAGTAATTAATTTGACAAGGACAAGAAGAGTTAATAAAAATAAATGAAAATATATGCCTAATGCAGGCAATGCAGATACGCCTGACGTCACAAATAATTTCAGACATTTAAATATTCATAATATCTCGCTTACTAGTTCGAATTTTAACATCGGCTTTTTACCAATCTTAGATTTTTGTATATCAATTAAAAAAATGGTAGAATACCCCATTAACACTTTAATATTTTGCTAATTTTTATGTTGTAAAAACTCAAGTACGTAAGTTGACATTTTACTAGAATTATACCAACTTATAACCATAAAATTCTCACAAAAATATTATTAATCTATTCCAAAATGTAGAATTTGTTTCAAATTTATTATTTTTCTAGTTTTGTAAATATTGCTTACCACTGACTACAGCACACACAGCTACCAAAGCAAGGAACACCTTCATTTTCGTGGAAGCGATTGACTTCATCTCGGATGCTTGCCTTTTTATATTAAATTTCAATTGATATCTTATAATGATAACAATGTGTGCAAAATTTTAATAATCAGATAATCAGGCCTTTTACGCGTGTTTGTATATATCTTTATAATCTTAATTGTTTTTCATTGTTGAAAAATTACATTTTGACAAATAATAATTGGATATTAATAACCAAATTAATTAGGGTTTTAAAACCTAAATCTATTATACAATACCAAGTAGATTTATTTTGCTGATAAAAGAGGAGGAATACATTATTAATATCAAGCATATAATTACACAGTTATTAATTTATTAGTATTGTATATAATTATTAGATATTATATTTGATTGTTTCGCACTATAAAAATTGTGCAAGTTAATATGAGACATCAAGAAATGTAAATAAGAAAACTTCAAAGCATCTATTGCAGTGAAATGTATTCGTTAAATATAATTAAGCTCAGGTTAACACCTAATAACTACTGAATCAAGCTTAATTGTTATTTAAAGAAAAAATAATCGGACCCTACATTTACTTTAGCCATAGAATTTTGTACAATGAATTCTAAAACTTGTTTTGTAGCAAAATTCCATCTTTTCTTGTTGCCTAGAATACACTAATAGCCTTTTTTACCTCCCACTACCCTTTGTAACGGACCATGTTTTAAGGTCCTTAGAATCCAATTTTAACATTTTCACGATGATGTCTGTGTGTATATGTGTATTTCTACCTTGCTCTTATATGGAAAGATGCCATTAGATTTTGGAGTAAATCAGATAATCGGAAATTGCATTTTACTAGAAAATCAAAATAGTTTTTCTTTGAAAAATACCTTTAAATATTATTTTTTTTCAAGATTTGTTATTATAAAACTTAAAGGTTTTTAAATTTTCTACAGGTCTGCGTTAATACTTTTTACCTCTCGCTAAGAGAGGTATTGCATTCATGCTAAAAATCGCATATCCAGATTTTATTGAATAAGCACGTTTTAAGGTCCCTACAATCCGATTTTAACATTTTTACGATGATGTCTGTGTGTGTGTGTGTGTGTGTGGATGTGTGTGTGTGTGTATGTGTGTGTGTGGGATGTTGGAAGGACGGTTACTCAAAAACTATAAGACTTAAAATTTGTTTAACAACGTATTTCCCAATCGGACATTCATGGGAAGATCTGAAAAGGTTTTGGTAATAATTGGACAACCGGAAGTAGAAGATTCTTGAAAAAAAATCTTCTAAATATTATTTTTTGAAAATTTTTCGTGGTAATATTAAAGAAAATTAAATTCTCTATCTGATACATTTAAATATTTTATTATATATTCCATAGATTTAGAGATAAAAGAAGTATAATATATAAAATAATCTGTTGTAATAAATTTGACAGCCGAAAGAATGCCATGAAAAATAGTTGATAATTTAAATTATTTGTAACTGACAGATAAATGTCAGTGTCAGAAATAATGAGTAATGAATTAAAAATGTACTTGGAGAATCCCTTAGTTCTTGATCTGTGACTATTATGGAGATGACAAGTCTAGGTTGAAGGACTTAAATTTGTTTCAAACATTATGGGACAATGTACACCAGTACTGTAGACTAGAGTACTTTGAATTGCGAAAAAGCTATCAAATTCTTCTCAAGTAAGTTGTAAATATTGACAAAATCGGAGTGCAATCTATCCGTCACTTTATTAAAGGGAATTAAGGTTATTTAAATATAACAAGTATGAAAAAATAAAATGTAAAAGAAGATATATAAGAATAGATGCACAATCCAGATATATACATTTTAGAACGCCCAAAATTAATGTTTTTACTAGAAGAATATGAAGAGAAAGTAAACAAAGTTGTTCGAATTGAAAATTGCTGTTACCAGCCTAATATTTATATATGGTAAACTCTACTTTGTAATTTATTGTAACATAATTTATGGTAAAATATCTTCATGTTGAGACATGCTATTATTGAATAATAAAGAAGTTTATACGTCATAGATTTATATGAATATATTATTTGTATTTATAAAAATAATCTTTGCTTTATGCATACAGCCAGGTAAAATATACGGCGAGAGGTTATGTGCTGGCCACATCAGATTTTTGTATATATTTTATGGATAAATTTCTAAAATTATCTATAATTTTAATCCCGGAGCCTACGCTTTAAACACAACACAGTTCAGATCTCAAATGTATGTAACTATCAGATATATGTCAATGTCAACTAACTAATCATTTCAAATAATAATAGTAAACATTTAAGTAACCAGTTCTTAAAATTTGTAGAGCATGATATTTGTTATTATTATTGAAAAGTCATAATTTAAAATTGTTGTACTTTTGATTGTACTGCTGAATATGCAGATATGATTTTTATTTATGGATTATGTAATGGTAATGCCCGTTATGCGTCCAGAGAATACCAAGACAGATATCCAAATAGACGCCAACCTTCCCATCGCCTATTTGCGCGCATTTTTCAGCGTCTACGTGAAACTGGATCAACAACTGTACGGGGAGGTGTTCAAAATGATGGCATTGGTGTTAATAATAACGTTGAAGAAATCAGCACAAGACGCATCGCTGCTCAATTACACATGTCTCACAGCACTGTTTGGCGGATATTAAACCGTGAGGAATTACATCCCTATCACTTTCAGCGAGTTCAAGCACTGCAACCCGGAGACTATGGTCTTCGTTTAGTATTTTGTCGCTGGTTTCTCCATCAAAATTTAAAAGATCCTGACTTTATTTCCAGAGTGTTATGGTCTGATGAAGCCCAATTCACGAGAGATGGAGTAAACAATTTCCATAATTACCATTTATGGAGCATTGAAAATCCACATGCGATTGTTCAGTCCCGTTTTCAGCAAAGATTTAGCATAAATGTCTGGGCAGGAATTTTCAATACTAGATTACTAGAAATTGAAGTTTTAATTGACTGATTAACAGCTGATGGCTACAGAAACTTTCTGGAAAACAGACTACATGAACTAATAGAAGATGTTTCACTTCTTGTACGACAACAGATGTGGTACCAGCATGATGGTGCTCCTCCTCACTGTGGTAGACAAGTAACTGAGTGGTTAAACCAAAACTTTCCCAATAGGTGGATTGGACGTGGAGGTCCAAACTTTTGGCCTGCAAGATCTCCAGACTTAAAACCTCTTGATTTCTATCTATGGGGACAATTGAAACAAGAAGTTTATAGGGTGCAAATAAACACGCGTGAACAGTTACTTGAACGAATTATGAATGCATCTGCTGCCATTCGTAACGATCAAAATGTAATTTATCGTGTATATGATTCTATGATTCGCCGATGTCAAACATGCATACGAGTTCAAGGCGCGCATTTTGAGCACTTGCTGTAATATTTTTAAAATTTGTTATCTTATTTCATATTGTGTTAACCTATTCCATGTTGTTCTGTGTTTAGAATTTATTTATTTGTCTATTTAATAATTGTGTCATCGTTTTGTTGTTTTTGTTGTCCAAATCGTATTCGTTAATATTAATAAATAAAATTAATTAATACAAATAAGGTATAACGTTTCAATAATAACTCTTGTTTTCCGAAAGTACCTTGATTACAAAAATTAGAAAATTTCGTGGTATTTATAGAACTTCAACCTCTTGTATTTTGGTAACTAGAAGGAATAGGACCTATGTTCATATGACATTTTTGGCTCAAAATGACCTCAGGAATAAGCTGTTAAAGTTTGTTACACTAGTCCTGAAACACCCTGTATATATTAACAAATTTGAATTATATTAAAAATGTAAGTAGAAAAAGTTACAAAATTCAGTAAAACTGAACATTTTATATTATTGTTTACCTATGATTCCTTTGAAATTTCACACATACGACATTGTTACGTGTTATTAATGTCAAGAACATATGTTCTATAATAGGTACTGTATCTCAAATATAAGGCAAAATATTCAGCTCGAATCAACTCTAAAGGTCTAAAAATGTTACAAATGTAGTAGCACCCACTTAACATAAAGTGCAACCTAGATGCCTGTAAGTGACTTGAATCTACTTTTTTTACCATCTTTCGACCTTCTTACCGTAAATTAACTCAAAGGAAGATTCAGCAACTCAATTGAAGATTTATCTTCCCTGTTTTAACCCCAAAACTTTACAGTGTGGGCCAAATGACGGGTGATAATATTTTAAACAGCATTTCAAGGGTCATTATTTTTTAGCTTCTACCGAGACCCTTTACTTTTGGTACAATGAAACAACTTCGTAAATATCCAATGTTTACAGTACAACCTACCTCGCAAGACATATGGAACAATACTCAAAGAAAAATTTGTAGGGCTTATGCCCGTTTAAACTTCACATTAAATTGCACAATTTATTTTACAATAAATTGCAGAATTTATTTTGAAAATATAAGCATTTTACATGTCACGATTTTCTGCCAATTTATTGTTGTTGGGAGCAGGGCTACCAACCGCCAATGGTTTTTTTTTTGTTTTGTATGTTGTGTTTGCGTTTTGAGGTTAACCTTTTGTTGTATGGTGGTTGTATGTGTTTACTGTTCGTGTTCTGTTCCATGTGTTTGCATTTCACGCAAACTTATCCATCCTTAAAAATGTTTCGAACTGCTCCGGATGTTTATTTACGAAGTCGTTTAAAACCAAAGGTATATTGCCTTTGCTTTTTTATCAATCCATGGTCTAACCCACCACCTCCTAGATTTTTTATTTTTTACATATTTCATAACCATCAAGGCAAATAATTTAAATTTTCGTTTCTCCTTCTACGCGCCAAACATCGAAATCGTGACATTTCACAAGAATAAAAAATTTCCGTGATACACAAACGTCAAACAGAAATAGTTCAATATGTCAAATATTATAAAGTTGGCACTGGTGAAGTAACCAAAAAATTGTGAAAATATAGGACATGTTCTAATTTTCACAATTTATTGTGCAATTTATTTTCAAAATAAATTGTACAATTTTGCTGTATTACACTTGCCGATAAATTGAAGGTCGCAAAATTGTACAATTTATTGTGAAGTGTAATACAGCTATTAGGGTTACAATGTCTAGTAGGATTAAAGCTGGTATTACAAATAAAGGCGATGTAACCCAATATAAAAATGGCGGAATAATTGAATAACATATTCAGTTTTTGTAAGTAGTCGCGTATCTGGAAACTCGGGTTCGATCCCGACCGACGCCAAAAATTACTTCGAATTTTAATGGCACAAATTTGACCCCTGTGGTGCACTCTTCATGTCAGCAATGAGTGCCCGTGAGGTGATGCCTGGTTAGCGCCCGCACGGTCAAATATTTCATCATTAGCGATATCTGTGTACACAGCAGATTGGCATACCCAGCGATGGGCATTACGCCGTGATGATATATTTATTTATTTTATTAAAATGTTGTCGCGATCTTGACCAATATTTAATTTTCAAATAATAAATAACTTCTTAACAATTAATTGTGTTATTAAAAGCCAATTAATATTTGTCAAAACTAATTGTTGAACAATGTAAAACAATTAAGATTATAAAAATATAGTCAACCACGTGTATAAGGCCTGATTATCTGATTATTAAGATTTTGCACACATTGTTATCATTATTAGATATCAATTGAAATTTAATATAAAAAGGCAAGCAGCCGAGATGAAGTCAATCAATTTTCACGAAAATGAAGGTGTTCCTTGCTTTGGTAGCTGTCTGTGCCGTAGTCACTGGTAAGTAATATTTAAAGAACTAGAAAAATAATAAATTTGAAACCAATTCTGCCTTTTGGAATAGACAAATAATATTTTTGTGCTTCCGGCCCGTATAGCTTGGGTTACATATTTCTAAATCATCAGGAACACATTGTACTGGTCTAGGATGGCAAAAAAGAGAATTTTATGTTTATAAGTTGGTTTTATTCGAGTGAAATGTCAACTGATGTACTTATGAGTACTTTCAACACAGAAATTAGCAAAAAATTCACAACTTTTAATACTAAATAGTTAATGGCATATTCTACAATTTTTTTAAATTTTGATATACTAAAATCTAAGAATATTGGTAAAAACGAAAATTAGAATTATTAAGCAGCGAGACATACATTTTTTAATATCTGAAATTATTTGCGACGTCATAGTTCGCAGTTGGTTTTGCTTGTCAAACAGTTATTTCTAGACGTATCTGCATTGTCTGCATTAGTTTCATTTATTTTTATTAACTCTTCTTGTCCTTGTCAAATTAATTACGACTGAATACACATATAAAAGAAAATGTTTCAAATAAAAAATATAATATTTAAAATTAATACTATTTCAATCTATTTGATGAAACATTTTGTGATTTTCATTAGGATGACAATAGTGTTGCTATGGTTAAATTCAAACTAAAACATCGAATAATGGATCTGGTTTCCTCGAATTCCTACGAAATTTTACGATAATAACCATTTAGGGATTGGGACGTTGCATTTGCAATAATTCAGCTTTTTTATTGCAAGGAATAAATATATCATCATTTTAATTTTAATAAAATTCATAGATTAAAGTATACTACCTTATAATAATTATTGATGTTTACTATTTTTTTGTCATTTATTGAATACCCCATTTTAACTTCAATCAACACATTTTAAACTAAAGATACGTAATTATATTTGAATTTGAAATTTGTAAATAAATGTTATTTGAAATAATTTAATTCTTCTGATGTTACCTATATAAAAATTTCCAAATATTTCATTTTTGGACAATAAATTGAATTCATTTAATAAATTTAGGCAGAAGTCGGAACAAAAAATTTAGTGTAATACACGTTGAGAAACTGCTTTGCGAGTGCTCGTTTTTTAAATCTTTGCTGCATAAAAAATTAATACATTGTTACATAACCCTCAACAAAACCCATTGGTAGGTTTGCCAATTATTTTTGTTGACAAATTTTAATATAGCATGTTATTTCAGGGGCTAATATTAAGCCGCAGATGCGCGCGTCTATGTTCGATGACAAAATCGTAGGAGGCCAGAACGCCGATATTAGAGATCTGCCATACCAGGTACTTTTTTTTAAATTCTGAACAACGAATTCATTAATGTCATCCAAAATTGCTTAATATTATTTTTAACATTTTTAACAACAAAAACAATTTTATATTAACGACTGCATAAAGGAACTTTGCTATTCTAGCAACACATGAATACCGCATAAATTATCTTCTTCCTTTTTCTTTTCTCCCAAGTATCTTTCCTTCAATTATAATTTCTAAAAGACAATTGTTTCTTTAAAAAATCTAATTCAAATAGCCTTCGTTTTTATTTATTAATTTTCTAAATTTCTAATCTTCTCTAAATCCTCCTCAATTCTTTCTCTCCCTTTTCCTCTTTTTTCTACCTTTGCCACTGCTGCGTATAAAAAAATTCTCTCCCTCAAAGTCACTATTTTGTATTCATACAGTTCACAGCTCTTTATGAAGAATTTTGTAAACATTTCATAATTCAAATTTACAAGTACCTATAGTAAAATTATTTATATGCACATCATCCCGATAATCTATCTACTATCTCTAACTACAAATTTTACTAATAGTATTAGTGAAATTCTCAAAATATACATATGAAGCAATGAATAATGTAAATGTTATTATATTTTTAGGTGTCTCTTCAACGCAGGGGTTCGCACAGTTGCGGAGCTTCCATCATCTCTGCGACCAGAATTCTAACCGCTGCTCACTGCACGGATGGGTATACATTTCATTTTCTACATTTTTAAGTTCATGTATCAGAACCCCTGTTTATATACCCTTAGATCCTTAATAATTTGGCTTTTACATCCTGTATAATTAATATTCTATATCTATTAAACATAAATATCATTTTTTGTGGTTAGGGTTAGTGCTAGTCAACTCTCCGTCCGTGCTGGCAGCAGCATTAGAGGTAGAGGTGGTTCAGTCCATCAGGTTTCAAGGATCATCATGCATCCAAATTATAGCAGCCGGACCATCGACTACGATTATTCCATTCTCGAACTTAGTACGCCTATCGCTATTGGGCAACCTGGAATGCAGGTCACCCCAATGGCTAGCCAAGATCCTAGTGCGGGAACTCAATGCACTGTTTCTGGATGGGGAACTCTCTCTGTAAGTTCAAGATCATTTTTATTTTTTATTTGTTTCAACACGCGATTTCGGACTAGACCTATACAGATTCGCAACCGTTAGATCCACATGCTTTGGCGTGGATCATTTCGGATACCAGGTATATCATGTAGTACATAACAACGGGAATTATGAGAAGTTGCTATGGTAATGTTATCAACAAATTGATATTGACACTGCGATATAGCCCCAATTTACAATATACTGGTTGTGTGACTCTCCTTGAAACGAGTGTCCAAAGCGATACGTGCTTCCTTGGTCTTTCCGCTAGAGCCGCAATGTGACAGAAACCCCGCTGTCACTCGTCTTTTTGAAAAGAAAATTTATAAAACCTGATCAAAATGTTTATAACATATATTATGAGGTATTTATTTTCATTTTATAATACTCTGGTATTTAAATCCTGATAAAAACGAATATAAATTTTCTAATATGAAGTTGCCATTTTGACACATGATACAATCTATACTTTTCTTTGTAAAAAGTTAGCTAGTTAGTACCCTTGGTACTAAAAATACTATTTTGAATATGCTGCTCCAAATCATCAAAGTTATAATTACTTGGGTGTCACAACTGAAAATCATTCCGTTTCACTAATTTACTAAAACTATTGAACACCAGGTAAGCATGCAACTTAATAACCTCACAGTAGATAAAATTTATTTAATAGCGCGTCTTTTTGGCTCTTATTACATGATCAATATAGGATGATACTGAACAACGGGCCACTGAAAATAACTTTTTGATTTATAATTATTTTCTAATTTTCTTAATATATTTGTATGTCGATCTATAATTCCGTACAGAGACTCAATTTTATAGACGGTCGCATAGAGCAACATTTATCACGGATTTTTTTGTCCACAACGTTCTATTATTATGGACAGAAAGTGTGCATATAATATGCGCAATGTATTATGACATCTGGCAATTAGCAGTGGAGTTTTTGATAATAATTGTGGTCGCTGATTATTTTTTATATTTATAAATTTAATGAAATATTATTAAATTGTCTGGGACTCGAAAGCAAGTAGCAATGCTCATAGAATGTTATGAAAAACATCCATATTTATAGCCAGAATTAGGACTAGCATCTAGCCGATATACCCAACTTTTATCAGGAAATAAATTAATAATCATTCTGATGTGTTATTGTTATTAGGTATATATAATCAATTTAACCAAACACAACAACAATAACGAACGCACAGAAATGAAAATAATGTATTTTTCAAACAAATAACACGTACAACAATTGTTAAAGTGTGAAACAGTATGAAATGAATAAAATGTATACTTACACTATCATAAATTTGCACATGCCTACATCGGCACCTACATCGTATATCTTCGGTGATAAAAGTTGGTATACCGGCTAGACGCTTCTGAATTATGTAGATAGCAAACGTGCACAGTAGCATACAGAATATTTCTATACAATAATTTCCACAAATTTGTTCATAAATTTTTTATTCAGAATTCTGTCGAAAATTGTATATCGTGACTAAAGAACTTTAGGTTGTTTTTGCCAAAAGGTACTTTGTTCTTCAATAGATATAGATTATTACACAACTAAAATGTTATTTAATAATTTGTTAAAAATTAACCACAGATTTAAAGTATAGGGCCAAGTGGTTATGACATTTGTCATTGATTGCATTGTTTTGATTGTCTTAGGTGTCACCCTGTTTTAACCTATTCTTTACAAACATTTTTTTTTGTGATATTAAGTAATTTGGGATTGGTATGAATGCAATAAATACACAAACTATTTAAACAACTTACAATATAAAAACTTAAATCACAATCAGTTTAAGTAGGAATATATGTAATATGAATGTTTTTATTTTTTATTCTAGGCTGGGGGATCATTACCCAACCAGTTGCAACGCGTAGATGTACCCATTATTGCACGTAACACATGTGAAAACCAATTACCTGGCTCAATCACTAGCAGGTTAGTTAATATTAATAATATGTAAGTTCTTTGTCAAATGAAAACTTCATTAATTTTATATCGAATATTTATTGAAAATTTATTCTGACAGAAAGTTAAAGGTAACGCTTCAATCTATATGTGTGATTCTTGCAGGATGATCTGCGCTGGTTTGCCGGAAGGAGGTAGAGACTCTTGCCAAGGAGACTCCGGTGGTCCTTTGGTGTGCAACGGACAACTAGTTGGTGTTGTGTCCTGGGGTATTGGTTGCGCCAGCCCTAATAGCCCTGGCGTCTACGCCAGTGTTGCCAATCAACGCTCCTGGATCCGTCAAAACTCTGGAGTCTAAATATGTATTAATGCTTTGATGAGTTTAATTAATAAAGCAATATAAAAAAATTACTTTTGTATTGATAATACCTATAAAATTATACGAGAAGTACCTAGAAAATGACAGTAGTTTATAAATTTTGCATTCAGTAGGCCAATATTTTAAAATAAAACCCATTAGTTACAGTTATGGTTATATTTATACAAATTAACGTTTCTGCAGTGGCAGCATATACTGCTGCCTACTTTAGGGTACAAAAATAAATAATAACAGAGCAAAGCAAACAAATATCTAGGGAAACAATTTATAATATTTTTAATATATCTAGGAAGCCTTGCACGTCTAAGTTCTAAACTATCACTATATTAAAAGTATTACTCTTTATTTTAAAAATAACCATAGCTTCTCTAATTAATCTAGTGTTAAGATGTGTAGATCTTGAAATAATTCCAGTATCTTAAAATTTTTTTGCTGTACTTCCTCCAGGACATACTCTGCAAATGACGATTTCTCAAACAAATAGAATCTTGTAACGATATTTTTATATTCTTCTTAAGGTTTCTACCAGTCTTGTCTGTGACGTTTTCGATATCAAAAATCCATCGAATATTAAAATCGGGTCATCGATGACCCAAATAATTAATATGGCGGTGCAAAGTATGATCAGTATTATTAGTGACTTAAATAAACTAAAAAAAAGTGAGCTCATTGAGTTAATAATTTCAAAAGAGCTTCTTGCTTCAGTTAGCGATAATGCATTTCAATAAATTATTTTACATCTCATTTTAAAAACATTAGTGAAACGGAAAAGGATTATTTTATTGACGTTAAAGGTGATAACCATGGCAATGAATCTTTAGAATATAATGCAATTAAAAACAAACATGTTATACTTGAAAAATTAAATTATCATCTAAAAAATCTGATTTGGCCAGCACAATACCTTCCGTCAATCCTGTGTATTATGTAGAAATTCCATACATAAATTTTCTTGCAAAAGATTCTAAATTTTTGGTATTTTATGATTCCCTTTCTCGGCAACTGAATTCCATACTCCTGATAACAAACAAATCACATGAAATAAGAAAATCATGAAATTTTGAATGAAAAATTATGACACTTGTCAGTTATGGACATAATTAATTGCTGTCATTTTGATACGGGTCCCCATATCTGCTTGCCAAAGGCAGCAAAGTCATGTCACTGCACGCGCCCTGTACATAATTTTTTTGCAAAAGATCCTATATTTCCAGTAAAGTTATTTCATAAACAAACTATTCAAATTGCACTTGACACTGACATCTTCTTCTTCTTTAGTTTCTCCCATTCGTTAGGGGGTCGCTATTTTTTATTTTCTTCTTCCACTCATTTTTGTGTTGCGTGTCGTCCTCATTCAGTTCCTTTTCTCTCAAGTCTTCTGCAATACAGTCTTTTCATCTTATATTTGGTCTTCCTATGTTTCTTCCACCTTTTATTAATATATTCATCTCTCCTCATTACATGTTCAAACCAATGTAATCGTCTCTCTTATATCTAGAAACTTCTAACACTAGAGTTACTTCCCTTATTCTTTCATTGATTTACATTTTATTGGTACTGACATCTGTCAATTTGAATTACCTGAATATATTAGCAGTTTCCATGTTTAAGTTAGCATAGCTGGCTGAATTATGAAATTTATATGATTTTTTTTATCTATATTATTCTTTAACTCTATATCTGTAGAATATGAAATATAAAATGCAATCAAATCGTATAGAGAATAATATATTCTTTAAGTTATAATAACATTTAACTGAGTTTTTCAAGAAAAACTGTTAAAATCTTCAAATGAGGGTACTTCAATTATCTAAACTCTTTTCTAGATGAGAATTTAATTTTTGAAGTATAAGACGTTTGTTTTTAATTGCATTATATTCTAAAGATTCATTGCCATGGTTATCACCTTTAACGTCAATAAAATGATCCTTTTCCGTTTCAAAAGGATATTATTATTAGTTTGGTTCAATCTGACCCATTTACCAAATGTGCGACATCTACATCGGGGTAATTGGAAGATTAAAGTGAGAGTAATATTTTTATTTTATTTACTTGTGTATTTTCTTGAGATACTTACTACGTTTATTGACAATTTTGAAAACAAATAAAAATTACCAATACTAAACACAAACATATAAATTTTTAAAAGGTAAGTTTATAATATTTAATTATTATGTACTACAGATATTAAATTAGATGTGATAATAACAACCTATATCCTATACTCTACATAACCTCTAAATCTGTGACAATAATAATTGTGTCTCTTAAATAAATTAATTTTTATTGCCTTTACAAATTCATAATATTATTATTTAATATTCCTTTGTAATATAATATCAAATTTCTTACAAATAAATAGGGAAATGAATACTCAGCATGTTGGCATTGGACCACTAATGGCGACAATCATAGCCCATGGCCATATATAGAGGTCTTCTAGGCGTGTCGGAAATTAAAAGCTTATTCATGACTATTACTTTTATTGTAGTCTTTATTGCTAATTTTAATTATTAGTTCCCAATCATCTATTTTCTTTTTACCTTCCGTCACCTATAGGTAAGGAAGGTATTGTCTTTGGTTAAAAAATTCGGTGGTGAGTTTTCATTGAATAAGCACGTTTTAGGGTCTTTACAATACGATTTTACTATTTTTACGATGATGTCTGTATGTATGTGTGTGTGAGTGTGTTCGTATGTGCGTGTGTGTGTGTATGTGTGTGTGTGTGTGTATGTGACCGCGGTTTTGTCAACGATATCTCCAATACTAGAATTCCAAAAATTATAATTCTTGCGTATTCCTCTTCCTTACAACCATATGCAGACGTGTTTAGATTTTGGTTATAATTGGTCAACCGGAAGTACCCTCATTTGAAGATTTTAACAGTTTTTCTTGAAAAACTCAGTTAAATGTTATTATAACTTAAAGAATATATTATTCTCTATACGATTTGATTGCATTTTATATTTCATATTCTGCAGATATAGAGTTAAAGAATAATATAGATAAAAAAATCATATAAATTTCATAATTCAGCCAGCTATGCTAACTTAAACATGGAAACTGCTAATATATTCAGGTAATTCAAATTGACAGATGTCAGTACCAATAAAATGTAAATCAATGAAAGAATAAGGGAAGTAACTCTAGTGTTAGAAGTTTCTAGATATAAGAGAGACGATTACATTGGTTTGAACATGTAATGAGGAGAGATGAATATATTAATAAAAGGTGGAAGAAACATAGGAAGACCAAATATAAGATGAAAAGACTGTATTGCAGAAGACTTGAGAGAAAAGGAACTGAATGAGGACGACACGCAAAACAAAAATGAGTGGAAGAAGAAAATAAAAAATAGCGACCCCCTAACGAATGGGAGAAACTAAAGAAGAAGAAGATGTCAGTGTCAAGTGCAATTTGAATAGTTTGTTTATGAAATAACTTTACTGGAAATATAGGATCTTTTGCAAAAAAAATATGTACAGGGCGCGTGCAGTGACATGACTTTGCTGCCTTTGGCAAGCAGATATGGGGACCCGTATCAAAATGACAGCAATTAATTATGTCCATAACTGACAAGTGTCATAATTTTTCATTCAAAATTTCATGATTTTCTTATTTCATGTGATTTGTTTGTTATCAGGAGTATGGAATTCAGTTGCCGAGAAAGGGAATCATAAAATACCAAAAATTTAGAATCTTTTGCAAGAAAATTTATGTATGGAATTTCTACATAATACACAGGGTTGACGGAAGGTATTGTGCTGGCCAAATCAGATTTTTTAGATGATAATTTAATTTTTCAAGTATAACATGTTTGTTTTTAATTGCATTATATTCTAAAGATTCATTGCCATGGTTATCACCTTTAACGTCAATAAAATGATCCTTTTCCGTTTCACTAATGTTTTTAAAATGAGATGTAAAATAATTTATTGAAATGCATTATCGCTAACTGAAGCAAGAAGCTCTTTTGAAATTATTAACTCAATGAGCTCACTTTTTTTAGTTTATTTAAGTCACTAATAATACTGAACATACTTTGCACCGCCATATTAATTATTTGGGTCATCGATGACCCGATTTTAATATTCGATGGATTTTTGATATCGAAAACGTCACAGACAAGACTGGTAGAAACCTTAAGAAGAATATAAAAATATCGTTACAAGATTCTATTTGTTTGAGAAATCGTCATTTGCAGAGTATGTCCTGGAGGAAGTACAGCAAAAAAATTTTAAGATACTGGAATTATTTCAAGATCTACACATCTTAACACTAGATTAATTAGAGAAGCTATGGTTATTTTTAAAATAAAGAGTAATACTTTTAATATAGTGATAGTTTAGAACTTAGACGTGCAAGGCTTCCTAGATATATTAAAAATATTATAAATTGTTTCCCTAGATATTTGTTTGCTTTGCTCTGTTATTATTTATTTTTGTACCCTAAAGTAGGCAGCAGTATATGCTGCCACTGCAGAAACGTTAATTTGTATAAATATAACCATAACTGTAACTAATGGGTTTTATTTTAAAATATTGGCCTACTGAATGCAAAATTTATAAACTACTGTCATTTTCTAGGTACTTCTCGTATAATTTTATAGGTATTATCAATACAAAAGTAATTTTTTTATATTGCTTTATTAATTAAACTCATCAAAGCATTAATACATATTTAGACTCCAGAGTTTTGACGGATCCAGGAGCGTTGATTGGCAACACTGGCGTAGACGCCAGGGCTATTAGGGCTGGCGCAACCAATACCCCAGGACACAACACCAACTAGTTGTCCGTTGCACACCAAAGGACCACCGGAGTCTCCTTGGCAAGAGTCTCTACCTCCTTCCGGCAAACCAGCGCAGATCATCCTGCAAGAATCACACATATAGATTGAAGCGTTACCTTTAACTTTCTGTCAGAATAAATTTTCAATAAATATTCGATATAAAATTAATGAAGTTTTCATTTGACAAAGAACTTACATATTATTAATATTAACTAACCTGCTAGTGATTGAGCCAGGTAATTGGTTTTCACATGTGTTACGTGCAATAATGGGTACATCTACGCGTTGCAACTGGTTGGGTAATGATCCCCCAGCCTAGAATAAAAAATAAAAACATTCATATTACATATATTCCTACTTAAACTGATTGTGATTTAAGTTTTTATATTGTAAGTTGTTTAAATAGTTTGTGTATTTATTGCATTCATTCCAATCCCAAATTACTTAATATCACAAAAAAAAATGTTTGTAAAGAATAGGTTAAAACAGGGTGACACCTAAGACAATCAAAACAATGCAACCAATGACAATTGTCATAACCACTTGGCCCTATACTTTAAATCTGTGGTTAATTTTTAACAAATTATTAAATAACATTTTAGTTGTGTAATAATCTATATCTATTGAAGAACAAAGTACCTTTTGGCAAAAACAACCTAAAGTTCTTTAGTCACGATATACAATTTTCGACAGAATTCTGAATAAAAAATTTATGAACAAATTTGTGGAAATTATTGTATAGAAATATTCTGTATGCTACTGTGCACGTTTGCTATCTACATAATTCAGAAGCGTCTAGCCGGTATACCAACTTTTATCACCGAAGATATACGATGTAGGTGCCGATGTAGGCATGTGCAAATTTATGATAGTGTAAGTATACATTTTATTCATTTCATACTGTTTCACACTTTAACAATTGTTGTACGTGTTATTTGTTTGAAAAATACATTATTTTCATTTCTGTGCGTTCGTTATTGTTGTTGTGTTTGGTTAAATTGATTATATATACCTAATAACAATAACACATCAGAATGATTATTAATTTATTTCCTGATAAAAGTTGGGTATATCGGCTAGATGCTAGTCCTAATTCTGGCTATAAATATGGATGTTTTTCATAACATTCTATGAGCATTGCTACTTGCTTTCGAGTCCCAGACAATTTAATAATATTTCATTAAATTTATAAATATAAAAAATAATCAGCGACCACAATTATTATCAAAAACTCCACTGCTAATTGCCAGATGTCATAATACATTGCGCATATTATATGCACACTTTCTGTCCATAATAATAGAACGTTGTGGACAAAAAAATCCGTGATAAATGTTGCTCTATGCGACCGTCTATAAAATTGAGTCTCTGTACGGAATTATAGATCGACATACAAATATATTAAGAAAATTAGAAAATAATTATAAATCAAAAAGTTATTTTCAGTGGCCCGTTGTTCAGTATCATCCTATATTGATCATGTAATAAGAGCCAAAAAGACGCGCTATTAAATAAATTTTATCTACTGTGAGGTTATTAAGTTGCATGCTTACCTGGTGTTCAATAGTTTTAGTAAATTAGTGAAACGGAATGATTTTCAGTTGTGACACCCAAGTAATTATAACTTTGATGATTTGGAGCAGCATATTCAAAATAGTATTTTTAGTACCAAGGGTACTAACTAGCTAACTTTTTACAAAGAAAAGTATAGATTGTATCATGTGTCAAAATGGCAACTTCATATTAAAAAAAATATATTCGTTTTTATCAGGATTTAAATACCAGAGTATTATAAAATGAAAATAAATACCTCATAATATATGTTATAAACATTTTGATCAGGTTTTATAAATTTTCTTTTCAAAAAGACGAGTGACAGCGGGGTTTCTGTCACATTGCGGCTCTAGCGGATAGACCAAGGAAGCACGTATCGCTTTGGACACTCGTTTCAAGGAGAGTCACACAACCAGTATATTGTAAATTGGGGCTATATCGCAGTGTCAATATCAATTTGTTGATAACATTACCATAGCAACTTCTCATAATTCCCGTTGTTATGTACTACATGATATACCTGGTATCCGAAATGATCCACGCCAAAGCATGTGGATCTAACGGTTGCGAATCGGTATAGGTCTAGTCCGAAATCGCGTGTTGAACCAAACAAAAAATAAAAATGTTCTTGAACTTACAGAGAGAGTTCCCCATCCAGAAACAGTGCATTGAGTTCCCGCACTAGGATCTTGGCTAGCCATTGGGGTGACCTGCATTCCAGGTTGCCCAATAGCGATAGGCGTACTAAGTTCGAGAATGGAATAATCGTAGTCGATGGTCCGGCTGCTATAATTTGGATGCATGATGATCCTTGAAACCTGATGGACTGAACCACCTCTACCTCTAATGCTGCTGCCAGCACGGACGGAGAGTTGACTAGCACTAACCCTAACCACAAAAAATGATATTTATGTTTAATAGATATAGAATATTAATTATACAGGATGTAAAAGCCAAATTATTAAGGATCTAAGGGTATATAAACAGGGGTTCTGATACATGAACTTAAAAATGTAGAAAATGAAATGTATACCCATCCGTGCAGTGAGCAGCGGTTAGAATTCTGGTCGCAGAGATGATGGAAGCTCCGCAACTGTGCGAACCCCTGCGTTGAAGAGACACCTAAAAATATAATAACATTTACATTATTCATTGCTTCATATGTATATTTTGAGAATTTCACTAATACTATTAGTAAAATTTGTAGTTAGAGATAGTAGATAGATTATCGGGATGATGTGCATATAAATAATTTTACTATAGGTACTTGTAAATTTGAATTAAAATTCTTCATAAGGAGCTGTGAACTGTATGAATACAAAATAGTGACTTTGAGGAAGAGCATTTTTTTATACGAAGCAGTGGCAAAGGTTGAAAAAATAGGAAACGGGACAGAAAGAATTGAGGAGGATTTAGAGAAGATTAGAAATTTAGAAAATTAATAAATAAAAACGAAGGCTATTTGAATTAGATTTTTTAAAGAAACAATTGTCTTTTAGAAATTATAATTGAAGGAAAGATACTTGGGAGAAAAGAAAAAGGAAGAAGATAATTTATGCGGTATTCATGTGTTGCTAGAATAGCAAAGTTCCTTTATGCAGTCGTTAATATAAAATTGTTTTTGTTGTTATAAATGTTAAAAATAATATTAAGCAATTTTGGATGACATTAATGAATTCGTTGTTCAGAAATTAAAAAAATAATACCTGGTATGGCAGATCTCTAATATCGGCGTTCTGGCCTCCTACGATTTTGTCATCGAACATAGACGCGCGCATCTGCGGCTTAATATTAGCCCCTGAAATAACATGCTATATTAAAATTTGTCAACAAAAATAATTGGCAAACCTACCAATGGGTTTTGTTGAGGGTTATGTAACAATGTATTAATTTTTTATGCAGCAAAGATTTTAAAAACGAGCACTCGCAAAGCAGTTTCTCAACGTGTATTACACTAAATTTTTTGTTCCGACTTCTGCCTAAATTTATTAAATGAATTCAATTTATTGTCCAAAAACGAAATATTTGGAAAATTTTATAATGGTAACATCAGAAGAATTAAATTATTTCAAATAACATTTATTTACAAACATAATCAAAAAACCAGCAACATATTTTATCGGTTTTGTATTTCAAATTCAAATATAATTACGTATCTTTAGTTTAAAATGTGTTGATTGAATTTAAAATGGGGTATTCAATAAATGACAAAGAAATAGTAAACTTCAATAATTATTATAAAGTAGTATACTTTAATCTATGAATTTTATTAAAATTAAATGATGATATATTTATTCCTTGCAATAAAAAAGCTGAATTATTGCAAATGCAACGTCCCAGTCCCTAAATGGTTATTATCGTAAAATTTCGTAGGAATTCGCGGAAACCAGCCCCATTATTCGTTGTTTTAGTTTGAATTTAACCATAGCAACACTATTGTCATCCTAATAAAATTCACAAAATGTTTCATGAAATAGATTGAAATAGTATTAATTTTAAATATTTTATTTATTTGAAACATTTTCCTTTATATGTGTATTCAGTAGTAATTAATTTGACAAGGACAAGAAGAGTTAATAAAAATAAAGAAAAACATATTCCTAATGCAGACAATGCAGATACGTCTAGAAAAGCATAACCAACTGCGAACTATGACGTCACAAATAATTTCAGACATTAAAAAATGTATATCTCGCTTACTAATTCTAATTTTAACATCGCATTTTTACCAATATTCTTACATTTTTGTTTATCAAAATTTAAAAAATTAGTAGAATACGCCATTAACTATTTAGTATTAAAAGTTGTAATAATTTTACTAATTTCTGTGTTAAAATACTCATAAGTACATCAGTTGATATTTCACTACAATAATTCCAACTTATAACCATAAAATTCTTTTTTTTACCATCCTAGACCAGTAAAATGTGTTCTGGCGATTTAGAAATATGTAACCCAAGCTATACGAGACGGAAGCACAAAAATATTATTTGTCTATTCCAAAATGCAGAATTGGTTTCAAATTTATTATTTTTCTAGTTCTTTAAATATTACTTACCAGTGACTACGGCACAGACAGCTACCAAAGCAAGGAACACCTTCATTTTCGTGAAAATTGATTGACTTCATCTCGGCTGCTTGCCTTTTTATATTAAATTTCAATTGATATCTTATAATGATAACAATGTGTGCAAAATCTTAATAATCAAAAATCAGGCTTTGTACGTGTGCTTGATTATAGTTTTATAATCTTAATTATTTTACATTGTTCAATAATTAGAGCAATACCAATTTTTGACAAATAATGATTGGTTTTTAATAACTCAATTAATTTGGGTTTTAAAACCTAAATTATTATACAATTTCAAAGAGATTTATTTTGCTGAAAAAAGAGAAAGAATAGACTAATAATACTAATCACATAATTACACGGTTATTAATTTATTAGTATTTTATATAATTAATAGATATTATATTTGAGTGTTCACGCACTATAAAGATTGTGCAACTTAATCTAAGACACCGAAATACGCAAATAAAAAAACTTCAGTGCATATATTGCAGTAACATGTATTTATTAATTTTAATTAAGAGCAAGTTAACACCTAATAACTACTGAATCAAGCTTAATTATTATTTTCATAAAATAATCGGATCCTACATTTAATTTAGTCATAGAATTTTGTACATTGACTTCTAAAACTTGTTTTGTTTTCAAATGAAAACGAATTAAAACTAGCAATGAGGAACAAAAGCGTAACGTTTTATTAAGTAGTGTCAGAATAATGATTGTCAAAATAAATACTAATAATTTGACGTATAAAACGTTACGCTTTTGTTCGTCTCTTGTTTCTAATTCCATGGCTAATACTATTAAATTGTAATTCCGTCAATATTCAAATTTTATTTCTGCAGTTATGAAGTAGCCAAAATGATATTTTTTAATTGATTTGGATGTAGAAATTTTTGCTTTACAACATCCATTTGAAACTATTTGACTAAAATAATAAGGGGAGCAATGCGCACGGAAAAACTGAATTTCCATGTTAAACGCCTATGTTTCACTTTCCGTGATACAACCTGTATATAAAGAGGTGTAGAACTAAATAGGTTTAAACTACAACACAATTACTTAATGAAATATTCAAAGATATGAGCTTTTATTTAATGTGAGTAAATTTTTGCTAAAAAAAAACTACAATTGAGATAACAAGTAAGAGAAAAAATAAAATGATGCATGTATGCATTAAGCATAAATTTCACAATTTTTATAGTTTCATTTATTTATATTAGTAAATTAACGTTTGAAATATTATTGAATTTAAATAGAAATGAAAGATAAATATCTTATAAATCGTCTATAATTAAACTAATAATAAATAAGATTTATATCTCATCCTTGAAAATACCTAATACATAATGATTACTGGAATAGGCTTATCAAAATACAAACACTTAAGTAATATATATATATATATATATATATATATACATTTATTTTTAATAATAATTACTTTGGTTAACAGAAATATTACAAATGAATAGCTAGGAGAAAAAGGATGAATGTGCATTTCCTAAAAAAAATGGAATAATTGGTCCTACTTATAATAATAATGACGAACTTTACTTCTTTAATACATAAGTTACAATTAATTCTTAGTCATTTACATTCAAAATCCATAATGACCCACTATAGGTCCATATTGGGATTTTAAAATTGGGTTTATTTATAGTTGTTATCTTGTTTTATTTAACTTCTGATATAGAAAAAAATATGTTGTGGGTGCAAGCAGTCATGTGACATTGTTGGCCTTGACAAGCAGATGTAGGGGCCCGTGTCAGAATGACAATTACTAATTATGTAAATATATGTCAAATGTCAGAAATTTTCATTAAAAATTTCAAGATTTTCTAAATTCACATAGTTAATTTGTCACCAGGAATGTGGAATTAATTTGTCGAGGAAAATAAACCACATGGAATTGGACATCTATATACATAATTACTAGCTATCATTCTGACACGGACCCCCATATCTGCTTATCAAGGCCAACAAAGTGACATGACTGCTCGCGACCTATTGTATTTAACATTTCTTGTATACCTACACTCTACACAAAAAATTCTACTTATATCTATTATTTATATTTCGAATTTTTAATTTTAAATATATTCTATGAAGAAATTTTGTCATAATCCTAATTTTTCGAAATGTTTCAAATTCATTGTCGGGATTGACAGTAATTTTGATGGATATATGTAATATACCTATAATTTTAAATATTTAATTAATACAGTAAGAAATAATATAATGTATGTACTTCCCAGAAAAAACTTCAGTATTGTCTCTAGATTTTTCACACTGACATTTATCTGTCAGTTATAAACACTTTAATTTTTCAATTGTTTTCCATGACATTATTTGGGCCATGAGATTTATTACATCAGATTATTATATACCTTATATTTCTTTATCACTAAATCAATAAAAGAAAATAATAAAATATTTGTATCTATCAGATAGAGATTTTTTTTAAGAATCTGCTACTTCCGGTTGTCCAATTATTACCAAAATCTTTCCAGCTCTTTCCAATAATGTCCGATTGAGAAATATGTAGTTAAACAGATATTAAGTATTATACGCAGTTTCATAAAATTGTTTTCTAAAATTTTATTTCACTTCTGTTCCGTTAAATTATTAATCTTTAACGTTGTGTTTTTCACATAAAATATTTATCCATGTTTGTTAACGTTTTATTACTAAAACTTTTTAATTTCTGACTTGATTTAACCCTGAAGATGATCATTGTATGATCGAAACGTTGGTTTAAAATCAAAATTAAACATCTTTAGACTGTATTCCGACTATTTTTTCTTCCCTCATTAAGTATTATAGTTTTTGAGAAATCGTCCTTCCAATATCCCAGCACTTAAATTATTAAAATTGGATTGTAGGGACCTTAAAACGTGCTTAATCATTAAAATCAGGATATGCGATTTTTAGCATGAATCCAATATACGATAAGTAAAACTACTGGCGCAATCGCTCGTGAATAACTCATCGAAAAAATAAACTGTCACATAAATAGTTTTACATATCTTTTGGCAACCGTAAAGTATCACTTTTATTTTGACATCTATCAAAGAATATCTTACGGCCGCATATACTTTACGACCGCTTTTGCTTTACGGCCGCATTTACTTTACGAACCGAACTGTCAAACGTTTGTTTAAATAGCAAATAAATTTAGTGTTGTATTACATGCGGCTTCATAAATTTTAATTTGGAGTATTGGAAAATTCATTGTCGCTATTGCTATCACTCATTTTCTTGCTCAACAAATTAATTAAGTGTTACAGTTATAGGTTGCAATATATTTTGACAGTAAGAAAATTGTTTTGTGAATCGACAACACGGCACTCCATCTACAAGTAACATGAATCAATCAGATATAAAATATATATTTATTTTAAATAAAAATTTATGACTGTAATAGTTACCTAAACAATATTGTGTGCAACTCGGTTTAAAAGTTTTTTTTAGCATCATCTGATTTGCTGGCCACGGCTTTTGCCTCGGCTGCAAACTTGAGATCGGCCAAAAAAGATCACTTTTACAACCTTGATACACAAATAACTAGTATTGTCTTGTATAAAAAAATAACTAAAATATTTTGTTAATAAATACGAAATATCCTATTTTAGGTTCACTGCAATAAATTTCAAATAAACTTCATAATTGAATTGAATTATAAGAAAATTAGGTCTTGAAAAACAAAATTTGCATGATCATTTTAAACAGTGATTTATCTGTCAGTTAGAACTTAGCTACCTAATTAAATTCTTAATGTATCATTGTGAGTGAAAATATAGAAATGTTTAAAGCTCGACGCATAGCTATAATCTTGATTATTTTATTTTCCTTCTCGGATTCAGTACGTAGATTATTGGTGTTGTTACTCGATTCAATTCAATTATGATACAAAATTAATAAATCTTAAAAATAATCATTCATATTCTGATCTTCCTCGAATCTTTTAAGCAATCGATGCATCTCGGTAATAAAACCACGAGCGAGACTCATCCTTATCCAGTGATAATCTTGCTATCGGTCTCGAGGGGCATGGGGCACGACTCCTTCACCCCGACGTTACATCCCGATCCCAGGATCGTCGTCTACTGGCTCCCGCAGGATTCACAGCCGCCTGGATAATTGGCGGTTTCGTTCCTCGTTCGTCTTGCTCCATTCACTGTTCTTGAGCTTTACTTTAATGTAGGAAATTATCTCTCAAGAGGGTACTTCACACGTCGTTCATTGCTTTGATTTACAGGTTGTGGTTTCAGGTTGAAATTTGTAATTGATGTACAAATTTGTACAAATGTGGCTGATTAATTGTTTATTTTATCATTTCGAATTGAAGCAATACGGTTTTAACACGAGGGTGTTTAAATAACTAATAATATCAATATGTGATATGTAATTTTGTAACAGATATAAATAAAATGACATTCTTTACATAATGACATATCAATATTACGTTTTGAAGATCGTCATTGGGCCATAACTAAGATCTACTATTGTTTTCGTGATTAACCATTTTCATTATCGTAATCAAATTTTCTTTATTGCAATTCCTTTGTTGTGATCAAAATTTGTTTCAAAAAATTGAAGAGCTTTAATCAGAATCACTTTAATCATTAAATTATTTATAGTCTTTGGTACCTACTCGGCTTAAACTAAAAACATGCAGTAACAATTATTAATAAATTTCACGTGTGATTAGTCAGTTTCATTATTGTAATCAAATATTATTTATTGTTGCCATTTCTTTTTTCTAATGAAACTTCTTTATATATAACTAAGGGATTCAAATCAGAGAATCACCAAATTATCTGCAGCACTGGTACACAAAAATATCTCCGGATTGAACTAAGAACATACAGTAATAATTATTAGTTATATTGTACTAGATTAATTATTGCAGCCTTGACATATTATACTCGTATGTACAGGATATATCATTTTCCATGACTTTTGCACATTCCAGGGTCAACATTTCGAGAAAAGTTTAATAGCCACCACAGGAATTTTCGATCTTCTTTTGTTTCTGAACTACAGGTAAAATAGTTATTTGTGTATTAAGAGCGCAAAATAGGACATTGCCGATAGAGGGGTTATGCCGCGCGACGCAGAAGTGCGGCATTCTCTCGAAATCGACAATGTCCATTTGCGCTCGAAACACACACAAGATTTTTTCTACAGTCGCCATAGTGGGGTCCTTCGCCATAACAAAAAATAATAAAATGTACTTACACTACTATTCAATTAATAAGGATTAATATAAAGAAAATATGTCTTTTATATTTAATTTTAATTTATTGTTATTTCCCATTCTTCTTGACCTATTGCTTCAATCTAATCTAAACATTTTATACTTTCGTTTTTGTAAATGAATGCCCTATTTTATTTTCGTCGCGCGGCGTTCTCTCGAAATCGACAATGTCCATTTGCGCTCGAAACACACACAAGATTTTTTCTACAGTCGCCACAGTGGGGTCCTCCACCATAACAAAAAATAATAAAATGTACTTACACTACTATTCAATTAATAAGGATTAATATAAAGAAAAAATGTCTTTTATATTTAATTTTAATTTATCGTTATTTCCCATTATTCTTGACCTAATCTAATCTATTTTATTTTTTCGTTTTTGTAAATGAATGCCCTATTTTATTTTCACAATAGTGCGGCATTTTTTTTTTTTTTTAGTTATGTAGTATACCGACAGAACAGTTATATCAGATTTATTTGTAAAGATAGTAAATGTATCACTACAGTGCCATTAGTTCCTGACTAAACGTTTCCATTAATAATGTAGACAAGTGACATTTCTCAACATTGTATAGTTAGAAATGTGGACAGCGAGCGTTTTTTCTACTTTGTCGCGTTAGAGCGATGCAAATTAGATAACCGGAAATGGCACTTTACTTGAAGCTTAAAATACCTTTAATGTTATTTTTTCGAGATTTATGTTATTATAAAAATTGAAGATTATTAAATTTTCTACAGATTTGCATATTTTTATTTTTACACTTCACCCAAATAAATAAATGTTACAATTGGTGTCTGGGGTGAGGTTGTTAATAAACGTTACAATACACATATATACATACATACAGACATCAACATAAAAATAGTAAAATCGTATTCTAGGGACCCTAAAACGTGCATATTCATTAAAGACTCACCACCAAATTTTTTAACCACAGACATTACCTTAAAGGTGATGGAGGGTAAAAAGTTTTATTAAAATTAAGCTTTGAATGTGGAGATATGCATGCAGAATAAAATATTGTACCTATTATTTAGTATTAGTGGAGCTATTAATTTAAAACTTTCATTTTATAAAGGATTACTACGTTAGGTTAGTAAGACTGTAAACGAAAGAGAAATATTGCTATAACTGTCGCATATAACAGTTTACGATGCAACAGATAACCAATGCGTTTAACAACAAATGTAAAAAGAAAGCATCATAAAAGCTGCTAGTTAATGATTTCCAACAGAAGTAAAACATTTTTATTTGTTATGTGTGCCGAGCCGGGAGATGTTGATGCACGTTTTTGCTGCAGAGCGATCTAATGGTGTGGAATGAAGTAGTTCTCCACTTCCGCCAATCAGTAAATCAATAGATGTCCTTCTCTCACTCGACCTATCATAAAGATGAGGTATCTCAACAAAATAGCCCCAACAGATTATTCTCTTCACAAAATTCCAACAAAAAAGAAGCATTTGCTAACAAATAAATCTGTTGTGGCCAGCACAATACCTCTCGCCACTTCTGTTTTTGGTTACATAAGTTAGGGCGAGAGCAGTCATGTGACATTGTTGGCATTGACAAGCAGATATGAGGGCCCGTGCCAGAATGACAATTAGTAATTATGTACATAGATGTCAAATGTCAGAATTTTTCATTAAAAATTTCAATATTTTCTAAATTCACGTAATTAATTTGTCACCAGGAATGTGGAATTTACTTGTCGAGGAAAATAAACCACATGGAAATGGAAAATCACTAAATTAAACAATGAAAAATTATGATATTAGACATCTATGTTCATAATTAATAGCTATCATTCTGACACGGGCCACCAAATCTGCTTGTATTTAACATTTCTTGTATACCTACACTCTACACCAAAAAAATTACTTACATCTATTCTTTATATTTAGATTTTATAATTTTAAATTCAGTCTATGAAGAAATTTTGTCCTACTCTTCTAATTTTTCGAAATGTTTCCAATTCATTATCGGGATTGACAGTATTTTTGAAGGGTATATGTAATATACCTATATTTTTCATTATTTAACTAATAATACAATAAGAAATAATATAAATGTATGTACTTCCCAGAAAAAATCTTCAGTGATGTCTCTGGATTTATGACACTGACATTTATCTGTCAGTTACAAACATTTTTTTATTTTTCAATTGGTTTCCATGACATTATTTGGGCTGTGAAATTTATTACAACAGATTATTATACACCTTATATTTCTTTATTTCTAAATCTATAAAAGATATAATAAAATATTTATATGTATCAGATAGAGAATTTACTCTTTAATAAGCAAGGACAATTTTTTTCAAAAAATAATATTTAGAAGATTTTTTTAAGAATCTGCTACTTCCGGTATTCCAATTATTACCAAAGCCTTTTCAGCTCTTCCCAGTAATGTCCGATTTAGAAATACATAGTTAAACAAATATTAAGTATTATAAATTTTGAGAAATCGTCCTTCAAACCGACTAACACACACTCACATAAACCCACACACACACATACAGACATCATCGTAAAAAATATTAAAATCGGATTGTAGAGACCATTCATATACATACATAATAAAGCCATCCTAAAATACATATGCTACCACAAATCGAAAAACAATATTTTCAACCACCTGGCCACCTGTTTCCTTGACCATCGTTCCACGTCCCCTTTTACCTTATCGTCATTTTTATTTATTTTTCCCGTCACATTCTTTTGTAAATGGAATAAAAGATGAAAATCAGATGTAACAGAGTGGGTTTTTGTGGTAGATGGACCACAATATTAATATGACATCCAAAATCGCCCAGTAAAGCTACGGTGATTGGCGCTGTTTGAGGCTGTGCTAATGTAAATCAGACACACGCTGCGAGTCAGCATTCCCTGCTTTTGGTTTAGAAGACTTGAGAGAAAAGGAACTGAATGAGAACGACACGCAAAACAGAAATGAGTTGAAGAAAAAAATAGCAACCCCTAAATGGAAAAAGCTAAAGAAGAATAAGATGTCAAGTGCAATTTGCATAGTTTTTTTATGAAATAATTTTACTGGAAATTTAGAATCTGTTGCAAGAAAATTTGTGTATGGAATTTATACATAATACATAGGATTGACGGAAGGTATTGTGCCACATCAGATTTTTTTTATAATAATTAAATAATAGTAGTATCTTATGTACCCCATAAAAATTAAGTTAAATACACTACTGAATTTGTCGGAAGGGGTGGGGCTAAAATCTTAATTGAACGTCATATGAAGCAAATAACGGACACGGCTGAAGTTTATAATCATTCCAGTCCGTTATTTGCATTTCGGTCGTGTGGTCCATTTTTTTCGTAATACCATAAGCTCTTTACGATACTGTGATTTTTTTTAGAAATACTTTATCCTTAATCGCCTGTTATAAAGCCGATATAATAACGGATGCCAGCCGTTATAGACACCTTATCACTACTGTTTTTCGTTCGTGCGTCCGTTATAATCCTTAACGGCCGGCGTCCGTTATAGATTCCTTTTCACTTACGTGTTTAGTTTTGTTTAATCATAGTAACGGTATGGTATTACGAAAATTATTTTACTGTGTAAGTGCCTATACCGTCTGCAGGGTACCTAAATAAGGTCTTAGGGATCCTTAAACATAAATTCATGTACACATTCTTTTGAGAATATAATTCCTTAGTCACGTGACATGTTTTCCGCCAATAATATTCAGAATCTCCCTAGCTACAAGGCTATCACAGCGATGATAAAAAACAAAGAAATAAACACCGTATTTATAGTCGTTACTAAGGGATTTATTTTCTTTATTTATGACATTGACAGTTAATTTTGAGTATAAAAATAAATAATAACAATAATTCAAACTCCGAAATATTAAATAAAACTCGTAAGTACCATGTTTTAATACAATATGAATATGTATATCAAAAGTTAGGTTAGGTTAGATTGCAAAAATTCATTATATTCTCTCATTAAATATAAGCTCGTGATATGATTAATAATCGAAGATATTGCTCGTGAAACCGAAGCAGCACATTTCAACTCGTCCTTCGGACTCGTGAAATCTGCAGCTCGGTTTTACTCGAGAATATCATCGAAGATAATCATATCACTTGTTATATTACGTATGAGAATATGTAATTAACCGAAACTTCGGTTTTGCAAGAATAATTGTAGCATGACCGAGATTTCGAGTAATTGTTAATACCTAATATACAACACAGTTGAGAAATTTATTCACATTTGCATATATATAAAACACAACTTTAATCTCAGTTTACTGGGAATATGAGATTATTTCATCATAGTTGTTTTATCCCCGGTTGTTTTGCCGTCTCCTATGATGGACATATCACGATATTGCAATCTGATTGGTCCATTTCGCGATGCGGATGGTTTGAGTGAGTGACACTGACAAGGGTACGAATTGACTTAACGATAGTTTTTTGCAAGAACAACCTTATTAAAAATGTCTCATAACTTGACAGATGCGAAGGTTTGTAAAAAGCATTTTGGAAGTTAATAGCTCGCAAAACAAAACAGCGGAAGCTGTAGGACATTAAAAAAGTAATTGGATTATGATATAAATAGATTGTCAGATGTTCGATAACAACTTTGATTAAGACAGTGTAATTACAATTAATTATGTGTATTACAGATTTTTAACTCTCCTTACATACTTAATAACATGTACGTGTTATCTTTGAGGTACTAAATTAATCTTTATATGAAATCAGCAATTGAGATAGTAGAACATAGTAAGTCCTTATTAAACTATTTGGAACTTGATAATTAAGTATACAAAGTAAAGAATTGAAACGATTTTTATTAATATTAAACTTTTTCACCTTCCGTCACCTTTCGGTAAAGAAGATATTGTCTTTGGTCAAAAAAATCGATACTGAGTTTCTAATGAACATGAACAAGCACGTTTTGGGGTGAAGTACCTACAATTTAAGGTCAGTTAAATATATTTTTTTGACATTTTTGTTATTATAAATATTAAAGAATATTTTATTCTCTGTATACGGTTTGATTACATTTTTTTATTTATATTCAATAGATATAGAGTTGAAAAATTATAAAGATATTAAATTTCATAAATCAGCCAGCTATGGTAATCATGGAAACTGCTAATATAGTCAGATAATTCAAAATGTCAATGAAAATAAAATGAATGTGGCAGATATGAGGAGGTTAGGGAAGACACGGAAAGATAGGATATGGAATGAGAGGATAATGGAATGGCCAAGTGATAGAAATTTGCAAAAAGATACAGAAGAGACGATTACATTGGTTTCACCATGACATAAGGGGAGATGAAGAATATATTGGAAGAAGAATAAACAGCTTAGTTAGAGAAGGTAGAAGAAACAGAGGAAGACCAAAGAAAACATGGAAGGACTATATTCCGTAGGACTAGAGAGGAAAGGAACTGAATGAGGACGACACGCAAAATAGAAATAAGTGGATAAGAAAATCAAGAATAGTGACCCCTAAAGAATGAAAAAAGCTAAAGAAGAAGAATGTTTAATCAGTTTTCTTTTATTCGTTGCAATGGCGGGCAAGTATACATACTGAAAACATATATCTCCATCTCAACTTTAGTCATTTTCTATCGGGCGGTAATCCGAAAAAGAATAATAAGAGAATTATTAAAAAAATAAGGGTTCAGGGTTCAGTATTCTATAGCTACGTATAATTGTATATGTCTGGACATTTTTTAGATGTACATATTATCAATGAACGAGAAATGGACAAAATAATGCAATTTTTGTAAGAAGTGATGATATGTGACATGAAATCTGTTAAAAGATGAAACATGGAAATAACATGAAATTTCAATAATATATGTGTTGATTGTAAGAGCTGAATGTTGTTTTATAAGCTAATTATAAAATAATTAGATGTATTTTATATTTATTTGCTCCATTTAAATGGTAATTAATATTGAAATTTTAACCTAAGAAATATTATGTGTCGTCTAAACTGTAGACTGGGATTACAGCCATCAAAATTGGATTTTCAATTAATTATAAATACTAAAAAATAATGTATTGTAGTTAAGCAAAATTATATATAAATCAAATATAAAAAGTACGTACTCAATTTTATGTGTTTCCTTACGTAGTATGTTTAATAGTATATTATTCAATGAGCATGTAATGTATGCTATTACTCATGAGAATGAAGTTTGCATCACGAGCCGAAAGGCGAGTGATGTATATCATTCGAATGAATAATAGCCATTACATGCGAATTGAATACTATACTTTATCCACAACTGTCAAATAATAACATACTGTACTATTATAGAATCAGAAATAACTTAACAAATTTTAGAAAAAAAAATGTTTACAAACATAGACATAGTTACCGTTGATTACTCGGTATTTGTTTTAACAAAATTATGAAGTGATTTGACATTTAGCAGGAAATTTTAAACCAACTATTCAGCTACATTTTAAACTTAAGAAAAAAATAATACTATAAAAAATTAGAAAATTAGTTTAATATTGGCTTTTTATGTGGCAAAAATTACTTATTAAAAGTAATTTGTTTGTACTTTTTGTAAGGTAAGAATTGAATTTGACATCACGATTGAATAATATTATTCCATAGAACTGTCAATATTATTCAATTAGCAACAGTAACGAAGGTCATTAATTAATAAAAAACGGTTGAATTATGGGTATATTATTTGTTAGTCGTGGATAAAAGTTATTATGCACTAGGGTTTCCAAATTATAACGACACTTCAACAATTAGTGGATTTGTACGGTTTAAATATATTATAATTCTTAATAATTCTGTATTTTACAACTAATCTGCATTAGATATTTTATAGCTATCGCTCAATGGAATTCCAGAAGAAGCCGGCAAATTTGGTTTGGATCAATAGTGTAGAATTAATGGATCAAAATACAACTGAATTGCATACTTTCGATATAACTGATAATCAATATGAAATTTAAATAATCCGTGTTGATTACAACAATCAAATGCTTCCATTAAAATGTTTTAGTTTAAAAACAATGTATTTTACATATTAATTATATGAAATTTGAATCTTTGCTGATTACATCAATGAAATGCGTAACAATACAATTACCAATTCAATCAATAATAAACATTGATATAGAATCAAAATTTGATTTTTATTTCAACAATTATCATTAAATAAACATTAAATAATATTTTATCACTATATTTGATTAGTCGCCAAATTTTGTAACTAAATTCATTGTTTATCATTGTGTAAATAAAGCTTCAGTTTACTATTTTCTTTCGTGGAATATACTATACTTTGTTACAGAATAGACCCGATTGTATATCAATCAAAACAATTTTCTATACCCACCATTTACAAACTTTTACGCTTTGTTGAACCCACATTCATGATTTACAATTAAAATCAGAGTATCGTCTGGAGATTGACTTATCCTATCCTATGTATGTATGTATTCCCGACGTTGACGTCAGCAGCCATAATCCAGGCTCAGTCTGCGCGAAATTGAAACTTGACAATGTAATCAAAAACCTATCGGTCCTTGCGAAGCCGTGATGTCTGGGTTTGGCGATGAATGCGTCTCGGACGCGACTAATGGACTTACTCTGCCTCAATGCGGATTTATACCACCCAGATTTTTTGTCTGCGAGAAATTGAAAGTTAACTAAAAAAGTGAAATTTAGAAGATATCACTTCTTTATTCGATATATTTAGGTTAAGGTTTGTAAGTTACTAGATATTGTTGTATAATAGGATTCCTACACTCCTCCAACGTTGAGAATCTTGCAGTAATTACTTAAAAAGACTTCAGATATGTAGAGAATATTAATAAACTAAAAAATCTGTTGTGGCCAGCACAATACCTCTCGCCACTTCCTTTTTTTGTTTACATAAGTATAGGGCGCGAACGGTAATGTTACATTTTTGGGCTTGACAAGCAAATATGTGGGCCCGTTTCAGAATGATAATTAGTAATTATGTACATAGATATCAAATGTTAGAATTTTTCATTAAAAATTTCAAGATTTTCTAAATTTACGTAGTTAATTTATCACCAGGAGTTTAAAGTTTACTTGTATGCCTTAGATATTTAACATTTAATTCTGCTCCACATGGAATTGGAAAATCACTAAATTTAGAATGAGAAATTATGATATTTGACATCTATATACATAATTACTAGCTATCATTCTGACATGGGCCCCCATATCTGCTTGTCAAGGCCAACAAAATCATATGACTGCTCGCTCCCTATTGTATTTAACATTTCTTGTATACCTACACTCTAGACCAAAAATTCTACTTACGCATATATCTATTCCATATATATTTAGATTGTTTAATTTTAAATTCATTTTTGATGAAGAAATTTTGTCCTCTTCTAATTTTTCGAAATGTTTCCAATTCTATTAATACATTAAGAAATAATATAATGTATGTACTTCCTAGAAAAAGTCTTCAGTAATGTCTTCGGATTTCTGACACTGACATTATCTGTCAGTTACAAACAAATTAAATTTTCAACTATTTTCCATGGCCATTCTTTCGGCTGTAAAATTTATTATAACAGATTATTTTACATACTATATTTCTTCTATCTCTAAATCTATAGAATATATTGTAAAATATTTAAATGTATCAGAAAGAGAATTTATTTTTCTTTAATATTATCAAGAAAAAATTTCAAAAAATAATATTTAGAAGTTTTTTTTTCAAGAATCTTCTACTTCCGGTTGTCCAATTGTTACCAAAACCTTTTCAGATTTTCCCATGAATGTCCGATTGGGAAATACGTAGTTAAAAAAATTTAAAGTCTTATAGTTTTTGAGTAACCGTCCTTCCAACATCCCACACACACACACACATACACACACACACACACACACAGAGAGACATCATCGTAAAAATGATAAAATCGGATTGTAGGGACCTTAAAACGTGCTTATTCAATAAAATCTGGATATGCGATTTTTAGCATGAATGCAATACCTCTCTTAGCGAGAGGTAAAAATGTGGTGATAGAGAACCTTCATATTCTATAATCAAAAATCTCAACTCAAAAACTACAGATTTTCGAAATATATTACTCTTATCTTACTTTTTCTGCAAGAACAAGACAAGAACAAGAAAAGGCAATACTCTAGTGAAACACTAAGCACTAATCAGCCGTAGTGTCTGTCACTTTTGTAAAAATTTAAATATCAGATCATAAACCTTTGACATTTTAAATATTATGTAGTTGTATAGTATTCCAATATTTATTACAGTCCAAATGCATACAAATATTTTAAATTAAAACATCTAAATTTAAATATGAAATTTAAAAAATATATCAATATTCATTGTTCAGCAAAATGTGTATCAATTCTTTTTTACCTTCCGCTACCCTTGGTAAGGGAGGTATAGGGATCGTGCTAAAAATCGCATATCGAGATTTTGATAAATGACCACGTTTTAAGGTCCCTAGATTTTCATGATGACGTCTGTGTGTATGTGTGTGTATGTGTGTGGATCCTCTTTACGCTCTAACTCTAATACTATCGTTCAGAAAATTTTGAAACCTTATATTTCTACCTTGCTCTTATATGGAAAGAAGTCATTAGATTTTGATGTAAATCAGATAACCGGAAATGGCACTTTACTTGAAGCTCAAAATAGTTTTTCTTCGAAAAATACCTTTAAATGTTATTTTTTCGAGAGAGTGCAACACAAGGGTTATTTTTGAGCCATTTAAAATTCGAAATATATAGCGTCGGTCAGGATCGAACCTGCTATTTAAATTTAATTTAATTTTAAGTATTTACATGAATAAATGTTAAATTAAATGGGAGGTATTGTGTTGGCCACATTCGTTCAAATAATTTCGTAAATTATACCTACATAACTTCTTATTTTATGTAATTAGGTACATGTGATTGGATTATTTATCAATTTAGTTCGAAGTTTTAATTAAAGAGATTAAGAAATATCTCAAGTACCTACTTCATATGTTAAGTAATGATAAGGATTTCTTTTGTGAACGATATTAATCAAGACTAAACATTCCTACAATAATATTTGAAATAATCATTCATATTACATCATCATCAATCGCTCTCGCAAAATCCAGTAATAAAGTAGTAACTCCTATGTTAAAATTTATTATTATTATTATATAATTAACAATAATAAAACATAAACATTATAAATAAATAAATAAATAAATATATCATCACAGCATATTACCCTATCTGCTTTGTATACAAATTTCGGTAATGATGACACATTCAAAATATTTCTTTTGGTGTTGATCGCGATCGAACTCAGTTCTCAGATTGGCTACCAGTCACTCCGGCACTCAACCAAAAGACCCCATTATAACATCATTTAAAAAAAATCGGATGTAGCCAGCACATTACCTTCCGTCAATTCTGTGTATTATGTATAAATTCCATACATAAATTTTCTTGCAAAAGGTACCATAATTCCAGTAAAATTATTTCATAAACTAATTATGTCAATTGCGCTTGACATTGCCATTTTTTCTTCTATTTTAGCTATTCCCATTCATTAGGGTCGATATTCTTGATTTTATTCATACACTATTTTGCTTGTCTTCCTTACTCAGTTCCTTTTCTCTCAAGTCTTTCGCAATACAGTCCTTTCATATTCTCTTTGGTCTTCCTCTGTTCTAATACTATGATGTTCATTCTTCTTTCAATATATTATTCATCTCTCCTCATAACATGTCCAAACCAATCTAATCATATCTTGTATTTTTCTAGAAACTTCTATAACTCGATCCATTTCCCTTATCATTTTCTTCCTTATCCTGTCTTTCCGTGTCTTCCGCGACATTCATCTCAACATCCTCATCAGTCTGCCACATTTATTTTCCTTTCATTGACACTGACATCTGTCAATTAGAATTTTCTTAATATAGTACCTGTTTCCATAGTTATAGCATAGCTGGCTGATTTGTGAAATTACGTTTCTTTATAATTTCTTAACTCTATATCCATTGAATAATAAAATGCAATCAATTTGTTATACACAGGGTGGTGACCGGCACAGCCGAACATAGTACTTTAACATATAAAATCAGACTTTCCTAATTTCCTGCGTCTCTAATTTTTTAGCTTCAAATGAAAGTTGTAGAGCATAAAATTCTGCATCTGAATCAATAAACAAAATTAATTCTGTATGCTTTGTAACAGTAAAATTAGGTATGAAAATGTCGAAAATCACCTCAAAAATAGCAATAGCCACGGAATTGAGACAAATGTCTAATTATTTATGTGTCATGTTAGAGTAATTTATTTTTATTAGGTATTATACTAATTTCCATTCCAGTAAACAATTATCTGTTAATTTAAATTTTTATATGTTCACTTGAACAGAAATTACGAATAATAATAAAAATAAATTCACCTAGCTTGACAGATAAATCGTAACATTTGTTAATTTTTTGTTTCAATTCCAGGCTGAAGTTATTTTAGGGGTGAATTTCGACATTTTCATATGTAATTTCTGCCGTTAAGAGGCACACAAAATTAATTTTGTTTATTGATGCAGAATTTTATGCCCTACAACTTTTATTTAAAGCTTTTTTTACCTAAAATAATTAGGGAAGCAGGAAATTAGGAAAGTCTAATTTTACATGTTAAAGTCCTATGTTCGGCTGTGCCGGTCACCAACCTGTATATTAATAATAACATTAAATGTCAAAAAATGATATTATAACCTAAATCTAATCAGGGATACGAAAGAATTATAATTTTTAGAAATGTAGTGTTGGAGTTATCGTCTATGAAAAAAATCGCGCACATACACACCTACAGACATTACCGTAAAAATGGTAAAATCGTATCCTAGGGACTCTAAAACGTGCTTATTCACTAAAAAATTATCATCGATTTTTTTGACCAAAGACAATATACTTTCCTTACCTAAAAGTGACGGAAGGTAAGAGTAGAACAAAATCAGATCATCACGACATATTAACCATTGCTGGGTGTGTCAATGTGCCTTGCACGCAAATATATAATTATTTGCAATAATTGAATATTTTAGAGGAGGGATATGGTGACGTCAATATGCCCAGAGATTAATGGGTCGATTCTAATCACATCTGTAAGTATTACAGATCTGTAAATATGTGAATAAACGACAAAAACACATCTATTCTTGTTTATTAACTATATATAAGAGTGGTAGCTTTCGTTGCGATTTTCATTATTTAGAGATTTACAGATCTGTGAAACTTACAGATGTAAACAGAATCGACCCAATATCTCTATCGCTATCAACCGCTTTGGCATATTGTCTTTATTTATAATGGGTGTTTTTTAAGCCCGATAGAACTTCAAATTGTAAAAAGTAACACAAAAAAATTAAAGGCCCATTTCTCGAAATCAACTTATCGTCAAATTTTGATTTCAATAAGTCGATGGTTGCGGTCGCCGTATGGCACGTAGCGCCATCCTGTTGAAACCACATCTCGTCCGGATCAATGTCGTCCATATTTTCAAACAAAAAATCATTGACCATGGTGCGGTAACGATCTCCATAGACCGTAACGCGAGCTCCGGCTTCATTTTTGAAGAAATAAGGACCGATGATGCCACCAGCGTGTAAACCGCACCAAACGGTGCATTTTTCTGGATGTAATGGAGTCTGTTATTGCATCATTTAGAGAGTATGTGGTATTAAATCTATCCACAGTTCGACGGATAGCTTGCTTAGATGGACGATTATGTGCGCCATAAAAATCACGAAGTCGTCTATAAGTTGCGCGAATTGACGACTGATTTTCAAAGTAAATTTGGATAATTTGGTACCGTTGTTCAAGCGTGAGTCTATTCATGATGATTTTCCAGAGTATACCGATCATAAATGTCAAAAAGTGAGCGCAGTATGACAACTCGTTTGACAGTTAACTCTTTCGTAAGTTCTATCTAAATAATTAATCGATTTAAAAAATACGGGAACTTCATTATTTTGTCTTGTATTCGGCTATTTTCACCGGTACTAACATTACGACTAACTATAATTAGCTTCTTCAACAATATCCTTAAATTTTCTGTTAATCTACTTTTTAAATGCGAAAAGACAATAAAGATACCTTAGAAAGTCTTTTATCTTCATACAAGCTTAAAGAAAAAAATAAAAAACTTTGGTATTCAACGTTGTAACAAAACGTTGCTAATTAGTTTGTAATAGCCAACCTGGTTTCCATCGTCGATAACTATGCCAAGTAATTGCAGTTCTTGTGCATACTCGCAAGTTAAAAACGATCACGTTGCAATCCGTCGGTAGTTCACAATATCTGATCTCAATCCATCAGTGGCAAAAAGTAAAAATCCCGTCTCGTCTTGTTAGAAACTCTCAACTCGGATTGTAATTAGCGATTCGCAATTAATTATCCGCGGATCTAGTTTTGACGTGGCTGAAGTGAATGAATTGTGCGTAGCAGGCCGTGGTGGAAACAGTTGAGGATGGCGGAAAAGATGCGTTAACCGAGAACTAAAGCAAAGTTTACACAATTACAAGAAAACAGTTTTGAAAATGATAAATACAGATTTTTTATATATAATATCAATGAAGTACGGTTTCTGGATATAGTACATAATTCAACATTCTTCTAGTTTAAACATAATTCTTAATAATAATATTTAACTACGACAAACCAATAAAAGATAACAAAAGTACAGTAATGAATTCTCGGTGAAACAATATCTAATAAAGAATTAGAAAAACACTCGCCATGTTTCGTAAGATTTCAGCATCTGAATCACATCTCGCCCATTTTTAAGATGCTGGCCAAGCCTAGTTAGTAACCTCTGAAGTTATCTACCTTCTGAGATTGTACAGAGTGGGGTAAAGAAAGTTCCCCAATTTGCTGCCGCTACTGCTCAGGCGCTGGTGGTAGTGGTGGGGGACTAGTTGCTAGTTGTGCCATTTCAGTTATCAGTATGGCGTGAAGTTATGACATAGAATACGAGATTTGGGTATTAAATAACGAAACTGCGCGCGCAGAAGGCGTCCTAGAGAGATAGGGGGGGGGGGGACGAATGCAGCGTTGGATAGCTCGGAATGTCTACTATTCCGGTACGAAAACACATTTGTCACTGAAGTAGTATTTTTTCTGTAGAGGTTATAAACGAACGTGTTTTTTTCTCGTGCCGATAACAATGTGTGACGAAAGACACGAGCAACGGATCAATGTGAAATTTCTCGTTAAATTAAAAAAAAACTCCGACTGACTGCTATAAGTTGTTGAAAGAGGCCTATGGTGAGAATTCTCTATCTCTTGCGCGTGTTTTCCAATGGTATAAACACTGCGAGAACGAGTTCATAAGAAACGGCCGGAATTGTAGAAAAACAAGTCGTGGATTTTGCACCAGGACAACGCACTTGCCCATAACGCGCTGTCTGTGAAGCGTTATTTAGCCGCTAGAGGCACTCCAGTGCTCGAATACGCGCCGTACTTGCCTGATTTAGCACCCTGTGACTTTTTTTCTGTTTCCGAAGATCAAGTCTGCCTTAAAAGGAACCCGGTTCGAGTCGATGGAAGAGGTGAAGCGAAAATCGGCGGAGTTCTTAAACGCTCTTACAAAAGAAGACTTTCAACATTGCTTTGACCAATGGAAAAAACGAATGGATCAGTGTGTGGCGAGGGGAGATGAGTACATTGAAGGGAAGCATTCGATTATAAAATAATTTTTAAAATAAAACTCTTTTTCATAAGCAGTCTTGTTATTTAATAGCCAGAACTCGTATATATAGAGGGAGCGTGAAGCATGTTTGTAGACAATGACCTTGATGCCTATTGACTGTTCCATTTCTGCAGCTTAATACAGAGTACACTGCCGTATTTATTATTAAAATTTACTCCCTCTAGTACATATTCTTAACTCTATGAGTTTTAAGCATCGTGCATTGTTATTGAGACGTATTTAAAAAATGCTGACTCTGCCATCACTACACAGGGTAGAGTAAACTAAAACTCTCCATTCGTATTTAGCGAACTCTGCCTTTCTTTTATAAGTCGAACCTGATACACTGAAATTTGCAACCCATGATATGGTCTACCTGTCGGCGACCTAGTCCGAAGTGCGTACGGAATAATCGCTGTGTAGTGATGGTAGAGTCAGCAGTTTTGAACAGTCCTCGCTGGTGTCGTGACAGAGAGAGAAAGTATTCGTGGGGGAAAGAGACAGATAGTTCACGCGAGAAATACACTCCGATATACAGAGTGTATCACAGAAACTGAAACAAAGGCGTTGAACAATATCGGTAATTATGACCGTTGGGTTCGCCATTCATGGTAAATATGCATTCATCTGTGAATAAAATATTGCTTAAAAAGTCTCTATCATAATTTGACTTCTCCATCATTATTTCACAGAATGATGCACACAGATCAAAACCTCGTTGCAAAATATGTTGATGATTTTGAAATTTGAAAGGAATGTACTTATGCTATTTAAGAATTCTATGACTTATCGTAAAATAAATATACAGTTCCCTGGAAATTTCTCTCACACTCATTGTTTGCTCCAGTTCTAACAGTTTCTTCATTGTGTACCTGTCTTCTCAAACTTGGCAATAAATCGTTGAATAGTAGACAATCCCGGAATATCATGATTTTTCCAAATAGCACTAATATAATCTCGAATTTGCCGTTATACTATGGCCAGAATAAAATAAAAACGTTATGCTTTTGTTCGTCTCTTGTTTCTAATTCCATGGCTAATACTATTAAATTGTAATTCCGTGAATTTTTAAATTTTTGTTTCTGCAGTTATAATGTAGCCGAAATAATTTTTTTATTGATTTGGATGCAGAAATTTTGCTTTACAACATCCATTTAAAACTTTTTGTCTAAAATAATTAGGGTATATAAGTTGTTGTTCAAAATGTATTTTGTTTCTCTACACATATACATACAAATTTACCATCGCACTATTTACTACGTACTGGTGTAGCATGAGACTGAAAGGTATAGAATGTGTACAAAATACAGAATTGATGGAAGATATTGTGCTGGCCACATCAGATTTTTATAAAAATTGTTATTTCTTGTTCTTGCATTATGCCACACAATGTATAGTACCAAGTCCATTACGAGCGCACAGAGATGTCGTGGAGAAAGTGAGTTTATTTTTGTATTATTTTAAAATTAAAAACAATTTCAAGTTTAAGATCTGTCGGGATCGAACCTGGGCTGTTCAAACATCAACCCGGTATCCTAACACATACAGCCATGCTAGTTAGAAAAGAAATTTGGAAAATATTGCTCTTGAGAAGATCACCTTCAATTAGTTTAAATTTCTTGCAAGAGATAAGGCGTAGTGTGAACCCTGCTTAACAGTTTATTTCGATCAGCTGTAATTTCCACTGTTTAATTGAATTATGCCACATAATTGTTTTAAACTTTAATTATACTCCGCAAATCAGTTTATTGAGGCGCTACGCGCAAGTTTTAATGCATGTCATTAAACGACAAGCGGGTAATTTCACCTAAGAAATTTTATTACCGGTTTAAGATACGGCGGGCGAAGGCGAAGGAGGTTTATTGTGAGTCTACTCATGTATGTTTGTTTATATGCCCATTCTTTATTATTCTCCATATTAATTTCTTTATGTAAATTCTGGAATTGCTTCTAGATACTATCGTGCGCAGCTATGGTTCATGTTTATAGGTTATGTAGAAAATATTTCATGCTTCAGTAATACAAAAAAATGTTATTTAAATGTGTATCAGGTTCATGCAGGTTCAGCCAATTATAGAAAGGGATACTATTTCAAATAAAACATCAAAATATATAATTCGTTCTTATTCTCATTTCGAAATAATAAATAATTCAAATTTAATATAGGTACAATGGAAACCTTCTTAAGCGGATAGCACTGGTCGTTGATTATTTGTCCAATTAAACTAGGTGTGCTTTTAAAGAAAAAATGAAATTTAAGCAGCGAAATTTGTTTCGAAATTTCCTTAGCTTTCGCTCTAATTATAGGTCCGGTTAAAGGAATGTTTTTATTTCGAGCCTTAATAAACTATTACCGTCCGTCACCTTTAGGTAAGGAAGGTATTGTTTTTGGTCAAAAAAGTCCATAGTAAGTTTGTAATGAATAAGCACGTTTGGGGTCCCTAGAATACGAATTTACTGTTTTTACGATGATGTCTGTATGTATGTGTATGTATGCATCTGTGTGTGTATATGTGTGTACGTGTATGAGACGATCGTTTCGGATCGCATAACTCCAATACCACGATTCCTTGAGTTTAGATGCATATATGCAGACATGATTAGATTCTGGTTATAATTGGTCCACCGGAAGTACTCTCATTTACAACTTTTATCAGTTTTTATTGAAAAAATGCAGTTTAATATCATTTATTGACATTTAATGATATTCCCATTTCTAAGTCAAGGCTTCGCGGAAAGCAAGGGATTCGCAATATATTAGTTAATAGGTACAGTATTTTTTTTAAAGATGTCCGATCAAGGCAGTGCCGGATTAAACCATATGGAGGCCCTTAGGCAATCGAAATCTCACCCCCCACCTCCTAATAAGTTTAGGATTTTACCCCCAACAATTTTAATAAAATAATTTTATTATAACAAAAATAACATACTTTTAAACAAAATAAACGAATATATAGATATAAACATTCACTTTTTTTATTTTTTAAAGGTTTTTCGCTGTTTTTCTGCCTCTACTAAAGTATATGTGTTAGTAATCTACCTATAACACTTTTTAAAAATGGTTTTAAGTGGAAAAACTTTAAATTCTATTACTACGATTTTTTCGTTTTGTGGCATTGTGGCATATCACGTTATTACAATAAGCCCTTCATTTATTGTAAATACAAAAATTTTATACCATCGTTAATCGTTATGCAAAAGAATTATTAGGAAAATCAACATAAAATGGTAAATACTGGTATTTGGTATTGGTATTATAAAAATCGAGTTGTAACAATAGGGTTTTGTAATATTGAATGACATTTTTTATTATTGTAATCAAGATTCCATTATTGTAAATAATCATTTCTTTGTTGTAATCAAAATGTCTTTATTTAAGGATTTCTTTGTAATAAAAAAAATATATATATCAAAATCAAATTAATATTATTTTAATCTAATGTAACGAGGTGCAGGGCCCCTAAAAGGCGCGGGCCCTTAGGCAATTGCTTAGTGTGCCTATTGAGTAATCCGGCACTGGATCAAGTGTCAGTGACGCTGACAATGTGTCAGTATTTTATTTTTCACATATTTGGTTTTACATTTGCTAATAAACTTACCAGTTGACTTATTTTTAAATTTTGAATGCTTTTATTGTAACATATATTTTTATAATAATAAAATAACAGTAGTATCTTATGTACCCTCATGAAAACTAAGCAAACGACACTACTGAATTTGTCAGAATGGGCGGAGCAAAAATCTGAATTCATACAATCCGTAGATAACTTTGATCGGACATCTTTCAAAAATTTTACTGTATATGTATTAAACTTCAGATCTGTTATGTCAAATATGAACTTGGATAGTTGGTGTGTTCAAACTGTTGTCTGCTTCTGTCAAATTTCTAATTTGTTTCTGGAATGTTATTTTAGTTGAATGCAACTCGAGTGTAAACACGGCCGAGTCACGAAATACTTGACCTCTTGTCATAAAGCTTTTGTTTTTACACTTATTACATAAAAAACTATTACCTACGGCCCATAATATATAATGTAATTTAAAAACGGTATACGTAGTTCACCTCTAAGTTTGATTTTGATAATATTATTCATGTATAGAAATGGAAAGCTTATCATCATCTTTAAATTATAATACTAAAATTAAATTACTACCACAAATATTATTTTTTCTGGTAAATTCTATCTTTAATCAAATTCTCCCTATTTGACATGGTCGAACTGTTGCCAAGTTCTGCTGAGTTTTAATGCCGCGTAGTGGAGCAGAAAATATTCTCCTCTGTGCGGAGAAACTCTTAAGGTACTTGGTTATCGGAGCTTCGTGTTCGAAACTGAATCTGGTTCAAATTGCAAGTCCTGCCAATGGAAATGTGGAACACGGAGTATTCAAGCGTAGCACAGATTTGCTGCTAACTTTGTCTTCTGAATCTGATAGCAGTTTTATGAAATTATGGACGATAGAAAACGAAAACGTATAATTTTCAAAGCCAGTGCTTGAATTATTTAGATATAAAAGAAAATATGTAAATCAGTGTATAGTACATTCACAATTCATGGGGATAATAATAATAATAATAAAAATCTGATGTGACCAACACAAAACCTCCTGCCATTTAATTTTTATTAATTTAAATACATATACCTATTGGGTCTCATGGCCGCGTGCTTGAGTATTTGGTCGCGAATCTGGGGAACCGGATTCAATTCCTACTATCAAATATTTCGAATTTTAAATGGCACAAAACTGACCCCTGTGATGCACTCTCCACGAAAAAAATAAATACAAATATGTCATCATCATTACCGAAAACTGTGTACAAAGCAGATTAGCACACCCAGCAATGGGTAATATGCCGTTATAATATATTTATTTATTTTCTTATTTAAATACATACCTGCATATTTACTGAAATTATGTATGTTAACCTCCTTTCCATATAACTATTGTTCTATTTACAATTTTCGTTTTAAAACGTTATTATTATTATTAATCTGAAATTATGTATATTAAGTTCCTTTCCATGCAACTATTGTTCTATTTACAATTTTCTTTTGAAAACGTTAATGTTATTAATTTGAAATGATAATTTTTTTGACAATGACATTTATCTGTCAGTTACATACATTTGAGCTGAGCTGTGTAACCATGGAGTTGTGTGCATAAGCTCCGAGATATAATTTTTATATTATTGTATAAATTTATCCATAAAATATATAGAAAAAGTATTACTGCAAACCTGTTAAAAATGAAATAATCTTTAAGTTTCTTTATAACAAATTGCGAAAAAATAACATTTAAAGGTATTTAAAAAAAAAAACTATTTTGAGCTTCCGGTTAACCGATTGACACCAAAATCTAATGACTTCTTTCCATATAAGAATTAGGTAGAAATACAAGATTTCAAAATTTTCTAAACGATAGTATTTGAGTTAGAGAGTAAAGGGGACCCACACCCACACACACACATACATACATACATACATACATACATACACACAGACATCATCGTGAAAATGTTAAAAATGGAATCTAAGGACCCTAAAACGTAGTCATTTACCAAAATCTCGATATGAGATTTTTAGCCCGATCCCTATACCTCCCTTATCAAGGGTAGCGGGATGTAAAAATAATAATAATAATAATAATAATAATAATCCGTATAGTTGTGGGAGTACAATAGAATTGCTGAAAACAAAGTTACACTATTAATTAAAACTCAATGATTATACAAATGTATTTATGTGTATATAATTTTATGTTTAAGGATCTTTAAGATCTAACCCTGAAGAAAGTATAATGTCCGCACCAAAACTTAGGGTTTGTAAGAATAAATGCCGTAGGACTGAGATTTTGAGTACCTACCTATTTGTTAATATCAAATTTGCAGAATGTTGTCAAATTTGAGAGCGATCAGATGTGTATGTGCTTTTTGCTAATTTTTGTGATATAAATGTAAGTAAAAATCTATAAAATCTGACTTAACCCCAAACCTGATTAAGGTACAAGTATATACGAAAACGTCGGTTTTGTAAGAATAAATGCTGTACGAACAAACTTTCAAATATTTGTTTATACACTGTATACTACAGCCGAGAGATTCACGTATATCTATCCTGTAAAGTTTTGAGATAGGAAAAGGAAAGATAAATCTACCACTGGCTTACTGAATCTACCTTTCCGGTGATTTAGGGTAGAAAGGTCAAAAGATGGTAAGAAAAAGGTTGGGAATAGTGGAAAGGCAGATTCAAGTCACTTACAAGTACCTGTGTTTGCGCTTCTTATAAAGTAAATTAGGTAGGGACATACTTTTATATTTTTAGCTTGTTTAGGCCTTTGTAGTTGATTCGAGGTGTATTTCACGTTAAATTTGAAGTTTGATATCATTCAAAAATGTAGGTAAACCTAATATCATAATATTTTTTGTTCCGACACTTAAAATTAATAACATTTAACCTTGTGATATAATGTGACGATCTGAGAAGAAAGCGCGTAAAATAAATACCAAATGAACAATATTAAATTTGAAGACACCTTCTTCGCAGAGTCCATCATTCAAATTACATAGTTATGTACCTAGTGTTATGCTAGTAAAATTTGCATCCATCCATTGAAGTATATCACCTGTAAGTACATAGTCTCACTTGTGTACTTCCCATTCCATTCCCATGCAATCGCCATCACGCGTAAAGCGTAGAGCCATTCTAGCTACAAATGATCGCATTATACGAACTATCGCAGATTGTAGTGCGCGATAGCCGCGCGGTAATTCGCTCCCTAGCACAACCAGTGCGATACAATGCTACACAAACTCGATTTCAAAGTAATCACTTCATCTGTACGAGTACGAGTATACTCGTAGCCGTAGCGTGGGATTGCAGGCAGGAGTCTGAAGAGTGCATCGGAGTATCGTTTTGTTGGATGCTAAATATTTGATTAACATTCATATGCAATGGTTAGTGAGGTTACTGTTTTAGTGTGAAGTTTTTTAGCATCTCACATTCAAAAAAAATCTGATGTGACCAACACAATACCTTCCGCCATTTAATTTTTAGTCTCGCTAAGAGACGTATTGGATTCATGCTAAAAATCGCATATCCAGATTTTAATGATTAAGTACGTTTTAAGGTCCCTACAATAGGATTTTAATATTTTTATAATGATGTCTGCGTGCGAGTGTGTGTGGATGTATGTGTATGTATGTGTGTATGTATGTATATGTGGGGAGGTTGGAAGGACAATTTCTCAAAAACTATAATACTTAATATCTGTTTACGTATTTCTCAATTAGACATTAGTGGGAAGAGCTGAAAAGCTTTTGATAATAAATGGACAATAGAAAGTAGCAGATTCTTAAAAAAATTCTTCGAAATATTATTTTTTGGAAATTTTTGTTTTTACTTGTATTAAAGAACAGTAAATTCTCTATCTGATACATATATATTATTTTATCTTTTATAGATTTAAAGATAAAGAAATATAAGTTATATAATAATCTGTTGTAATAAATCTCACAGCCCAAATAATGTCACCAAAAAATGAAAATGTTTGTAACTGACAGATAAATGTCAGTGTCAAAAATCCAGAGACATTACTGAAGATTTTTTCTGGGAAGTACATACATTACATTATTTTTTATTGTATTAATAGTTAAATATTTAAAATTATAGGTATATTACATATACCCTTCACAAATACTGTCAATCCCGACAATGAATTGGAAACATTTCGAAAAATTAGAAGAGGACAAAATTTCTTCATAGAATGAATTGTATTATTCTAGAAACTTCTAACACTAGAGTTATTTCCTGACCGTATCTTTCCGTGTCTTTCCCAACATCTACTTCAACATCCTCACCTCTGCCACATTCATTTATTTTTATTGATACTGACATCTGTCAAACTCTATATATATATTGAATATGAAGTATAAAATGCAATCAAATCGTATAGAGTATAATATATTCTTTAAGTTATAATAACGTTAAATGTCAATAAATCATATTTAACTGTTAAAATCTTCAAATGAGGCTACTTCCGGTTCACCAATTATAACCAAAATCTAATCACTTGTTCTTCTGGATGTAAATTTGAGGAATACGAAAAAATTATAATTTTTGGAATCGTGGTATTGAAGTTATGAGATTCGAAACTTTTGTCACACACACAGACACACATACATACAGTCATCATCGTAAAAATGGTAAAATCGTATTTTAGGGACCTTAAACATGTTTGTTCACTAAAAACTCATCATTGAATTTTTTGACGAAAGACAATACCTTCCTTACCTAAAGGTGACGGAAGGTAAAAACCTCACCATTGAATTTTTTGACAAAAACATTACCTTCCTTACCTAATGGTGGCGGAAAGAAAATTAGTGGAAGACCCCATTATATGAAGGAAACAGTTTGAGTACATAGATTTTTACAAATCAGAAGGGGTACTATATTTTTACAGTACTGTGTATCAATATTTCATATAACTAATTTTATATGTTTGTTAAATGTTATCAAATAAATATTCCTTTGTTGATAGTAATAAAATTCCTGTAAGGAATGCCATATCTTCGAGATACCACATTAAAATAAGAATTGAATGAGTAATTTGTCTTCAAATTATCATCTCATTTTATCTCACAATCAGTCTTAACTATTCAACACAAATCAACATCATCTCCATAGATCCATTAACTAAATTATTTATACACTTCTCATGTCCAGGTCGTAATTGTCATAAAGCACGTGTTTGAATGCGATCGTTACACATTACTTCGCTTCGAACGCCCACGCGTAAACTCAGTGGCGGAATAAGAGGTTTTATCTAATCATTTATTTATCATGTCATAAGACCAGACAGTTAATCAATGCAAACACTTATTGGAAATTACCATTCAATAAATAGTCACAGTTAATTTTTTATAAGAATGGGAGTAGTACATTCAAGCTAGATTAACAGAAAGATTATTGTATTTATTAAACATTGTTTATAGAATGATAAGCGATGGTAGCATTGATCAGGAGATTGAAAGATATGTAAGTGCGGGATATAAGATACTGAGTGCACTGAATACTTATGATGAAACATGGATTAGTCAAAACATTAATTTCCAATGGAACTTGTTCACAAATTTGATACTTTATAATCATGTCAAACAGTATTCAAGGAGTGTTTGCTGTCTGCTTGGTGTGTTGTACCGAGGTCGCATGGGAATACAGCCCTGAATGCTTATCCCCTCTCTATGCGTGACGTCACAGCGTGAGGCTAACCTTGCGCTGAGAAAACATTCAATTATTCAAGTTGCAGCAGTCAGCGTGAGTGGAGTGCTACTGTATGGTTTTGCTCGTACGGCATATTACCCATTTCTGGGTGTATCAATCTGCTATGTACACAGATGTCGGTAATGACGATGACATATTTGTACCATAAGGGCGTTTACCAAGGGGAAATCATTGCAGGAGTGAAGAGTGCACTACAGGGGGCCAATTTTCCGCCATTTAAAATTCGAAAATATTTGGCGTTGGTCGGAATTGAACCCGGTTATGTAACCGTAGCATAACAAATAACAATTCACTATAACGTTATCCAAGTTTACAAATTTTACAAGATTTTTGCCGTTTAAAAGTATAATTTCATGAGTATTCATTTCATGTTTAATGAATAGATGTCACTAGTGGTCAAATTAAAATTTTGAACACTTTATTACATTTCTAGAATAAGATAAGTGTGTAATTTTTTTTAATACGTTTTTAATTTTAATTTTTGATGAATTTTTATTACGAACTTGAGAAAAATACGGTTATTATAACGTTACATAACGTTATTTTGTTTATTATTTATTTATAACGTTATGTAACGAATTTTTATTTTTATAATGTTATGAAATAACGTAACAATTCGTTAACGTTATCCCATCCCAGGTCAACAGACGTGTCCGAGAAAGAATACGAAAGTTTTGTGAGTGGCATTATTTTATTTATTCACAAATCACGATTTTGACCCCCGGGCAATAAAAGACAAAATGCGTCCGCTTTTGAAGGCGAATAAACAAATTTGATTGTAAAATAAAATCAAATAAAATAAATAAAAGCATTGCAGTAGTTTTTATTGTCGAAACTAAAAAATAAAATATGGACGTGTTCCATATCACACACTTGTAATTTCATTTTCTTCAGTTATACGGACCCCGGATAAACAGGTATATAATGTGTTTTAAAATATTTTCCTGCAAATATTGTGTCTAGGGAAGTGTGTCCCAAATAGTGGGGTACGCCCCCCTTGGGAGGCGAAATTGGCCAGGTGGGCGCGAAGAGATTAATTAATTATTTAGCGCTCAAAGACTACTGAAGGGTTGGTTGGATAAAAAGCTTGGAAAACACTGCTTTAGGAAGAAAATTATGATATGAAAACATTTTAAATTTTTATAAATTCTGGACAAATTCACGTCTACAAATACAATAAAATATACCCTCGTCAACATCGCACATCTAGTTCATAAATATAGTATACTGTGCCCCCAAGTAAGTATCTCATGTACCCGCCACTGGTGTATCTCACTTCGGCTTATGGGCGCTTGTTCCCTCATACTCATATCCATAATGAAAAGAACTCGCGAGCCTACATGGCTACATATGCATGGCACCGCGTGATGTCGGGAATAATGGAGTCTCGCAGCCTGACTGTCGGACAAGACGTTTACATGCGGCTCGTGTGGCGTGTTGGAATTAATCACACTCGACTCCAACGCGTTATTATTGTGTGGGATGAGATAGAATAGGAATTTTTCTCCTTCTACGAAATTTTCAAGCCTTTGAATATTTTTAAGATTAGATTTGGAAGTGTTGCTATTGATTTGAATGCTGGCGGTCACTTTGAGATTTAAAACAAAAGAACAACTAATGAAACGATCAGATTACCTAAATGGAATAATAAAAAACACAAGAACTTTTTTATGTAATCAATGAAAACAACAAAAAAAAATGCATTTTTTTCTTATTTCTACATTATTAAAAATCTGTTGTGGCCAGCACAATACCTCTCGCCACTTCCTTTTTTTGGTTACTTAAGTATAGGGCGCGAACAGTCATGTTACATTGTTGGCCTTGATAAGCAGATGTGGGGGCCCGTTTCAGAATAATAATTAGTAATTATGTACATAGATGTCAGAATTTTTCATTAAAAATTTCAAGATTTTCTAAATTCAGGTAGTTAATTTGTCACCAGGAGTGTGGAATTTACTTGTCGAGGAAAATAAACCACTGGAATTGGAAAATATCTAAATTTAGAATGAGAAATTATGATATTTGACATCGATATACATAATTACTAACAACTAGTCATTAATGACTGCTTGCACCCCAATGTTTTTAACATTTCTTGTATACCTACACTCTACACCAAAATTCTACTTATATCTATTCCTTATATTTAGATTTTTTAAATTTAAATTCAATCTATGAAGAAATTTTGCCCTACTCTTCTAATTTTTCGAGATGTTTCCAATTTATTGTCGGGAGTAACAGTATTTCTGAACGGTATGTGTAATATACATATAATATTAAATATTTAACTATTAATACATTAAGAAATAATATAATGTATGTACTTCCCAGAAAAAGTCTTCAGTAATGTCTCCGGATTTCTGACACTGAAATTTATCTGTCAGTTAAAAACAATTTAACTTTTCAACTATTTTCCATGGCATTCTTTCGCCTGAAAAATTTATTACAACCTATTATTTTATATTTCTTTTATCTCTAAATCTATAAAATATGTAATAAATTACTTAAATGTATCAGATAGAGAATTTAATTTTCTTTAATATTACCAAGAAAAAATTTCAAAAAATAATATTTAGAAGATTTTTTTTCAAGAATCTTCTGCTTCCGGTTGTCAAATTGTTTCCAAAACCTTTTCAGATCTTCCCATGAATGTCCGATTGGGAAATACGTAGCTAAACAAATATTAGGTCTTATAGTTTTTGATTAATCGTCCTTCCAATATCCCACACACATACACACATACACACATACATACACACACACACACATCCACACACACACACACACACACACACACACACACACACACACACACACAGACATCATCGTAAAAATGTTAAAATCGGATTGTGGGGACCTTAAAACGTGTTTATTCATTAAAATCTGAATATGCGAAATTTTAGCATGAATGCAATACCTCTCTTAGCGAGAGGTAAAAAAAACTGGTTATAGTTTTTGATAATAGTCAACCAGAAGTTGCATACTGAAGCTCTTTGAAAGATAAGTTTAAATGCCTTTTTCACAATTAATACAGGGGTTCTGAAACCCAGCGTTATTTAACTTTCAGCGTTAACATAAATTAACGGTGATTTTGATACTTGTGGTATTCGAAACTCCGGACATTGAAGTTATAGTAATGAATACTCAAAATTATGCGTGTTATCTCAAATTTCTTCATCGGAATTATTTAATTCGTACTTCTTGCACATATTTTTTGTCATTTTGTATACAAATTTGCTATTGTACAACGTATGTCTGTCTAAATTATATGTAAAATAATTATCATAAGGTTGGAAACACTACATTTCATGAAATCGTCCTGTAATGAATTACTTTAGTGCCGATTTCTCAACTTTTAATGACGATTTTCGTGCACTTTAGTGACAATTTCAAATAAAAAATATTATTTTAACATGCCTTTAAAAAAATACATGGGTCCGACAAAGAAGAAAATATTGGAATAAACATGTCGATCGAATGGATGACAATACTGTAAAAAAAAAATCAAAAAAACAAACACCAGTAGGATATGATCTCAAGAACGATCGTCGAAAAGGTGGAGTATTGGACGTCCACTTCACAGGAGGAGTAGCAAAAACAGGCATCAACCTAACTATATGCAAAACATATAGAAAAGAAGGAGAAGATTATTCTTCAGAAAAACCTTAATTAATGAGCCATATTAAGAAATTATTTTTCAATAATAACGATTTCTGCATAAATAATCATACGTCAAACTTTCCAGTTTAAAAATTTTACGATCATCGGAAAATATTGTAACTAACATATGTGTTAATCATTCTCATTAACACACTTGCTCATTAAATAATTATTATTACAATTTCAAAAAACTGTGAGATAAGAAATAATATATTATTCAACGAGTTTATAATTATAGCTATTGATACACGACCATGAAATTTCATGCGACTGTATTCATAGTCATTATATTTACATAAGTTGCATACACTATAATAAAATAAACTATAACTATCGGCACTATAAAATTTATCTGTATCATAATGATAATCTGTATCGAAATTAAAAGTAAATTTACATTCAAGTACATATGACATACTTAGTAGAAAAATAAACAAAATAATCTTACTGCATAATGTGTATTATTTACTCTATCAGAGTTGACAAATTTAAATATTTCTAATCGATAGAAAACTAGGATCTATGTTAAAATCAAATGTGGTTTACATATTATTTTATAACAAGATTTTTAATATATTAAAACACTAGTTTCAGAAGACAACCTATTCAAGCACTAGTTTGAAATTCAAACATGAGCGCATAGCTGCGAGTGAGTGAACTAACGAGAGCAAGACACGCCTGAAATCTTTTTTTACACTCGTTTAGTTGCACTATTATACGATATTAATATAAAATAGAAATGGGTGGAGGTAATGCACTGGCCTTATCAGAAACTAAATTCATGAAGAAGCGAATAATCTCTTTTACACACACAACCACAACATAATATATAATTAAAAACAATTTAAAATTTAACGAAGACCATATGTTTTCTTATTTTGTATATTGTTTGTTATAGATATATCGTTACGACTATATTTAATTACAGCTTTTGTATCATTTCATGTACATTTAATTGATGATTATAATGTTTTTCCGCCAAAAAGAAATCAAATAGTAATTTAAACAAAGTGAAAGTGCTTTAAACATTTATAATTTATTTGTGACTCTTCCTTCGTCTTTATATTATTGAAACCTTAATTACGAATAAATCAATTCATTGTTTCCCCAATCGATATTCGAACATTGCGTTAGTTTCAGGCCTAACTTCGCCTCACTACCAATTATTTAAATCAACTGATACTTCGGGCCAGCTAATTAAGTTATCTGTGTGCTTTGAACACGTTACATGACCATAATAATTAAAATTAAAATCTCATAAAGGAAATATATGACAGAGTTGAAGTCTTTGGAAAATATGGCTAAATTATGAAAAGCATTTATAATTTATTCCGGGGCCTACGCACAGGGTAGGCTCAAGGACGGAGATGGACCCAATGGACTTGCAATACAGCCAGCCAGCACAATACCTCTCGTCATTTTCATTTTATGTTGCATAGATCGGGAGCAGTCATGTGACTTTGTTGGCCTTGGCAAGCAGATATAGAGGCCCGTGTCAGAATAACAGCTAGTAATAATGTACATAGGTGTCAAGTATCATAATTTTTCATTCAAAACATCATGATTTTCTATCCATCAGAATATATTGAAATTTTGGATGAAAAATTATGACATATGACATCTATATAAGTAACTACTACCCGCCATTCTGACACGGATCCCTATATCTACTTCCCAAGGCCAACAAAGTCACATGATTGCTCGCGCCCTATAAGTAACGAATTTAGCATTTCTCATACACACAAATAATTGAAATTGTATCTCTTCTATCGTTCTATGAGGAATTTTGTCCTACTCTTCTAATATTTTCAAAATTCTTCAAATTCATTGACGGTATTAGCAGTATTTCTTAAGGATATATTATGTAATTTTAATATACCTATAATTTAAATATATATTTAATTAATAATACAATAATATATATTATATGTACTCGTACCTTCCAGAAAAATTTTCCAGTAATTTCAGATTTTTGACACTGACATTTTCCATGTATCTGTCAATAACAAACATTTAAATATCTCAACTGGTTGCCATGGAGTTGTTTGGGCAACGAGATTTATTACAACAGATTATTCTGTATTATTATATACTATATCTAATATAATAAGAAAATTAAATATATCAGATTGAGAATTTAATTATCTTTATTATTTGTAGTAACATAAATTTTGAAAAATAATATTTAGAAATTTCTTTTAGAAACTACCACTTCCGGTTGTCCAATTGTTACCAAAACTTATTCAGCTCTTCCCATTACAGTTAGATTGAGGAATCCGTAGTTACATAGGTCTTTAGTTCTATAGAATTTGAGAAATCGTACCTCCAACATCTTAACACATACACAAATACACATTCACGCACACACACACGCACTTTTTTTTAAAATTTGACTAGTGTATGTAATTTGTTATTTATTTATTGTTTTTTTTTTTATCAAAGTTAATTATATTCCAAGTTTCACGTAAAATTTGTCCTTCAACTTTTTATGAAAATTGTAATAAATAATAATTGACTGATATCCAGTAATTTCTTCTTCCGATTTCTCTTTAATATATTATTTTGGAATTAAAATTAATTCAATAATATCGAAAATACTCGTATTGTCATTTTTTTATCTGGTGCGGTCCTGATATGCGGGACCATTCCTGCCACAGACCAAGCTACACACATGACCAAGTAACAGTTTTCTGTATAGAAATACTTAGTTTTAATACAACTAGTAACCAGAAGATGTCAATTTATATTTCAAACATTACCGGTCGCCGGAACCCAGTACCGCATATACAGAAAGTTTGTCATTGGGCTCCGAGGACCAATACCGCATCGAAATAAGTATAGCATTTTTGACTTCCACAGACAACGTGTTAAATAACATAACCTGACGCACAAAAGTTACGCTTAGAAAAACATCGCTAAGTCAACGAAAGTTTGACATTCTGGCTGTAGATTTTACAATCTTACTACGAACGACAGTAATAATAGTTTACATAACCTCACAAAAAATAATTGCTTGTCTAGTGCTGCCCTCTCTGTGATCGTGAACTTTTCAATACACACTTGTAGTTTCCATTATGAGTAAGGCCGGTCCTGCGTTCTCGGCCATTCGAAATTCGAAGTCGGGTAGAGTAGACGCAACTAGCTGCAGGCAAATGTAATTACCAGATGCAGACTGACGTGAATGGCCTGAATATTTTAGCTTCATTTAGGAGTTTTCACTGTCAAGTTAGCTTTAAATTGTTTATTTCTATACGCTGTAAGCAGTTATATATTTAAGGACGTAGGTAGTTGCAATTGCTGCGTATTTGCAAACTGCTTGTTATTAATAATTACGGGGTACTACGATGAAATATTAAGTGTTTGCTTCTACTTTACATGCAGATGTCTAATTTTTGGTCTACAAATTGGAACTGCGTGTTTTGAACAGAGTACTAAACGAGGTAATGGCGGGAATAAAACCAATAAAAAATTGCAAACTTTGCATTTGGGAAAATTTATTACTTTAATAAAATATAGTTTACGTTCTTGTTATAAAACTATAACGACCCGGATTTTTATTTTTAAGTCAATTATAGACCTGCATTATACAAAACCACTTATTTTTATATTGTTTAAGTTATTCATGACTGCATTACGTTTATACTGTAAAGTTTGTAGCAATAACTACATATTTTAATTGAATAATAACTTAATATAGTTTTTCTATTTTAGTTGTTTAATATGCACTTTATGAAATCCATTTGTTAGATTAGAAACAACATTTGAGGTCTCGTGGCCGCATGCCTGAGTGTCTGGTCGCGAATCTGGGAAACGGATACGATTCCGACCGACGCCAAATAATCTGAATCTTAAATGGATTGTAGTGCACTCTCCACGACAGAAATGAGTGCCCGTGAGATAACCCCTGGTAAACGCCCTCATGGTACAGATATGTGTTTATTATTCGCGAAATCTGTGAACAAAGCAGATTGACACACTTAGCAATAGCAATGGGTAATATGCCGTGATGATTTATTTATTTATTTATTTATTTACTTATTTACTTATTTATTTATTTATTTATATTTTTAATTTATTTATTTATTTATTTACTTATTTATTTATTTATTTATATTTTTAATTTATTTATTTATTTATTTATTTATATTTTTAATTAATTAATTAATTAATTAATTAATTAATTAATTAATTAATTTATTTATTTATTTATTTATTTATTTATTTATTTATTTATTTATTTATTTATTTATTTATTTATTTATTTATTTATTTATTTATTTATTTATTTATTTATTTATTTATTTATTTATTTATTTATTTATTTATTTATTTATTTATTTATTTATTTATTTATTTATTTATTTATTTATTTATTTATTTATTTATTTATTTATTTATTTATTTATTTATTTATTTATGTAACTAGGTACATTTCTAGACAATTGTTATTTTAAAGTAAATATTATTTATAGAAGACCTACTATTAAAATATAAGTAAAAGTGATTGCACTTTTACCAACAATCAAATAAAAGAATAAATATTCCATATCAATGTTTAGAATTAGAAAATGAAATAACGAATATTTATAAACGATGTGTTTTTAGTGAAATTATAAACTCATAAAAATTAGAAGAGACTATAATGTCTTGTATTTCACTCCGCGGAGATAATAACTATTATTATCCTATAACATTTAAATCGGTCACTTTAATATGTGTAAGAGTAAGGTTTTGTTGTAAGATTTTGTTCTTATTGTTTTCCGGTTTATGCGAACCCATTAAGTGGGACACGCGTGATTATTTCTATAACATTTTTACGAAAAATAAGAAAATTTGCACATTCATAGAGAAGATATTAGAATAAATATTTTTCAATGTCTTTTTCGCTTTCTTCATAAATTTACGACCTTCATTTACTCCTATAATATTATATTTATCTTTATTACTTTCTATCTTCAGATATACAAATTAAAAATAAATCAATCAAATATATAACAATATTTTCACTTTCAGCCCCAGTTTATCAATAGTATTTTAATGTCAATAAACTATCACCTCTTTTTCCTTTATGAATCACTTTCAATACCCGCACGTAAACGTTTGAATACTCACTAGATGTCTCTGGTGGTACCACACAAACTGCAGTTCACCCGCTGCGCTACATGCATAATGCATTCACAGCAAGCGTTGTGGAGAGATGTCTGCTCGTAGCGACACCCATGGAGTTGGTGCCCACTTGCGAAATCTGCATGAAGGTAAAGGACTATTAGTAAAAGGCCGTAATTTGATAAAAAATTAAAATATATCTACTGAAAATATGAAAGCTTCTTTTTAAAAAGTTTGAAATTTCTAGTCAAATCAAGCTTCAATTTCATCAAGCGAAGCCTAATACTTTTAAAGACTTGATATTTCATATTTCAAGCTAGGTCAAGCTTTTTCAACTTTTTTGTAGGAATTGTTCAATAACTGGGATTTAGGAAAGCCGTATTTACAAGCAGGCTATCTAGGCTGCAGTATATGGGCCCACAGTACAAAACAAACGGTTATTTTTTAAATTTTGAATAAACTAAAATAAAGTATAATTTTGTTTTAATATTTAATGGGATGCGGGCCCTCCATAAAATACTTCGACAGTGACGCCTGATGCGAAAAATGAAAAAGTCATTAGTTAGGAGAGGTGGATGTATAAAACTCCTCCTAGAAAAAAGTCAAAGATTGTTTTCCTAATATCGAGGTTGCCCTATGAATGGTCACAAACAGCAGTGAAGAAAGGTTATCCCTTAATATTGAAGTTGATCAAAAGCAAGCTTCGAATCTCCATTTAGAAGACTAGCTCAACGTTTTGGCTTTGCTCAGCATTGAAAGATATATTTAAGACAACTAAGTTATGAAGATCTTGTATCTTTCTAGAGCCATTGCCATTATCTTTCATTCCTTATTCTATCTTTTCGTATCTTCCCCAACATCTACTTCAACATCCTCATCTCTGCCAGATTAATTTCTTTACATTGATACTGACATCTGTCAGAATTTTTTTCTTAATATAGTAGTTATGTCCATGGTTATAGCATAGCTTGCTAATTTATAAAATTTTATTTCTTTACAATTCTTTAACTCTTTAACATTTATAATAACATTAAATATCAAAAAATAATATTTAACAGCGTTCTTTCAAGAAAAACTATTGAAATCTTCAAATGAGGGTACCTCCGGTTGACCAATTATAACTAAAATCTAATCAAGTCTGCATATAGATGTAAGGAAGAGGAATACGTAAAAATTGTAATTTTTGGAATTAGTATTGGAGATACCGCGGCCGAAATTATAGTCACATAAACACACGCACGCACGCACACACACACACACACACATACACACACACACATGCACACACACATACAGACATCATCGTAAAAATAGTAAAATCGTATTGTAGGGACCCTAAAACATTCTTATTCATTGAAAACTCACCACCGATTATTTTGACCAAATTGACAAAAAATTATTCCGAAAATAACATTTTTTTACTAGTCGACTACTTTCCAATGTTGATTTGTTTCGCAAATTTTAGTCCTGCTACTAATTAAGGATTTTTTTAACACTGCTATGTCCAAAATGTGCTACTTCTTTAATACGCCGAGACGCTGACATTGGAAGGAATTGCTGTTCGAATTCCTTTCGAAATATCTACAGTATTTTTCTTGGATCTGCTATATATTTTAGTTGTTGTTTTAATACACACATAAATACATAGATATGCCAGTAAAAGTATTAAAATCTATCTCTATAGAGAGATTTTAGCGCGATATTAATAGCTCTTTACAGACAAAAGGTGAAAACTTTAAAATATTGTCTGTAATTTTTATTTAAACATAATTTTCATATAATATTGACACAATCAGAAGTTTTCATTGAAGTAAAGATATTCTTTTCGATTTAAGAAGAATGCATAAAAATTTCCTCCATTGTTCTGGTAGATTTTATATAAATATAAATATTTAAATCTGGCGACTGTATGTAAATTTGAAAGCAAACGCTGCTTTAATACGACATATCTTGAGCATGATTATTAAATGAATCCGAATCCAGTCGTTTTGTATTCCGGTGCATGTGCTTCTGTAAAATTCACACAGTGAAATATTTATTCAGCGACCCTACTTCAATGGAGAAGGGTTGACATTACAATATTTTCTTTGTAAAAGACGACGGTACAAAAAGTGAAAAAATGTTATCTGCGGAAGGAAATGCATCTTGCCGCGGATCAAATATTGATAGTGCCGATACCGGATATCGTCACAAGTGAGATTATTGATAAATAAATAAATTTATGGATTCTCACGGTAGGGAACAGAGACCTCACCTTTACAAACAACTTCAATTTACATCTATTTAAATATTTTTCTGTCTGCATTTCACAGCTATCGTGATAATGATACCAACATTTGTATGTATCTAATGCAAGAATACAACGTATTTTGATAAAGTATTTTTCTGATAAGCTGCATTTGTATCTTTATTTTTATTCCATTTAGTTTATTTGAATACGAAACGTTGAACTTTCTATTTTTTATTATTATTTACTCTATATGTATGAAGAACATGCTTAACTACACCAATATTTTTTTTTATTACGACTGTGTACTTCTCTAATTTCACAAAAGAATATAATAATGTATGATATAAGATAATTATTAGTTTAATTCTACGCACAATATCAATATACTTAATTTTGCTTCAAAAATTTAAACATACTTGATATTTAATTTGATTAAGCCATAATGACCAGTTTTAATCGTAACCATTTCAATTTCAATTTTTACCTCTCGCCAAGGGCCTAAAAAATTGTATAGGGTACCATTTAAAAAAAATCTGTTTTGGCCAGCACAATACCTCTCGCCATTTTCATTTTATGTTAAATAGGGCGCAAGCAGTTATGAGACTTTGTTGGCCTTGGCAAACAGATATGGGGACCCGTGTCAAAATGACAGCTAGTAATGTACATAGGTATCAAGTATCATAAGTTTTCATTCAAAAAATTATGATTATCCAAATCCATGTCGATTATTTTCCTCGACAAGTATATTCCATACTATGGATGACAAATAAACATCAAAATATTTTGAAATTTTGAATGAAACATTATGACATATGACAATTGTGACATCTATGTATCTGCTTGCCAAGGCCAACAAAGTCACATGACAGCTCGCGCCCTATACATAACGAATTTAACATTTCTTGTACACACAAATAATTGAAATTTTTTCTCTTCTTTCGTTCTATGAGAAATTGTGTTCTACTATTCTAATATATTCTAACTTCTTCAAATTCATTGACGGTATTAGCGGTATTTCTTGGATATATGTAATATTAACATATACCTATAATTTAAATACATATTTAATTAATAATAAAATAAAATATATTAAATGTACTCATATACCTCCCAGAAAAATATGACAAGACAATTTGCATTTATTTGTCAATTACAAAAATATAAATATCGTTTCTAGGGCAACGAGATTTATTACAACAGATTATTCTATATTATTATATACTTATATCTAAAAACTTATACGAGATATAATAAAAAAATTAAATGTATCAGATTGAGAATTTAATTATCTTTATTATTTGTAGTAACAAATTTTCAAAAAATAATATTTAGAATTTTTTTTTAGAAACTACCACTTCCGGTTATCCAATTGTTACCAGAACCTAATCAACTCTGCCCATTACTGTTAAATTGAGGAATCCGTAGTTACACAGGTCTTTAGTCTTAAAGAATTTGAGAAATCGTACCTCCAACAACCCAACACACATCCACACACACACACACACACACACACACACACACACATCCACACACACACACACACACACACACACACACACACACATCATCGTAAAAATGTTATAATCGGAATCTAGGGACTTTAAAACTTGCTTATTCATTGAAATCTGGATATTAGATTTTTAGCATGAATCCAATACCTCTCGAAATAAAGAATTATTTAAAAAAATACATTTATTTTATTAGTATTTGTGATGGGATGCATATCTATGACAACAAAACACAGTTTATATAGCATTCATAAGTAACTCGTATATACAAATTAGAATTTGAAGGGCCGGACTTATAATAGTGCAGGTTCCGGAGTGATACGAAAGTACATCCCACCCTTCCATTATATATTTGTTGTTTTTTAATCCTTCCTCTTATACAGGCCCTTTGGACAATCGCCCTGAATTTGTTTACATTAATTAAATAAATCTGTGAGAAAGAAAACTATATTTTTTCTGGAAGTATAAAACATTATTTTCAATGAAAATATTTATTTGATTATGTGCCATTTATAAATAGAATATAGCAACTTACACAATAAATAATAATTCATTTGACAAGCAATTTATTTGGGATTAAATTTCAACACGTTTCGACCACAAAACAATAATGCTTGCGTGAAGTGAGTAAGCAAATTGAAATTTGAAAGTTCAGTAATTTATACATCCATAAAACAAGATAAATATCCAAATGTGCTCATACAAAACCATGCTGGTGTTCGAGTCGTTTTTCATACCGAGTATCTCGAATTCGGAAGTTACACAAAGCGAGTCATTAATGCCCGTGGTTGTTCAACTCTTGAACACAAAAAATTAAGAACGGTAATATACGAGCGATATTCTCTTTCATGAAAATAACAGGTGGTTAATGTAAAAAACACTTGTAAAACGGTGTAAATGATATTGGAAAGTTTCTTTGTTTCGAAACGTATTTCGGTGGTAGCATTAACATATGTAATGGCATCTGCTGTGTCATTGTACATCCACAGAATCATAAATAATAAGTATTGCTTCTCATTTTATTTTCTACTGGTCATCCAGCCAATAAATAATATTGTAAGTAGTAGAATATTGTAATGATACGAGTTAAATACTTCGAACTATCATTATTTTGCTTGTTTTATGAACTTACGTTATAATAAATTATGTATATTCTTTTTACAAGTAGAATTTGTTAAAAATAATTTATAGATGATAGCATGGTTATTCAAGAGATATTGAAATAATTATCTACTTGACTATGAAACAAAATATTAACGTTTTTACTTCCTTGTACGTAAGTAAAGGAAGTATTGTAATCGTGAAAAATTTCGGTTTTCAGATTTCAGCGGAAATATCCATTTTGATCATCCCTGAATCAATTTTATTTTGATTTTAGAAATAAATGCTTCAAATAAAAGTTTTAGAGAATTAATTTCTGCGTCTAACACACATCAAGTATTATTAAATTAGTCCTTTGTATAAGCGAGATATGTAAATTTAAAAATGATATACTTTTTTGTTTTTGTAATAAAGCTTGCTATGGATTAGGAAAAAAAAAATTAAAAAAGTTCATGTCAAATTACGTTAAATACGTGCAATTTTATGATTCGTACAATAACAAATATTATATTTTAATTGTGAAATTAGTCATATTCATTGTTGTAATCAAATATTTCTTTGTTGTAATCAAAACTCTCTTTAAAAAGAACCGGGTTAGATTCATGTTAATTTAAGAATGATAGTAGTAAATGAATTATTTTTTGTTCTATATCAAAATATTTCTCGGGCTTGGCTTAAGCCTGTCAATATTTTGTAATTTAATTATTAAAAAAAATATGTGTAGGTTAATACGCGCACAAAGAAGTCATGTGGTGTCTACATCACTCATGATATGTTATTAAAAAAATATGTATAGTTTAATAATCGTACAAGGAAGTCGTGTGGTGTCCAGAACAGATTTTTTTACTAAATTTTTATTTTTCTATAAAACGTCCCTCTATCTCAACATATAATTTTCTCCTTAAAATATTTAAATAAAATTCTGTGAGTTGCTCTTCTAAAAACTGGCCCACTGAGTAGTAGATAGAAGAAACTAAACCACTACTTTTACTAAAAACAACCATAACCCATTTTTTTTTAATTTCAGATTATCAGAATAAACTTTCTACAGTAAAATTTTTGAAACATGTCTGATCAAGGTCATCTGCGAATTGTATGAATTCAGATTTTTGCTCCGCCCATTCTGACTAATTCAGTAGTGTCATTTGCTTAGTTTTTATGAGGCTACATAAGATACTACTATTATTTTATTATTATAAAAATATATGTTACAATAACAGCATTCAAAATTCAAAAACAAGTCAGCTGGTAAATTTATTAGCAAATATAAAACCAAATATGTGATAAATGAGATACAGACACAATGTCAGTGTCAGTGACTCTGACAGACAATAACGTTATTCGTACGGCTATGAATCAAGGTAATGTAACTGAATTAATAAATAAAATTACGTTACAGCGAAATTATTATCAACAACAAGCATCGGTTTAAAGTGGAATGTCTTAACTTAGTCGAAACAATATGAAATTTGGAAGACAAGCATGTTTATAACCATCCTTATCGCACACGCTTATAACCTTTGCAAAGGAAAGAGATAAATGTATGCCAATTTGTTAATTCGTTCATGATACAGATGACCTTGATCGGACATCTTTTAAAAAAAAATACTGTACCTGACTATGAAACAAAATATTAACATTTTTTACTAAATTTTTATTTTTCTATAAAACGTCCCTCTATCTCAACATATTATTTTCTCTTTAAAATATTTAAATAAAATTCTGTGGATTGCTCTTCTAAAAACTGGCTCACTGAGTAGTAGTCAGAAAAAACTAAACCATAGCTCATTTTTTTTTTAATTTCAGATTATCAAAATAAACTTTCTAGGTGTCTTGCTGTTAAAGATTTCTACACATACCTATATTATAATTTTACTCAGGATCATGTTTAAATATTAGAAAATTATTTATTGAATGTTAAGTAGGCAATAGAAAGATACACATTTATTAGCAATATACCTTTTCACCTTAAAAAGAGAAAAAAATTGTGCAATTAGATTTGCACATAGTAAGCCGACAAATGGCGGGAGCCATGGTTACGGCTTCCTTGCTGAGATCCATGGCATTTGTTTTCTCAAATTTAGACGTAAATGTGAGAATAGCTCCTCAATTATAGGAAGACCTTTTACAGCCTTTAGCATTCTGGTATTGTGGAGCAGCAACAGATTTTTCTTTTTTCAGCAAATATTTTATTTTTGCATATTATTTCATTTGTTGGTTCTGTTGGTCTTCCAGGTCTTAGACCATCTTCGATACATTTATTTAATAAATTTATGGAGAAATCGGCATAAAAATCTTGTTTATTAAACGGTCAGAAACTATTTTGCGATTGCTTGTATGTAAAGGACTCGCCAATAAATCGGTGCAATATCTTAATTCTTGAATTTATTCGTAATTTTTTAATATTCAGAATAGATCAGCGATATAATTTTTGCACATGCAATAATATCAAATGTTAGAAACTTTTCGAGTTAGGTGTTTCATCAAAACTGATTATAATTTACCTATATAAAAATGTAGGTTTTATTTGAAATTGGTTTACTAAATAATTTCCATGTAGTAATCAGGAATTCCTTGTAATAAAAATAATAAACGAAGTTATAAAGTAACGTAGGCAGTGATTTGGTTTCCATCGGAAAATGTTCTTTAAAACTTGAGTCACATTTGAGTTCCGAGAAAGTTAAATAACATTTCAGCTTGTTGACAGCCGACAGGCAGAGCCCGAGCCCGTTGGTAAGTTCTCCGTGCTTTCCACTATATTTTATTCGATATAAATATTTCTGGAGACGGTCGAATTTCACGATAGTCTCTACGGCTTCGCTGCAATCGGATATTGCAATATGCAAATGTCTTTTGTCAAACCCCGGAGAGACGGAAAGATGAAGCTAGCGTTTCTGGATATAAACAGACAAAATAACTCTGGCTGGAAATGTGACATGCAGCTTGCATTTGCGATCGCTTGAGTTTCCAGATGAGATGTGGACTGCATTGCTCCATACTCCCTCCAACCCCCAAGCACCAGATGCTAGAAAAATGTTGCTGATTATTTTGGAATAACATTCCCAATCCAATAGTTCAACTTTATTTCGTTGATGCAACTATTTTTATTACTGTTTTACGTTTTACATGCATTTCGGATTTTATGCACTTTTTATGTTCAACTAAATTTGGTTTAGTATCTATAACAATTTCAGGATTCACTATTTCAGTAAAATATAATTTTATTTTTGTAAAATCGTGCAAAAAGTAGGCCAATTTTATATACATTTTGAAAATAAAAATTGGATCGTTATTGTTTAATGTATGTCTCATAAGTTTTGACACAAATTTCAACAATTTTTGTTTGTAATAAAAATTGCATTTACTTAAAGTTTTGTAATAGTTAATAATTAACTGTATCATAAGCAACAAAATTATGAACTTAAATTAAATAAAGAGGACCATGTTCTTCCACAAGGCACAACTTTCTGCAGACACCTAGAGCAACTCCGATATTAAGGGAAATGATGGTTTTTATACTGACAATATTGCAGAGCTCCCTAATAATCAGGGCCGTACGGTAGTATTTTGGCGCCTGGAGCACATAACATTTAATTTGGCGCCCTAAGAGAAATATTTGTATATATTGAAAATTCTCGATTATACGAAACGTGTTGCCTGGAAACATCACGAGACCGAAGGTCGAGTGGTATTTCCATTAGGCAACTTAATGAATGATATAGTCAAGTGAATTTTTCATATACTTGGTTGTTCAGAAGAACATAATATGATGAACTGGCTCTAGCTGCTTAACTGGGTGATTAACCAATCAGAATATATCTATCATTTCAATCTGGCCTTTTGTGATTAGGCGCCCGCAGATATACTGTTGACTGACTCGCCGTATCTTTAATATTTGTAGAATTAGGATTTGACCGAACATCAGAAATGATAATATTTTTAAGTCCATCACTCTGCTTTTCGTTTTCCAAACTATTGATATACTTTCAACACTACAAGGTTTCGTAGAAGAGCTACGGTGAACTGATAAGAGTAGACCGTCTCGACTAAAAAGATACTGGTACTCAGGCTCATCTTCTTCGCTAATCTGAAGAAATCAGAACTTAATATCAGGTCGGAGCACATAATATTCAATTTGGCGCCTTAAGAGAAGCATTTATATATTACAGAGTGAATTTTCATTTGTTTGGTTCAATACAGAAAAACAAAAAAGATGTACTGGCTCTAGCTGCTTGACTGGATGATTAGCCGGGAGTGTAACAATCAGAATATATTTATCATCTCAATTTCAATATATAACTGTGGCGCCTTTTTACAAAAAAACGTCTGGAGCTCCAAATCACCGTATGACCCTACTAATAACGTCAGATATAAACAAAAAGCCATATTCGCAGATAAGGTATTAATATGGTGCGCTATTTCCACAACGGGTGTATCCAAGCCTTATGTTGGCCGAGTGAGGTGAAGCCCTGGAAAGTCAAACGTACATCGATAAATAGTCTAACAAAATTTGTTACGCTGGGGTGATTTTATCTTCTAACCAGACCTTGCGTCCTGTAACTGTGCAAGCAAACTCAAAATTTGTTAACAGACCAAAACGTACCATTATTTGTTCCGCGACATGACATCATTCTCCAGGCTCGTACTGATTGATTCTATGTTGGAACCAGGGACCTGAACCGAACGTATTTATGGTTCAGGTTTGGTTCAGGTTCAAGAAATGAATGTCGGTTCAAGTTTATTTTCATTTCGGTTCAAGAAAAGTAAATTATAATCGGTTTTGGGTGCATGTCAAATTTTGGTTCAGAGCACAAGCACAAAAAGATGGTAAAATTTATTATTTTTACAATCATATTAATAATTTAATTTGAATTACAATTTTCAATTATATATTTAGCAGAATGAACCGAATTTGAATTTAAAACGGTTTAAATTCGGTTCAGGTTTATTAACCTTGACAAATAAGAGTTTAGTTTGCATTTAGTTTCATAAAAAAATCGGGTTTTCGGTCCAACTCTTCAAATTTGTAAAATCAGAAGTTAGGTATAAAAATATCGGAAATCACCCCAAAAGTAATAACCATGAAATTGAAACATAAAATTAACAAATGTTTAACGTTTTATCTGTCAAGTTAGCTTACTTTATAAAAGTAGAAATAAGTAGAATACAACTAAACAGAGTTAGAGTCTACCTAGGGAGTACATATGATAACACAAGTACAGTAAAAAATTTGAAAGATGTACATCAAGGTCATCTGTATCATGAACGAATTAACAAATTGGCATACATTTATCCCGCTCCTTTACAAAGGCTTTAAGCGTGTGCGATAAGGATGGATATAACACGCTTGTCTTTCAAAAATTCATATTGTTTCGACTAAGTTAGAACATTCCATTTTAAAACGATGCTCGTTGTTGATAATACTGTAACGTAAGTTTATATATTAATTCAGATACATTACCTTGATTCATAGCCGTACGAATAATGTTATTTGCTGTCACTGGCAATGACACTGACATTGTGTCAGTATCTTAATTTTCACATATTTGGCTTTACATTTGCTAATAAACTTACCAGTCAATTTATTTTTGAATTTTGAATGCTGTTATTGTAACATATATTTTTATAATAATAAAATAACAGTAATATCTTATGTATCCTCACAAAAACTAAGCAAACGACACAATGGGCGGAGCAAAAATCTGAATTCATGCAATTTGTAGATAACCTTGATCGGACATCTTTCAAAAATTTTACTGTAGGAAAAATAGTTCTACAAAAAACATATCATAGTGGTTTTTCCTCTGATAATAAAACGAGACTTATTTTCTTCTGAAACTTTCACAATCACTTCATGCAGCTGCATATCTTGGATAACCAACCCTGGTCTAGGATAATGTAGAACAGGCCACAAGCAGAAATCGAATTCTCCCCTTTGGAACAGTGACCCAGATAATCAAGTACTCCATCAATAGTTCTCATTAGATATGTCAAGAAGTGGAAACACTAGCTCACGGCTCGCTAGGCACGTAAAGTGGCGTTGTGGCTATTGTTTACGTGGAACAATGAGGCCGCGATGTTCAGAGGATGAAACCGAGGAGATGACTTTCAGTTCACCGTAAGTAATGCTTCTACAACTAACTTACATTCCTTACTCCTTCTATTAATGATGTAGGTTAGTGTCTCGGGTGCTATTTTCCATTATTCATATTCAGGTAGCAGGTTTCTGTTTTTACATGATGTATGACGAAAAAAAATATGGATTTTTATGTAGCAAAAGTGTTGAAGTCTACAACTTTGGTATTTATGTAACAGAATATATGAGCCCAAACCCATATTTCGGCCGGTTTATATTTTCAACAAACAAATTCTAAAACCTACGCAAATGGTAAGAAATTTCTGCAATTTCTTTCTATTAATTTAAAATATAAATTTTAAACTTACCAAAACTGAATATGTTATTTAAGTATTCCGCTAGTTAATATTGAGCTACATCGCCTTTATTAGTAATACCAGCTTTACTCGATTGTATCCCCAAGACCTGAAATTTTTTCTGTAAGTATTGTCCCATATACAGGATGTATCACGGGAGGTAAAACATAGGCGTTTAATCTGGGAAATCAGTTTTTCCGTGCGCATTGATCCCCTAATTATTTTAGACAAAACGTTTCAAATGGATGTTGTAAAGCAAAAAAAATACATCTGAATTAATAAAAAAAATCATTTTGGATACTTCATAACTGCAGAAATAAAATTTGAAAATTCACGTAATTATAATTTAATAGTATTAGCTATGGCATTAGAAACAAGAGACGAACAAAAGCGTAACGCTTTATTACGTCAGTGTCAGAATAATGATTGACAAAATAAATAATAATAATTTGACGTATAAAAGGCTACGCTTTTGTTCGTTTCTTGTTTCTAATTCCATGGCTAATACTATTTTACTTCCAATGAGTATATTATTAAGAACACTTGCGCCTCTAGTGAGCAATGCTCAAACGGGACTAAACATAGCTCTATCTCTAGTTGTCTCTGTCTGGCCAGCCGAAATCAAAACAAACCAAATAAAGTTTTGTGTAGTTTCTATAGTTATATTTCGTCGTTGGTACAACCGGCCATTAGTCTGCTTTAGCATGGAGTCCTGTGACAGTGTTAAGATAAAATAACAGCAAAAGAAAGAAACATTTTTATTACAGATTGATTTATGGTAATGACATTATAGCAACTGGAAAGTGACATTAAATTAGCCAGATTTTGTGGAACAAATTCTTGAACAGAAATAAGTTATTCTTGTGGTTGGGCTTCAAAATTATCCTCTTTTGAACAATAGAATGACATGTGTTTATTCAAAAATTAATTCTACATTCTCTCGACTCAGCGTATGGACTATACGGTGGAAATGATTAGGCTGAGGACTCACGTCATCAACCTGAAAAAAACCTTATAAAAAGAAATATAACTTGTAGTAACTATTAGTTGTTATTTATTTGAAAAAAATAGAAGAAAAAATATACTAGTATTAAAGAAACGTATATATTAATTAATTTACAATTATTTCTAAGACGATCCTTATTCCTTTTACGGAATATAAAATTATTTGACACAACATGATCATTCTCAGTAGTGCCAACGTATAGTACGAAAATAAACTACAATTATTTCAAATAATTTTATATTCCGTAAAATGAATAACGAGTGACTTGGAAATAATTGTAAATATCATTAATGTATACATTACTTAATACTGGTACTTTTTTTCTTCTTCTTTTAAAAATAAATAACACCCAATAATTTCCACAAGTTATATTTCATTTTATAATGTTTTTTTGCAGATTGATGACGAGAGTCCTCTGCTTAATCATTTTCACTATAGCACGCATATTGATGTTGAAAGAAGCTTCATTCTTAAACAATTTTTGGTGACATTTTATAATTTGGAATTGGTATGACTGCATTAAATATACAAAAAATGTGAGAAATTTCTCGATTGTGGTGTGGATAAGATGTTAATAATTACTCGAAATCTCAGTCAAACAGCATTTATTTTTACAACAGCGACGTTTGATCGTAATTCTATATAAAGAAATATTACATAATTCTCCCAAATTCCCAAACCACATAATATATTAGCACCACAAATTTCATATCTGTCGCGAGTTACGAGTCACAGTTCACTGGGCGCTTAAAGCACCATCGCAACCATTGTTTAACACCTTAGAATACTGCCGACGCTCGAGATATAGGCCGTTGTTAGACGCTCTCTGCCCACCGCATATTACTCAAGTTTTAAATAATTGATTGAAGCGCTGACAAAGCGACAAAAGCCAATTCACGGCAAGCTGAATTGACGCGCTCTCGCTCTCCAAATTATTGGTTATTGATGAAAGGGATACGAAGTTCAAGGTTTCTCACGAAATTCGACTACAGTTTACGGTGGATGAGTTTCAATACCTGATACAGATATTTTCGTGGTTATCTTTCTTGTAAAATTAATGGTAATTTTCATAACAACCAGCTCGGTACAAGATTGATGTGTACAATATTGATAATAATATGTCTGAAGTGCACAGAAGGATTACGGAGTGGTTAACATACGATATAAAACGAGAAATGAATTTTTCTCTAAAAATAATTGTAGCGAATTTAACTGTAGTATCTAACGTATAATTTTTTACCATAGGGAATATCCTTTTCCAATTTTTAATATATAGATTATATAGAATTCTTTGTTCATTTTTACCTCTCGCTAAGAGAGGTATTGGATTCATGCTAAAAATCGTATATCCAGATTTTAATGATTAAGTACGTTTTAAGGCCCCTACAATCCAATTTTAAAATTTTACGATGATGTCTGTGAGTGTGTGTGTATGTAGGGGAGGTGGGATGGACGATTTCTCAAAAACTATTATAATACTTAATTTCTGTTCAACTACGTATTTCTCAATCGGACATTACTGGGAAGAGCTGAAAAGATTTTTGTAATAATTGGACCGGAAGTAGCAGATTCTTCTAAATATTATTTTTTTAAAATTTTGTTGTTGCTTTTATTAAAGAAGAGTAATTCTCTATCTGATACATATAAATATTTTATTATATCTTTTATATTTGTTGAGTCGAGAAGGATCAGTTAGAAATTTCGTTGAGTATAGAGTAAGGCCTTGGTGATCCAGAATTTTAATATTCTTTATTTATTTCAGAACATCGGACGTTTCGAACCAAAGTGGTTCTGCTGAAGATGAACCACTCTGGTTCGAAACGTCCGATGTTCTGAAATAAATAAAGAATATTAAAAATCTGGATCACCAAGGCCTTACTCTATACTCAACTATATCTTTTATAGATTTAGAGATAAAGAAATATAAGTTATATAATAATCTGTTGTAATAAATCTCACAGCCCAAATAATGTCATGGAAACCAATTGAAAAATTAAAATATTTGTAACTTACACATAAATGTTAGTGTCAAAAATCTAGAAACATTACTGAAGATTCTTTCCGGAAGTACATGCATTATATTATTTCTTGTATTAATATTAAAATATTTAAAAGTATATTACATATACCCTTCAAAAATACTGTTAATCCAGACAATAAATTGGAAACATTTCGAAAAATTAGAAGACGACAAAATTTCTTCACAGAATGAATTTAAAATTAAAAAATCTAAATACAAAGAATAGATGTAAGTAGAATTTTTGGTGTAGAGTAGGTATACAAGAAATGTTAAATACAATAGAGCGCGAGCAGTCATGTGACTTTGTTGGCCTTGACAAACAAATATGGAGGCCCGTGTCAGAATGATAGCTAGTAATTATGTACATAGATGTCAAATATCATAATTTTTCATTCTAAATTTAGTGATTTTTCCAATTCCATGTTGTTTGTTGTTTTCCTCGGCATGTAAATTCCACACTCCTGTGACAAATTAACTATGTGAATTTAGAAAATTTTGAATTTTTTAATTAAAAATTTATAACATTTGACATCTATGTATATAATTACTGATTGGCATTCTGACACAGGCCCCCATATCTGCTTGTCAAGGCCAACAATGTCACATGACTGCTTACACCCTATAGTTATGAAACCAAAATCGGAAATGGCGAGAGGTATTGTGCTGGTCACAACAGTTTTTTTTTGCATAGAATTAGAATGCCATGAAATACACATGTGAATATTTTGTATGCGTTGACATTTATGATCAATTAAAAGCACACAATATTCACTTCTTTCTGTCAGGGCACTCTAATTCTGCGAGTAAAAAAATAACATGTATTCATATTTTTTACTCGTGGCACACTTATTATAGCCATTTTTTAAAGAAATTAATATAAAATTTCACTTGAATTATTCTAAGAAAAAAATATTATCTAATGGTATGCAAATATTGTATCACTGAATTCAGAATAAAATTTTCTATCTAATAAGGAAATAAAAAAATTATAGTCTGATTTCAAATAACAAAGTTGGTCACTACAGTTTGAAAACCGCTGATTTAATTTTAAAAATCAAGCAATATAAAATGAACACCCTGTATAGGATGTCCCATTTGAAATATGAAAGTTAATGTCACTTCCGCTTAAACCGGAAGCACTACTATCATGCCAAATACCATGATATGTGAGCTCCTAAGTCTAGTTTACAAATATATCAAGAAAATGAAAAAAATAACCATAAAAAAAGTTATTTCGAATGGCCAGTTTTTCACTGTCACCTTTATATTCGTGATAGACTCAAAATGTAAATGGACGTATATCCAGCTCATAAAGTTAATATCAGTTTCGGAAATTAAAGAAATGAAACCCAGAAAAACTATTAAACTCTTTTGAAAATGAGCAATTACATTATTAGTCCCAGTAAAAGCGCCCCGAGTGTCCTAATTAAATTAGTCGGTAGTAGAAACAAACTTGTTCCTTAAACTTAATTGGAAAGCCATCAGTTGAAAAGCATCAATAACCTCTCCGTGTAAATCTTGCCCCAGCTGTACCGGGAAAGTGGGAAATTAGACATAACAGCAACTCCCTGCGGAGTTTCCCTGCAATCCCTGTCGATTATCTCCCCTACGCTTTTCCACCCTGATGGAAAGTTAGCCCCTGGTCAGCCGTAGCAATATGCACGTGCCGTGCTATGCACCGTCATATCGCTATCACGTTCACGTTACGTCACGTCAGGAGTTTCAATCCTTCCTGCAACTCGTCACTTCATCCCTCAACTCATGCGTAATGACCGAGTGATTTCACTCCCAGGGGATGCAGGGGATAAATCAAAGGAGATTTATTTAAGGGTTGACTGATGGAATAATTGCAGGAATGAATGGACTATTAGGAATGTACGAACATGTGCATAAATGGAAAGGATACGTTTTAAGGGTGGTAGTGACTCACTGGTTAAACGAAATACGTGGATGAGATGAAAATTTCGCTACTAATGAAGAAGGATTGTTTCTTTAGCAAATGAAATTAATTTTATTTTTACCTCTCGCTAAGAGAGGTATTGGATTCATGATAAAAATCGCTTATCCAGATTTTAATAATTAAGCACGTCCCTACAATCCGAATTTAACATTTTTACGATAATGTCTGTCTGTGTGTGTGTTTGTGTGTGTGTGTGTGTGTGTGTGTGTGTGTGTGTGTGTGTGTGTGTAAGGACAATTACTTAAAAACTAGAATACTTAATATTTGTTTAACTACGTATTTCCCAATCGGACATTAATGGGAAGAGCTGAAAAGGTTTTGATAACAATTGGACAACCGGAAATAGCACATTCTTGAAAAAAAATCTTCTAAAACATATTTTCTGAAAATGATTTGGAAAATAATTTTAAAAAAATTTGATGTGGCCAGCACATAACCTCTCGCCGTATATTTTACCTGGCTGTATGCATAAAGCAAAGAATATTTTTATAAATACAAATAATATATTCATATAAATCTATGACGTATAAACTTCTTTATTATTCAATAATAGCATGTCTCAACATGAAGATATTTTACCATAAATTATGTTACAATAAATTACAAAGTAGAGTTTACCATATATAAATATTAGGCTGGTAACTGCAATTTTCAATTCGAACAACGTTGTTTACTTTCTCTTCATATTCTTCTAGTAAAAACATTAATTTTGGGCGGTCTAAAATGTATATATGGATTGTGCATCTATTCTTACATATCTTCTTTTACATTTTATTTTTTCATACATGTTATATCTAAATAACACTAATTCCCTTTAATAAAGTGACGTATAGATTGCACTCCGATTATTCTTATATCGATGTGTAATTTTGTCAATATTTACAACTTACTTGAGAAGAATTTGATAGCTTTTTCGCAATTCAAAGTTACTCTAGTCTATAGTACTGGTGTACATTGTCCCATAATGTTTGAAACAAATTTAAGTCCTTCAACCTAGACTTGTCATCTCCATAATAGTCACAGATCAAGAATTAAGGGATTCTCCAAATACATTTTTCTTTCATTACTCATTATTTCTGACACTGACATTTATCTGTCAGTTACAAATAAATTAGATTTGCAACTATTTTTCATGGCATCCTTTCGGTTGTATAATTAATTACAACATTATTTTATATATTATATTCCTTTTATCTCTAAATCTATAAAATATGTATAAAAATATTTAAATGTATCAGAAAGAGAATTTATTTTTCTTTAATATTATCAAGAAAAATTTTCAAAAAATAATATTTAGAAGATTTTTTTTCAAGAATCTTCTACTTCCGGTTGTCCAATTGTTACCAAAACCTTTTCAGATCTTCCCATGAATGTCCGATTGGGAAATACGTTGTTAAACAAATTTTAAGTCTTATAGTTTTTGAGTAACCGTCCTTCCAACATCCCACACACACACATCCACACACACACACACACACACACAGACATCATCGTAAAAATGTTAAAATCGGATTGTAGGGACCTTAAAACGTGCTTATTCAATAAAATCTGGATATGCGATTTTTAGCATGAATCCAATACCTCTCTTAGCGAGAGGTAAAAAAGTAATAATAAAAGTAAATAAATAAAAGACGCAGTAAAGAATTGAATATTTAGTATTGATTCGAGTTTGAAATTAGTTTGTAAAAATTAAAATCAGCAATATTTTTTCAATATCTAACGAAAGAAACGATGTTGCTCGCTTGATTATAGAAATGTTTTAGACAAAAGTTATAAGAATATTGTCTTCTATGGACTTAATTTAGAGCAAATTTCGTAAGAAAATATTGCGATATTGAATTTTGGAGTGTCTGGTCGCGAATCTGTGGCCGCGGGTTCAATGTAAACTGTTTAAGTGGTTCTGTTAGTTTTGCGTTAATCTGCTAATGGACCCCATTGCACACTTATTTTTTTATTATTTTAAATAAAGGGTCGCTTAATTTTGAAACAATTCGTAATATTAAAATTTTGATGTAGACAACACAATACCTCCCGTTTAATTTTTATTCATGTAAATACTTAAAATTAAATTAAATTTTAATACCGGGTTCGATCCCGACCGACGCCTAAAATTACATCGAATTTTAATGGCACAAAATTGACCCTTGTGGTGCACTCCACGCTAGCTATGGGTGCCCGTGAGGTGACGCCTGGTAAGCGCCCGCACGGTACAAATATTCCATCATTACCGATATCTTTACAAAGCAGATTGGCACACCCAGCAATGGGTAATATGCCGTGATGAAATATTTATTTTATTGTCATAATTGAACTATTTTGTTCTTCTCTAGTCACACCATCTCATGCGAATATGTCTTAAACGAAACATTTGTGATATTTGTTTACATCAACTTTTCCATTTGATTTTAGATTATTTATATTTTAATCACAGTTCTTTACTTTTGGAACATTGTATACTAAATCTGTTTTATTACAAAAAATGATTAAATTGTGGTTGGTACCTGCCACACAACTATGTTATGAGAATAATGTGATATTTATTTAATCACTTCCCTTTAAAGCATCTTGGATACATGACTGAAACATGCTTTACTAGTTTAATGCAGGATCTAATATTTACAATGTATCTTCTCCCTCTTCAAATAAAAAATATCACAATGTCTTTAAAAATAAGAAAAATAAAACTCTTCCTTTTCCATTATGTTAACCTGTACATTTAACACAAACTTTATGACAGCAACTAAAATTCCAACGTTTATAATAATTGAATTAAATCCGTCATAAAACCTATAAACCTGTAGCATCCACAAAAAATCTAATACCAACATTGGTCAGAGAAAAACCTGATTCATAAATAAACATAGTGCGGGACAATGGGCTGGGGTGTGGTGGCATCCTGCTTTATCACCCTGGTGTGAAAAGTCACGCGGTGACTGCGCGACATGAAAGGGGTAGCGCCCTGTCTACATGGGGTTACACGCAGGGTGAGCCCGGCTACGCGATAGGGGGTGGACTGGACAACCCTTGATGAGAATCGCTGCTTTTATGACTTGGTTTTATTGTAGATGTAAGTGATACGAGCTGGAGCTAACCTTCCAGATTTAACGGGACAGTTCCGTTGGTAAATATTTTGAAGCATTATATTGCAAGTAAAAACAGGAAAATACAGATATAAACAAATAATACTATTGACATTTATTATTCACTTAGTAGTTTCTAATATGTATCTTAAATTTTGTGACTGATTTGTGCGTTAATTATAAAAAATCTGATGTGACCAACATAATACCTCCCGTTTAATTTAATTTTTATTCATGTAAATACTTTAAATTAAATTTAAATACCGGGTTCGAACCCGACCGATGTCCATTTTTTCGAATTTTAAATGGCATAAAAATGACCCCTGTGGTGCACTCTTCACGCCAGCAATAAGTGCCCGTGAGGTGACGCATGGAAAACGCCCGCACGGTAAAAATATGTCATCATCTTTACCATGATATATTTATTTTATTTATTTATATACTTACCTATATTCCTACATATTTAATATTTTCTTTTTAAAACGTTACTATTATTATTTGAAATGCTTAGTTTATTGACAGTGACATGCATTTGCGATCTGAACTGTGTAACCCTGGAACTCCGGGGTTAAAATTTATCCATAAAACATATACAAAAAGTATTGATGCGAACCTGTAAAAAAATTAATAATCTTTAATTCTTAATAATTACATTTAAAGGTATTTTTCGAAGAAAACCTATTTTGAGCTTCAAGAAAATTGACATTAAAAAATATAATATGTAAAATAATATGTTGTAATAAATCACAATCCAAACTACTGCATGGTAACCAGTTGATAAATTATAATGTTTTCAAATAACAGATTAATGTCAGTGTCAAAAATCAAAAGACTTTACTGGAAGCTTTTTTCTGGGAAGAACTTAATATTTCTTATTGTTTTATTAATTAAATATTTAAAAATATAGTTATATTACATATACCCTACAGAAATACCACCAACCCGTCAATGAATTAGAAGAATCTCGAACATTTAGAAGAGTAGGAGAAAAATTGCTCATATAGAATTAATTTAAAACTATAAACCTACAATGGAAATGGCGAGAGGTATTATACTAGCCATTTGATTTAATTTTAAAATTCACTTATAATTTGACTTAGTTTATTAAAAATGAACATTCTGGAGTATGACTTAATTTATCTATAAATTACTTTTTTGATTTGAGTTAATTTCTTTAAAAATTTACTTATGGAATTTGAATTAGTTTATTTAAATCTAAACATCCTGAATTTAACCTTGTTTCTGGAATTTGATTTAGTTTATTATGGAAATAAGTTTTTGGAATTTGACTTGCTTATTTAAAAATTAACATCAAGAATTAGATTTAATTTATCTAAAAAAATATTTCTGGGATTCAGCTTAATTTATTTAAACATTAATATTCGGAATTTGACTTCGTTTAGTTCAAAATTAATTTATGGATTTAACTTAGTTTATCTAATACATAATTCATTTCTGGATTTTTACTTAGTTTATTATGCAAGTATAATACAAAATACTGTAAATTAAAAAGTATTTTATAAGAACGTAATATTAGTCTTTTCATAACACTCACCATCTCCACACATATCAATCCTAATTTAAATTTAACAGATACGAGGTGTGTTCAAAAACTATCGCGAATTTTGAATTTTCGCGGGTTACGTATATTCGAATTTCGATCTTTTTGTGGTTTTATGTTGGTACTCATGTCTCTCACTTATGTCGACAAGCTCGGCCATTTTGAATGTTCACTTACTTGTTGACAGCTGCTTTGCTTGCACGTGTTTTGGATCGTCTTCGATTTTTACCTAATGTGCTTATTCGTTAAAAACTGACTATGAATTTTTTGACCAAGACAATATCTTTCTTATCTAAAGGCGACGGAACGTAGAAAAAAATAATTCATTTAAAATTTGTCATTGTCATAAAATGTTTTTATCAAAGAAGTACGAGTAGAAATGAAATAACTTCTTTGATAAAAACATTTTATGACAATGACAAATTTTAAATGAATTATTTTTTTCTACGTTCCGTCGCCTTTAGATAAGAAAGATATTGTCTTGGTCAAAAAATTCATAGTCAGTTTTTAACGAATAAGCACATTAGGTAAAAATCGAAGACGATCCAAAACACGTGGAAGCAAAGCAGCTGTCAACAAGTAAGTGAACATTCAAAATGGCCGAGCTTGTCGACATAAGTGAGAGACATGAGTACCAACATAAAGCCACAAAAAGATCGAAATTCGAATATACGTAACCCGCGAAAATTCAAAATTCGCGATAGTTTTTGAACACACCTCGTACATATAACAAAAAAATAAATTTTTAGATGTCAAATCAAAATTAATTGGATAATTTTTTTAACCAGTTGTTAAAAATTAACCACTTTGTTACTTAAATATATAATACATAGCGGTATTATATATTTAAGTAATCTATTATTCTTTATAATAGGATATTCGTAGAACAATATTATTTGTACTTTATAAAACATTAAGTTTTTACTAACGATTTTTTAATTATCAAATAGAAACTTTTGTGGAATAATTTTAAAACGGCGAAATAGTTGCAAGAGAAAAGAGCGGCAACATACCGTGTCGTTATTTCCCACGTTAATAACACGTTAATTCTTGGTGAATCTCCCTAATCTCAGCGCGGATGACTCTGCATGGCAGCGTTATAATCTCGCCTCATGACTTGCATTGTCCGGCATCTTTTTTTGCAGCGAGCAGAAGTCGTCGGAGGATTTTTTACGAGTGTAGCCATGAGATTAACCAACGCGAAATGGGATTTTCGTGTTAGGATATTACCCGCGATGTTTGGTTTGCCGTTAGATATGAATGCTTCTTTGTTTTCCGCACAAGGCGCCCTCAAATGAAGAAAAATTGCGGCGTAAAAATGAAACGTAATTCATTTTACGTACGGGATACGCGATACGGGACCCTGTAGTTATTAATGGTGTGGTGGTTGTGCTACTGTTTCGGATTTCTGCTACGTTATGGTGGTATTTGGTTTAACGATGTTGATGCCTGCTGACGATGTTTTAGCTGAGATCGGAAATGAAAATGTTGCCATCAAAAATGAAGTATTGTGTGTTTATGTGCTTTTTATTTCCATTACACTTTGATTTAGATGCAAATCTGATGCTCATATATTTTCTACGCCTTTCCCGTTGCTTACATAATTATTATTTATGCTTATAGTATACCATTAAATTATACGTAATAGGCAAGTTTTATAATTATTTTGTGATTAATAATTAATTAGTACTATTAGTAGCCTCTATAAATAAGTAAATATATAACCAAAGTTGTTATAATATGTATGTAGATGTCAGAAAGTGAGGATTACATGCTATTTGACAATGGAGTGTATATATAGGTGACCCAAATTAAGTGGTATACAATTGGGATCTCGGAAACTATGGCAAAAATGATTAGGCAGAGGACTCACCTTATCAACCTGAAAAAATCTGTTGTGGGCACCACAATACCTTCCGTCAATCCTGTGTAATATTTATAAATTCAATACATAAATTTTCTTACAAAAGATTCTAAATTTCCAGTAAATTTATTTCATAAACAAATTATGCAAATTTCACTTGACACTAACATTTTCTTCTTCTTCTTTAGTTTTTCCCGTTCGTTAGGGGTCGCTATTTTTTATTTTCATCTTCCACTCATTTCTGTTGTATGTGTCGTTCTCATTCAGTTCCTGTTCTCTCAAGTCTTCCGCAATACAGTCCTTCTATCTTATTTTTGGTCTTCCTCTCTTTCCTCAACGTTTTATTACTGAGCTATTCATTCTTCATCCAATATACCTACTCTTCATTTCTCCTCATGACATTTTCAAACCAATGTAATCATCTCTCTTGTATCTTTCTAGAAACTTGTAACACTACAGTTAATTCCTTACCTCTATTTCCGTGTCTTCCCCAACATCTACTTCAACGTCATCATCTCTGCCATATTAATTTACTTTTTATTGATACTGACATCTGTCAATTTTCATGATTACCATAGTATTATAAAATTTAATTTCTTTAAAATTCTTTAACTCTATATTTCTTGAATATGAATTATAAAATGCAATCAAATCGTATAGAGAATAATATTTACTTTAAGTTATAATAACGCTTAATGTTAATAAATCAAATTTAACTGTTAAATCTTCAATTGAGGCTACTTCCGGTTCACCAATTATAACCAAAATCTAATCAGTTGTTCTTCTGGATGTAAACTTGAGGAATACGAAAAAAATATAATTTTTGGAATTGTGTGGTATTGAAGTTATGCGATCCGAAACTTTCGTCACATAAACACAGACACACACATACAAAGACACACACATACACAGACACACACATACATACAGACATCATCAAATTGGTAAAATCGTATTATAGGGAACCTAAAACATGCTTATTCACTAAAAACAAATCATTGATTTTGTTGACCAAAGACAATACCTTCCTTACCTAAAGGTGACGGAAGGTAAAAACAGTGCAAACTGAGAGAAATGTATATTAAAAATTGTATATTGTACATCAAAATTTTAAATTTAAATATGTAAATATTAAGTATTGGGAAACGTATATGTAAAAGTATTATAAAAATGTATTTACTATTAAGATTCGTATATTTTAGAACGATATATTATATTTAAAATTAAAGACAGCATATTAAGAATAATTATATGTATATTTGCCGAATATATTTAAATATATAGATATATTTAATTGTATATTACATATTAGAATTAAATATTCGATATATTCGACTTTAAAATACTCAGGTATTGCGGCTGACGGCGTCAACAAGTTGAACAGGCAAGCGATGATCAGGGGAAGAACAGTCTCCCTGTTCACTTACATGTGTATATGCTTCTGCGTCGATTAAGTGGAAATAAAACAATAAGATCGTGTACATCAATCCTCAAATATAAATGTGCAACAATTTTGTAATAAATATATTTTGAAATCGTAGTGGCTTGAAAATTTGTGTGAAAGTGTTAGGATTATTATTTAGAATTTAATTTATTTTATTCTTGTTATGAAATCTGTTTCGTTGAATAGTATTTTTTGTTATTACATTCACGTACTTAGAAAAATAAATTCTATTTATAAAAGTTGTCTTTAAATAAGGTACCTGTACACCGATTACGTTACGTAGGAATTTAATGTGCACACCCTATATCTACTATAAAAATGTAATATATTAGTTTGCCCTTATAAGTATGCTGTAATTTTGAGCCTAAGATACTTGTTTATTTGAAGTAAATATTTTGTATAGTAAATTTTACCACATGATATAATAAAATTTAATATAACTTTATAATTATTAATAATATCTCGAATATTAAGGATGAAATATTATTTTAAATTTGAAAATAAGTATATATTTAAAATTAGTATTTTATATATTTGCTCTTATTACATAATATTCTAAACTTTTTAATATCCATACATATTTCATTCATATATCTTGTGTATTTGTCCCTTTTTTAAATATAAAATATAATAACAACTATTATAAATATATTTATCATAACAACACATTTCTCTCGGTGCATGCACTCGAACAGTCCAACTGCACTTTAATCTTAGACTCTTATTATTAATCATGTGCTCGTATTCATTTATTGGAAAATGGATTCCGAAAGTCAAAAAGGCGATAGCAGATGTCTTTAATATACATATATAGTTAGAATTTAGAATAGCTGTTCGTCGTTTCATAAAACACCCAGTCGTTTTATAACACGCTTAGCCAGATTATAAAATAACTCTAAGAAGATTTGACGATCTGGTAGCGTATTACAAAATGACTAACTATGCTTCTTATATAAAGTCGGATTTTACAATCTCGCTATAACATCAATAAATTAAGAATTGGATTTTTTTTCTATAAATTTCAATTACTTCTCATTACTGCATATAAAAATCATGTTACCAAACCAACCCTTAATTGAATACCACGGTACTTACTACATAATATTCAAGAACATATTACTAAAAAAATTCTGAAAATAGTTTACTTTCTTCAAGTAATACAATCTTTGGGACTGAACATTTAGAGAAATTTATTTCTATTCCTTGTACGTTCTACATTCAATTTCGTTTAATTTAATCGCAATATTCATTGTAATCTTGTTTGCGGAAAATATTTAAATGTATTTACATTTTCGTAATGGTTCTGTAATGCTCCTTATCATTTATATTCCTTTAGCGCAAATTACAAAACGCTTTCGAAGGCAAATACAGAAATACCTGAGCAGCCTGACATGGATAATTAAATATACGAACGGTGTTGTTCCTGTTTACAATTAGGCACAATTAGAAGGAGTAATCAGGTAGCTGTGTCTAATTCAGTCTAATGGTGGCATTTGTCGACCGACTGTCGCAAACAGTTCTCAATTTTGCCAGGGGATGTTTCTACCCCGGATAATTCGCACAAGTAGGTTATGAGGGGTGCATAAGCTGTAGGAGACGGTGTTTCCCATAAAGATGAATTATTGTTCAATAGATGCTTTTGTTACATAAATAAAATTATGGGAATCCAAGAAGACAAACATATTTTATATAAATGTTCAATAATATTTACTTATTTTCCGATAATCGTTTATTAAAAGATTTTTCCGTCGACCGTTTATTAATAGGCTATCTTAATGTATAGAAAATCATTCATTAATGACCCCTATTAATGCATGATTTTTATTAATAAACGATTTATTGGGTGCGTTCACCACATGGAACACAGCATATATTGCTAACGCTAAGTTGTAGCAAAAAGGTAGACAGAATTAAAAATCATGCTTTTGACACTTACTAGCTAGGTATATATTCACGTAGCATACCTTTAAAATGAATTTGAAAGAATAAAATTCTTCAAATAACATAAAATACTGCTTGTGTCATCTAGGATTAAGTTAACTGAACGCACCCACTGAAAACAATTGATGACAAAACTTATTGATTTTCTGACGTAAAATTTGACGTTCGGTCAACCATTACTAACCTAAAAAATTTTTTCATGGAGTAAAATTAGATTTTCCATTTAAGTAAGATACGGTCAACGAAAAAATATTGTAACTAACACGTGTGTTAATTGGCGATTAATGATCTCAACAATTAACGCGTTCGCTACGCTCACGCGTTAAAATGTCTCGATCATTAATCGCCCTCATTAACACACTTGATAGTTAAATAACTATTAATGATTTATAAGAAATCGTTTATTAAAAATCCTTATTTTCAGTAATATACAATTTTGCGGTGTACCTGTATTCTAATTATGTATTTCATCCATAATATCTAAACATATGTGGTACGCATGTATATGCAATTTCCTAAGAATTTTCAATTAATTTTCGAAAAATATGCATAATTAAATACACAAAAAACATTGTGATATCACATTAAATGGTTTATAATTAAATATATCATCACGGCATATTACCCATTGCTGGATGTGCCTTTGCTTTGTACTGAGGAAATATTTTTACTATGCAGGTGCTTATCAGGCATCACCTCACCAGCACTCATTGCTGCCGCGGAGAGTGCTCCACAGGAGTAAATTTTGTGGCATTTATATGGTTTATAAAAATTATTTATTTTCCTTGACAATGGAGGCAGATCTTAATAATTTCACTTATGTATATTCTTAGGAAAATAATGTCATTGTCTGGTAGTATCTACTCTTAATCAAGGATGATTAAGCTATGACTAAAATGACAATATCAATTGTTTTTACCTTCCGTCACTTTTAGGTAAGGAAGGTATTGTCTTTGGTCAAAAAATTCAATGATGAGATTTCAGTGAATAAGCATGTTTTAGGGTCCCTATAATACGATTTTACCATTTTTACGATGATGTCTGTATGTACGTATGTGTGTGTGTCTGTGTGTGTGCGACAAAAGTTCCGGAACGCATAACTTCAATACCACAATCCCAAAAATTATATTTTTTTTGTATTCCTCAAGTTTACATCCAGAAGAACATCAGATTAGATTTTGGTTATAATTGGTGAACCGGAAGTAGCCTCATTTGAAGATTTAACAGTTAAATTTCATTTATTGACATTTAACGTTATTATAACTTAAAGAACATATTATTCTCTATTCGGTTTGATTACGTTTTATACTTCATATTCAATACATAGAGAGTTAAAGAATTTTAAAGAAATTAAATTTTATAATTCAGCTAGCTATGCTAAACATGGAAACTACTAATATATAATTCAAATTGACAGATGTCAGTATCCATAAAAAATAAATTAATGTGGCAGAGATGAGGATATTGAAGTAGATGCTGGGGAATACACGGAAAGATACGGTAAGAAAATAACTCTAGTGTTACAAGCTTTTAGAAAAATAGAAGAAAGACGATTACATTGGTTTGAAGATGTCATGAGGAGAAATGAAGAATTATATTGGAACAAGAATGAATAGTTTTGTAATAGGAGGTTGAAGAAACAGAGGAAGACCAAGGATAAGATGGAAGGAATGTATTGCGGAAGACTTGAGAGAAAAGAACTGAATGAGAACGACACGCAAAAATAGTGACTCCTAACGAATGGGAAAAGCTAAAGAAGAAGATGTCAGTGTCAAGTACAATTTGAATAGTTTGTTTATGAAATAATTTTACTGGAAATTTATAATATTTTGCAATACAATTATGTATGGAATTTATACATAATACACAGGATTGACGGAAGGTATTGTGCTGGCCACAACAGATTTTTTAATTATTCCAATGTATTGTTAAATGGTAGCAATAGTAATTAGTTAATTAGGCTGACTACAATTTTGAGTAAATACTACCAGTTATTATAGATAGAATTTTATGGACGGTCGAATCAATTTTTTTTACACAATGTATAAATTATTCATAAAATTCAAGACACATGTTAATTACTAAATAAATGTTAAATGTCAAAACTGTTGTTTGTTTGTATTTTTACTTATAGGTTTTTATTTTTTAGTAACATAGTAATAAACATACCTATGTAATTTAGTTCAGCTAAAATCATATTTTTTAAAAATTTATTTTAGATATGTACAAAACTCATTCCATTTCTTAAAAGATCCTAATCAATCTTTTGGAATGCTTTCAAACTCCATTTTTTTAAACTAAATTCTAAATAACTGAACTTCAGATGACTGATAAATATTTAAAATAATAGTGGAAATGTTGTTTTCCTCAGCCTGTCTGTTTTTCTAATTCTCAATCATACTAACGTGATCCTCATAAAAATGTAAAAATCGTATTTTATCAACCTTGTTTAAACATACTTATTTACCAAATTCTCGATATATATAAATAAATAAAACCATAGTGGCTTACTATAACCATTCTGGTTTGCAATTTGCTTGTGAACAACATTTTTACTAGTTCATAGTTCCAAATAATAATAAAATAATAGTAATACAAAAATATAATATCATCACTGGTTGTTTATTTATAATTTATCGTTTAACTATTTGGCGTTGCATGTTCTTGCAAATCTCCGTCTGTTAGTCACCTCTCGATGTTCAGAGAGTTAGGTTTATTTAAATTGATAAAAACTTTTGCTTCTTATACACGAATAGTGAATTTATTTGTAGGTACATTGTTTTTAACTGTTTTTATAGTGTATAGTGTTTGTTTATAGTGTATTATTGTGTAGTGTTTACGACAAACTCGATGAAGAATTAAAGCAAGTTTAAAGAAGCAGCTGTACTTGTGCGGTAAATATATAAAAATATGAAAAGTATATTAGGTTCATATAATTTTAATACATTTTTTAATACATTGTTCATATTTTTTTATTATACACTATTGTAATTAACAATAAATAAGTGTAAATATGAGTGCTAAATATAAATTTTATCTTCCAGGTGTCCAGCTGTTTCGAAGACCGTAAAGGTAAGATATATTTTGATATTTCAAAATAACTAATGATAAATCTTTTGTGAGAAATTTATAATTATCTTGAGTATCGTCCAAAAATAAGGGTAGACCTGATAATTGTTCCGTCATGGTTCAATGAATCTCAAACTTTTATAATAATTATTTTTTACACGAATATTATGAGGAATGTCATTTTTTTATTCTACTTATTTTATTTATTTTTTCGTTTTTTTTATTTTAAACATATTCACTATTTTTATTAAATAAGTAATTATAGCTTGTATAAAAATATCTTTTAATATATGCAATTGTGTACCTTAAAAAAGAAAATTCGAATAATACTGGCTATTTCTATCCATCATATATACTCGGTATACTCGGTAAAGCACTCTTTTAAATTAAAATTCGTAGCATTCAGTTGTAGGTTCATAACATAACAAATATAAATTTTACATCTTATCTGTCTTGTAAGTAACTCTTGTCCAAATTCTCAAATGTCAAAATAAATTAAATTTCAAATGTTTATTGAAACTGTCTGTTATCAACCTTGATATTTTAATAGATCTTTCAATAATAATTTTTAAATAAAAGTAAAATAATGCGAAATAGGAAAAATAGTGTGAAAAACACATATTACAATGTCCATTTGTTATACTTGTACTTTGCGTAACTAACCTACGGCTCGATTAAGCAAACTGTCCTCATATTACAACAATACCTGTCTTTCAATATACTATAATATCAAACTACATTATAGTCTAAGCTTTGTATACCACTGGTAGCCTCTGTCATTCAACATATTCTTCATTTTCATACAAAAGCAAGTGGTTTCTATCTAACGTGACATCATAAATTATTCAAACAAGTGTTACGTACAGTAAAATTTTTGGAATATGTCCGATCAAGGTCGTCTACGAATTGTATGAATTCAGATTTTTGCTCCGCCCATTATGACAAATTCAGTAGTGTCCTTTGCTTAGTTTTTATGAGGGGTACGTAAGATACTACTGTTATTTTATTATTATAAAAATATATATTACAGTAAAAGCATTCAAAATTCAAAAATAAGTCAACTGGTAAGTTTATAAGCAAATGTAAAACCAAATATGTTAAAAATAAGATAATGACACAATGTCAGTGTCAGTGACACTGACAGAAAATAACGTTATTCGTACCGCTATGAATCAAGATGATGTATCTGAATTAATAAATAAACTTACGTTACAGGGAAAGTATTATCAACAACGAGCATCGTTTTAAAGTGGAATGTCCTAACTTAGTCGAAATAATATGAATTTTTGAAAGACAAGTGAGTTATATCTGTTACAGTTAAAGTATACATTTCAGTCAGTGCATACACTGTCTAGTTGATGTATGCTTCCACTAGCTGTTTTACTGAAAGTATAAATTATTGTGTTGCCCACGCAACATGCCCACCCAAACTGCCACCCAACAATCTAGGCGTATAAATTTTATAAAAAAAACAAACAGAAACAATACCTAACGCACAGAACTCGGATTTAGGTAGACAGTGACAAAAGAAGTTGTATACACTAACTAGTCAATGAATACATTAACTAGATCAAGTATGCACTATATAAAATAATGTATACTTTCATTAAAACAGCTGGTGGAAGCATACATCAACTAGACAGTGTATGTATTGACTAAATTGATATTTTAACTGTAACATATCCATCCTTATCGCACACTCTTATAGACCTTGCAAAAGAAAGAGATAAATGTATACTTATTTGTTAATTCGTTCGTGATACAGATGACCTTGATCGGACATCTTTCAAAAATTTTAATGTATTTGGTTTACTATCGTTGTTTCGTTATTTTTTGCATTCTTTATTTGTAATAAATTTAGGATTTCAAACAGGTGATAGCAGAAAGCTTCGAAGTAGTAAGAATGCCTGACGTATATTTTAAGGATACTAAAAACTCGAATATTTTAAAAACTAGTTACTATTTTAAACCTTGATCCTTATCAGAATATTTGAAAGTCTAGTTTTAATATATTGCCCCATTTTCTTTTTTGTTACTATGGTAGAAAACTCCATTATTATTTAAAAAGCATGAATCACCAGCAATTTGTTTTCTGTTTACATAAAGCAGCACATAGGAAAACAGTAGCAGCGTTGCAACAAAATCATTCCCTGTATTCAAAGAGAGGATTGTTACAACAACACAACGTGTTGTAAATTACAGTGGAGAGGTCGTAAAGCAAGCGTTGCTCCGCTGACGTATTTATAACACTTGTAACATAAAACTGACGCCCGTGTGACACTGCAGTACCATTGCCACGGCTTCAACCTGCGACGACTGCGACGAATCGTAAACTTGTATTGACACACAATGCAATTTTTACGACGCAAATATCTATCTCTATATCTGCTCTAGATAGGGATGAAGAATTTTCGTGTGTTTGTGATTTATGAGAATTTTAGATCACTGCGCCAATGTAGAGATGAAACAATGAATTTCATTATAGTAGACATCGCAAAGTTAATGACAGTTGAATTATAAAAACAAATATTTTTATTTAGTTTCAAGTTGCATATGCAAAACAAAGTTAGCTAATTTTAAGCTAGCTTTAGGCTTAAAAGTAGTAACAGGCAGCCTAAAATACTGTTATAGTTTAAAAAACATTATGTTCATAAAGGTTAATTTGGCGATACTATAGGTTTGTTCCAACAGAATATTCACAGGAGTTCGGAACGTGATTCAAAACTGCTTAGAATCTATGCGCGACCTTATACATAGTTCTAGAATACTCTTGACTAGTGTTGGAACTATTTAGAACTGGTTGAAAATTTATGTGTTTATCTTAATCATATAACATAAAATAAAATAAAAATGTGCCCACCACATTACCTTCCGTCAATCCTGTGTATTATGTACAAATTCCATACATATTTTTTTGCAAAAGATTCCAAATTTCCAGTTAAATTATTTCATAAATAAACTATGCAAATTACACTTGACACTGACATCTTTTTTTTAGCTTTTCCTATTCGTTATGGGTCGCTATTTTTTATTTTCTTCTTCCACTCATTTCTGTTTTGCGTGTCGTTCTCATTCAGTTCGTTTTCACTCAAGTCTTCCGAAATACAGTCCTTCCATCTTATCTTTAGTCTTCCTCTGTTTCACCAACCTTCTATTACTAAGCTATTAATTCTTCTTCAAATATATTCTTCATCTTTTCTCATGACATGTTCAAACCAATGTAATTGTCTATTTTGTATCTTCCTAAAAACTTCTTACACTAGAGTTATTCCCTTATTCTTTCATTCCTTACCGTATCTTTCCGTTTCTTCCCCAACATCTGTCTGAACATCCTCATCTCTGACGCTTTCATTTATTTTTCATTTATACTGACATCTGTCAATTTGAATTATCTGAATATATTAGCAGTTTCCATGGTTGGCATAGCTTGCTAATTAATGAAATTCTTTATAATTCTTTAACTCTATATCTATTGAATATGAAGTATAAAATGCATTCAAATTGTATAGAGAATAATATATTCTTTAAGTTACAATAACGTTAAATGTCAATAAATAATATTTAACTGTTAAAATCTTCAAATAAGGGTCGTTCCGGTTCACCAATTATAACCAAAATCTACTGAACTCTTCCTCTGGATGTAAACTAGAGGAATACGAAGAAATTCACACACACACACAGACACACATACATATATACAGACATCATTGTAAAAATGGTAAAATCGTATTATCATCATTGATTTTTGTAACCTAAAGGCGACGGAAGTTAAAAATCTGATGTGGCCAGAATATAACCTACTGTCAGTTCTATGTATTTTGTACAAATTCCATACAGAAGGTTTCTTGCAAAAGATTCTTTATTTCCAGTAAAATTATAACACAAACATACTATGTCAATTACACTTGACACTGACATCTGTCAGTCTGAATTTTCTTAATACAGTATAGGTAGCCGTTTCCATGGTTATAGTGTAGCTGGCTACTTTAGGTAATTTAATTTCTTTATAATTTTTTAACTCTATCCATTGACTATGAAGAATAAAATGTAATTTGTATAGAGAATAAAATTTGTAATAACATTAAATGTCAATAAAATATATTTAACTGCGTTTTTTCAAGAAAAACTATTAAAAATCTTCAAATGAGGGTAATTCCGGTTGACCATTTATAACCAAAATTTAATCGCCTCTTCTTCTGGATGTAAATATGAGGAATATGAAAAAAATATAATTTTTGGAATAGTGGCCTGCATATGGATCTAAACTTGTTACATTTTAACTAGTATTTTTGCAATTTCTGTAAATTTGGGTTTGTCATATAGTGTAGAAATTTTTAATATAAAAATCTTACAATTAGATCCCTTTACAATTAAATGCTGCTAATGTTAATTTTAAGTTTTTTTATTGTATTTAATAGCCGATAATCAGAAATAATAATATGTTTTTGATTACATTCAAAATAAATATTAAAAATAATTGTAAATAATGATTATATTCTGAAGCACAATTTTAAATTAGAGTAAAAATAGTTCAGATAAATTTGTTATCTAAAAATGTTGAAAATTAAATTACTATCAGATGTGTCAATGGATTGATTAGATGATAAAGTAGATCTATATATGGGTAAAACCCTAAATCGTAAGATGTTTCGTCTTACTATTCAAAACTTTATCTTTATTATATTTTATTTATTAGATATTATCAATTTGTTGATATTAGATATTTCTACACATCCGTAAGATAAAAAAATCTGTTGTGGCCAGCACAATACCTCTCGCCATTTTCATTTTATGTTGCATAGGGCGCGAGCAGCCATGTAACTTTGGTGGCCTTGGCAAGCAAATATGGGGGCCCGTGTCAGAATGAGAGCTAGTAACATACATAGGTGTCCAGTATCATAAGTTTTCATCCGAAACATTATGATTTTCCAAATCCATGTGGATTATTTTCCTCGACAATGGATGACAAATAAACATCAGAATATTTTGAAATTTTGAATGAAATTTATGACATATGACAATTGTGACATCTATGTAAATTACTACTAGCCGTCATTCTGACACGGATCCTCATATCTGCTTGCTAAGGCCAACAAAGTCACATGACTGCTCGCGCCCTATACGTAACGAATTTAACATTTCTTGTATACACACAAATAATTGAAATTGTTTCTCTTCTTTCGTTCTATGAAAAATTTTATCCTACTATTCTAATATGTTCAAAATTCTTCAAATTCATTGACGGTATTAGCAGTATTTCTTAAGGATATATGTAATATTAATATACCTGTAATTTAAATACATATTAAATTAATAATACAATAATATAATAATATATAATTAAAATCTGACACTGACATTTTGCATATATTTGTCAATTACAAAAATTTGAATATCGCAACTGTTTTTCGGGCAACGAGATTTATTACAACAGGTTATTTTATATTATTATATACTATATCTCCAAACCTATACGAGATATAATAAAAAAATTAAATGTGGCAGATTGAGAATTTAATTATCTTTAATATTTGTAGTAACAAATTTTCAAAAAATAATATTTAGAATTTTTTTTTTAGAAACTACCACTTCCGGTTGTCCAATTGTTACCAGAACCTATTCAACTCTTCCCATTACTGTTAGATTGAGGAATCCGTAGTCAAACAGGTCTTTAGTCTTATAGAATTTGAGAAATCGTGTCTCCAACAACCTCACACACACACATCCACACACACACACACACACACACACACACACACACAGACATCATTGTAAAAATGTTAAAATCGGATTCTATGGACCTTAAATCGTGCTTATTCAATAAAATCTGAATATGCGATTTTTAGCATGAATCCAATACCTCTCTCAGCGAGAGGTAAAAAAATTATATGAATTTTGATAGTGTTTGAAAAAGCAAAATTTGAATTAAATATAATCCAGTGATATGGTAATGGTAACTATTGGATCTAAACTGTATTTCTAAACTGATGCTCGTAAATTGAATTAAATTCACATGGAGAAGAGTTAGCAAACTGGGAATAGTTTTTTTTCACTTAATGCAAAAGTTCATTATCATCGGAACTGGACTACTTTTTTGGGCAAAGCAATCGGACTGCATTCGGATAAATTGCAATCAGATTACTGAAAAACACTGAAACCTACCGAATCGATTAACGTCTTTATTTTCAGACAAACTTTATAAAAGATTTATCGCAGTTTAATTAAAATCATTGATAGTTTAAAAGTTAATAGAAATAACTAAAATAAAGTAGGTCAACCAGCACTAAATACAGTTCTGTTAAAATTAATATTTTCAGTTGACATAAATGTTTGGTTCAATTTCTGCTATCACTTAAAATTTGTATATGATTATACAGGTGATAATTAATATTTCTTAATTCTCTTAACATATTTGTCTTGGCTTAGGGGCTCATAAATCATGGTATTTAGCAAGATGGTAGCGTTTCCGGTTTAACCGGAAATAACATTAACATTCATATTTCAAATGGGACACTATATATTTTTATATATTTGGAATCTACGTAAAATTACGAATTCAACGATATGCTTCAAGTTATGTTTTTATTTATGATATAAATTACAAAACCGTATGAGAAAATTATGAAAATTAACCTGGTAAGCCATATCAGGTAGGCTGTGATAACAAATTGATCAATTTTTACCTCCCGTTACCCTTGGTAAGGAAGGTAGGGATCGTGCTAAAAATCGCATATCAGATTTTGGTAAATGACCACGTTTTAACGTCCCTAGAATCCAATTTTAACATTTTCACGATGATGTCTGTGTGTATGTGTGTATGTATGAATGTATGTGTGTGTGTGTGTGTGTGTTATTCCATTTTCTACAGGTTTGCTTTAATACTTTTTCTATATACATATTTTATGGATAAATTTATAAAGTAATTTAAAATTACATCTTGGAGCTTATGCTTTAAACACATCTCAACGGTTACATAGTTCAGCTCAAATGTATGTAACTGACAGATAAATGTCACTGTCAAAAAATAATCATTTCAAATTAATAACAGTAACGTTTTAAAAGGAAAATTGTAAATAGAACAATATTTTTATGGAAAGGAACTTAATTTACATAATTTCTATCATTAGTAAATATGCAGATATGTATTTTAATAAAGAAATAAATAAATATATTATCACGACATATTATCCATTGCTGGGTGTGCTAATCTGATTTGTACACACATTTCGGTAATGAGGATGACATAAGGGTTAATTTTATGCCATTTAATATTCGAATTATTTGGCGTTGATCTGGATCGAATCGGATTCCGCAGATTCGCGATCAGACGCGGCAACAAGACCCCATAGGTAAATGGCGGGAGGCATTGTGTTGGTCACATCAGATTTTTTTGTTACAAAATATGGAATCTTACAAAATTAACTTATTATTTAAACAATTAACTTAAATATTACTTAATAATATCTCAACTGTTTTCACAGATTGCTTGATATCATGGCTTAGCAAGTTAATTATGCATTACATTCTCTGCGTTTTTGTAATTTATTTCTTCAATAAAAATGCGTGTCCCTTGAAACATGAGAGTTAATATCACTTCCGGTCAAACCGAAAGCGCTACTATCATGCCAAATACCATGATTTTTGAGCCTCTAAGCCTAGTATACAAAAAAGTAAAGAGAATAAGAAAATAATTATAAATAAGAAAGTAATTTTGAGTGGCCCGTTTTTCAATGTTACTCTGTGTATAGTACTGCCTGTAGATTTGTCAACTAAAAATTCTTTTATTTTTTGTATATTGTTGGTTCGTAAAATATTGTAACTACATTCACAAAAATTAGCCAATATAATAATGAATACATCCGTTTACTTACTCTTTTCTAGATATTTTTTATTTTTTAATGCAAACATTGGAAACATTTAGTAAATTTTTAGAATGCAACATTTTCGAAATAATTAAGGTTAAATATATCGGTCATATTAGTAATTTTTCTTTTTAATAAGTTATTAAGTTACAATTTTATTTAAATACTGATGTAATTTTTGGAATAGTTGGTAAAACCGATCGTAAGATTTTCAAGTGGAAATAAGTACATAGATATAAAAATAATTCATTATCTCTTAAAGATCTTGACTTCTTGACATGTTTTGGAATTTTTTTTGAAGATACACGATATTGTCCTTGTACTTGACTAAATATTATGCTAACCTCATTATTAGATAAATAACGAAATATTGATCTATTATTGATAAGAATAACATTACAAAAGAATTATCATAAAAGTACTTATCTATATCTATTTTGAAATATTTTATTATCTAATAAATTAATCTTTAATATAAATAAACCAAAACAAATTCACATTACCATACCACTACCCATTTGATATCACCATTACTTTATATCAAATTACCCCCTCTCTTATTTGTCCCATATTTTTCTCGTGTTTGCGATTCCCAAACCAACATGCCGTATCCGTTACAATGACAATCGCCAGCCAGGTACAGTCAGATGTCCTAGTAGCAATGACGTTGACGACCCCCCGAAATCCTAACCTCAAAGCGCGTTAGTCTAATCACCGTGAACGGGCTAAAGAAGAGCACGGCCGTATCCAATCAAGACAGCTGTGGAAGGACATGGACAATTGCAGCTCGCGGAATGCGATTATGCACCGATATGGTTGATTACAGTTGACTGGGGTGCAGGCGATGGTTTGTTGAACAAATGGAGGGAAATGTTGTTAAATATGAATTTATTAATTGATTTCATGCGGTGGATTATGTGAATTATTCGCGGGATAGAATTTTATGCTTGTAATCCGCACTTCCTGGTATTGAAAAGAAAGGGAGAAGAAGAATTTGTATTTACTTTGATAAAAGAAGTATTATAAAATTAAATTTAACAGTTATTGTCAATTCAAATTAAATTTACCCGCCATTATATAGCCTTGTTCCGATTTCACAACTGGGATATACGATCTGTCAATCTGGCACTAATACTGCATTTTACACTTTTTAGAGTAATTTAAAACCATGAAACTTGTGTTAAAGGCTATTTTAAATTATTTAAATGACCTATAAACTCCAGAAAAATTTTATGAAAGAAAGAAGGAAATAATATATTCTGGGCATAGTTTTAGTTCAAAATTTAGTCAACAGATAGAGTTTGCTTGACTTGAATCGCGAATAACATTGACTACGATCAATTCTGATAATTTATATAAGTGATTTTTTCGTGTCAATTAAAAAACTTATAAACAGGCGTTTTTTGCTCAGTTAACCGAGTTTGTTAGAAGTTTAACAAACAAAGGGTTTATCCACCATTTTCTAACTATTATTATTACTTGTTAAAGTGTACAACCATTTCAGTCCAAATGGGTCAAATAAATATGTCTGAGTGGAAAATCGTTGAGATTGACAGTATTATTGAAGATAATGCAATATACCTACAATTTTAAATATTTAACTATTAATACAATAAGAAATAATATAAGTATGTACTTCCCAGAAAACGTCTTCAGTAATGTCTCCTGATTGCTGACACTGACATTTATCTGTCAGTTACAAACATTTTCATTTTTCAATTGGTTTCCATGGCATTGTTTGGGCTAAGAGATTTATTGCAATAGATTATTTTATATATTGCAATTTTTTTCTATAAATCTATAGACTATAAAATGAAATATTTAAATCTTCTTTAATATTTGCAAGAATAAAAAGTTTCATAAAATAATATTTAGAATATATTTTTTTAAGAATTTGCTACTTCCAGTTGTCCAATTGCTACCCTTTTCAACTCTGCCCATTAACTTCCGATTGAGAAATACGTAGAGTAAACAGATGTCTTATAGTTTTTTAGAAATCGTCCTCACACATACACACACACATACACTCACACACACACACACACACAAACACACACACACACACACACACACACACACACACACACACACACACACACACATAGACATCACCGTAAAAATGTTAAATCGGATTGTAGGGACCTTAAAATGTGCTTATTCATTAAAATCTGGATATGCAATTTTTAGCATGAATCCAATATCTCTCTTAGCGACAGGAAAAGTAAAATCCTTTTTTGTGATTTTGAGTTATTATGTTCTAGAAATTATACCCAATGTTCAAAAATTTGTATATTTATGTAATTTGGCAAATTAACCAGGTATATGTCTTTATCCATTTTTGGTTTATTACAATTTTTTTTTAATTCAATTTTCTTACATATCTCAGAAACAAAAGAGTTTTTATACTACGTAGATTTTTGAAAATTTTAGCAAAAAATGGGTGTATGAGTTTTGGGGAGTATAACTCAAAAATAGATAGAGATAATTTATTTTATAAAAGCGGTGGCCTCCACTATTGTAAATTCGACCTTGGCCCAATAGCAATCTGTCTATTGAGAAAAGAAAATTGGAATCGAAAGGGCTAAAACTATTTTAATAAAAATAAATTTTATGTCACAAGCATTTCCAGTATCACAGAGATATTTTTTAAAAATTTATATAAAATTTAATTTGTTTTGAAATAGATGGCCCGGCAGGACGGCAGGAGTAATTGTTTAGAGATTATTTTGTGACCATACCTGTGAAAACAAATATGTTATGATTCTGGTATCATAGAAACTTTTTCTCTTATGGAAATATTCTTCTTTGTTATTCTTTGTTAAGTCAGTTGAACTTTTAAATCTGAAAATGCAAATATACTCCGTAGGTATAGCAAATATTATGATAAGATACTTTTTCATAATTTCCCTTCTCCATTACGAGCGGTTTCCCGGTGGATTTGAGATACGAATTGGAAAATTAAAGTGGATTTTTTATTTAAATGTTTTGGAGCGAGAATGTAGAATTAACTGTCGGTTACTCGTACCCGTACTTCTCTATTTACCTTCATGTTGAATGATTCTGTCAGTTCGTGAACTGATCACAACTCCACAGAGCTGTAGATCTGACGGATTACACCCGATCGCGTGATAAGCGTGTTTTTATTTCCTGATCAGATTATTCGCAGATTAAATTTGTGATAGGTACGAAAATATTGTTCAAAGCTCCCTATGGATTAAATTTTAACGCTGATTTGTTTCTAATTTGAGTTTGATTGCACATATTTAAAGTACTTTTAACGGGAATTATTTTACAATATTCAAACAAAGCTATGAATTTAAACATTTTTAATATTGCGTATCGGGTTTATTTGGGTATAAATAAAAAGTTGTATTGAAAATAGAGGATTTGTATATACGAGAGATTTTTTCAAAGTTCTGGGAATTGTGTTGAATTTTTTTATTTTATTAATCTTTAATTAAATTTTAATTTATTAACACAAAATTTGAGCTTATTTTGTAAGTTAGTGAATAATTTTAAGCAAGTCGTTAAAATTTTCACTAATCAAGTTAATTAACATACAGGCTGTTAAGAAACAAGTAGTGTACTAAACATAATTATAAGACATGGAGGAGAAGTCAAAATAAGTCGAAAATTTTATACAATACGTGTTTTGGAGAAAGAAGTCATTTTGTATTAGAAGTGAAATAAACTGACAAAGATAGTGATCGAACAATATTTTGTCTATGCCAGTAAATAGACTATAAAAATACAATAAAATTTAATAGGAACATTTTCTCAAGTCGCTATATTTTACTTAGTACAATTATTTGATTTTTTTTTTTTGAAAACAAAAACACATCTATGTAAGATGACCTCTCAAAGGTACAAAAAGTCTCATTTAATCGAAGTCGTAACTCTTATGGTTTCCGAGATAGCAATTCTTACAGATTTCAATAAAACAGTGTTCTATGCCACTGTTGTCAACATCTTCCATCTATAACTATCTCAAGAAATCTGTAAGGTCAATTTTACCAATCTTTACAAAAAAATTAAAAATTCTAAAAATATTTGTTTGCTTTGTTTTTAGATTCACTTAATTTTTAGTTTTTCAACAAATTTTATTTTATTTGGACAGCATTTTATCGGAAACACATTCTTATGGTCCCAATGGTTGGTACCACATGCCTTGTTTTGTCATAAAAATCTAATACGTCTGATACCGATCAATGCACATAATAAAATAAAATACGGTTTGAAAATTATTATGACATATTAGAAATTTTAGTTATCATTTCTAAAGTAAGCTTAGATCATAGTTTTCATTTATTTAGCGCCTCGCCTCCTAATAGGTAAGTAATCACAATCACCGATCAGTAATTTGTAAATGAAACCTACTGCCCTGGAAACACTATCGGTATTTTTTTTAAATCTATTGTGTCCAGCACGATGCCTCTCTCCACTTCCACTTTAGGTTACATAAGTATTGTATTTAACATTTCTTGTACACCAAAAATTCTACTTATATTTGTACCTATTCTTTGTATTTAAATTTTATATTTTAAATTCATTCTATAAAGACGTTTTATCTTACTCTTCTAATTTTTCTGTAATATACCTATAATTTTAAAATATCTCGTGTCAAATTGACATTTAATTAAATATTTTTAAATTGATATACGTTTTTTGTCCATAGCCTATTCCGAATTAGGTTTTTTAACACTCTGTACTCCCAAAAAAAAAAATCATTAATGCCCCGGATTTATGACACTGATATTTATCTGTCAGTTACAAACATTTTAATTTTTCAATTGTTTTCCATGATGTTTTTGAGTTGTGCAAATTGTTACAACAGATTATTTTATATATTACAATTTTTTATCTCTAAATCTATATAATATATACTTAATGAAATATTGAAATGTATCAGATAGAAAATAATCACCTTTAATATTTGCATATTTGCAAATAATATTTAAAAGAATTTATTGAAAATCTGCTATATACCGTTGTTCAATTGTTACCAAAACCTTTTCAACTCTTCCCATTAACCTCGATTGAGAAATTGGTAGTTAAACGAATTCTTAGAGTTTTTGAGAACGTCCTTCTAACAGACACACACACACACACACACACACACACACACACACACACACACACACATACACACACCTACAAACACACACACACATCGAATTATGGGGACCTTAAAATGTTCTTATTCTCTAAAATCTGGATATGTGATTTTTAGCATGAATCCAATACCAATTTTAGCGAGAGGTAAAAAAACCGATCGTCCAAAAGATATTGAAATGTGAAATTTTTCAAAGCAACATTTTAAAACAAAGCTTGTGGTGCCGGCCAATGTGACATAGTTAAGCGGAATTCACTGAATTAACATGAAAATGAAATACAAATCATTTTTTGCCCCGTTTCTGTGAGTGTTTTCCTCCATAATCCAATTTGTCCACACACAAAAATCTCTTCCATATGCTTGAGACATGCTGTGCGCTGGGTACCAACTTCAATAATTAGACAAACAATATCTAAAATCCGATAAGCAGTGGTGGAATCCCGGGATAATTCCCCGGTCGTACGAACCCTCATTCATATTTAAACAGAGTATGCTGCGCTGGGCGTCTGCCCCCTGCCGTGTACAACAATGGCCCCTCAGATAAAAACCTGCAGGATTACACCACACCGCGAGGTGGCTGCAATATTTTAGACACATGACGACCGCCAGGGGTGCAGAGCTAATTTGTAGGTAATAATACGGATGTTTTTGTATCGGCTAGAGATTCCGCACACACGGGGTTATCAAATCGTTTAACCAGACGCGCGATAGCTTTGGACCGCGAATTTCCCAAGGGCAATTAAAACTATAGAACGTCTCTCTGCTCGTCTCTCGCCCCCTAACCTTTCAAAGTATCGCATCGTACGCCCTGCTCACGTACGACTATGACACCGGACTGAAGATTCGGAAATTGCTGGATTTTTCTCTTTCACTTGCTCAACTGGAACTTGGATGCATTTTGCCGACGATTTGAAATCAATGTATTCTAGATTTTTACATAATAGTCTACTTGAAACTTTTGTAGCAGTATGGTGCAAACACTTATGCACTACCTGTTGGAATTTTAAAACAGATTTTTCCACACTCGTTCGCACATTGATTCCAATGTGGTCTAACGTTTAATAACGATGTGTAAAATACAATGTAAGAGTATGTGTGTTGAAATTTATTTCACGCACTACATCCGTAAGAATTATCAATTATAATTTGTAAACTAAGTACTAATGGCCGACTGCACCAACTAACTTAAATTTTAACCGTTCCTTAAATATATATTTCGTATAACTAAAAACAAAAATAAATGAATAAAATAAAACATAACATGAAAAATAACAAGAACAAGAATTAAGTAACATATGTCTTGGCGTTTAGTCTTATGGGATAATATCTACGTTGTTAAATTATTGAATAGCAGTGTCCTCGATGCGATACAGCTCTTGAAATGTGTCCAGAAACTGTCTTAAGGGGCATTCCGTCGCTATGTGGTGTAATGTTTGAAAAGCATTCCCACAGTCACATTTACGATTATCGACTAGTCCCCATTTATGTTTACAATATTGACATTTTGTTTTTTTTTATTAAACAACCACTTTTGGTTCTCCAGTTTTTACCAAAACCTTATCAGCTCTTCCCACTAATGGTTAGATTGAGGAAACATGTCTTAAGTCTTATAGTATTTGAGATACGGTACTTCCAACACACACACACACACACACACACACACATATACACATAATACATACACATACACGCACACACACGCACACATACATACACACACACGGACATCATCGTAAAAATGTTGCAATCAGATTCTATGAACCTTAGTTAAATCGTGCTTAGTTGCACACATACATAATACACACACATATACACACACGCACACACACGCGCATACACACGCACGCACATACACACAAACACACACACGGACATCATCGTAAAAATGTTACAATCAGATTGTAGGAACCTTAGTTAAATTGTGCTTATTCACTAAAATCTGGATATGCGATTTTTAGCATGAATCCTCTCTTAGCGAGAGGTAAAAACGTAAAACGATTTATTTATTATGAAATACAATTTTACTATGGAATTTGTTTAAAGATCTTAAAATAAACTAAAAGTCAATTTCACGCACTTGTTCCAGCATACTATTTTTCTGTGATCGTGCAAAAATTATCTTTTATCGCGGAACAAAAAGTTTTCTGATTCACTATTTCTTTTTGATTTGTCACGAAAAAGATCTTTTCTAAAAGATAGTGGAAGTTTTATTTTTATTCTTTAATTTATGGAAAAATGAGAGAAATAAAGAGATTTAAAAATCTCCTTTGATCGTGAAAAAGAAACTTTGTCAACCACATTTCTAATAACAATGAATGTATATTTGTCCAAGATCGATGCAAAATTTTAAATTAGTATACCAACTAGGTCAAACTTGTTCATTTCGCGAAAGCTTACGTCAGATTCACTTTAAGGACTTAATAGGCAAAGTCAGGTATCGAATATCGCGCTGCTGAGAACGCAACTAATTGCATATGTACACTATTAAAACTTCAGATGCAAATGAAACGACTTCTGAATTGCAAAGTTGGATTCAGGATCCAGTCAGTGCAGAGACAGGTAGACGATATTCATGTACACTGTAAAACTTTCATGTAAAGGTAATTAAAATCACGAACCGAAATCGCCAACTTTTAATGCGATGAATTATTCATGATGATTTCGGGGAAAAATATTCTGAATTAACACAACTTCGCCGCGGACACACATTTTAATTTTAAATTCAATAAACTTATTTCTCACAAACAATATAGCTATTATTTGCACGAAACAACGTGGGCAAACAATAAACAGTACTTATTTAATCAATAACAAAAGGAGAAAATCTATTTACAATTTATTTTATACAAACATTTGAAATTTAATGTAGGTAACTTAACGATCTAACAATATTATATCGCAGGTGATCTGGTAATACCTCCTATATGATATCATCAGCTAAATTTTAGGCAACAGTTAAATTGGAAGAATACTAATTTGTTTTAATCGTGATCCGTGACAACCACAGATGTATTATAAACATTATATTTTGCAAACGTCAAAAAATGTAGAAATTTCTAACCATTTGTGTAGATTTTATAATTTGTGAAAATATAAACTAGCCGAATTATTGTGACTTTGGGGCACGCATATCAATTGCACTTGATACTGGCATCAGTCAATCTTAATTTTCATAATAGTATTTAACTGTTTTCATGGTTATAGTATAGCTGGCTGCTCTGTGAAATTGATTTTCTTTATAATTATTTAACTCTATATCGACTGAATATTAAGCATACAATGCAGTCAAATTATTTAGAGAATAAAATATTATTTAATAATTATAATAACATTAAATGTGAAAAAATTATATTTAACAGCGTTTTTTCAAGAAAAACTGTCAAAATTTTCAAATGAGGGTACTTTTGGTTGGGCAATTATAACCAAAATCTAATAATATCTGTATATGGTTGAAAAGAAGAAGAATACGAAAAAATGTACTTTTTACCTTCCGTCACCTTTAGGTAAGGAAGATATTGTCTTTGGTCAAAAAATTCAATGATGAGTTTTTACTGAATAAGCACGTTTTAGGGTCTATATAATACGATTTTACCATTTTTACGATGATGTCTGTATGTATGTGTGTCTGTATGTCTCTGTGTGTGTGTGTGTGTGTGTGTGACAAAAGTTCCGGATTCCATAACTTCAATACCACGATTCCAAAAATTATAATTTTTTCGTATTCCTCAAGTTTACATTCCAGAAGAACAACTGATTAGATTTTGGTTATAATTGGTCAACCGGCAGTAGTCTCATTTGAAGATTTAACAGTTCAATTTGATTTATTGACATTTAACGTTATTATAACTTAAAGAATATATTATTCTCTGTACGATTTGATTACAATTTATACTTCATATTCAATAGATACAGAGTTAAAGAATTTTTAAGAAATTAAATTTTATAATTCAGCCAGCTATGCCAAACTTGGGAACTAGTAATATACTCATATAATTCAAATTGACAGATGTCAGTATCAATAAAAAGTAAATTAATGTGGCAGATATGAGGATGTTGAAGTAGATATTGGCGAATACACGGACAGATACGGTAAGAAAATAACTCTAGTGTTACAAGTTTTTAGAAAGATACAAGAAAGACGATTACATTGGTTTAAACATGTCATGAGGAGAAATGAAGAATTATATTGGAACAAGAATGAATAGTTTAGTAATAGGAAGTTAAAGAAACAGAGGAAGACCAAAGATAAGATGGAAGGACTGTATTGCGGAAGATTTGAGAGAAAAGGAACTGAATGAGAACGACATGCAAAAATAGTGACCCCTAACGAATGGAAAAACCTAAAGAAGAAGAAGATGCCAGTGTCAAGTGTAATTTGAATAGTTTGTTTATGAAATAATTTTACTGGAAATTTAGAATCTTTTGTAAAAAAAATTATGGAATTTATACATTATACACGACAATGACGGAAGGTATTGTGCTGGCCACAACAGATTTTTTTAATTGTAGTATTGGAGTTATCGAATCCGAAAGAATCGCCATATACACACACACATATATATATATATATATATATATATATATATATATATATATATATATATATATATATATATATATATATATATATATATACCGTGTGTCCCAGCGTTTGGTTGGCATAGGCGTTTAACATGGAAAAACATTTTTTTCTAAATAAAAAGTGTCTGGCTAACAACTAAGCTACCATATTGCATAGGGTAATACTGCGCCCATTTCTACATCTTATTTAATACAGATTACTTCATTATAATAGCGTAATTTAGCAAAATTAGCAAAAATAGTTTCACATTTTTTGTATGTTGTTTTTATTCCCTACTACAAACATAAATAGATGCATATTGTCATGGTCCAGTGGTAACGTTTCGAAGTACGGATCCAAAGATTCTAAGTTCAAACCTCCACTAGGTTTAATTTTTTTTTTTATTTTTTTTTTCTTCGTTTTTTCATATTAATATAAAATTATTATTGTTTAGATATCATGTATAAGACAATTAAATGTAATAACACAAATTAATAAGAAAACCAATAAATCAAATTTATTAATAAATTAATATCTAGCTAGTTGCTAGTAGGGAATAAAAACAACATACAAAAAATGTGAAACTATTTTTGCTAATTTTGCTAAATTACGCTATTATAATGAAGTAATCTGTATTAAATAAGATGTAGAAATGGGCGTAGTATTATCCTATGCAATATGGTAGCTTAGTTGTTAGCCAGACACTTTTTATTTAGAAAAAATTGTTTTTCCATGTTAAACGCCTATGCCAACCAAACGCTGGGACACACGGTATATATATATATATATATATATATATATATATATACACACACACATAATAGACATTATCGTAAAATAGTAAAATTGTATTCTACCTAAAGATGACGGAATGTAAAATTAAGTTAAATCAATTATAAATTAATTATAATTTAAGTATAATATTAATTTTCATATTAGTTGGGGTACTATTCCAAGAATATGTCTTTCTGATAACGTTAATTGAATAGACTAAGTTGTTATTAACACGAACTATTAATTTATAATTAATTTAATTAAATAAAAATTAAAGTACTTTATCTAGTCTTGCTAGTAAAATGCTACTATTTTAAGTTTATAGAAAAAAAATATGCCATCATAGATTAGTACCTAGTTCCGGGTATTCTAATTAACTAATGCTTGTATTGTCATAGTACTTTTGTAATAAAAGAGGTTTTGTGGAGCACAAACTTCATAAGAATATAATGTAAAATCGCGCTTCATAAAAGTTCTTTTGTTATAATAAACATTACTATATACAAAATCTCTCAAAATTGTGATATGTGAAATTGTAAAGATATGTCGATCGATTTTAAACTCGAATCATTAAAATCGCAATCGATCACATATAATAATACACATAGCCACGCAACCCTATATTTTTAATTGTATAGAAATTTCTAAATATACCAAAATCGTTTCATAAATTTGACTACCATAACATGAATATTTCTGAAATGTGTATTTGTCGGTAAAATATTTTGGTAACAGCGTAAAATATTTAAAGTTGCAGACACTCCAAATCTACAGTGTTTGTTGTTGTCAAACACAGTTTGCTCTCTACGTCATACAACAACGTTTTGACATTAACATTCTTAAGAGTGTTTATTCAATGACAAGTGGAAAACGAGAGACCATTTTAAAGGAAAAAGGAACAAACAATACGAACAGAAATGAGTGAATAAATTACAGGTGAAGAGTCTTAAAATCGAAGAGCAAACATCTCTTTGCTGCGCCCACATCGAGTCACACAACTCGAGGACTTGACACAAAACTCGCTACACAAATTACACCAAATTACAACTGTAAACTGTAATTATCCTAGCTTTCTGTAAATAAATCATAAAAAGATGAGACGGCAAACAGACAACTTTTTCACATGGTAAATAAGAATTGCATCCTTGAAAGTCTTTATTTTCAGTAAACATTCTTAACAATTTTATAATTATGTTTAAGTAAACAGACAAAAAAACTATTAAATAAATTAAGTGTTATTTTCTTCTCTTGTTATTGAAAGCACAAAATTACATTTACTCTTTTGTAGCAAGAACAATACAGATTTAAAAGAGAAACAGCTCTGAATTCATGATTCCTTGCAGAGAACTAAAATTATACCTGTGTATGATTATTGAATGTAAAACTGTAATTTTAGAATTATTACACTAAATCGTAATGAAATTCCAAACTGTGCAATATGATAAAATCTATTCAATGTTTTATTGTCGGACGGAAATATATCGAACCTCTGTTATTATTATAATGATATTATATTAATGCGGGCCACATCAGATTGTTTGGTTGGAAATCAATGTTTGTACCTTCCGTCACCATTAGGTAAGGAAGGTTTTGTCTTTAGTCAAAAAAATCAATGATGAGTTTTTAGTGAATAAGCATGTTTTAGAGTCCCTATAATACGATTATACCATTTTTACGATGATGCCTGTATAGATGTGTGTGTCTGTGTGTGTGTGTGTGTGTGTGTGTGTGACGAAAGTTTCGGATCGCTTAACTTCAATACCACGATTCCAAAAATTATATTTTTTTCGTATTCCTCAAGTTTACATCCAAAAGAACAAGTGATTAGATTTTGGTTATAATTTAACAGTTAAATATGATTTATTGACATTTAACGTTATTATAACTTAAAGAATATATTATTCTCTATACGATTTGATTGCATTTTATACTTCATATTCAATAGATATAGAGTTAAAGAATTATAAAGATATTAAATTTCATAAGTCAGCCAGCTATGCTAACCATGGAAACTTCTAATATATTCAGATAATTCAAATTGACAGATGTCAGTATCAAATGAATGTGGCAGAGATGAGGATATTGAAGTAGATGTTGGGGAAGACACGAAAAGATACGGTAAGAAAATAACTCTAGTGTTACAAGTTTCTAGGAAGATACAAGAGAGACGATTACATTGGTTTGAATATGTCATGAGGAGAGATGAAGAATATATTGGAAGAAGAATGAATAGTTTAGTAATAGACGGTTGAAGAAACAAAAGAAGACCAAAGATAAGATGGAATTACTGTATTGCGAAAGACTTAAAAGAAAAGGAACTGGAAATACAGGATCTTTTGCAAGAAAATTTATGTATAGCGCTGACATGACTTTGCTGACCTTGGCAAGCAGATATGGGGGCCCGTATCAAATTGACAGCTATTAATTATGTCCATAGCTGACAAAAATCATAATTTTTTATTCAAAATTTCATGGTTTTGTTATTTCATATGGTATATTTGTTATTAGGAGTGCGGAATTCAGTTGTCGAGAAAAAATATAGCAAAAAATGAAATTTTGAATGAAAAATTATGACATTTGTTAGGTTTGGACATAATTAATAGCTGTCATTCTGATACGGGCCCCAAATTATCGCGCCCTATGGAATTTGTACGTAATACACAGAATTGATGGAAGTTAATGTGCTGGCCACATCAGATTTTTTTTTTCTAATTCTAAAATAAATGCTTACTTGCTACAAGTAAACTATTACTTCCAGTTGCCCACTTATTACTAAAAACTACTCAGTTCATCGCATTATAATATTTGAGAAATGTATACATACAATCACACATAGACTTCATCAAATGTAATAATCGAATTCTAGGAACCTTAGAATTTGTTTCTGATATAGTAGTAGGAAAAACTAAAAACTAAAAGTAAACAGAAACAGTTTAAAATGCGAAATAAAAGTAGGTTCATATATAAAACAAATATGACATTTTAGTTCAATATCTCAAATCAAATTACAACTACAAACCAGAGCTGGGACCAGTACTCAAAAAAAGTATTTAAGTACTAAATACTAACGTTGAGTATAGAGTAACTTTTAAAATTCTTTATTTATTTCAGAACATCGGACGTTTCGAACCAAAGTGGTTCATCTTCAGCATTAATAAAATTTGTATGGAAAAATCCAACGTCGGTTAACATTTTGTCATAACTATTAGAAATTATAAATATAAAAATCTGATGTGGCCAGCACATAACCTCTCGCCGTATATTTTACCTGGCTGTATGCATAAAGCAAAGATTATTTTTATAAATAGAAATAATATATTCATATAAATCTATGACGTATAAACTTCTTTATTATTCAATAATAGCATGTCTCAACATAAAGATATTTACCATAAATTATGTTACAATAAATTACAAAGTAGAGTATACCATATATAAATATTAGGCTGGTAACAGCAATTTTCAATTCGAACAACTTTGTTTACTTTCTCTTCATATTTTTCTAGTTATAACATTAATTTTGGGCGGTCTAAAATGTATATATCTGGATTGTGCATCTATTCTTATATATCTTCTTTTACATTTTATTTTTTCATACTTGTTATATCTAAATAACCTTAATTCCCTTTAATAAAGTGACGGATAGATTGCACTCCGATTATTCTTATATCGATGTGTAATTTTGTCAATATTTACAACTTACTTGAGAAGAATTTGATAGCTTTTTCGCAATTCAAAGTTACTCTAGTCTACAGTACTGGTGTACATTGTCCCATAATGTTTGAAACAAATTTTAAGTCCTTCAACCTAGACTTGTCATCTCCATAATAGTCACAGATCAAGAATTAAGGGATTCTCCAAATACATTTTTAATTCATTACTCATTATTTCTGACACTGACATTTATCTGTCAGTTACAAATAATTTAAAGTTGCAACTATTTTTCATGGCATCCTTTCGGTTGTAAAATTAATTACAACATTATTTTATATATTATATTCCTTTTATCTCTAAATCTATAAAATATGTATAAAAATATTTAAATGTATCAGAAAGAGAATTTATTTTTCTTTAATATTATCAAGAAAAATTTTCAAAAAATAATATTTAGAAGATTTTTTTTCAAGAATCTTCTACTTCCGGTTGTCCAATTGTTACCAAAACCTTTTCAGATCTTCCCATGAATGTCCGATTGGGAAATACGTTGTTAAACAAATTTTAAGTCTTATAGTTTTTGAGTAACCGTCCTTCCAACATCCCACACACACACACATCCACACACACACACACACACACACACACACACACACACACACAGACATCATCGTAAAAATGTTAAAATCGGATTGTAGGGACCTTAAAACGTGCTTATTCAATAAAATCTGGATATGCGATTTTTAGCATGAATCCAATACCTCTCTTAGCGAGAGGTAAAAAAGTAATAAAGCAATATAATAAAGGTCGAAAATGCAATACAATTTGATAAAAACCGCACCCATCTTAAGCTTATGAGTGACTTAATAGCACTGACTAAATACTAAATACTCACAAGAAAAGTAATTAAATACTAAGTAAAGTAATACTTTAAGTACATTTTTTTACCTACTTACAGTACCAGTACTAAGTATTTTTTAATGTAATCAGTTACAATAATATGACGAAAAATTATGGAATTTAGGTACATATTCGTATATCACTCTCATCCAATAGGACAGTTAATAATATATACCTATTAAAAAGAAGCATATAAAATGTTTTAAAATAAACTCCATAAGAAATGCATAGCATTTTACGCATCTCTATTAAAAGTCACAATTCACGTACTGTGATTAATGCCTGTAGCTACTACTTCACGCTTTGGAGTACAAAAATTGTTTACTTATTTAGTTCTATAATATTGATGAGCACGTAAATAAGTTGTTCAAAATTACTTCTTGATTTATATTTATTTACGTCTTCAACTATTCGATTAAAACTGTAGATAGCGAAAACTTTAATAACTACCAATATTTGCTCAAACCTGTGTTGACAGTAGTGCACAAAACACACAGCAATCTGTTCTTGCGCATGCGTGAAATATTCAGGATACTTTAAGTACCAAAAAATATTTGAAGTACTTTTTATGAAAAAACGTATTTTAAGTACAGTACTAAGTAGTAATTTTCAAAAGTATTTTAAGTAAAGTATTGTAAATACTGGATGTATTTAAAGTAATACTTCCAGTACTTTTACTTTAAGTAGTTCCCAGGTCTGCTACAAACAAGTAAAAAAGGCCATGAATGTGAATCTAAACTTTATGAAATTTATATCCCGTAGAAATAATTTGAAATTCTCTTTTGATGCATAATAAAATAATTCATTTCGCAAATGATTTATTCATCGTATTGGATGCTTGCTTTGCTTTGGTAGCTGTGGTGACCCAAAAATTATGAAAACATGAGCATGCAGTCGCATCGTGTAATATTTACCCCGTGTGCACAAGTGCGAGATCTGGGAGAGAAAACTCAGTTTAAAAACAATTCCAACAAATTTGAAAGCGCGGTTTCCTCCTGCGTCGAGTGCATAATTTAGATTTGTCTCCCCCTGGACTGCCAACGCAGGCCTTATCTTTTAATTCCCTGACAGTACATAATTCTATTTCGTTCTGGTCCTGGCCATTTCTGCCATCTGTTAATATAATGATATATTATATATTTCTGCTGTTCAGACAAATCTGAGTTGAATGAATGGCAAGAGCATTGTAAATAAATAAATGAATATCGTAGCCATAGTTGTGATATTACAAGTTTTACCTATTGTTTCATCCTACGTTGAATTACAAACTTCAAGTTATTGGAATACATGGTACATTGTTAAGATGGATTGAATCCTATATAACCAACAGGTCACAATTAGTTTTAGTGTATTGGTTTTTAATCTCACTTAATATCTATTCATAATTTTTATTATACGCGGAAGATTTGAATTTTTTTATAGCCATTACAAATATAAATAATTTTATTGCATTACAAACTGATCTAACTAAATTATATATTTATTGTCAACATAATTATTTTCACCTTAATTCACCTAATTTAATCAGCTTTAATTATAATATTAACAATGTTTTCTCTGGAAGTAAAATTCTTAATACGAGATTTACTTGTACTCTTTGATCCTAAACTTTTGATGACATCTCATATTGACGCCATCAGGAAAGACTCATACCGTACAATGGGATTCATATTTTCAGTTTACAAAAATCTAAACACTGTTATATGTATATATAATTCTATAGTATATACCAGGGATGGCGAACCAATGGCACGCGTGCCATTCATGGCACAATACTCAGTTCAAAGAATTATCAGAAATAAATATTATGTACCCTGATGTGACGTCATTTGATAAACTGAATTTGTCCCAATTCGATTAGTTGGAAATTGAAGAATTTGAAATGCAGCTGATTGATATCCAGTCTAGTTCAATATGGATTCAAAAATTTATTGAAACAAGGAAAGAGTTAGGATTAATTGAAACAGAAAGATTGACAAGTAATATAAGTGAAAATGCTAATAACAAAATTTTGGAAACATGGACTGCGTTACCAGACACTTTTAATTGTTTGAAGAAGCTGGCTCATGCTATTTTAACAATATTTTCATCAACCTATGCCTGCGAGTCATTATTTTCAGAGATGAATAACATTAAAGACTCGGTTAGAAACCGTTTGACAGATGACTCCAGTTCAGCATGCATTCTGCTAAAAGTAACATCTTACAACCCTAACATATGTTATTTGTCATCTAATCTGCAACAACAGAAGTCATACTAATTTTACTTTAATTTAAATTACGCGTATAATTGAAACATTGCAAAATGTTCTTATTTTTTTGTGGTAAATAAAGAGTTTTGAGTTGATAATATTTATTATTATTATTTTCCCAATAATCACAAAGTCAAAATTATTTGATGGCACGTCTATGACCTCATTAAACATTTCTTTAGAAAAATGGCACGTTGATACGTAAAGGTTCGCTATCCCTGGTATATACGCTCCAAACTTGAATACGCGTCCACAGTATGGAATCCAATGCACAGAAAAATATCAATATTATTGCAAATGTACAAAAGAAATTTGTAAATTTACTTTGTTATAAATTTAATATTAACTGTCCAACTTACATATGCAAACTACCAAAATTTAATATGAGCAGTTTAGAAAGTAGGCGAACTTATTTTCATACGAATTTTTGTATAAAGTTTTCAATAATTTGCTTCATTCTACTAATATTATTTCACTGTTTAATTTTCATATTCCACTAAAAGTAACAAGGTCTTATAATTTATTTAAGTTACCTAAAAGTAACACAAATAATTATAAGTACTCCTATATTAACCGTATAATGTTTACATACAACACTAATTTTTTATACACTTAGATCTGTTCAATATGTCTTTCAACTCCTTTAAAAAATGCTTAAAATCTACCTTACCATCTTTATAGTTGTTTAAGTACTCTCTGTTTGCTGTAAAGTTTTTGTTTATATCCAATGTAATTAGGGAGAGCCTTTATTTGGCCTTTATTGTGTTGTTGGTTCTCCAACCTCATAAAATAAATAAATAAATACTATAAAATATTGTATAAGACTTACGGCTGATTACACTAAATCCCCTAAACCATTGCCTAGCTAGAAATTTCGAAGGTTTAAAAACTGCGATGTTTGTTAAGGTATCTCGGGTAATATTAACGATAAAGCCAAATAATTTGCACATTCCAGGGTCAACTTTTCGAGAAAAATTTAATAGTCGCCACAGGAATTTTCGGTCGTCGTTTGTTTTTGAGCTACAAACAAAAGTCGTTTTTCGCTAATTTAGAAAATATCTTATACGAGTATCTTATTTATTATGATAGATAGAATAAAATTGTTTAGACAAATTTTCTATCGTTTTTTGCGTAGTATAAAATGGCGTAATTCGATTTTTTGTAAACTTAATTCTTGAGACATAACACAAACTTATATATGTTCAAAATAGTAATCTTTTTGCTTATTTTATAAGCTTTTCAATGATATAATTTTGGAGTGAAAAATTTGAAAATTATTAAGAAAAAAATGAAAAACACTATTATAGATCATTTGTTTATTTTAATTCTACAAGTTCTTAAAATTATCCTTAATTATTTTTTTCGGGTTAGATAAATTTTATATTTTATCAACGTTATAGTTGACTTTGGCATAAGGCGAAAAAAGTATGGTTTAATAGACTTTCTGAGATATATAGATTTAAGAAATGATAAAAACTGAAGAAAAAAATATAGAAAAGGTGATCTACAATAAAGTTTTTTATTTGTTTCATAATTATTTTAATTTTTTTCACACCAAAAAATTAATAATTCATGTTTTATTCATGTTTAAAACAAAATAATGTAGACTTATTATAAATAATTGAAAAGCTTATAAAATAAACAAAAAAGATGAGACTATTTTCAATACAAGTTTAAAAAAATATAAGTTTGTGTTATATCTCAAGAATTATTAAGTTATAAAAAAATGTATATTTACAGTATATTATTTTTATTTCTAAAATTAGTTAAATTAAAAATTTGATTTTGTACGCCATTAAGTAAATGTTTACTGAACATTAAAAATGCCGATGATAGTGTTCAATAGTTGCCAATTCTTTACAATAAATACAAAAAATAAAAATTCCCATATAAAAAAAAAAATGTTGAAAAATACGATAACACCGTTGCCAAATCCACCCTCTTTTAGCATCCCTTAACGTGTCCACGAACGGCCGAACACGATGCAAGACGAGCCTAGCGCCATTGTGCTCTACTCAGCTATATATTTTATAAGCCTCCGTCAGGGGAGATAACCCTAAATGTATCCAGCCGGTGGATAAACGCGTTATGACTATACGACAAGCCCTTACATCCCTTCTTAACCCTACCCTGGTGGACGCCATGCAATTTACGCACAACGGAATTGGTCGCGGCTTTTTATAGGTACCTTGAATAGAATTAGTTATGGTAACCAGAATTAAAAGATAAGGGGTTTAATTAATATGAGAAAAATAAATAAATTAAAGAAATATTATACAATACAATCTACATCCCTTAATATAAATTAATTAAAATGACTGTCGTTTATTCACTAAAAACTTACCATCGAATTTTTTGACCAAAGACATTACCTTCCTTACCTAAAAGTGACGGAATGTAAAAATTGTGAATAAATATTATCAAAAATGATTAAGGAGAAACCAATAAATTATTATTACTATTATACGAATATGTTTTAATCGTCTGTTAATGATAATTTGGAGAGGTGAAAATAAGTCCTTTGTTAAAAGATTATTTATTGAAAACAATACCGACGTTTCGGTCTCAATTAGACCATCCTCAGGGATCAACGGGGTAGAAATATCATGCTCCACAAATTTTTAAACATGTAAGTGACCAGTTTCTTAAAATTTGTAGAGCATGATATTTGTACCCCGTTGATGTTTTCCAGAACCCTGAAAATGGTCTAATTGAGACCGAAACATCGGTATTGTTTCCAATAAATAATCTTTTAACAAAGGACTGAATCCCCATTATTTTCACCTCTCCAAATTATATGAATAATTGAAGATATGAAGTATATAATGTTTTTGTTTTTTACAGGAATAATAATTTAGCTACCTAGCCCTATAAAATAAATAAGGATCGAAGTCCAGACTCGTTGCTTTAATGCTGGGCAGTGTGTTCAATAAAAAACCTAACTCGGAGTAAGCTATGAACAGAGAAACTTATGTCTGATTCAAATCAAAAGTCAAGTTGTCAAAATTCATCTTGAAAGTATTTTTAAGGAGAAATAAAGAAGGATACAGTATATTGCTATTCATAACTTACGTTTCTTTGTTCATAGCCTACTCCGAGTAAGGTTTTTTTTTAACACACTGTATTAGGTGTTCATAGATGACAAGCTTAATTTATTATATACAGTGTGTCCCATTTAGAGCTGCCACCATTGGGATCTCGAGAACTATAAGAGATACAATGTCGGTTAAATGGAACTTGTTGTGCTTTTGTTTTTCCAATAACGAAAAACTGCATTTTGCAATGCATATTGTGTTATGTAGCACTCGTATATACCTAATACATTATACATGCTATTATTAGTTTGTAAATATTACAGTTAAGTGTTATTTTACTAGCGTTACTAAAATATCCAATATTCACTAAGTATACATACTAGGGCTTTGCCGATAGTGTTTTATGACAGTTTATATGCAATTCAGCGTTCTTAAATTTTGTATGTGCACAATCCATTAGTATTACCAAACCAAAATTCACTGAAATCGGTTGAACCGTTTAGGCTGCAGGTGAGAGGAAAATTGTATGATTATTGAATATAGATAAATATATAAGTAAATATATCTATCCCTTACTGGTTCTTATACAGGGTGTTTCAAAGAAAGTATAAAATATTTTACGGGTATATAGGCAACATAGGTCTGATCTTCAGCTATTTCTGAGATAAACGAAAAATCTAAGAAAGAAGATAGTAATTGAACAAAAATTTGTCTATCTCAATAAATAGACTAAAAGAAAAGTAAAATTTTATAAGAAACATTTTTCTCAATTTCTAATAGTTACGAAGTTATTTGAAAATCAAAGATCGCCACAGCATTAACTTACAATTTTTTAATTAAAAAAAAAAACAAAAGTACATTTAAGATGCTTTCTGAAAGGAAAACAAAATGTCGAAGTCGTAACTTTTATAGTTTTCCAGATAGCAAAGGTATACCCCGTAAAAATTCTTTTTTCACTACCTTATATCTGGGGAACTATTGTAACAAGGCGAGCAATAACAAATAAGTAACTTTTTATAATCTTTTCTAAATTATAGTTTCAGAAATAATATTTCAACTTGTTATCTTTGTTAGTCAAAATTCTGTTTAGAAATAGTTATCATCTTTTATTAACTGACTGTTTAGTCTGGCTGTCAGAGTTATTTATTGACAATTAAGTTTAGAGGTTATTGCAAGCCTACGTGCAGAATTGATATTTTGGTATGGGTGCCATACGATACCCCCTTCAACGCCTCAGAAATAAGCCTGTCACGAAAGTAACGCTTTGTTTAAGATAGTCGGTTTTAGATACTCATGTTGACAAGACATGGAGTCTGTCGTAGACACTCGTGTCGACGTGACATAGTTCCACGTTTTAGTTTGAGCGCGTACTAGACGCTAGTACGTAGGGTTACAACAATGTAACTGTTTAGTTTATATTTTTATGTGTTTAATTATGTTTATAATCATTAATAATAAGTTAGTTTAAATGTAAATAAAATAATGTAAATAAAGAAGTTAGTTAAAATCCTAATAATGTCTGTGTCCATAATGTAAGTGTGTTCATCGGCCATCGGTCATCGGCCATCAAAGTATAAGTTCAAGTGTGAAAGTGCAATTATGTCTGTGTTCCGTCCTCCTTAAACAAGCGGTGGTCGAACATCCAGCGCCCACCAGTTAGAACAAGTGGTCATCGTTGGTCAAAGAAGTAATACCACCATTATTAAAGCTTCCCCCCACCCCCCTCGTGTTACACTATTGATGATTGGACTTATGTTGATTAAGCTTTTTTACACATTTTAGTCAGTACTACCCTTAAAAAAATTACACTTTCTTTGAAACACCCTGTATAGGATAACTACTGCATAAGTAACACTTTCAATAAATTGCAATTAAAGAGAATAATTAAAATGCAAATTTTATTATCCAATTATTTAAATAAAATTTTCTTGTATTATATGCCTTTCACTACCTACGGATTTTACAGTAATATGATAATCAAGTAAGGTGCATCTGCAGTTATTAATTTCAAAAGGCAAAATATTTTTCAATGTAATCTAATAAATGGCTGAACAAAGTTATTCTCTAGTGGTATAAAAAGAAAATGAAGTGCAGTTCCAACAATTACACACAGTTAACAAATTATGAAAACCCTGGCCATCTGAAAAAAGAAAAAAACGAAAGTTTTCACACGACAGTGATTTCATCATAGTCTGCTGGGTTGGGAGAAACAAACACAAAGCCAGTTCAAAAACAACAGAATAACGCTTTCGATCCAGATTCAGATATAACCGTTTGTAATTTAATCAGGCCGCTCTTAATCAAGTTTAACTTAATCAAATCATGTGTTTTGTAGCTATATACGTAGACTACCGACTTCGATTCTCCCGAGACCTTCAAGCTTTGCATGATCAAATTACCATTAGAGCCGTTTGACTGAGACATGAACAACAAAAGAAAAGCATTTAGTTTCAGTTGATGTTTCCATTGTTGCCTCTTGGGTCACGTCCAATTATGGAGTGTTTCAATTTTTTCCTTTTATCTTGATAGGTTTGCAAAATCTAATTTTGAGGATCGCGTAGCAATGTTCGTTAGTTAACTAGTGACCGTCAAATTATCTCCAATCAAGAACTATGTGTGTATCGACTATGGGTACGGGCGTTAGTAATTCTGGCTCCATTCCCCATTTTTACTTAAACTTTACCGAAAACCAACCATTAAGCCTAAAGTTGGTAAATTTCCCTAGAAACCAAAACCACCGCATAAGGCTCGCGGTCAACACTACCTTAACTTAAACTTTATCCAACTTCTACTTCTTGTGTCTGAAATTTTGCCCGCAGCTAAACGCACTTGCGCCGCCTATGCCACCTCTAACAACTTAATAATAAATCAAGGAGATTAATCACACACGCCGTCCAATAACCATCACATAAAATCAATCAAGAGCGGAACAATTTACTACTACAGATTTCACAGACAAGCGCCAAGATGTTTAAACTAAGCAAGGACAAGCATCTGAGGTAGTGAGGTAGTGATTATGTTAGGTTAGGGCTGACGAGATTATCGGATTTGTAATTCAATTTGTAATTGATGTAGTAGATAAGGTTAGTAACAAGATGATGCTTTGTATTACGTGTTTACTAATTGTATCTTGTATCTACGTTTCCAATTAGGAACAAATATTTTTTTCAACTTCTACAATAAAGTAGCACTATATTTACTGAAAACTGCTATTAAGTATCAAAAGTAAATACAAATGTCAAATATCGTCTACACAAAATATAATAGATATTGTCCAAAAATATAGGTACACTTACACGTGGTAAAATTAAAGATAAAACTTTGTATATAAAACTAACGAATTAAATGTAATTAATAATTAAGTGCGATATATCAGAATAACGTGTTTTAGCGTTGTTCTTCGATTTAATTGTAAATACAGGGTGGGGCAGAAAAACCTATCCGATTTCAAAACGTTATAAAATTAAAATCACTCAACTTGTCAAAAAAATTTTTTATTAACATATCGCAAATTTTATGCCATTTTTAAATTTAAGTTTTGAAAAGCACATCACTCAAATGTCGTCCTTGGGAGCGGATACACTGATTTAGGCGCTCGCGGTAGCTTTCCATGACTTTCACCGTCATTTCCACAGGAATTTCTTCAATTGCCCGAGCAATTTCCCTTCGTAAAGCAAGAAGGGTCCTTGGTCGATGCTGGTAAACCTTCGATTTGAGGTAACCCCAAAGGAAGAAGTCACATGGAGTGAGATCCGGTGAGCGCGGCGGCCAGCGAAGATCACCTCTCAGGGAAATGAGGCGACCGGGAAACAGTTCCCTGAGAATGTCCATTGATCGTCGCGATGTGTGGGCGGTTGCCCCATCCTGTTGAAACCACACATTTTCCACGCCATTTTCTTCCATTTTGGGTCTAAGAAAATTTTCCAGCATGAAACAATAGCGCTCGCTGTTGACCGTTACGGTTTGCCCATTTTCTTCAAAAAAGTAAGGCCCCCAGACGCCTAGGCGGGAAAGAGCACACCACACAGTCACTTTTGGGCTATGGAGGGGTTCCTGATGGATTTCTCGAGGATTTTCGTCACTCCAATATCGAAAATTCTGCCTGTTAACGGCACCACAAAGGTTGTGTAGCAATTATCGAACCGCCGCATTCGATAAACCGCTCAATAACAAAAGCACGATGTTCACCAGACCAAGGCATGTTGACTACTGACAAATGGCATAAAACCGGCTTTCTAACGGTTTTTACCCCACTACTCTACCTGCTCCCTCTTTTGAGAAAAAGGGATTTGAAATCGGATAGGTTTTTCTGCCCCACCCTGTACATTAAAAACAAGTATCATAAGGCAATCTGTTAACGTACGAGTCCAGGTTTGGAAAACGAACCGCGAATGCGTTAATCGTTAACATGTTTTTATACTAGTTTTTATATTGAGGTAAATTTACAATATTTTTTTTTATAAATGTAATAGTGTTTTTTATCAGTTATGTTGGTAGCACTTTCCGCTAAACTATTGAAATATTACACTTTGACTGTGTGTATGTTGAATTTTGTCTAATTGCATCAAACAATGCGTTAATAGATCTTCTAAACAACGTATTTGCAGTGTTTTATACACCTATAAGAACACCGAAATAGAGAAATATTATAAAATTATAGTTAATATGAAATAGAAATCTAGAAAATTGAATTTCAGATTTATCTAAATTTTGGAGAAAAAATGAAACACAACTGGGAAAAATTGAAACGTACTATTAGAGTTGTACATTAAAGTAACTACTAAAATTATAACTAAAATTACTTTGGTGATACAATAATAAATATTTTGTTTTAATTTATTTCACGCAGTAGTGGGAGAATTTTCTATTTCTCGCACTCATTTTGATTATAGAAATATTTATTCCCTTCACGTTTGCAGAAAGAAAAATCTGTTGTGGCCAGCACAATACCTTCCGTCAATCCCGTGTATAATGTATAAATTCCATACATAATTTTTCTTGCAAAAGATTCTAAATTTTCAGTAAAATTATTTCATAAACAACCTATTCAAATTGCACTTGACGCTGACATCTTCTTCCTCTTTAGCTTTTCCCATTCGTTAGGGGTCGTTATTTTTGCGTGTCGTTCTCATTCGGTTCCTTTTCTCTCAAGTCTTCCGCAATACAGTCCTTCCATCTTATCTTTGGTCTTCCTCTGCTTCTTCAACCTCCCGTTACTAAACTACTCATTCTTGTTCAAATATAATTCTTCATTTCTCCTCATGACATGTTCAAACCAATGTAATCGTCTTTCTTGTATCTCTAAAAAATTGTAACACGAGTTATTTTATTACCGTATCTTTCCGTGTGTTCCCCAATATCTACTTCAACATCCTCATCTCTGCCACATTAATTTACTTGTTATTCATACTGACATCTGTCAATTTGAATTATATGAATATAATAGTAGTTTCCATGTTTAGCATAGCTGGCTGAATTATAAAATTTAATTTCTTTAAAATTCATTAACTCTGTATCTATTGAATATGAAGTATAAAATGTAATCAAATCGTATAGAGAATAATATATTCTTTTAGTTATAATAATATTAAATGTCAATAAATCAAATTTAACTTTTAAATCTTCAAATGAGGCTACTTCCGGTTCACCAATTATAACCAAAATCTAATCACTTGTTCTTCTGGATGTAAACTTGCGGAATACGAAAAAAATATAATTTTTGGAATCGTGGTATTGAAGTTATGGATCCGGAACTTTTGTCACACACACACAGACACACACCAGACACACATACATATACATACAGACATCATCGTAAAAATGGTAAAATCGTATTATAGGGACCCTAAAACATGCTTATTCAGTAAAAACTCATCATTAAATTTTTTGACCAAAGACAATACCTTCTTTTCCTAAAGGTGACGGAAGGTAAAAAATTATATAACTTAATATTATTTCAGAAATATATAAGGTATATAGTACTGACCACCATAATGAGGTTGCGAGAACATTTGACAATACAATTATTTGATTTTATTTATTTAAAAAATGACAGCGCATCTAAAATGACCTCTCAAAGGTAATCAAAAAGTCTCATTTAATCGAAGTCCTAACTCTTATAGTTCTCGAGATAGCAGAGGTAAACCCCGTAAAAAGTAATTTTCACTGCCTTATACAAACTGGTAACTTGGACGACGCAGCATAGGGGTTACAACGGTAAAATCTTAATGTGCAGTCATTTGCTCCCCTAATTATTTTAGTGTAAAGTTTAGGTTTTTTGCTTCAGAAAAAAAACTGCATCCGAATATGCTATTGTTTATAATTTTTCAATTTCCGGAACCGTAAAAATAGTCGAAAATAATAATAATATTTTTGAATGTATAATTGATGCCATGGAATAAAAATTTGAACAAAAGCGCAAATATCTGCCATAGATTCTTTACATTTAAACTGTAGCCCCGGAAACTTCCCGAAATTGGCGCTTATGAGAAACGATGTGTATTGTTTATATAAAAAAACATGGTGACTAGTTTTATTTAATCAATTCAAATAGCCTGAAAATTTGTACCAGAAGTTGTGATACATTCTGTATTTAGGAACCTATTAATTTTTTCGGTATAATGAAAACATTAAAATTGTCCGGTAATATGTCAACTTTCGAGATTCCCAAGTACTGAGTAGGGAACATTATCTAGATATCTAAAACATTCTTTATAGTTTGAATTATATCCTTTCGATTTCCTCCGCTGTTCGTGTCGTTTAATTGCGGTAAATGACGGTATCGCTTGCCAGAGCCATGAGTGACATGCCGTGCATCGCGCTATGCAATAGGAAACTGCAGCAGACGCACGTACACGTGTCGAGCTTGTCAAACGCTTAGTCACGTGGAACGTCTTCTTCCTGTTGCCGTCGTGTGTGGGAGTTAGGAGTTCACACTCGACTCAGGGCATTGTGGTTGGTGCTGCCATCACTTAGTTTAGTAGCAGAGAGAGGAACTAACAGAGAGACAGAATTGTGGTTTGTTATCAGCAAGAATGAGACTATTTTAACATATAGTATGTTCAGAGAGACGAATATTACTAATTCACATATCGGATGTAACATGAAAATTGGGCTATAGGCGTTTAACATTGGAAAACTAATTAAATTTAAATTTTTATAAAAGTTTGCCGTAGAATTACGTCGCACCAATGAAAGGCCGTAAAGCCAAAGTATCGGTACGCCGTATACTACCCCAACGGCATGTGCGGGTAATTTGAAAATGACGGATCACCTGTTTGACGTTTGAACAATAGTTTGGAGGTTAATTTCTTAGTTTGTCTTTTTAATCTTGTAGGAGTATAAGCTAAGTTAAAATTCTTCAAAATCCTGCTTAACAAATCGAAATACGTAATACTAACAAAAGTAACAGAAAATACTCAAATTACAAATAATAAACAGATACACAGATAAAATGAACTAATGTCAAATTCAAACTTCCTCTCTTCCTCACACGTGTCTACAGGTTATATTCTTAAATATGTTACCCTTTCTTCATTTCAAAATAATGACGTCCTAGAAAGTGTTCTTTCTTAATTTACTAAAAAGCATATAATTTTTTAAAATAAAATTTGTATTTTTACCTCCCGCTACCCTTGGTAAGTGAGGTATAGGAATCGTGCTAAAAATCGCATATCAAGATCCTCTTTACGCTCTAACTCAAATACTATCATTCAGAAAATTTTGAAATCTTGTATTTCTACCTTATTCTAATATGGAAAGAAGCCATTAGATTTTGGTGTCAATCGGATAACCATAAATTGCAGTTTACTTAAAGCTCAAATTAGTTTTTCTTCAAAAAATACTTTTAAATGTTATTTTCATCTGCTTTGTACACAGATTTCGGTAATGATGATGACATATTTGTACCATGCGTTGCCTCACGGGTACTCATTTTTGGCGTGGAGATTGCGTCATAGGGGTCAGTTTTGTGCCATGTAAAATTCGAAATATTTGATAGTAGGAATTGAGTCGGGTTCCTCAAATTCGCGACCACTCACTCAGGCACGCGGCCATGAGATCCCATAGGTATATGTATTTAAATTAATAAAAAATAAATGGCGGGAGGTATTGTGTTGGTCACATCAGATTTTTACTTACGTTTTCAACAGAACATTAGGTATCTATATTGTGATAGAATTCGGATTTTCAGTACCCCTCATGTAACGCATTGTCCACTTTTTCATTGATTTTATCTTTTTCTGTTGTTTTGTCTAAACATCGACATATTTTTTCTTAATTTCTTCTTCAATTGTACCTTGAAGGTATGTACCCTTCCCTTCACCCCTTCATCATCCAAAATTTCCTTAACATTTTTCGAAATTGATAAAAAAATAGTCTTTATTCCCAAATGTCTACTGTAATTTTTTTCGTCAAATATGTACAATTTTTCAATTTCATCCTCTTATGTTAGCAAGAACCTAAAATATTATAAGTTGAAGACGGTGCCCGTAAGCCGTAACCATAAATAGCTCTAGGAGAACAGATTTTAAATTAATATTCTATATATATATATATATATATATATATATATATATATATATATATATATATATATATATATATATATATATATATATACATATATATATATATATATATATATATATATATATATATATAAAATACGCTTATTAAGTCACCTTTATTCTAATTGAAAATTTTTAAGTTTGACATGCATTAGAATCAAGTATAAATTAAATGAAAAACTGTTTTCAACTACTATACAGCTATTATAAATGCATTAGAAAGAAGAAGTGTGAGGAAAAAATCTGGCTCTGATTGTGTCATTTGGTGGGTTCGTGCTTAATGTGAGGGATGTCAGTAGAGAGAAAGATTTAGGAACAGGAAGTGAAAGATTATCGTTCACGAAGTTGTTTTGTTTGTGTTTAGCTGATTTAGGATTGGATGGGATTAATGGGTCTCTAACGACCGATTAGTGGTGTGTCTGTTAAACATATTCATGTAACAGAGAAAGTTTCCTTCTTTTCGTATAGAATTTCCCGTCATATTTTAACATGAAATATATCTTCGATTTAAAAATACTTTGTAATATGACACAAAAGCACTTGGAATCGTGTATGATTATTAGGTTTACAAGGAATTTCAAATTTATTACTTATGAATCTGAAGTGGTTGTTGGAAGATAAATTTAAAAACATTCCAAGAAAATAATATAAAAGTATTTTTATAGATCTAATATTTGCTTTCTGACGGACAATGTTAAATAATTGTTGAACAATAAATATTTATCACATTCGTAGGTAGTTTATTTTAACAACTTCCTCAATTACATAAATTATAACTCTTACGCATAATTGCAAAAATGAATTATTTGTTCATAATAAAAGCAGAATCGTTATAATAATGTAATATTTTGAATAACCATAATTAAATTTTATATATTTTATAATTAATTTCTGTTTAATGACATAATAGTTGGCTTTCACGTTGCACATCAATATTATTCAACACATAAAAACGGCCGGCACAATACCTTCCGCCAATTCTACGTATTTTATACAAATTCTACAAAGATTTTTTTTTGCAAACTATTCTATGGGCGTTTTCTTTTTAGGGGAGAAATGAACTGATTTTAGCTCGTACTGAACTGAACTGAAAAACTCCTAAAAAGAACAGTCTGTTTCTTAAAATAAAAAGTAGAAAATAAAAAAATGTATAGCATTATATTTGTAACATAATAATCTGCTGAATTAGCTTATGGCTATAATCTGTTGTACTACCTTATGTGATTTGTATTTGCCACCTTAAATTATTTTACATTTTTATATTTCCAGTAAAATCATTTCACAAAGATATTATATAAATTTTATTTGATACTGACCATGGTGCAGCTTTTAGCAGCATTAGGTTACAAGATATTTTTTATCTCTAAATTCACTTAATATGAAGAAAAAAATCTGATGTGGACACCACACGACTTCCTTGTACGATTATTAAACTATACATATTTTTTTAATAAATAAATTACAATTTTTTTTTTTTAACTTCAATACAGTAAGATATATAGCGACCATAAAGGCAGTTTTTAAAGAGAGTTTTGATTACAACACAGAAATATTTGATTACAACAATGAATATGACTAATTTCACAATAAAAATATAATATTTGTTATTGTACGAATCATAAAATTGCACGTATTTAACGTAATTTGACATGAACATTTTTTTTTATGTTTTTGTCCTAATCCATAGCAAGCTTTATTACAAAAACAAAAAAGTATATAATTTTTAAATTTACATATCTCACTTATACAAAGGGCTAATTTAATAATACTTGATGTGCTAGACGCAGAAATTAATTTTCTAAAACTTTTATTTGAAGCATTTATTTCTAAAATCAAAATAAAATCATTTTATTCAAGAAAAACTGTTAACAACTTCAAGTAATGTACCACTTCCGGTTAGCCTATTTTAACCAAAAACTATTATGTTATTTCGATTGACATTAAAGTCTTGTATACCAAATTTGAAAAGTTTTGGATTATATTTTAAAACAGTGTTTCATTAAAATCTATTATAGGCTTCATGTAAAGTGCAACTTCTGGAAATTGTGTAATAACCAGAAAGGGAGGTGCACAACTAGATGTTATAGGAGTCCTAAATACAAAATTTCAACTTTCCACGGCTTACCGTTTTTGAGTTATGCGAGATACGTACGTATGGACGTAGGGACGTACGTACGTACGAACGTACGTACGTACGAACGTACGTACAGACGTCACGACGAAATTAGTCAAAATGGATTCAGGGATGATCAAAATGGATATTTCCGCTGAAATCTGGAATCCGAAATTTTTCGCGATTACAATACTTCCTTTACTTACGTACAAGGAAGTAAAAATAGAGAAATTATTTTATTTATAATAACATAAAAGGTCAAAAAATAATATTTAAAGCGTTTTTTCAAGAAAAACTGGTAAAATCTTCAAATTAGGGTGTTTCCGGTTAAACAATCATAACCAAAATCAAATCAACTCAACAGGGTTAGCTATTGGAGAGTTACTTTGAAAGTCTGCTTGTTTGCAACTCAAATATCTGAAAATTCAATAATATTTACGTGTAAAATATTTGCTGTAAATAAAATATTAAATAAAATAACAGTTAAATCTGGTAACCGATATTAATTATTTTGTTTTCAATCATGAACGAAAAAAATATATTGCGTTTTTGTTTCCGTTTTCGTTCTTATAAAAATTTCGGTTTTTTCGTTATTTCGTTTTCGTTCTCATTTCGTTCTTAGTACCTGTTCAGAATAGGCCCATTGGTCTCATCATTGCGATATAATCATATCGTGCTAGTACTATATTAATATCATGTTAGTTGTACAATATTTTCAACCTTCTTAAGTAGGCTACTGTTGCGATCCATCTCTTATTTTCTGAAGTAGTCGTCTAAAAATATATTCAATTGTATCTTTTAAAACATTACAAAATTGTTTATTATTTTTAATTGCGTTTTTTAATCCAATTGGTTTTTGCTATTATTAGCTAAACATTTTCTAAATCTAGCGGTAAAAGATCTACAAACAAATCCCTATATCTAATGACAAAGCAAACATATACAATTTCACTTCCTAACCGACATTGACAACTCTCCCTTTAGAATAATTTCCCTTAAACATATATCTCTGCTTCACAAAGAAACCAAAAAAGATTTATTTCTTCTGGGACATAAAGCACAAACTCCAATTCTAATCGTTGGTGTGTTCGAGAAGTCACAGTTGACTTGTTCCGCTGTCTTCGGCTCGTTGCGGCTCACCTTTCAGGTGCGATGTGCGATGTGCTCTGTGCGAGGCCCCGGCTTTGAAGCCAACCCGAGCGAGGGCGAATTTGCTGCCGGCGGTGGTACTGGCTTTCACACTTGCCGCTCGACCTGAATGAAGGGAATAAATCACTGCGCGGCACCGCGTTTGCTGTATTGTGTGGGTTTTATTTCTAGCGCATTTTTGACCACAAATGAAATGCCGACACACTGCGAGTGCGAATGACACTCCAGTTTCCGGGAGTGCGGAATACTCGTATAGGGAATGTTTTGAAGTGAAATGGATTAAGTTATTGAATAGTGAAGACTAACCTAATGTTATTAGTTTAGTAAATATATTTTTATTTTAATAATACGATTAAAGTTTTTAGTAAATATACTTACAGCTGTACTATTATTATCAAAATAAAAACACTTCCTTAAATTGTGAGGTGTACAATTTTTTTGCCTTATTTGTAGTATCTTATAAGTTAGGCGTCGCTTTGGTGACGTCGGCGGTTACTGTTAGTTTACTTAGCTTTATATTATGCTTAATATAACATCCTTAACTTTGCAAACACGGCAAGAAGTACATTAACTCTGGTTTTAACTGGGAGTTCTATTAGACCCTGTAACCCTAATAAATATTTACAATGTGCACATCATCCCACTACGCACTTTACTGTTTTACATAAACACTATCACACACAATACGCGCACCTCAACACCTAAATTGAATATATGTTCGATGATCAAATTGGTACATCGGCTATACGCTAATTGAAAACTGTTAGTTGACTGCCGACTGCCGGCTGCCGATTAGATTATATCATCGTAGCCGGCACGCCGGCTCCCGTTGATCATCTTTTTGGAAACCAACGCCTATAAATTAAGTTTCTTACAGTATTGGCCATAAAGACAACTTTAAAAAATCTGATGTGGCCAGCACAATACCTTCCGTCAATCCTGTGTATTATGTACAAATTCCATACATAAATTTTCCCATTCGTTAGGGGGTCGCTATTTTTTATTTTCTTCTTCCACTAATTTTTGTTTTGCGTGTCGTCTTCATTCAGTTCCTTTTCTCTCAAGTCTTCTGCAATACAGTCTTTTCATCTTATATTTGGTCTTCCTATGTTTCTTCCACCTTCTATTAATTTATTCATCTCTCCTCATGACATGTTCAAACCAATGTAATCGTCTCTATTATATCTAATAACTTCTAACACTAGAATTACTTCCCTTATTTTTTCATTCAATTATTTGCTTTTTATTGATACTGACATCTGTCAAATTGAATTACCTGAATATATTAGCAGTTTCCATGGTTATGTTAGCATAGCTGGCTGAATTATGAAATTTATACGAATTTTTTATCTTTATTATTCTTTAACTCTATATCTGTTGAATATGAAATATAAAATGCAATCAAATCGTATAGAGAATAATATATTATTTAAGCTATAATAACATTTAACTGAGTTTTCAAGAAAAACTGTTAAAATCTTCAAATGAGGGTATTTCCGGTTAACCAATTATAACCAAAATCTAAACATGTCCGCATATGGTTGTAAGGAAGAGGAATACGCAAGAATTGTAATTTTTGGAATTCTAGTATTGGATATATCGTGCACGAAAAAGCGGTCACATACACACACACACATACACACATACACACACACGCACATACGAACACACACACACACATACAGACATCATCGTAAAAATAGTAAAATCGTATTGTAAAGACTCTAAAACGTGCTTATTCAATGAAAACTAACCACCGAATTTTTTGACCAAAGACAATACCTTCCTTACCTATAGGTGACGGAATGTAAAAATCTGATTATCCTATTTTTCAACACATTGCTTTAAATTTTTCTTTTAAAATATCAAGATAAACTTTGCTATGATTGTTGTACAAGACACGAATTATTTGTCGTATCATTCTCATCCATATTAACATTTTCTGTTAAACTTTTAATCAAATTATTTATCATATCGTTGTCATCCATAAAATTAAAGTTTTCTGTTAAACACTGCTTTGAATTTTCCTTTTAAAAAAATGTTTCGTTAGTGCTTATATATTCGCTTGCCATGCACCTGTATATAAATACAAAATTAAATATATGATATAATAATTAAAGAAGTTTAATAATTAATAATAATAAATATTCGTTGAAATTGTTAGTTTTCATAATTAAATCGAAATGGAAAAATAATGTAATTTAAATGAAATTAATGAATAAAAAGAACTTAAAGAATATGTATTAGTTATGTAAATATTTAATTAAATATTATTATATTAATTAACATATAAAAGTGAACAATGATATAACTTAATTAAATAATTTTAATTTATTCATAAATGGAATTTTACAATAACTATTATTTTATTCTTAATTAATACATTAATAATAAAATACCCATAATTTTATTTTTTTAATTGTTCATATAATTCATTTTAAATTTTAATAAACAATGAAATAATAATATTATTAAAGATACCAACAGAATAAGTTTAATATTTTAAATAATGAATTAATTATTCATAACATATGTAACATAATTTTATTTCAACAATGTACTGTACTGCAAGTACATATACTCGTATTATAAAAAAAGAATTACGAGTACAAAGAAAACTTATTTCATTTTCTTTACATCTTTAAGCCATAGAACGTCAATGCAAAACGCAATCAACGTTATTCAAAACTCCCCTCAAAGTCAGTGAATGTAATCCCATAGATCAAAGTATTAGAAACCTTATTACTATAAAACAAAAACCAATTTCCTCAAAATATTGATGATTACAATCCCCAAATGACTCTATCCATATTCTTTCCCCTTGTAGACCCATCTCGGCTGTTAAAATAAAATATATCCTGTGAGCTAGTCGTTCTCGTCCACAACGACTAGACCCTTATTGAAATCCGTGTCGTGCAGTCGACAAACACTGGAATCGAATAGTCGTAGCATTGGAAACTGCTAGATCGACAATATCACTCAGTTAATATATCTGTGATATCGGTCTACCTAACTTAGTGGACATTAATAATTTAACCTAATATAATCTAAACCTAATGAAGCCCAGCCAATCTTCTTTTAAAATGATTACTTTTAACAAACAATAACATGAAGATGGACTTAAATTCACAGAATTGTTTTTTAGTAAAAACCTTTTTACTTCTTTGAAAGTTTCCATTACTCGTAATTTAAGTTCCAGATGCATGATGAAAAGCACCATTCTTAATTTTGACAAAAATGTGAGATACTTACCTCTACCTTATACTAGCGGGAAATTGTCGGCGAAGAAACTTAATCTAAATTTTGTTTTTACTTTTTATCTCTCGCTAAGAGTGATATTGGATTCATGCTAAAAATCGCATATCCAGATTTGAATGAATAAGCACGTTTTAAGGTCCCTACAATTCGATTTTAACATTTTTACGATGATGTCTGTGTGTGTGTGTGTGTGTGTGTGTGTGTGAGTGTGTATGTGTGTGGATGTATGTGTGTGTAAAATATCATAATTTTCCACTGTAAATTTCATAATTTTCCAATTCCATATGGTTTATTTTCATCGACAAGTAAATTCCACACTCCTGGTGACAAATTAACCGCTTAAACTCAGAAAATCTTGAAATTTTGAATGAAAAATTATGACATTTGATATCTGTATACATAATTACTAGCTGTCATTCTGGCACAGGCCCCGATATCTGCTTGTCAAGGGGATCAAAGTTACAAGACTGCTCGCATTCTATAGAATGAATTTAAAATTAAAAAATCTAAATATAAAGAATAGATATAAGTATAATTTTTGGTGTATAGTGTAAACATACAAGAAATGTAAAATACAATACTTATGAAAACAAAAATTAAAGTGGCGAGAGGTATTGTGCTGGCCATATCACATTTTTTTTTCTTGAAATCATAATAAATCATGATTCTAAAATATTGTCTGTTTAATTCCATTTAGTAATTGTGCGTCTAGTAGTTTAGAGTGACACGATTTTTCAATTATTTTGCTATTTGACAATATGATTGTCGATTGCACGACTCGAACTCGTATGGCTGTCGATCGTACGATATGCAACCAAGCTCCTTCACCTCAGAACATAATACTCGGGTCCCCAAAACCAATCGCAAAGTTTTCAAACGCCGTGATATTTCTATCTGTCGCAGCAGATTCGGCCTGGGACCGCCAACTCTCGCTTGTTTTTCATCATTGGGATTGCAGTCACGACGGGAAAACATAACGGAGATAATTTCAAAACATCTCGATCCGATATACAGCACCAGGGCATATGTTTCTGTAATAAGCTACAAGTTTTTCTGCTTAACCATCGAATAAAACAAAAAGTTTGAAAATGGGGATTGATAGTGTTCTTAATCTTTCGATTGGGGGATTATGTAGTATATTTTAGATAAGTTGCATTTCGTAAAATTGGGAATGGACGATTTAAAATCAACGTAATACTTTCAGGGTTTAAATCGAGAGTACCTGTTTGTGAACTGTAACATTCTGCATTCATGATAATTACAAATGTCACTAATTATATTACTTAAAATATAACTAGACAAAACATTCCTCATCCCTCTTCACTGAATGTTTTGATTTCGGCAGGCCAGAAAGAAACGAATAGAGATAGAGATATATTTAGTCTAATTCGAGCATTTCTCACTAAATGCCATCCAGTGTTAAAGTCAAAATTTAAGCGTCAATACGATGAAAAATAGGTTTATCGTTATAGAAATACAAAATTTCACCGTAAAATATTTATTAATTATTTATTGTAATTACAAAATACAAAATTATTGGCTTTACAGAACAATAAATATGTACGAAAACAAACTAACCTCACAACCGACAAATCAGTTCTTCCTTTAAAGTTACACTAAATTTATTTTCTTTTTCTATTCTATTCTAAATAGTCGAAAACCCTTTTCAGACCTATTCATGCAACAAGAAGGCATTTTTAAATACATTTTAAAAGTGACGAGACCCACTAGCAGTTCGCCATTTGGCTGCAAATATTGAAAGGCAGAAATTTGCTAAAAGATATTTTAACACCTTTGCAGGATCATATACCAGATAACTTTATCAAGACCCTCTGAATAATCACGGAAAACAATTATTAAATTTACTTATAGATATTTATTTTAAAATTAGAATACACCACCAAACGAAAATTATTGTAAACAATGTAACAGGAATAAGATTTTTTAATTCCGGTATCTTATTTACTAAGGTAAATAGGTACTGAATTAATCCACTTGAAATATGTTGGATTATAATTCGTTTGTTGGTTTTAATCATAATTTAGTAGTTTTACTTTTATTTCCAAAAAATATATTATTAAGAACAATTGAACACATTCGCCTCTAGTGAGCAATGCTCAAACGAGACTAAAAATATCTGTATCTCTAGTTGTCTCTGTCTGGCCAGCCGAAATCAAAACAAACCAAATGAAGTTTTGTCTAGTTATATTTCGTCGTTGCTCCATCCTATAGTAGCAAACCATTGCAAAGTGCACATGCAGTTTTGAAACCGATTTCAAAACATCTTTAGTTTTGAAAACGCCATGTACACAGCGTCAAAACTGTCTTAAGTTATCTCAAACCAAAACTAAAATTCGTGGGTTTAATTTCAAAACTGATTTCAAAACTAGTCTAGTCCAGTTAGTAGAGGTTTCTACCTTGCAAAAGGTGAGGTAATTCTGATTTTAATATATTGTTATTTAGGTCGGGACTTTAAGAAAAATTCAAGTTTTCGACCTTGGAGAGGCTCGACGCGAGTCGCTTTCTTTGATTAAAGAAGTAGAAAAAGTGCTTTTAGTCCTTTTCTCAAAAACAGGAGCCGGTATAATTATATTACAAAACTTCAATATTAAAGCTCGTAATTTTGTACAAAAAGGGGTTCTTATATTTTTTTACCTAGGATGATCTGTCATAGAGTTATGTTAAAAAATCTGATGTGGCCAGCACATAACCTCTCGCCGTATATTTTACCTGGCTGTATGCATAAAACAAAGAATATTTTTATAAATACAAATAATATATTCATATAAATCTATGACGTATAAACTTTTTTATTATTCAATAATAGCATGTCTCAACATAAAGATATTTTACCATAAATTATGTTACAATAAATTACAAAGTAGAGTTTACCATTTATAAATATTAGGCTGGTAACAGCAATTTTCAATTCGAACAACCTTGTTTACTCTCTCTTCATATTCTTCTAGTAAAAACATTAATTTTGGGCGGTCTAAAATGTATATATCTGGATTGTGCATCTATTCTTACATATCTTCTTTTACATTTTATTTTTTCATACTTGTTATATCTAAATAACACTAATTCCCTTTAATAAAGTGACGGATAGATTGCACTCCGATTATTCTTATATTGATGTGTAATTTTGTCAATATTTACAACTTACTTGAGAAGAATTTGATAGCTTTTTCGCAATTCAAAGTTACTCTAGTCTACAGTGCTGGTGTACATTGTCCCATAATGTTTGAAACAAATTTAAGTCCTTCAACCTAGACTTGTCATCTCCATAATAGAGACAGATCAAGAATTAAGGGATTCTCCAAGTAAATTTTTCTTTCGTTACTCATTATTTCTGACACTGACATTTATCTGTCACAAATAATTAAAATTTTCAACTATTTTTCATGGCATCCTTTCGGTTGTAAAATTAATTACAACAGTTTATTTTATATATTATATTCCTTTTATCTCTAAATCTATAGAATATATATAAAAATATTTAAATTTATCAGAAAGAGAATTTATTTTTCTTTAATATTATCAAGAAAAATTTTCAAAAAATAATATTTAGAAGATTTTTTTTCAAGAATCTTCTACTTCCGATTGTCTAATTGTTACCAAAACCTTTTCAGATCTTCCCATGAATGTCCGATTGGGAAATACGTAGTTAAACAAATTTAAAGACTTATAGTTTTTGAGTAACCGTCCTTCCAACATCCTACATACATACACACACACACACACACACACATACATCCACACACACACACACACACACACAGACATCATCGTAAAAATGTTAAAATCGGATTGTAGGGACCTTAAAACGTGCTTATACAATAAAATCTGGATATGCGATTTTTAGCATGAATGCAATACCTCTCTTAGCGAGAGGTAAAAATGGTTAACCAGAATAAAAATTTACATAAGAAATTTAAATTACTCTAAAAATAAATACTATTAGGTATTTAATACTTAGCCTAATAGGATTTTCTATTTATAACAGTTTACATTTGTGGAGGCATCGAAAGAAGTAAATTATCGATGTTTCATTCCGTCACCTCTAGGTAAGGAAGGTATTGTCTTTGGTCAAAAAATTCGGTGGTGACTTTTCAATGGATAAGCACGTTTTAGGGTCCTTACAATACAATTTTACTATTTTTACGATGGTGCGTGAGAGTGAATGCGTGTGTGTGTGATTATAGTTTCGGCCACGATATCTCCAATACTAGAATTTCAAAAATTACAATTTTTACGTATTCCTCTTTCTTACATCCATATGCAGACTTGATTAAATCTTGGTTACAATTGGTCAACCGGAAGTACCCTTATAATGTCATTATAAATATTAAAGAATATTCTTATTTATACGAATTGATTGAATTTGTATTTCATATTCAATGGATATAAACTTAAAGAAATTAAATTTTATAAATCAGCCAGCTATGCTATAACCATGGAAACAGCTACTATATTAAGGAAATTCTAACTGACAGATGTCCGTGTCAATGCAAAGAAAATGAATATTGCAGAGATGAAGATGTTGAGATAGTGCTGGGGAAGACACAGAAAGATAGAATAAGGAATTAAAAAATAAGGGAAATGGCTCGAGTGATAGAAGTTTATAGAAAAGCACAAGAGAGGCGATTACATTGGTTTGAACATGTCATGCGGACAAATGAAGAATGTATTGGAAGAATGAATAGCTTAGTAATAGAAGGTTACGAAAGCGACCCCTAACGAATGTGAAAATCTAAAGAAGATGTCAGTGTCAAGTGCAATTTACATAGATGACAGTAATGACAGTTCACATAACCTAACAAAAAATAATTGCTGTTCTCTCTGTGTTACACTGCCAACTTTTCAATCCATCTTCGTATAAATATTTTCTTAGCCTTTCCATTAATTATTAAAAGAGGAACATGAATTTAATTATTCAATACTAGTAATACTACTCTTTACTAATCGAAACAATGATCAGTAGCAATATTACTGCTAAGCAAATTACATTTGAATTCACGTAAACCTTTATCCGCAGATAGAATCGTCGCAAGCTGGCGTCGTAATGAGAATTGTCTAGAATATATGAAATATAAACCATTAGATAATTGTTGCATTTAGCTGAGAAAGTGTAAGAGTCGCTCGGTAATTGCAGGCGCTGCTGGAAGTGGCAAGTGGCACCAACCACGAAATGCATTTCACATGTTCGCTGTGAAAATTCCCTAATTATCCGCTTTTATCACGAATTAGCTGCTGATTTAATTTAAATGAAACATTCCGGACGAATCCACCAGTCGAGCTTCCGAGTTATTTTTGTGACAGTTAATTCGTTTTAATTTACCGTAAAATAATGCAAATATATTGCAGGCAGTTTTAATTTATATCATTTAGCCTCTCTGCTACATTTCAAATAGTTTATTATCCTGTGTACATATCATTATACCATTTAAATACTGACTTTTTTTTTCTTTTAGTTTAATTAACTTGGAAAATAAAATACGATTTAAGCAAATACAAAATAAAATAAAAACTTTTCGTACTGCTGAATATTGATTTGGTAATTGTTACAACTACCACAATTTCTATAAATTTTGAACAAAGAAATCAATGGGAATAATTTCTGCGTTAATGCACTGAAGTTTTTATCTTTTAGAGTACATTAAAAATACTAGTTCCATAAGACATAATGTTAGTGCACGTGTTTTTTAAGAAACAAGTGTGGGAAAATATCTTTTGAAAAGTGTATTTTACACTATTTTTCCTATTTTGGTTCTTTTGTCAAAAAATATTTAAAAATATTCGTTATTAAGTTTTCTAATTTATGAACTTTGATATTTTATTTTTTATTAGATTGTTAGTAACATTAATTGGCATTCGTAACCTTAACGTTTCATTGCTTACAATTTAAAGTAATTTATGTAATATGTATAGGTGTCTCATTCTCAATGTTGTTTTTAAGCTAAAAACACAGTTAAATATCTTTTTTGAAGTTTTATATGTTATAAATATTAAAGAATATTTTATTCTCTATACGATTTGATTGCATTGTTTTCTTTATATTTAATATATGTATTTAGAGAAAAAATTAAAGAAATTATTTTTCATAAATCTTGCAATCTTTGCTTAGTCACCATGGAAACAGTTTCAATAATTCAATATTACTACTTGGCAGATGTCAGTGTCAAATACAACTTACATCATACTTATGTCTGTGAAATAATTTTACTGAAAATACAAGAAACTTACTGAGTGAAATTTATATAAAATAAATGAAAATGACGAAAGATATTGTGCTAGTCACAACAAATTTTTACCTCTCGCTAAGACAGGTATTGGATCCATGCTAAAGATCGCATATCCAGATTTTAATGATTAAGCACGTTTTAAGGTCCCTACAATTCGATTTTAATATTTTTACGATGATGTCTGTCTGTATGTGTGTGTGTGTGTGTGTGTGTGTGTGTGTGTGTGTGTGTGTGTGTGTGTGTATGTGTGTGTGTATGTATGTGTATGTGTGTATGTATGTATGTATGTATGTATGTATGTAGGGAGGTTGGAAGGACGATTTCTCAAAAACTATAATACGTAATATCTGTTTAACTATATATTTCTCAATCGGACATTACTGAGAAGAGTTGAAAAGGTTTTGGTCATTAATGAACAACCAGAAGTAAGCAGTCTTAAAAAAAATCTTCTAAATATTATTACCTCTCGCTAAGAGAGGTATTGGATTCATGCTAAAAATCGCATATCCAGATTTTATTGAATAAGCACGTTTTAAGGTCCCTACAATCCGATTTTAACATTTTTACGATGATGTCTGTGTGTGTGTGTGTGTGTGTGTGTGGATGTGTGTGTGTGGGATGTTGGAAGGACGGTTACTCAAAAACTATAAGACTTAAAATTTGTTTAACAACGTATTTCCCAATCGGACATTCATGGGAAGATCTGAAAAGGTTTTGGTAACAATTGGACAACCGGAAGTAGAAGATTCTTGAAAAAAAATCTTCTAAATATTATTTTTTGAAAATTTTTCTTGATAATATTAAAGAAAAATAAATTCTCTTTCTGATACATTTAAATATTTTTATACATATTTTATAGATTTAGAGATAAAAGGAATATAATATATAAAATAATGTTGTAATTAATTTTACAACCGAAAGGATGCCATGAAAAATAGTTGCAAATTTAAATTATTTGTAACTGACAGATAAATGTCAGTGTCAGAAATAATGAGTAATGAAAGAAAAATGTATTTGGAGAATCCCTTAATTCTTGATCTGTGACTATTATGGAGATGACAAGTCTAGGTTGAAGGACTTAAATTTGTTTCAAACATTATGGGACAATGTACACCAGTACTATAGACTAGAGTAACTTTGAATTGCGAAAAAGCTATCAAATTCTTCTCAAGTAAGTTGTAAATATTGACAAAATTACACATCGATATAAGAATAATCCGAGTGCAATCTATCCGTCACTTTATTAAAAGGAATTAGTGTTATTTAGATATAACAAGTATGAAAAAATAAAATGTAAAAGAAGATATATAAGAATAGATGCACAATCCAGATATATACATTTTAGACCGCCCAAAATTAATGTTTTTACTAGAAGAATATGAAGAGAAAGTAAACAAAGTTGTTCGAATTGAAAATTGCTGTTACCAGCCTAATATTTATATATGGTAAACTCTACTTTGTAATTTATTGTAACATAATTTATGGTAAATATCTTTATGTTGAGACATGCTATTATTGAATAATAAAGAAGTTTATACGTCATAGATTTATATGAATATATTATTTGTATTTATAAAAATATTCTTTGCTTTATGCATACAGCCAGGTAAAATATACGGCGAGAGGTTATGTGCTGGCCACATCAGATTTTTTTTAGAAAGTTTTTGTTCTTTGCTTATTAAAGAAGAGTAAATTCTCTATATGATTAATATAAACATTTTATTACATCTTTTATAGATTTAGAGATAAAGAATTATAAATCTCACAGCCCAAATAATGTTATGGAAAGCAAGAGAAATTTTATAATGTTTGTAACTGACAGATAAATGTCAGTGTCAGAAATCCGGAGATATTACTGCAGACTCTTTCTAGGAAGTACAAGGTATTTTCTCTTCCATGTACATATTATTTAATCAATGCTAACAGTAATCAGATCAGGTTGCATTACATACTGCATATGTGTGTTTTTATTGGGTAAATAAAAATATATTGATACATATGATATCAATAACAAATAAACATGTTAACAACATAGATCATTGTATTCACTCTCCCATCCACAAAAATCCCCCCGTATCAGTGCACTTCTGTGTCCCTCAGTCACCACACCACTCGGCATGGTGGCTAAATATGACGGTGGATTATTAGGTTTAAACTAATTCGTCACTGTCGATGAATGATTGATCGGAGCCATCAGTCACCGGGAACAATGCACGAAATGTTATTGGGCTGAGCGGTGAACAAGCTCACGCGTTGTTGATGTGTACACCACAGCAGCGCAGCGCTCACCACCAGACGTGCCCGTGCCCACGGCGTGACAATTCGCCAACAAACACAACTGTAATTTGATTTAGGCTGCAAAGGAATTTCAAATTTCGTGATGAATTGCATGCTGAAAGGTAAATCTATTGGGACACACAGGATGTTTATTTTTTAGTTTGGTTGACAATAGAAGGTTATCAATGTGAATTAATAATCTGTATAGTGTATTCAACAACAGAAGCTGACAAAACATTTGTTAGATGTTGCAAGACAATAGTTGTACCATTGATTAAAAAATATGTGGCCCACAAAGCTAATTCTTGCACTCTGCTTATCTATAAATTGAGAAATGAAATATAATGTTTTATGAACTCAAAAGGAACCTGTATCTGAACTGGTTGACCGATTTAAAATTTTCTACCTCTTTAAGGTTAAAATCAATTATTATAGCTATTAACATACCTAGGATGTTGTGAGTATCATAAATGCCGCAATGTCGTTTAAAATCTAAGCTGATAGAGCGAGAATATTAAAACATCTAAGACACCCGTGGTTTGTTCAATAGTTTATTAGTTTCAGAAAATAAAAATGTTATTAATAAATAACATTTTTCTACAAATCTATAAAAAGTAGGCTTTTTAATGTTTGTTTTTAGGTTAATTGTTACTTTAACACTAGTGTTAAAAGTGAATTAGTTACCGTGGTAATGACGAATGGAACACAAATCGACATTTTTAATATATGTCAAAAAATTATTAGACATACAAATTTAAATGAAAAAATCTGATGTGGCCAGCACATTACCTTCCGTCAACCTGTGTATTACGTACAAATTCCATATATAAATATTTTTGCAAAATATCTTAAATTTCCAGTAAAATTATTCCATAAATAAACTATGCAAATTGCACTTGACACTGGCATCTTCTTCTTCTTTAGCTTTTCCCATTCGCCAGGAGTCGCTATTTGTTATTTTCTTCTTACTCTCATTTTTGTTTTGCGTGTCGTCCTCATTCAGTTCCTTTTCTCTCAAGACTTCCGCAATATAGTCCTTCCATCTTATCTTTGGTCTTCCTCTGTTTCTTCAACCTTCTATTACTAAGCTATTCATTCTTCTTCCAATATATTCTTCATCTCTCCTCATGATATGTTCAAACCACTGTAATCGTCTCTCTTGTATCTTTTTAGAAACTTCTGTCACTCGAGCTATTTCCCTTATCCTTTAATTCCTTACCCTATCTTTCCGTGTGTTCCCCAACATCCATCTCAACATCCTTGTCTCTCTGTCACATTCATTTTCCTTTCATTGACACTGATATCTGTCAATTCGATTTTTTTTAATACAGTAGCTGTTTCCATGAATATAGCATAGCTGGCTGATTTACGAAAAAAAAAATTATAATTCTTTAACTCTATATCCATTGAATATGAAGTATAAAATTTCAAAAAATGATATTTAACAGCGATTTTTCAAGAAAAACTGTAAAAATATTCAAATTAGGGTACTTCTGGTTAACCAATCGTAAAAAAAATATAATCAACTTCATATGGACGAACAAAAGAGAAATATTCTAGGGATCCCAAAATGTGCTTATTTATTAAAAACTCACTATCGTTTTTTTTTTTTTGGCCAAAGACAATACCTTTCTTACCTGAAGGTTACGGAAGGTAAAAATATAATTATGAAAATAATCACTAATCAAAATATTTCTCTTCATATCCAAACCATCTTTTTCGGTAGCTCTGTACAACAGCTTTCGATAGATAGCGTTATTACCTATTTAGTTTAGATTTCCACGCGAGTACTTTTGTATATGCGCTCTGAATGTAGAATTCATCATAAAAGCTACATGAACTTCATACTTTCATGCAGAATGTGCACAGACTGTTAAAACATGGAATATGCTGCTTACACCTATATACATAATAATTCATAAACTTGGATCAAAGTAACTGCAATATATGTACGAATTATACATATTTAATAATGGATATTTTATTGTAATTTATGAAAATGTTATAATTAATGTGTCAAATATAAACACTAAAATCAGGATACAGACATTATAGGATATAGAATCATACTATCTGAAATTAAATTATATGCATTCAATTGATAATACGAAAAAAATATAGTTTTTGAAATTATCACATACACATACATGCACACACACAAATATCATCGGAAAAATAGTAAATTCGTATTCAAAGGACCTCATTCTTTATATAAGTACTAAAATTGAAGTAGACACCCAGTATGTCTTCACCATTTTTAAATTTCGTGGTTTTAATTGGCGCCAAAATGGCGGACATTCGCGCTACTTTAGTTATCTAGGAACTTTAATCCACACATTTAAGTTTCTAATTTTTATTGCCAATACTATCTATTCCCTATTGAAATAGAAATCATACTACTCAATTTGGTATTATTAAGTAACGTCAATCACCATTCCAAACATTAAATTACGTCTTACTGTAAACAACAACCAGAAAAATTCACATGATGACTATTATATTTTCGTTTTATTCTACATGACAAATGCTTTCTTTTCTCTGTTTAGAAATTTAAACGGTTGTATGGCGAAACCGCAGAGAGGTGTCAGGCTGTGAGAAGAAAGAGGACAGGATAAGATATTAGAGGATGCAAGAACGGCAGCAGGGTAGCAGATGTGCGATCTGTTGAAAGTGATCTACTAATATAACTATTAGCGTTTCTTTTATCATCTTGAGAGCGGTTGCTACCATTGTGTGGATTCAGGAGAGATGTGGGATACAGGGACGGATTTAACATAAAAATAGAGTAGAGGGAACCATAGGTAGTACAGAAGAATACAGCCGATGTTTTTCCGCAAAATAAATTGTGAAGAAAGCATTTACTTTATATTGCAAATTATTAAATATTTTTGAAACTTACATAATATTAGCAACAACAAATGTGTGCTGTTCCCAATTTAATTGATATTAGATATTTTTCGTTGTTTTTTTATGTGTAGAAAATCGTTTCATAATTATCACATTAATGCATGATTTTCTATTAATGAAAGATTAATGTAAAAACTTTAGTATTTGTCCTGAAATAAAATAAGATATTCTCCAATTTAATGAGGTACCATCAACAGAATTGTTATTGTAACTAACGCGTTAAAATTTCTCGATTATTAATCGCCCTTATTAACACACAGTTAAATACCTATTATGTATCTATGGCACTAAATGTATCTACAAGCGTTGCGTACACAATTTTAGAAGATAAGTATTGATATTAATAAAAGCCATTACTTAATAGTACATTAAACAAGTTTCATAAGGCGATCTGTTAACTCGCCTCGTGGCGAGTTTTATAAAGGACGAGTGCAATAGCAGATCTTATGAAACATGTTTTTTATACTAATTTTTTTATTAAGCTAATTTTATAAATTTGCTAAATTTTTCAAAAATACGACTTCTCAAAAATATGACATGGTGGTTCTTTATCAGTTCATTGTTGACTGACAGCAATTTGAGGTTATATGCCATTCATCTAACAGTTTTGAGAAGTGTTTTCAGTACGTTTATGGACTCAAAAACACCGAAATAGAAAAATAATAATAAAAGCATATTAACCTTTAATGGTCTAAATTTTGTACATGATATAGCGATGGAATTTACATCGCCACACTACTAAAATTGTATGTATCACTTCCCTCAATTTCCCGAAATGTACACAATTTTAAATGAATTAAACATAGTCACAGGTGGCATAAAAGTCGCTTTGGTGCGCTTGCTTTTTGCATAAGGGCTGGTATATCCCTTTTTAAACGTACCAAAGATGTGTACGTGTACCAAATGCGTACCAAAGGATGGGAACAGAGTGTTTGCACCAGGGCATCGAACCCGCCAAAAACTGGGTGTGCTTCAGGTTCAGGTTAATTTATGTTTTGAGAGATGGGTTCGGGCGCGGTTCTGGTTGAAAGATTAATAAATTTTGCGGTTTTGTTCCGGGTTCAGGTATTGGGTTGAGGTTCTGTTCAACCTAATGAAAACTGAATTAATGTTTTTGAAATAACAATCTTTATGCGCAGCAGAGATGACCCAATAGCCAAGACGGCCCTGCGACTTGAGTTCCATGGTCAACGTCCACGTGGTCGCCCAAAAAACGCTGGATGGGCACAATAAAGGACGATATGAATCTGGCGAATGTCAGCCCTGAGGATGCCAAGAATAGATCCAAATGGAGGAAAGCTATAAAAATAGCGGACCCTGTCCCCACCCTCGCGGGATTAATGCTTCGGATATGATGAATTTAAAATACGAACCGGAATTTACGCAAGACAAGATCACGAACACAATTTTTACAAACAGACAACATAGGTGTCGATTATCGGCTTTATTACGATTACGCGTACGTTTCGAACTCAAAATGAACCTGAACCGGAGCTGATCCCTGAACTTGAGTTTTAATACTTGGTCCGGTTCCGACTCTGGTACAATTGAAAAATATATTTGAGGTTCGGTTCTGGGTTTGGGTTCGCTAATATGTTACGGTTTGGTTCCGGTTTTGGTTCGGTTCAGGTTTGGGTTCGATGTCTTGGTTTGCACAATTCATCGACATCTTGTTACGTCACTTGTTATGTGAACTAAATGTTTAGTAAGCGCGGGTAAACGTACTCATAGATGAAAATAATATATGGCATTTGCAATTTTAGTAAACGCATGCGACAATAATCTTTTCTTTCGTGTAATTAATTTTCATCATTCATGTCGTAGTTTATACGTCATTTCACTTCAAAAATAATGACATGTTTTGGATTGTAATATTTAAGAATTGAATTTGAAAATTGCATTTTTTGTACTTCGGCTAATCTACTTAATCGTAGTTTTTATCCATTTTAGAATTTAAAAAAAGCGATCATATATACATAAAAGGCCGAGGACAAGATGGTGATGGTGAAGCCGGAACAAGCAGAGTGTCTTATCCTGGAAGGACAGAAAAAGAAGTAAATATACATAAACAATGACAAGTAATAAATGATTCATCGAGCATATTATCAACATTATTAGTTCAACACAACTAACATCACTATTTTGATTCCCCTTAATATTCACAATTACTCTTCCTAGAATATCCATACATCTACATTTCCTCTAATCTGTATCTCAACCCACTTCTCATAACAACCTACTCGTATTTGCAAAGTGTATGAAATTCTCTGAAACCGTCTCTGTCAGGGAAGTTTATGTTCAGCGAAGCGCAGCGTCGGTGCGCCGTCGGCGTCCTCAACGGCAAACCGCAGCTCGCTGCCGGACATGCATCGTGTTTGACAGCGTTTAGCGCACTACAGGACAATAGTCATACCATACCGACCCAGCAAGGTTGTAGACAGGGTGATGGGAATAGTATGGGATCTATTGTTGGTGAAGGTGATGAAATTTTGGGGCAATTATGAAATATCGAAATATGTTATGGAATATACTTTTAGACATTTTAGTTATTAACTAACCATTTTTAGCAAAGAAAATATCTGTAAAATAAATAAATATATCATAACGGCATAATAACCATTGTGTGTCAATGTAACCCGCCTTTATGAGGCGAATTAACAAATAATATTTAAGATGGGTTCTTGCCAGACTGGAGGTACAATTTAGTAATCACCAAAAATATAATAAGTAATAATAAATGTTCTTACCGTTGTGACGTTGCTCGTAGAAGAGTAAAAGTTCGAAATAATAATAATGATTTATTATAGTTGATATATTTACAAATGATGGATCCGACTGTATGGAGGAATGGTCTTCTTCTGGTCTCTCTCTTAATGGACCTCTCGATGGACTCTCACCGGACTCTGTCTTCCCATCGTCCATACAGTCTTTTATATTACTGTAATGCTAAGTCAACAAACAATTGAGGTGTCACCTAATTACCAAATAAAGAAACAATATTATAATTGCTACATATTGCTTATTCTGCAATATTAGTGATTACTACTACTGAGTGCTAATGACCTCACTTGTGTGGTGACCTAGTCTTACATCAATCTGGTTTTGTACGCAAATATCGGTAATGATGATGCTTGATGCAGCCATGTATTTTGATAAAATGTTCGATCAAGCTACCAAAAACCAGTTGAATGTTGTAGTAAATAAATAAATAAAGTGTTTTTAGTTTTCACCATTTCAAAATTCAAGTTCTTCGTTATTTAGGCACGTTGGCAGTGTACGCATTGTTTTGTCCAGGATTGTATGTCTTTGTTCATTTTATACCAAACAAATTTAGAGTTTATTAATTTTGTTGTTGTTTTAATTCCTGGATGGGATAGTGAGTGGAAATGGTTGAAAATGTCCATTCGTAATTCTTTTGGTAGCTTGATCGAACATTTTATCAAAATACATGGCTGCTAGATGCAGCTATAACATATAAAAATACATGGCTGCTAGATGCAGCTATAACATATGTAACATATATTTTTATAATATTAAATAACATCTTATGACCCTCAAAAAAAGTAAGTAAACGAACTACTAAATCTGACAGAATCGGCGGAGCTAAAATCTTAATTCATACAATTCGTATATGACCTTGATCGAACATCTTTAAAAGAATTTACTGTACCTACATTTTAGTCCAAGTTTTCTTTTTCGACTGGCAGCCTATGTCATTCAATATTTCTTCTCCTTTCATACAAACGTACGTGGTTTCTATTTGGCGTGTTATTTGGTTTACATCGTTGTTCTGTCATTTTCTGCATTCATTTACTTGAAAATGGATTTCGCATTTAACAGAAGGCTTGAAAGTTGTAATAAAGTGGATGTGTGACATAGATGTTAATGTTAGAAGATTAAATGACTCGATCTCAATTTTTATATAGTAAAAATATATAAATAGTTCAGTTGTTATTATGAAATGAAATGTAATACGTCATGTCAATAAAGATTTAATTATATTTTAAATAAAGATTATTCATGCCACTGCGGATATATAGGTAATTTATTAATCCAACAGTTAAGTGTATTAAAAATCGAATATTTTAAAAACTAATAACTTTTTTAAAACTTTGATAGTCCCTTGAAGTTTGCGGGTCCATTTTTAACATATATTTTTGTCATTTTTTAGTGATGGGAGACCCCAGTGTAAATTAAAATTAATCACTAATATAATTTTTATTACAAAATTCATGTTTTTTTTTCCTTCCATCACCTATAAGTAAGGAAGGTATTGTCTTTGGTCAAAAAAATCGATGATGACTTTTGATAAATAAGCACGTTTTAGAGTGTGTATGTGTGTGTGTATGACAAAAATGTCTCATTTGATAACTCCAATACTGCAATTGCAAAAGTTATAATTCTTTCATATTCCTCTTTCGTACGTCCATATGAAAACTTGGTTAGATTTTGGTTATGATTGGTTAACCGGAAGTACCATAATTTGAAGAAAACGCTGTTAAGTATCATTTTTAACCATTTAAGTTATTATAAATGAATATTCTGTTCGATTTAATTATATTTTTTTCTTCATATTCAATGAATTTAGAGATAAAGAATTATAAAGAAATAACTTGCACACTAATGCTGCTAAAAGCTGCACCATGGAAGCAGAATATTCAAATATTACTAATTGACAGATGTCAGTGTCAAATAAAATTTACATAATATCTTTGTGAAAAGATTTTACTGGAAAAAATGTAAAATAATTTAAGGTGACAAAAACAAATCAAATAAGATAATACAACTGATTATAGCCATAAGCTAATTCAGCAGATAATTATAATGCTATATATTTTTTTATTTTCTACTTCTTATTTTAAGAAACGTAAGAGTAGTTCAGTTCAGTTCAGTACGAGGTATAAGATCAGTTCATTTCTCCCCTAAAAATAAAACGCCCATAGAATAGTTTGCAAAAAAAATCTGTTTGGGATTTGTACAAAATACGTAGATTTGACAGAAGGTATTGTACTGGCCACATCAAATTTTTGTTATTAGTGTACATGTTTTAATATATATATATAAGAAAATTGAAAATTTGTTTTATTGGTTTTAGATTTTACAGGATTAGTAGATACATCAAATACGAATTTGGTGAATATAGTCCCGTAAAGCTATATTTCCTCATTAAAAAAGTCAGTTAAACCATTTATTTTTGTTGATTTTTAATATCAAAACTTTGTAATATTTGGAATATGGTTCAGAAGTTATCGCTATGGTTTTCTGTTTTTACTAACATCAATTCATATTCATGCCGAGCATCAAATATATCTTCTTCGCGTATCGTTCGTAGTATTATACGGGCAAAGCATGCTAACTGACTGAGTTTTATCATTCAAATATTAGTACAATATTGTAGAATACATATTGTAACTCTTCTTTCTTACTGCCTTTCTTTCAGTTATAAATTTTTCTGTAAGTATGGCAAATATTTTAAGACTCCCCTGCGATGTCTTTTACGATTTATTACATATTTTATAAAGTAAGTATATCCTGATCTGTTATTTTATGATTTTATCCATATAGTTCAATGCATTTATCTAAGGATTATAATAAAAATATAATACGATTTTGAAAAGATAAACTAGCTATAATCGGATAATATATCGGTTTTTAATGTGCCTATCAAAGGAGATCTTTTTTATCCCTTAGAGGTGATAACAATCACATAGCTTCTCTTTCAAAAGAAGAGCAAAGAAAACATACTCTATAAAAGATTTTGCTGCAGATTGCGGTCAAGAAAACCATACCTGAACTAATAATATTCTTTGAGAGAAATAAAAATGTAATTTTATAAAGCATAGTGTTTCAGAAAAGGTAATGTTTGTTGTTTCGTAATAAAAGGACAAATTATAGTTTTATGTCGTAAAACCACTATATTTAGAGTTAACTTTCTTATAATTAAATAACGGTGTAATAGTAAGAAAATAATTTTAAATGTATTTCAATTTCAAACGGTGATTCAATGAAAAAAATCTGTTGTGGGCAGCACAATACCTCTCGCCACTTCCAATTTTTCATTAAAAATTTCAAGATTTTCAGGAGTTTAAAATTTACTTGTATGCTTTAGATATTTAACATTTAATTCTGCTCCACATGGAATTGGAAAATCACTAAATTTAGAATGAGAAATTATGATATTTGACATCTATATACATAATTACTAGCTATCATTCTGACATGGGCCCCCATATCTGCTTGTCAAGGCCAACAAAATCATATGACTGCTCGCTCCCTATTGTATTTAACATTTCTTGTATACCTACACTCTACACCAAAAATTCTACTTACGCATATATCTATTCCACATATATTTAGATTGTTTAATTTTAAATTCATTTTTGATGAAGAAATTTTGTCCTCTTCTAATTTTTCGAAATGTTTCCAATTCTATTAATACATTAAGAAATAATATAATGTATGTACTTCCCAGAAAAAGTCTTCAGTAATGTCTTCGGATTTCTGACACTGACATTTATCTGTCAGTTACAAACAATTTAAATTTTCAACTATTTTCCATGGCCATTCTTTCGGCTGTAAAATTTATTATAACAGATTATTTTACATATTATATTTCTTTTATCTCTAAATCTATAGAATATATTGTAAAATATTTAAATGTATCAGAAAGAGAATTTATTTTTCTTTAATATTATCAAGAAAAAATTTAAAAAAATATTATTTAAAAGATTTTTTTTCAAGAATCTTCTACTTTCGGTTGTCCAATTGTTACCAAAACCTTTTCAGATCTTCCCATGAATGTCCGATTGGGAAATACGTAGTTAAACAAATTTAAAGTCTTATAGTTTTTGAGTAACCGTCCTTCCAACATCCCACACACACACACACACACACACATACACACACACACACATCCACACACACACACACATACACACACAGACATCATCGTAAAAATGTTAAAATCGCATTGTAGGGACCTTAAAACGTGCTTATTCAATAAAATCTGGATATGCGATTTTTAGCATGAATGCAATACCTCTCTTAGCGAGAGGTAAAAATATACAAAAAAAATTGTTGTGGTCAGCACTATACCTCTCAACCATCGTGTAAAATGTTTATTGCGAACAAGACTATTTTTCCTAATTTATCAGTTTCGTACAACTTTATACATAGTTAGAATAATAGATATTTTTATAACAAGTGTGGAAAATTTGTTATTCTGCGCATGTTACTAACAGTATTTTACCTGTATTCGTCAAAAATAATAAAAGTTATAAAATGTATAAATTTTTGACATATCTACTACTACTGACTATGCATGGTAATTTTAAGCAACCAAGACAACTAAAGAATATTTGTTTTAATTGTTTTCCGCACTGGTGTGCGAATTGGCTACTTTTCGTAATTATTTCAAGTTTGAGAACTATTTCCTGTAAGATTAAAGGAAAAAGAATATTTCGCTTCCATTTTTAAAAAGATATGTATATGTACTTTTGATGATAAAAAAAATTGATGTGGCCAGCACATTACCTTCCGTCAATCCTTTGTATTTATGTACAAATTCCATACATAAATTTTCTTACAAAAGATCCTATATTTCCAGTTAAATTATTTCATAAACAAACTGTGCAAATTGCACTTGACACTGACATCTTCTTTAGCTTTTCCCATTCATTAGGGGTCGCTATTTTTTATAATCTTCTTCCACTCATTTCTGTTTTGCGTGTCATTCTCATTCCTTTTCTCTCAAGTCTTTCTCAATACAGCCCTCCCATCTTATCTTCGGTCTTCCTCTGTTTCTTCTACCTTCTACTAATCAGTTATTCATTCTTCTTTCAACATATTCTTCAACTCTCCTCATGACAAGTTTAAACCAATGTAATCGTCTTTCTTGTATCTTTCTAGAAACTTCTATCACTCGAGCTATTTCCCTTATCCTTTAATTCCTTACCCTATCTTTCTGTGTCTCCCCCAACATCTATATCAACAAGGGATGGAAAAGGTAACGAAACGATACCCGATAACGTTATAATAACGTATCATTTATTAATTTTTTGTAATAACGTTACAATAACGTTATCTAACCGTAACATAATAAATAACGATTCACAATAATGTTATCCAAGTTTACAAATTTTACAAGATTTTTGCCCTTTGAAAGTATAATTTCCTGGTAATTTATAATAATTTCAAATATTGAATACTACTTCATTTCTAGAATAAGATAAGCGTGTAAGTTTAAGTTTATCTTAAGACATTTTAAGTATAAATTAAATTAAACTAATTAATTAAACTTGAGAAAAATACGGTTATTGTAACGTTATAATAACGAAACAAAAATAATGTTATTATAACGTTACATAACGTAATTTTGTTTTCTATTAAGTTATTTATAACGTTATGCAAAGAATTACTTCTTTTTATAACGTTATGAAATAACGTAACAATTCGTAAGCGTTATCCCATCCCTGATTTCAACATCCTCATCTCTGCCACATTCATTTTCGTTTCATTGATACTGACATCTGCCAATTTGAATTATCTGAATATATAAGCAGTTTACATGGTTAGCATAGCTGGCTGATTTATGAAATTTGATATCTTTATAATTCTTTAACTCTACATCTTTTGAATATAAAGTATAACATGTAATCCAAACGTTTAGAGAATAATATATTCTTTAAAATTGATAATAACATTATATGTCAATATGATATTTAACTGCTTTTTACCTCTCGCTAATAGAGGTATTGCATTCATGCTAAAAATCGCATATCCAGATTTTATTGAATAAGCACGTTTTAAGGTCTCTACAATCCGATTTTAACATTTTTACGATGATGTCTGTGTGTGTGTGTGTGTGTGTGGATGTGTGTGTGTGTGTGTGTGTATGTGTGTGTGTGGGATGTTGGAAGGACGGTTACTCAAAAACTATAAGACTTAAAATTTGTTTAACAACGTATTTCCCAATCGGACATTCATGGGAAGATCTGAAAAGGTTTTGGTAACAATTGGACAACCGGAAGTAGAAGATTCTTGAAAAAAAATCTTCTAAATATTATTTTTTGAAAATTTTTCGTGGTAATATTAAAGAAAATTAAATTCTCTATCTGATACATTTAAATATTTTATTATATATTCCATAGATTTAGAGATAAAAGAAGTATAATATATAAAATAATCTGTTGTAATAAATTTGACAGCCGAAAGAATGCCATGAAAAATAGTTGATAATTTAAATTATTTGTAACTGACAGATAAATGTCAGTGTCAGAAATAATGAGTAATGAAGGAAAAATGTACTTGGAGAATCCCTTAGTTCTTGATCTGTGACTATTATGGAGATGACAAGTCTAGGTTGAAGGACTTAAATTTGTTTCAAACATTATGGGACAATGTACACCAGTACTATAGACTAGAGTAACTTTGAATTGCGAAAAAGCTATCAAATTCTTCTCAAGTAAGTTGTAAATATTGACAAAATTACACATCGATATAAGAATAATCGGAGTGCAATCTATCCGTCACTTTATTAAAGGGAATTAGTGTTATTTAGATATAACATGTATGAAAAAAAAAAATGTAAAAGAAGATATGTAAGAAACAATCCATATATACATTTTAGACCGCCCAAAATTAATGTTTTTACTAGAAGAATATGAAGAGAAAGTAAACAACGTTGTTCGAATTGAAAATTGCAGTTACCAGCCTAATATTTATATATGGTAAATTCTACTTTGTAATTTATTGTAACATAATTTATGGTAAAATATCTTTATGTTGAGACATGCTATTATTGAATAATAAAGAAGTTTATACGTCATAGATTTATATGAATATATTATTTGTATTTATAAAAATATTCTTTGCTTTATGCATACAGCCAGGTAAAATATACGGCGAGAGGTTATGTGCTGGCCACATCAGATTTTTTCTCAAGAAAAACTGTTAAAAGTTGCAAATGATGGTACTTCCGGTGGACCAATTATGTCCAAAATCGAATCATGTCTGCATATGGATCTAAACTTAAGGAATACGAAAAAATGATAATTTTTGGGATCGTGGTATTGGAGTTATGCGATCCAAAATTATTAGAAATACAAATTTAAATGACAAAAAATTGTTCTTGTAGAAAAATAGTGTATCATATACGTGTTAAAAATTATTTTATTTTGTGAGAAGGAAGTTTGGAACACGACGCGAAACAGTATAATATATAACAGACTTTTCTAACAGTTTAAACTTTTTATTTTTTCTACAAAAGGCTCAATTTGTAAATGACAATACAACAGTGTAACACAAATATTTTGATAAAATTTCATTATATTTTACACATTCTACAAAATTATTTTAAACCTAAACCATATTCATATCCATAGAAACCATAATCCTCCAAGAAAACATGAAAATATTACATTGTCCCTTTCAATTCTTAAAATTTTTCATTTCCACCCTTTTTCAAACTCTGTATCTATCCACTAGGTGTAAAATTAAAACTCGTAATTCACATTCCTTACACTAGTAACCTCCATCGTTAACTAGCTACCTGTCATGTAGTAATCTGGTATTTGAGTTCCCGCCGTCCAGTGTATTCAGAGCCCTGGACAAGTGCTACAATAGCCGGCATCTAACAAAGTGTTGCGGTACTTGTGAATGTATGTATGTATGTACAAGGGTGAATGTAGCAGCATTCATGCATTACGTGACAACGTGTAGCTATTGATGGTAGAAAAAGGAGGGTAGGATGTAATGATTGTAATGTTACATGTTGGACAGAACTTGTTACATTTACAGGTTATTGTTTATTATGTCTGGGGGTATATACATATTTTATGGTATTCTTCTTTCTTTGTATCGGTACGCATAGCTGTGGATAGCCGTGCGCATTAAAATAAAACTCGATGTTTTTACCTTCCGTCACCTATAGGTAAGCAAGGTATTGTCTTTGGTCAAAAAATTCGGTGGTGAGTTTTCATTGAATAAGCACGTTTTAGGGTCTTTACAATACGATTTTACTATTTTTACGATGACGTCTGTATGTGTGTATGTATGTATGTATGTGTGTGTGTGTGTGTGTGTGTGTGTGTGTGTGTGTGTATGTGTGTGTGTGTGTGTGTATGTGACCGCTTTTTCGTGCACGATGTCTCCAATACTAGAATTCCAAAAATTACAATTCTTGCGTATTCCTCTTCCTTACAACCATATGCAGACATGTTTAGATTTTGGTTATAATTGGTCAACCGGAAGTACCCTCATTTGAAGATTTTAACAGTTTTTCTTGAAAAAATCAGTTAAATGTTATTATAACTTAAAGAATATATTATATATTGTCTATAGGATTTGATTGCATTTTATATTTGATATTCAACAGATATAGAGTTAAAGAAGAATAACGATAATAAATTTTATATAAATTTCATAATTCAGCCAGCTATGCTAACTTAACCATAGAAACTGCTAATATATTCAGGTAATTCAAATTGACAGATGTCAGTATCAATAAAATGAAATCAATGAAAGAATAAGGGAAGTAACTCTAGTGTTAGAAGTTTCTAGATATAAGAGAGACGATTACATATTGGTTTGAACATGTCATGAGGAGAGATGAATATATTAATAGAAGGTGGAAGAAACATAGGAAGACCAAATATAAGATGAAAAGACTGTATTGTAGAAGACTTGAGAGAAAAGGAACTGAATGAGGACGACACGCAAAACAAAAATGAGTGGAAGAAGAAAATAAAAAATAGCGACCCCCTAACGAATGGGAAAAACTAAAGAAGAAGATGTCAGTATCAAGTGCAATTTGCATAGTTTGTTAATGAAATAACTTTACTGGAAATATAGGATCTTTTGCAAGAAAATTTATGTATAGGGCGCGTGCAGTGACATGACTTTGCTGCCTTTGGCAAGCAGATATGGGGACCCGTATCAAAATGACAGCAATTAATTATGTCCATAACTGACAAGTGTCATAATTTTTCATTCAAAATTTCATGATTTCTTATTTCATGTGATTTGTTTGTTATCAGGAGTATGGAATTCCGTTGCCGAGAAAGGGAATCATAAAATACCAAAAATTTAGAATCTTGGAAGAAAATTTATGTATGGAATTTGTACATAATACACAGGATTGACGGAAGGTATTGTGCTGGCCACATCAGATTTTTTATTCTTATTTTGTATACTTTTTGCTAAAAATCACATATCCAAATTTAAATGATTAAGCACGTTTTAAGGTCCATGCAATCCGATTTTAATAATTGTACGATGATGTCTGTGTGTGTGCGCTGAAATATTTGTGTGTATGTGTGTGTGTGTATGTATGTATGTATGTATGTGGGGACGTTGGAAGGATTATTTCTCAAAAACTATTATACTTAATATCTGTTTACTACGTATTTCTCAATCGGACATTACTGGGCAGAGCTGAAAAGGGTGTGGCAGTAGAATCTTTGGTGTAGAGTGTAGGTATACAAGAAATGTTAAATACAATAGGGCGCGAGAAGTATCGTTTAATTGATTGGATTATATAATTACTAAAAGCATTTTAAGTCATTAAAGGCCCTCCACAGATGCTATATAACACTAACCATGTTTTGTAATATATTAGAGAAATTTCAACAAAATATAGCATTGTTGTATGTTATCGCTTTGGGAACGGTAATGACCAAAAAGAATGTTATAAAACAGACCTGCTATATCACGTCCACACTTAAAAACAATGTTTAATAATTTTTTAATAAAGTTCATGCAGTTGAACTATTCGTGTGTGTGTGTGTGTATGTGTGTGTGTGACTGTACAGTTTCTTTGGTTATATCTACGTGTAAGCAAAGAAATAGAAGTCAAAGGTATCTACTATTCTTCTTAAACACTTATTTAAAGAAAAAGAGCTGTTATGGGTCACAAAAGACAAAAAATTCATTAGCGCAAACATGTTGCTTTGTGGGCCTTTACATGTAAAAATCATAGAATGCTGCTATTCTGAAATGGAATTAGAAACAAATATTACACATAATTCAAGTATGAACTACATTTCAATTTACAGGATCCGTTATCCATAAGCTCATAAACATGTCAAACTCTCCTAATCGTTAGACGTACACTAACAGCAATTTTCCTAGCTAAATGTGTAAATAATAGTTTGCTGTTTCTCATACAAAATGAGTAATAACAACTTTCCACCTACAAACAAATTATAGTGATCATACTTCATACATTACACCTCATACAAACGCCTGAAACCCAATCCTCTTATGAGTCTGACATCTTCATCGTTAATAAGCACTTGTCAGTAATCATTGCTGTACGTAGTAACGGTTTGCGAATACGCCTTCCGGCTACGCTGTCAGACACGGATCTCGTGAGTAAGTACGGACTGGTTTACAAGGCTTTCGCAACGCGAACGCGCCACCGGAGAAAATGTATTGTAGTAACAGCAACCAAGAATACAATCTTGCTGGTGCTCGGAGCGCGTGTTAAATAAGATTGTTGTTCGTTCTTTCGGTTTGAGATGTGGATGGAGTTGGGAATGTATAAAGGGTTGAGGTTGGGTTATGTGTTGTTTATGGGTTTCTTTTTGGGGAAAATCTGGATCACTCGGACGGAAAGAATATGTAAATCTCCAAATGTACTAACGTGTGAAGAATTTTATGATAAGGGAAGTCATTGTTGTCAACTTGAAAATATGGATCGGTAGTATTTTATTTAAAATTTAAATCATCCTCCTAACTAACTTCAACACAAGGTGAATATCATGGGCGTAGCCAGGATTTTTTTCCAGGGGGAGGGCAAATAATAATTACAATTTTCTGATGAACTTCCAAAAAAATATATATATATGTCGGAGCGGACAGGTTCGTTAGCACGTATTAGGTCATAGTAGGCAATTAATTATTACTCATAATGATTTTATGCAAGACCTTTACGATGCTAGATAGAATCAGAATTACCGACAGGTTATAAAAGAGGAAGACATCAGGTTACAATGGGTATTATTCCGCCAGATAGTGGCGTGAAGTGTTTGATCGGTATTCTGGGATTATCAGCGGATTTGTACCGTGTGCGTGTTGTTATTATTCTTAGTTATATTGTGAAACAGTGTTACTGGGAATTTAAGATGAATATAGAAGTTGAAGGTGAAATTGAAGTAATCAATGAAACCCTCGAGCCTCCGTGCTCCGACATATACAGACATATATTTAATTTTTGAAACTCACAATTGCATTGCAAATTTAAAGTTTTGAGTACTGTTTTATTTAATTTGAGTGAGATAATTTTTTATATATTTATTACTTGAAAATTTTAATTGTTTGTGTTTCTTGTAAATGGTATTGTTTTATGCACACATTTTATTAGAAATATAATCAGGTATGTCACAGACCACGTGACCATGTGTGATATCTATTTAGCGTCTATACCATTTTTTTTTTTGCAGGATGAACTAAATTTTTTTAATGAAAACTCAACTTATTTTTTTATGTAATAAACGAAATATGAATTTTTAAAGTTCAAAATTTCATAATTTGGTGTGTGACGTAGCATGTGCTCATCAGTGGTGGACAAACTGTTAGTTCTAGAGAGTACAAATTTTATATATTCGCATAGCTCACACATTTAAACGTATACGTTATATTCATGAAGAAATTATTATTATTATTACGCATAAATAACATATTTTTTTTACCTTCCGTCACCTATAGGTAAGAAGAAGGTATTGTCTTTGGTACAGCCTCCCCCCCTCCTCACTATGCCCATGGTGACTATTCCTACTAATTATAAACAATAATTAAAAATAAATGCATTAATGGCCGTATTCTGAACAAAACTGTGTGTTACAGATTTTTAAAAAAGGTAAAAAATGAACAAAATAGCAGTTTTTAACAGATTTACAGACCTGTATCTGTATGGTTTACAGTTTTGTACAGAATACGATCATAACTGATCGGTTGTTTGAAACCAAAATCATTAAAATTATTTATAACAAAAAATAAGATACTCAGAGTATTATCTTTAATATTAAAGGTACAAATTTTAAGGGGATATAGTACCGACCAAAATAAGTAGAAAAAGCTTAAACAACATGGGTTCGATCTTCAAGAGTTTCCGCAGTGAAAAATATTTTTTTACGGGGTTAACCTGCTATCTCGAAAAATTACGAGTTACAACTTCGGTTAAATGAGACTTTATGTTTACCTTCGAGAGGTCATTTTTTTTAAATCTCAAATGTATTAAGTTAAATGTTGTCGCGACCTTAGTCAATATTTAAATTTCACATAACTTCGAAATTATTAGAAACAGAAAAATATTTAATGTAAAATTTTGTTTTTTTATAGTCTGTCACTAACAGACAATATTTTGTTCGATCACTATCTCTGTCAGTTTTCTTGTATTCTAATACCAAATGGCCTCTTTCTAGGAAACAGTTGAAGATCAGACCTATAACTTTTTTACCTCTCGCTAAGAGAGGTATTGCATTCATGCCAAAAATCGCATATCCAGATTTTATTGAATAAGCACGTTTTAAGGTCCCTACAATCCGATTTTAACATTTTTACGATGATGTCTGTGTGTGTGTGTGTGTGTGTGTGTGTGTGTGTGTGTGTGTGTGTGTGTGTGTGTGTGTGTGGATGTGTGTGTGTGGGATGTTGGAAGGACGGTTACTCAAAAACTATAAGACTTAAAATTTGTTTAACAACGTATTTCCCAATCGGACATTCATGGGAAGATCTGAAAAGGTTTTGGTAACAATTGGACAACCGGAAGTAGAAGATTCTTGAAAAAAAATCTTCTAAATATTATTTTTTGAAATTTTTTCTTGATAATATTAAAGAAAAATAAATTCTCTTTCTGATACATTTAAATATTTTTATACATATTTTATAGATTTAGAGATAAAAGGAATATAATATATAAAATAATGTTGTAATTAATTTTACAACCGAAAGGATGCCATGAAAAATAGTTGCAAATTTAAATTATTTGTAACTGACAGATAAATGTCAGTGTCAGAAATAATGAGTAATGAAAGAAAAATGTACTTGGAGAATCCCTTAATTCTTGATCTGTGACTATTATGGAGATGACAAGTCTAGGTTGAAGGATTTAAATTTGTTTCAAACATTATGGGACAATGTACACCAGTACTGTAGACTAGAGTAACTTTGAATTGCGAAAAAGCTATCAAATTCTTCTCAAGTAAGTTGTAAATATTGACAAAATTACACATCGATATAAGAATAATCGGAGTGCAATCTATCCGTCACTTTATTAAAGGGAATTAGTGTTATTTAGATATAACAAGTATGAAAAAATAAAATGTAAAAGAAGATATGTAAGAATAGATGCACAATCCATATATACATTTTAGACCGCCCAAAATTAATGTTTTTACTAGAAGAATATGAAGAGAAAGTAAACAAGGTTGTTCGAATTGAAAATTGCTGTTACCAGCCTAATATTTATATATGGTAAACTCTACTTTGTAATTTATTGTAACATAATTTATTGTAAAATATCTTTATGTTGAGACATGCTATTATTGAATAATAAAGAAGTTTATACGTCATAGATTTATATGAATATATTATTTGTATTTATAAAAATATTCTTTGCTTTATGCATACAGCCAGGTAAAATATACGGCGAGAGGTTATGTGCTGGCCACATCAGATTTTTACTCATTGTAGTTAGTTTTTACCTGAAGTTGCCATTCCTGTTTACATTCTTGTAACAAATATAAATTTGAGATGATCTCAATATACTTTAAACACGTATGTATTTTCATTAGCAAAATTAGAGTAATAGGTCGAATCGATGAATTTATTTATTAACGTTAATATTTATATGCATCAACAAATTTCTCCATAATATACTCGTATTACAAGTTTTTTTCATTTTCTATGGATGTTATATTCAGTAGTCGAGCTGACGTAATACATGTTAACTACAAAAGAGGGCAGTAGACGTTCTAAAAAGAAATGAGAAGTACAACAGTCTTAGTTGCTATTTAAGACCTATGTTTATAATCATGTACGTTCCTATTTATACCTTTATGTAAATAAATTATTATCCTATTTTTTCATTAAAGTAGATTATAATATTACTTTAAGTATAGCGGTTTATATAATATTTAAACAAAATGATATGATAAATCCTTCATAATGTAATAATTGTGTACATACCAAATTCTACATATTATGGAATTGTGTATTTTGGAAACATCAACCTTTTATAACCTGTCTAATAGTCTTCTTTGTTTATATTTTGTCTGTAAAATTTTACTTTACACGAAGACATCCAACGCTGATATATTGATATCATATAGTAGTATTTGTAGTGGTGGCATTGCTACATCGTCTACCGAAGGTCTCATAGTAGGGTATGGATGTTGGTATAAGTATTGATTATCTCATCTCCATTATCAAAAATTAAGAAAACAACGACACCTATCACCGCTTCCATTTTAAACCTGATTGGATCGCCGTTGAAATATACAGGTTGCTAATGAATACGTGTTACAAAGTCAGAGTATTTAGAGGATGCAAAATAGAAACATTTACTAATAAGCTCATATCCGGAAACGCACCGTTTTCGTTTTACTAACTTTTAAATGAGTAATTACTTACCTTAATTTTAGTTGGCTGTGTTGTGACCTATCTCTTCAGTTAATAATTTTCTTTATTACCTTCAGTCACCTTCAGGTAAGGAAGATATTGTCTTTGGTCAAAAAATTCAATGATGAGTTTTTAGTGAATAACAACGTTTTAGCGTCCATATAATACAGTTTTAACATTTTTACGATGATATCTGTATGTATGTATGTATGTATGTGTGTCTCTGTGTGTGTTACGAAAGTTTGGAATCGTATAACTTCAATACCATGATTCCAAAAATTATAAATTTTTCGTATTTCTCAAGTTTACATCCTGAAGAAGAGGTGATTAGAGTATCCTCATTTGATGATTTTAACAGTTTAGCAGTTAAATATCATTTATTGACTTTTAACATTATTATAACTTAAAGAACATTTTATACTCTATACGATTTGATTGCATTTTATTCTTTATATACAATAGATATAGAGTTAAAGAATTATAAAGATATAAAATTTCATAAATCCGCCAGCTATGCTAACCATGGAAACTGCTAATATATTCAGATAATTCAAATTGACAGATGTCAATATCAATGAAAAGTAAATGAATGTGGAAGAGATGAGGATGTTGAGATAGATGCTGGGGAAGACACGGAATAATACAATAAGGAATGAAATAATAAGGGAAATAACTCTAATGTTAAAAGTTTTCAGAAAGATACAAGAGAGACGATTACATTGGTTTGAATAGTAATAGAAGGTTGAAGAAACAAAGGAAGACCAAAGATAAGATGGAAGGGCTGAATTGCGGAAGACTTGATAGAAAAGGAACTGAATGAGAACGACACGCAAAACAGAAATGAGTGGATGAAGAAAATAAAAAATAGCGACCCTTAACGACTGAGAAAAGCTAAAGAAGAAGAAGAAGATGTCAGTGCCACGTACAATTTGCATAGTTTGTTTATAAAATAATTTTACTGGAAATTTAGAATCTTTTGCAAGAAAATTTATGTATGGAATTTATATATAATACACATAATTGGCGGAAGGTATTGTGCTGGCCACAATACCTTCCGCCAATTTTTTTTTAAATAATTTTATTCATTGTTGTAACATATTATAATTGCTCAAAGTGACCACCAATTTCAATGCATGCCAGGATTAATTTGTATTTCTTGTGCTGTCGTACACTCGGCCGTACTTTAATACCATATTTAGCGTAATCACGGAGAGTATCTATGCTCATTCATTCATAATAGGTTTGTTCATAGAACGATTTGAAACCGTCAGCAACCGTCAGAGGCATGCGCAGTTGCATAAAAGCGTTCGCAGAGTCACAAATTTCCAACTCTAATTATTAGTTCAATGTTCATAGAAACTTTCTGACTGGTTACTGATCGGTTGCCAACTATCAGAATAATTTCCAACTCGGTCGGAAATTTTAAATTTGAGGCATGCGCACTTACAATGTTTTGACAATACATTTGTATTTGTTTTGATTAAAGGTTTTGATATCATTTAATGTTTGGTTATATACTTACAAATAAATTAAATTAGTGAAATAAATATTTTACGGTAAGTAAATCATTGTAAATTAATAAATAAAATAATAAAAGACTGATTCACTGACAAGTGTCACTACAGTGATCGATAATATCGATATATTTACTACCAAAATTGAGCAGAGACATTTATTATTCATTTTAAAAAGTTAAGTGACATAATGCTGTTCACAGAAGAATTCAAATAGTTTGATTTGCAACCAGTTTGAAACCACGCATGCGCACTCAAACTCAAACTCCAACTGTTGGAAATATGTTCTATGAACAAACCTAATTAAATACATCTGAAATTCAATGCTAAAAGTTAAAATAAACAAAATAATAGATAATATGACAGGTCACAGCCAACTAAAATTAAGGTAGATAATTACTCTTAAGAGCATGCAGCTCGAAAACGGTGTGTTTCCGGATACGAGTTTATTAGTAAAAGTTAGTTTAATTTGCATGTCCTACATACCCTATAAATTTGTTATACGTATTATTAACAATCTGTAGATAGAGTATATATGTCTGTCTATGCTCAAATTAAGGTAGCAATATGATTGTGCTAAAACACTACAGCACAGGTGTATACTGGGAACTTAATAGACTAATAATAGTAATATTGATATAAACATCTACTTGCAACAATAGATTAACAGTGTTAGAAAGATGAGTGATACAGTATTCATCTCATGTTTTTTATGTAAATTTAAACACAACAAAAACATTTACACACCGCAGTCCCAGAGGGAAAATCCTATTATAAATATATTACACCCGTGGATTCCCAATAAATATTGATAAAAATCACAACCGCAATCCATCAAAAAACCATGAATACTTTTAAATCCCTTCCTTGATCCCTTTCCCTTTGCTTTCTGCATCAGTTTGCCTGTTCCATGAATGTGTGAGCACCCCAGACAGCATTTGACACAGTGACTGCCCCCGAATGACGTGAAGACGGTTGACAGCCGTGGTCCTGCCCCTGACGAACGCCGCTGGAGGACAATGCGAATTGCGGTAGCCGAGAAAGGTCCCCGGCCTCGGTGACCAAGGGACAGGAATTGTGAATTAATGTTTACGCAAGAATGATACAAGATACAAGGGTGTTTCTTCTAAGGGATGGACAAAGAAATTGGATTTCAAAGGATAATTTGGGTGTTTGTTGCAAATAAGTAATGGCTTCATTTAACTATTAGTATGAGAAAATTATTAATGAATATTTTGAAATGATAGATAACGCTGTAAACGAAATACAGTAATACAGTATACCTCGGTTAACACCAGGAATGTGTTCTAGAAAAGAAATATCTGATGTGACCAACACAATACCTCCCGCTATTTACCTATGGGGTCTCGTTGCCGCGTGCCTGATGTCTGGGGAATCCGATTCGATCCCGATCAACGCCAAATAACTCGAATTTAAATCGCAAAAAATTAACCCTTGTGGTAAACGCCCGCAAAATACAAATATGTCATAATCATTACCGAAATGTGTGTATAAATCAGATTAGCACACCCAGCAATAGTTAATAAGCCGTGATAATATATTTATTTGTTACTTTATTTAAATACATACCTGCATATTTACTAATGCTAGAAATTATCCATAAGTTCCTTTCCATAAAACTATTGTTCTATTTACAATTTTCCTTTTAAAACGTTACTATTATTATTATGAAATGATTATTTTTTTAACAGTGACATTTATCTGTCAGTTACATACATTTGAGCCGAACTATGTAACCACGCAGATATGTTTAAAGCACAAACTCCGAGATATAATTTATATATTACTTTATAAATTTATCCATAAAATATATAGAAAAAGTATTAAAGCAAACTTGTAGAAAATGGAATAATCTTTAATTATTATAATAACAAATTGAGAAAAACTATCTTGAGATTCAAGTAAACTGCTATTTCCGGTTATCCGATTGCCACCAAAATCTAATGGCTTCTTTCCATATTAGAATAAGGTAGAAATACATAGTTTCAAAACTTTCTGAATGATAGTATTTGAGTTAGAGCGTAAAGAGGATCCACACACACATAAACATACATACATAAACACATACACACAGACATCATCGTGAAAATGTTAAAAATGGAATCTAGGGACCTTAATACCTGGTCAAAATCTTGATATGAGATTTTTAGCACGATCCCTATACCTCCCTTACCAAGGGTAGCGGGAGGTAAAAATCAGGTACGGGAAACAACAGAACATTAAATTTGCCCCTCCTTCGTCCCATTTAAAACCACGGTTAATGTAGTTCTTGCCGTCCTTGTTAGGGATGTTATATTAAGTATCGACGGGAGCCAACACTAAGCGGTTAGGTTAAAATTTGGTTTTTGGGTAATTAATGAGTAGTACATTTTTTGATTGATTCCGTGTGATTCTGCCGGAATGGTTGTGCCAGCTTTACGTACCTTGAAAAATTCTTAATATTTCAATTTGGAAATTAATTTAATAAATTTAGTGCGAAGCCAGTACAAAAAATCTTGTATAACGCACGTCCAGATACTGCTTTTCGAGTGCTCATATAAGTGCAGTTTCTAGTCTATATGCCATTTAAGATAGCGAGAGAATTTTGAAATAGCTCGTGGGCAGAGCCAAGTCATCCTATTGCTTCGCTTCGAAAATTTTCAAAATCCGATCAATAGAACAACTTGTCTCCGTTCGTGAATTAGTTCAACATTCTCTCGCTATCGTGAATGGACTATAATGGTACAAATAACTATTTTCAAATAAAGAAGGTTATAAATGCCATAGCAAACTGATAATGCATAATTTAAAAAAATAATAATAACTAAGTTAAGTACTTTCAATTCATGATGAACTTCAAGTATTTGGCATCACTATAAAGCTAATTCAAATTACTTACAGAAAATATAAAAATTTATATGATTATATTAAAAAAAAAACAACAAAATAATGTTAATTAGGAAAAAATAGGTACACACATTATTCACACTTTCTTTCTCTCGAATATTGCTCAAATATAATTAATAATAAACTAGAGATTATAACAAGTCCCATATGATTATGATTTTGATAATGATCAATTGTGGTTGTGAGGAATGAATTATGAGATTTGACCCTATGTTTTAGTGGTTATACAAGCATTAGAAGCTTCAAGTACAACCCGTGTTTACTGAACACCAAACCGCAACATTGTACATATGGTTAAATGCATTGTTTACCTAAATCTGTGCTACTGCACTATCACAAGCAATTAAATGGAAATTTATTGTCACGTGCATACTATTTTTGTGTTTACAAAGATATATTTGTTAAAAGGTGTATAAATTGATTTTCTTCATTTAATATTGAGAAATACATACTCTAGGCTAGGCTCTGTACATCATTCAACGAGAAAACGTGACTGTTTCGCGCAAGCAACTATAAAATTTAGTTGGGAAATGTCATATCAGAGTTGTATTGTTATTATTTTTAGATTGATATAATTAAAGTACTGCAAATACAGGCTGTTATATTTTAGTGGACCCAGCAAATATCTTGCTTATTTATTAAGTTAGTAATATCTTTCATATAACATGATTTATACAGCAACATGTAAGGTACTTGATGACGGATGTACATTCATGATACCACTTCCGGTTTATTAGTAATTAATATTAACTTTGAAATTTCAAATGGAACATACTATATTTTTTTACAAATTTGAAAAGTACATCAAATTTTCTTTAAAGTCATGTAAAATAATCCATATGTTACATTATTAAAAATCTGTTGTGGCCAGCACAATACCTCTCGCCACTTCCTTTTTTTGGTTACATAAGTATAGGGCGCGAACAGTAATGTTACATTTTTGGGCTTCACAAGCAGATGTGTGGGCCCGTTTCACAATGATAATTAGTAATTATGTACATAGATGTCAAATGTTAGAATTTTTCATTAAAATTTTTAAGATTTTCTAAATTTACGTCAATTTATCACCAGGAGTTTAAAATTTACTTGTATGCCTTAGATATTTAACATTTAATTCTGCTCCACATGGAATTGGAAAATCACTAAATTTAGAATGAGAAATTTATACATAATTACTAGCTATCATTCTGACATGGGCCTCCATATCTGCTTGTCAAGGCCAACAAAATCATATGACTGCTCGCTCCCTATTGTATTTAACATTTCTTGTATACTCTACACCAAAAATTCTACTTACGCATATATCTATTCCATATATATTTAGATTGTTTAATTTTAAATTCATTTTTGATGAAGAAATTTTGTCCTCTTCTAATTTTTCGAAATGTTTCCAATTCTATTAATATATTAAGAAATAATATAATGTATGTACTTCCCAGAAAAACTCTTCAGTAATGTCTTCGGATTTCTGACACTGACATTTATCTGTCAGTTACAAAAAAATTAAATTTTCAACTATTTTCCATGGCCATTCTTTCGGCTGTAAAATTTATTATAACAGATTATTTTACATATTATATTTCTTTTATCTCTAAATCTATAGAATATATTATAAAATATTTAAATGTATCAGAAAGAAAATTTATTTTTCTTTAATATTATCAAGAAAAAATTTCAAAAAATATTATTTAGAAGATTTTTTTTCAAGAATCTTCTACTTCCGGTTGTTCAATTGTTACCAAAACCAGATCTTCCCATGAATGTCCGATTGGGAAATACGTAGTTAAACAAATTTAAAGTCTTATAGTTTTTGAGTAATCGTCCTTCCAACATCCTACATACATACACACACACACACACACACATACATCCACACACACACACACACACACACAGACATCATCGTAAAAATGTTAAAATCGGATTGTAGGGACCTTAAAACGTGCTTATTCAATAAAATCTGGATATGCGATCTCTTAGCGAGAGGTAAAAAGTAAAATGACGGGCACTCTTTTATACATCTAGTCGAAAAGAGAATAGTGACCCATGACTGTGGCTTGAAATAAAACAATTGTAACTATTATTATTAAACGAAATAATATTTACAGGTTGACATTTACCGTGTTACAATTGTATTAGTTAATTGTTTTATTTCAAGCCATAGTCATGGCTCACTTTGCTCTTTTCGACTAGGTGTATAAAAAAGTGCCCGCCATTTTACTTTTTAATAATGTAACATATGGATTATTTTACATGGTTGTAAAGCAAATTTGATATACTTTTCAAATTTGTAAAAAAATATAGTATGTTCCATTTGAAATTTCAAAGTTGATATTAATTACCAATAAACCGGAAGTGGTATTATGAATGTACATCCGTCATCAAGTAGGTTACATGTTGCTGTATAAATCATGTTATATGAAAGAAATTACTAACTTAATAAATAAGCGAGTTATTTGCTGGGTCCACTAAAATATAACACCCTGTATAAAGTCAGTACAGACTTTTTGGGCGTAATATTTGCCCATCATCAGTAGTGTTTAAATTATAATATAAACCAAATTTTATTGGTTTTATATTGTATAAAATATCTTAAAACCGAATATTTATTGTTAATGAGGATATTTTGTAGGGGATATCAGCCCCTACATTTGTGTAAGAACTACCGACAATTAATTTGTAAAAAGTTAAGAGATAATATAACTAATACAATTTTGAAATACAAGAAATAACATGAACCACAATTTTGATGTTTATATATTTGAACGTTCGAAACAAGACTGACTGTGTATTTTTTTTTTTGGTTTTGACAAAAATCTAACAATGGCAAGCGCATGTCTATATAGCCCAGTAGATGTCATGGCTGCCACAATTCCATCTCAATCGAAATAGTAAACAAAGAAAAAGTAAGTATATGTTTAATAATGAATATTAATAAAGAATAAGATTGTTATAGCGGCTCGTCACGAATAAAAATAATATTTTGATTGGCGACTTAAAGACCGCCTATAAATGTATAACAAATAGCAAATTAGGAGGAGGTTCGTTATACCAATGGAAGTAAAGCAATTCAAATAGTGAAGGAGTACCCATTCCAGCACTTTAATTTTCAAACAGTTTTTATTAAAATATAAACGCCTTACATTAAACTTAATAATTCAAATACACTTGCAATTATAAAGTATGTAGACTTAATATTCATTTATTTTATATGAATATAATTTAGAAATATATAGTATGTATATATTTCAAGGACATTTATGTCCACGAAGAAACAGTTTTATATGAAAACTTATAATCGTGACGTCACATTTATTTTTCAAGCATTATGAGACCATATCTCGCTCTATAGGATTTTTTCTCGGATTTTCACCAAAAATCTTAATTTTACTTATACTTTTATACGATATTATAAAAAATGGTGGAATCCCCCTATTGTAGCGCAAACAATGTAAAAACCATATTGATCTCCGTGAGGACAAGAATTTACGAAATAATGTGGTAAGTACGTTTATGCTAAATTCCGCATACGATAGATTTTGTTTTACAAAAATAATCTGTTAGCATCGCCTGTTTTGTTTGTATGATGAAAGAAAAAAATTAGAATCGTTTACAAAACAATATTTCACGTACAAATCTTAACCCGTTTCTTACATTGCCATTCTCGCGACGGGAGATTTTACTGTATGTACACATTTCAAAAGAATTATACCTGTTGGGTATTTAATTACAAAAGAAAACTTCTAAATTCTTGTCATTGTTATATCATAAAAGTCAAGCTACTGTTCATCACATTCCTTAACATTTTCAAATATTTAACAAGTTTTCTTTCGATGACAATCACTTGTCAATCCTTCCCAGCTGAGTCACCTTTGAACAAATCATCTGGTGAATTTGCAGCGACAAGTGTCAAGTGGTGATACCGAGTATTCCCAGAGGCGACAGCGAGCATCGCTTTGTGGAAGATAGAGGAAAACTCGAACAAGGAGGGTTGTTTATGAAGGTTGACCTTTTGATTATTGATCTGCCTCATCCATCTTGAGCGGGCGACCCCAAGGAGTCATTAGTATTTGCAGCCGGGGGAGGCGACCACTGGCAGCTTTCCTAAAGGGCCACTTGACTCACACGCCAGATTTTTTTCTGCTCTCTGGTTTTTTGGGTTGAAACATACATATGTCGCAGAAATGTTTCTTTTTTAGAGATGAAAGTGGGCAGGTAAGGAATAATTGAGGTTGTCCTACATTTACTGTTTTAATTTTTTTCCTGAAAGACTACCGGTTAGATAAATAATATTGTATTTGTACGCATTGTTTTGTAGATATGATTCTCTAAGAATATTCTGAAATTTCAAATCTCAATTATTGATTGACTTCAGAGCATTTCCAGAAAAAGTAAATTCTAATAAGCTGCCCCTCTTGAAGTAACAGTAGTTCCGAAAAATCGCTACTTCAACTGTTATATGTTAACTTTAATTTTACAAGTTAAAAATTTTTACTAGTATATTCGTTGAGTTAGTAAGTATTATTTTTGTAGATAAATTTTTGAAACTTATAATATCTACTTAAGTAACTTTTATAAGATTATCTTGATTTGCAAAAGAAAATATCTGTTGTGGCCATTTCCATTTTATATTACATCGAATTTAACATTTATTGTACGCACAAATAATTCAAATTGTATCTATTCTTTCGTTCTATGAGGAATTTTGTCCTCTCTTCTAATATGTTCAAGATTCTTTAAATTCATTGAGGCTATTAGCGGTATTCTTTAATGTTATATTTAATATTAACATACCTATAATTTTAAATATTTAATTAATAATGGGAATACAATACATTAAGAAATATTAAATGTACTTCCCGAAAAAAAAGTTTCCAGTAATGTCAATAAAACTGTTGATTTTTGACAGTGACATTTTTCATTTATTTGTTAATTACAAACATTTAAATATCTCAAATGATTATAATGAAGGTTTGGGGAGCGAGGTTTATTATAACAGATTATAAATTTTTATCTCTAATTATTTGAAGATAAAAATAATAAAAACTTTAAATGTGCCTACCATATTAAGAATTGAATGCTCTTTATAATTTGTAATAACATAAATTTTAAAAAAATAATATTTAGTAGAATTTTTTTAAGAAACTACACTTCCGGTTGTCCAATTGTTAGATTAAGAAATCTTTAGTTAAATATGTCTTATTCTTATAGGTTTTGAGAAACCGTTCTTCCAACATATGTACATACATTTTATGATTTAGGAAATGTAACAATTAAGTTCGCCGCCAATTTTGTAATTTAAACTATCAGTCTAAAATTAATAATAAAGGAAACTGTCATTTGTCCCTATTTTTACCTTCCGTTACTTGTAGGTAAGGAAGGTGTTGTCTTTGGTCAAAAAATTCGATAATGAGTTTCTAATCAATAAGCACGTTTTGGGGTCTTTAGAATACGAGATTACTATTTTTACGATGATGTCTGTATGAGTGTGTGCGCGTTTGTTTATGTGTGAGTGTGTGTGTGTATGGGACGATCGTTTCAAATCGCATAACTCCAATACCACGATTCCAAAAATTATAATTTTTCGTATTCCTTGAGGTTAGAAGCATATGCAGACGTGATTAGATTTTGGTTATGATTGGTCCACCGGAAGTACATCAACAACTTTTAGCAGTTTTTCTTGAAAAAAACATAGTTAAATATTATTTATTGACAATTTTATTATGAATTTTAAAGAATATGTTATTCTCTATACGATGTGATTATATGGTACTTCAAATTCAAAAGATATAATTAAAGAATTATGAAGAAATTAAATTTCATAAATCAGCCAGCTATGCTAACTATGGAAATAGCTAATATATTTAGATAATACAAATTGACAGACCTCAATATCAATGAAAAGTAAATGATTGTGGCCGAGTTGAAGATGTTGAGATAGATATTGGGAAGACACGGAAAGATAGAAAAAGAAATGAAAGAATAAGGGAAAGAACTTAAATGATAGAAGTGTCTAGGAAGATACAAGAGAGACGATTACATTGGTTTGAACATATTATGAGGAGAGATGAAAAATATATTGGAAGAAGAATGAATAGCATAAGTAATAGAAGGTAGAAGAAACCGAGGAAAACCAGACATAAGATGGAATTCGGAAGACATGAGAGAAAAGGAACTGACGGAAAGTAATGTGCTGGCTACATCAGTTTTTTTACTCATCTTTACGTACACGTATATGAGTACATGCATAAATATACAATAGTGTGCATTACATCGAAGATTGGATATGTTTCATTACAGCCGAGGTCTTATGTATTTTACCGAGAGGCGAAACGTCGAACAGCGCAAGGCTATAATGAAACTTCCACCGAGATATGTATATTCATTTATTCAATCATCCTTCTTTAAAATCAATAATTTTCAATATAAATCATTGATTTATAACCTTTAATTTTATTTATATTTTTTGGCAGCTCTTTTAAAATTTATTTAGCCTACTTTATTATAGCGAAAATATTAGGCAACCCTGCATAAACATTTCTAACCCATGGGGAGGGAGCGTAATCGTTAATTTCCCATTGTCATTGCAGTTAGGAATGACGTATTTCCCATGTCTCATTTATATAAAATAAAATTGAATGGGCAAGAGATATTGTGCAGGCCAATTTATTTTTCTTATTTACTAATTATTATTGGTTATGAAAGCTCATGATACATGATACTTGAATAATATAGTAAATATTTGATTTTACAACAATTACAAAGCAAAGCATTCCAACATTTCAACTCCACTCATACAAAACAAGCAAGTAAGTAGTTGTAGTTTATTCAAAACAAAGCAGACAAGATCTCTTACAGGAGTAGAACTGTATTACTTATATCGAAAACAAACATCTTACATGCATACATACATAATGAAGCAGACATTTTCTTTGCATGCACAAGTTGTAATCCAGCGTATCGCATATCATATTCACAAAGATGAATGCAGTTAATAATGCATTTACCGAGGGAAGGAATCGGAGCAATGCGGGGGCGATTCTCGGAACCAGCCAGCACAAATTACTATCGACTTAGCAGGCTTTGCACGATCTGCTCGGCTGGGGACCTAGACGCCTTCGCCAGCGATAGCGATAAACGGAAGGTGGTACCTACTAAGGTAATTATGTTTTATCGGAATAACTTACTATGTTTCTAATGGCCTTAAAGGTTTTTTACCATTAGTTGATGTTGTAGTTATCGATGATACTAATGTAGTAAGTGGATAATAGCTGCTAATACTAGCGTGTAAGAAAAGTCCCATAGAATTGTTGTAACTAATGCTCTATCTGTAAGATCCTGGTGGAAGTTGCTAGTGTAATCATTTGTAGTATTCTCCAAAAATGAAGGTACTATTTCTGATTTGTAAAAATAAATTGTTTCCCCTCAAAATGAAAGTTACAAAACTCTATTTCTCAGATCGTCTCGTGTCACATATTTCTTTAAAGTATTATTAGTATCAGAGACTAAAAACGAAAAAAAAATCGTTCAGTTCTTATCCGAACGAAACCGAAAATTTTTGTTTCCTTAATGTTCCCACCTAAATATTTTCGTTTTCGTTCACAGTAGTTAAATGTCGGTTAATACCAGTTATAACTATTAATGAGAAAGAATTGATGAAAATGTAGAAATATAATTAGTTTTTTTTTTATTAAACATGAAAATAAAACGTACATATAAAGAAAAGATAATACATATATAAAAATAAGAAGAAAAGCTTATGCCATGGCCTAAATTTTCTACAATAAAGAATAAAACATTAATTACATTTTATTTCACCTAACTAATAGTACGTTTTCAAGCAAATCTTCCTTTATATTCGTTCTCTTATATAAGTACTTAACATAACTAATAAGACGAATACCGACAGTGTGTACAAATGAAAATTAACGCGGTCAGTGTTCAATAGATGAAACTACGAGTTACTGTTTAACTTAACACGTAACAGGTTAGCTACTGGCGAGTTACTATGAAAGTCTGCTTGTTTGCAACACAAATATCTGAAAATTCAATAATATTTGCGTGTAAAATATTTGTTGTAAATAAAATAAAATATTAAATAAAATAATGGTTAAAACCGGTAACCGATATTAATTATTTTGTTTTCAATCATGAACGAAAAAAATATATTGCGTTTTCGTTTCCGTTTTCGTTCTTATAAAAAATTTGGTTTATTACGTTATTTCTTTTTCGTTCTCATTTCGTTCTTAATTCCTGATTAGTATTTTTATGAATTCGTCATATATTAAAAGAAAAATAAAAAGAAAAACTTTTGAACTTGATTGGTATTTGCAGGAATTTTATATTTACTTGATGATAATTATCAAAATGAAGAAGACAATAATGTATAAAATAGGTGTACAGTATTCTGGTATTTCTTTTTAATAAGATTTTAAGACATAGGCACAAATAGGCTCATGAATGTGAACATGAACGAATTCATCAAGTCGTATAGAAACAAACATAATATAAATGTTTATTTACAAATTATTTCGTCTAATGCATATACATAATATAAATTTAATTGAAAAGTCAAATTTTGTTTAATTTTTTTGTTTTTAAATTTGATATTAATATATTTTTTATTTTATTTATTTAAAAATTAAAATCATTGGCCTTAAGATTAAAAAAATCTGATGTGGCCAGCACATAACCTCTCGCCGTATATTTTACCTGGCTGTATGCATAAAGCAAAGAATATTTTTATAAATACAAATAATATATTCATATAAATCTATGACGTATAAACTTCTTTATTATTCAATAATAGCATGTCTCAACATGAAGATATTTTACCATAAATTATGTTACAATAAATTACAAAGTAGAGTTTACCATATATAAATATTAGGCTGGTAAGTGCAATTTTCAATTCGAACAACGTTGTTTACTTTCTCTTCATATTCTTCTAGTAAAAACATTAATTTTGGGCGGTCTATAAAATGTATATATGGATTGTGCATCTATTCTTACATATCTTCTTTTACATTTTATTTTCTCATACATGTTATATCTAAATAACACTAATTCCCTTTAATAAAGTGACGGATAGATTGCACTCCGATTATTCTTATATCGATGTGTAATTTTGTCAATATTTACAACTTACTTGAGAAGAATTTGATAGCTTTTTCGCAATTCAAAGTTACTCTAGTCTATAGTACTGGTGTACATTGTCCCATAATGTTTGAAACAAATTTAAGTCCTTCAACCTAGACTTGTCATCTCCATAATAGTCACAGATCAAGAACTAAGGGATTCTCCAAGTACATTTTTAATTCATTACTCATTATTTCTGACACTGACATTTATCTGTCAGTTACAAATAATTTAAATTATCAACTATTTTTCATGGCATTCTTTCGGCTGTCAAATTTATTACAACAGATTATTTTATATATTATACTTCTTTTATCTCTAAATCTATGGAATATATAATAAAATATTTAAATGTATCAGATAGAGAATTTAATTTTCTTTAATATTACCACGAAAAATTTTCAAAAAATAATATTTAGAAGATTTTTTTTCAAGAATCTTCTACTTCCGGTTGTCCAATTATTACCAAAACCTTTTCAGATCTTCCCATGAATGTCCGATTGGGAAATACGTTGTTAAACAAATTTTAAGTCTTATAGTTTTTGAGTAACCGTCCTTCCAACATCCCACACACACACACACACACACACACACACACACACACACATCCACACACACACACACACACACACAGACATCATCGTAAAAATGTTAAAATCGGATTGTAGGGACCTTAAAACGTGCTTATTCAATAAAATCTGGATTTGCGATTTTTAGCATGAATGCAATACCTCTCTTAGCGAGAGGTAAAAAAAACATAGTTATTTGTTATATGATTTTAACTTCTATCTATCCCATCTGTAGGGTATATGGATCGCATATAAAGATTTTTATAACGCAGCGCATTTAAAGTTCCTAGAATCCGCTTTTAACATTTTCACGACTGTGTCTGCGTATGTGCATGCGTGTCTGAAACAATACCTCTTTTTCCTATAAAACATTGAGGTATGATTTTTTTCTAGTTCTGGAAAATTCTTACTTCTACGTCGTATCTACTTTATATAACGTGCAACTGTGTAATATTGAAACTGAGTAAGAATTATTAACATCTCTGTGACTTAATATAAAAATAACTAATGTAAATTTTTGAAAAAAATTAGATTGATTTTGCAATCGCTATATTTTTATATACGATCAATGAAAAGTCTAACGGATAAAGAATAAACCAAACAATGTCAAAAGTCTTTTAGGGCTTTAGTGCCATAGACAGTTTAAATCACAGAATTCAAATTGACAGATGTCTGTATCAATGAATGGAGCAGAAATGAAGATGTTGAGATACATGTTGGGGAAGACACGGAAAGACAAGTACGGAATTAAAGGTTAAGGGAAATGGCTCGAGTGATAGAAGTTTCTAGATAGATACAAGAGAGATGATTTCATTGATTTGAACATATTATGAGGAGAGATGAAAAATATATTTGAAAAAGAATAAATAGCTTAGTAGTAGAAGGTAGAAGAAACAGAGAAACACCAAAATGGAAGGACGTATTGCGGAAGACTTGAGAGAAAAGGAACTAAATGAGAACAACACGCAAAACAGAAATGAGTGGAAAAAGAAAATAATAAATAGCGATCCCTAACGAATGGGAAAAGCTAAAGAAGAATATGCCAGTGTCAAGTGCAATATGCATAGTTTGTTTATGAAATATGTAATTTTACTGGAAATTAAGAATCTTTTGCAAGAAAATTTATGTATGGAATTTATACATAATACACAGGATTGGCGGAAGGTATTGTGCTGGCCACAAAGGTTTTTTACTTCCTTGTACGTAAGTAAAGGAAGTATTGTAATCGCGAAAAATTTCGGTTTTCAGATTTCAGCGGAAATATCCATTTTGATCATCCCTGGATCCATTTTGACTAATTTCGTCGTGACGTCTGTACGTACGTATCTCGCATAACTCAAAAACGGTAAGCCGTAGAAATTTGAAATTTTGTATTTAGGACTCATAACATCTAGTTGTGCACCTGCCTTTCTGGTTATTACACAATTTCCAGAAGTGGCACTTTACATGAAGCCTATAATAGATTTTAATGAAAAACTGTTTTAAAATATAATCCAAAACTTTTCAAATTTGGTATACAAGACTTTTATGTCAATCGAAATAACATAATAGATTTTGGTTAAAATACGCTAACCGAAAGTGGTACATTACTTGAAGTTGTTAACAGTTTTTCTTGAATAAAATAATTTTATTTTGATTTTAGAAATAAATGCTTCAAGTAAAAGTTTTAGAGAATTAATTTCTGCGTCTAGCACATCAAGTATTATTAAATTAGTCCTTTGTATAAGCGAGATATGTAAATTTAAAAATTATATACTTTTTTGTTTTTGCAATAAAGCTTGCTATGGATTAGGACAAAAACATAAAAAAATGTTCATGTCAAATTACGTTAAATACGTGCAATTTTATGATTCGAACAATAACAAATATTATATTTTTATTGTGAAATTAGTCACATTCATTGTTGTAATCAAATATTTCTGTGTTGTAATCAAAACTCTCTTTAAAAACTGCCTTTATGGTCGCTATATATCTTACTTTTTTGAAGTTAAAATTAATATTTTGTAATTTATTTATTAAAAAAATATGTATAGTTTAATAATCGTACAAGGAAGTCGTGTGGTGTCCACATCAGATTTTTTTTAAATAATTTTATTAATTTTTGTAACATATAATAATTGCTCAAAGTGACCACCAATTTCAATGCAAGCCAGGATTTATTTGTATTTATTATGCTGCCGTACACTCGGCCGTACATTGATACCATTCTGTATTGCGGAATAATTGAGAGAATAGGAACTGAATATGGACGACACGCAAATCAGAAATGAATGGAAGTAGAAAATAAAAAACAGCGATTCCTAACAAATGAGAAAAGCTAAAGAAGAAGATGTCAGTGTCAAGTGCAATTTGCATAGTTTGCTTATGAAATAATTTTACTGAAAATATAGAATCTTTTGCAAGAAAATTTATTTATGCAATTTGTACATAATACGTAGGATAGACGGAAAGTAATATGCTGGCCACATCAGATTTTTACCTCTCGCTAAGAGAGGTATTGCATTCATGCTAAAAATCGCATATCCAGATTTTATTGAATAAGCACGTTTTAAGGTCCCTACAATCCGATTTTAACATTTTTACAATGATGTCTGTGTGTGTGTGTGTGTGTGTGTGTGTGTGTGTGTGTGTGTGTGTGTGTGTGGATGTGTGTGTGTGGGATGTTGGAAGGACGGTTACTCAAAAACTATAAGACTTAAAATTTGTTTAACAACGTATTTCCCAATCGGACATTCATGGGAAGATCTGAAAAGGTTTTGGTAATAATTGGACAACCGGAAGTAGAAGATTCTTGAAAAAAAATCTTCTAAATATTATTTTTTGAAAATTTTTCGTGGTAACATTAAAGAAAATTAAATTCTCTATCTGATACATTTAAATATTTTATTATATATTCCATAGATTTAGAGATAAAAGAAGTATAATATATAAAATAATCTGTTGTAATAAATTTGACAGCCGAAAGAATGCCATGAAAAATAGTTGATAATTTAAAATATTTGTAACTGACAGATAAATGTCAGTGTCAGAAATAATGAGTAATGAAAGAAAAATGTACTTGGAGAATCCCTTAGTTCTTGATCTGTGACTATTATGGAGATGACAAGTCTAGGTTGAAGGACTTAAATTTGTTTCAAACATTATGGGACAATGTACACCAGTACTATAGACTAGAGTAACTTTGAATTGCGAAAAAGCTATCAAAATTGTTCTCAAGTAAGTTGTAAATATTGACAAAATTACACGTCGATATAAGAATAATCGGAGTGCAATCTATTCGTCACTTTATTAAAGGGAATTAGTGTTATTTAGATATAACATGTATGAAAAAATAAAATGTAAAAGAAGAAATGTAAGAATAGATGCACAATCCATATATACATTTTAGACCGCCCAAAATTAATGTTTTTACTAGAAGAATATGAAGAGAAAGTAAACAACGTTGTTCGAATTGAAAATTGCAGTTACCAGCCTAATATTTATATATGGTAAACTCTACTTTGTAATTTATTGTAACATAATTTATGGTAAAATATCTTCATGTTGAGACATGCTATTATTGAATAATAAAGAAGTTTATACGTCAGATTTATATGAATATATTATTTGTATTTATAAAAATATTCTTTGCTTTATGCATACAGCCAGGTAAAATATACGGCGAGAGGTTATGTGCTGGCCACATCAGATTTTTTGTTTCGGTTTTGAATTGACAACAAAATATATGCAAAACAAGAAATATAATAGTGATAAATGCATTGATTTGGTTCTAAATATAAGCTTGAAAATGTTACCTTTTACCATTAATTCCCATAAAATTACTAAAATTATAGTTTCCACAAAATCGTAAATAGACATTATATTTTATCGCCTTATTATGGGAATATATAAAAAAAGTTGTACTTTGAATTCACCCCTTCCCAAAATTACGAAATATTGACATTATATGTTTTATTGCATGAGACATGTCTAAATAAATTGATTTATACTGTTATAAGCCGCATATAATTAATTTCAATTCTAATTATGCAAATCGTATCTAGAACAATAGTGTGTGCTTGGTATAATCAGTGCATATAATTCTTCGATACCAAATAAGCATTATCTCTGGTTACGTCACCTCAGCGCTTCATGGCGTCTGTTTACGAATCCCGATCTCGGAGTAATAAAGCAGGCTTTAATTATCTGGAAACTAAGTTCTGACAAGATGTTTGGGAAGTTGTAAGTGATTACTAGGTAATGCATCTTGTTGTTTCAGCGCTGTCTTCCACTCCAGCGTTCGGGCGCCTCTCTGAGCTATGAATCAGCTGCACTCCTTGCACTTGGTGTACATCCAACACAGCGCCATCAGGAATCGAGCCCGGGAGAATTTAAACCGCGATTAATGCGCAAGCGGAAAAGGTTTGTTGCTATCGCCTATTCGGCATTGCATTATCCGATGCTACACAAATTCGCATTGTGATAGTTCCCCCCTCCCGCGATTGTCATTCTATTTTATTTGCATTTTGATGGAAAGTATTGTCAGTAACTCATACGAGCCTCGTCCCATTTAATAGGGTTTTGTACCAATTTTTAAATAATTATTTTTCTATAAGAACAGGATGAACTAAGAATTTTAGCGCAACGGGATTTAAAATTTTTATGTAATAAGCGAGATACCTATGCATATTCTTACCTTTAGTCACCTTTATATAAGGACGGTGCTTTGGTCTGAAAATTCAATGATGAGTTTTTAGTGAATAAGCACGTTTTCGGTTCTATTTAATATGATTTTACCATTTTTACGATGATGTTTGTATGTATGTATCTGTGTGTGTGTGTGTGTGTGTGTGTGTGTGTATGTGTGTGTGTGTGTGTGTGTGTGTGTGTGTGTGTGTGTGTGTGACGAAAATTTCGGATCGCACAACTTCATTATCACGATTTCGAAAATTATATTTTTTTTGTATTTCTATCCTATATCATTTATTGACATTTAACGTTATTATAACTTAAAGAATATATATTATTCTCTATACGATTTAATTGTAATTTATACTTCATATTCAATAGATATAGAGTTAAAGAATTATAAAGTTATTAAAATTCATAAATTAGCCAGCTATGCTAACCATGGAAACTGCTATTATATTCAGATAATTCAAATTGACAGATGTCAGTATCAATGAAAACTAAATGAATGTGGCAGAGATGAGGATGCTGAAGTAGATGTTGAGGAAGACACGGAAAGATACGGTAAGGAATGAAAGAAATAACTGTAGTGTAAGAAATTTCCAGATAGATGCAAGAGAGACGATTACATTGGTTTGAACATGTCATGAGGAGAGATGAAAAATATATTCGAAGTAAAATTAATAGCTTATTAATAGAAGGTTAAAAAAACAGAGGAAGACCAAAGATAAGATGAAAGGACTGTATTGCGGAAGAATTGAGAGAAAAGAAACTAAATGAGAACGATACGCAAAACAGAAATGAGTGGAGGAAGATAATAATAAATAGCGACCCCTAATGAATGGGAAAAGCTAAAGAAGAAGATGTCAGTGTCAAGTTCAATTTACATGGTTTGCATATAAAATAATATTACTGGAAATTTATCTTTTGCAAGAAAAATTATGTATGGAATTCATACATAATACACAGGATTGACGGAAGGTATTGTGGTGGCCACATCAGATTTTTTTATTTTATAATTATGCATGTGACGCATAATGTTCCGGATTAGTTTAATCGTGATCTTTTAGAATCATGATTTCTGACGTGGTTCGAGCAAACGTTAGAAATGTACGTACGAGGGATCACCAGAAAGGCGCAGAATTTTTTTCTGCATATTTTGATATGCATAATTCATTTTACCCGAAAAATGTAGATACGAGGTATCACATCTTAACCATCGATATGCAGATCAATGCAAACTAATTTATTTTATTTTATAAATAATCTACTGTCAAGTGTTATAGTCAGTAGCACATTAAAAGTGGATCATATAGAAGAAAAAAGAAAATGTTCTTGGTAATGAAGTATGTTTACTTAAAACAAATCTTATATGTAACATATTTTCTTTGTTTTCAAAAGTATGGTGGGTCATTACATGCTTTTGTAGGAAAATCAAATTTCCTTTCTTGCAACAAACCCCACATTAATAAATTTCTACGCTCGAAAACCTATTGTCATCAGCAATTTTTAAATTTGCACTGAAATGAATCCGTGTAATCACTCAAAAAGGATGATTCAGAAGGGAAAGGGTTGTCTAGTGATCACAAAATGAGAAAGTGGGGATAATGAATAGGAAACGAAAAAACATACTTCTTCTTAAACATGGTCACTTTGATGATTTAGATTGCGAATCACAGCCAGAAGGAACACAGCTTTTCAGTGGTTTTACCCATAGTAGAAATAGATTTTTCTACAATTATGCGGGAATTAAGTGTTCTCAAACTCAAAATAATTGCGGGAAATAGCCAATTTCCGCACCAATGCGGAAAATATTTAAAGGTATGAAAACAGTTGTCATGATCACTTAAAAAACCATGCATAACCGCACAATAGATCGTATGTCAAAAATTTAGAATACCTGTACGAGTATGTCGTATATATTTTAATTTTGTGGATGATTGTAAAAAAATGTGTGTAGTACATATGGAAAACGTGATTCTAAAACTAAATGCAAATTCTAAAATTCGCTGATCTCGTTTCGAAAACATCTTCGTTTCAGAATCACTAATTTCCCGTACTTGTTACAAAAAAACTAATTTAGATCCATGGATAAATCTTTAAAAAATTATTGTAGATTAAACATATACACTGTGACTCGAAAAGGAATAAGAATCGGATTACAACTTTTGGGTTTTTTAGTCACATATTTATGTAGAATATACAGTCCCTACGATTTAACTTGGCGACTCAAAAGAATGTAGTTCAGTTCACTATTCCTAAGTTGCGTTTTGTTAAATATTTACTTTTACTTCGATGCCGCACAGCTTCAGAAGTGAAATAGTTTTTACAATGTTTTATTGCCCCTTACACAAAGCAAATTTCATCCTAATACACACTGTCAGGTACTTTTCAACCCAAGAAGTTATATTCATACATAAGCGTTGGTGCATTTTTTTCTCAATAGCAATAGAAATTTTATTTTCTTAACTTTATTAATTTAAAAAATAATCAATTATAATATGATTTATATAATAAATAATTCATTCCAATATTTGTAATATATTTTTTTATATAAATAATTTCTTTTTTTTTGTAATATTCGTAATTTTATTACCGCAGTGATAATGTGAATTGCCCCAACTCGTCAAGTTACATCGTATGGACTGTACATTCCCGAACTTCGGTACTTTGTTCCTGACTTACCTGTAGGTATGCATTTATTTATCGGTTCTACAGGACCGATTTGTCTGATGCCTTGTTGTTTTGTACCCACACTCGCCAGTACTTCTGATTTGTTATGCGGTGATTGGATATATGATAAGCCTAACTGTTCCTGACTGCTTCATGCAATTTGAATATGATTTTGCGTATGGAATTAGTTGATTGACAGTAAATATCTGGTATGAGAATCAACAAAGTGATTCCAAATTGATGCTATTATATTGGAATATTTTGTTCTATAAATGATGCTATTGTTTGTATTTTGAATTGAACAGAATGAGTTATTTGCAATTGGTTCTAACATTATTATGCGATTAATGAAACTTCAAAAGGTAGATAATTTAACAATGGAGTTATGCTACTAAACACAATGTAAATTGAACACGTTAATAAAATTTTGAACGTATTTATTATACATATTCATTGAGCTCTCTACAAAAATGCGTAAAAATTAATTCTATTGTCTCTTATTTTCGTTATTATTAAAATTAGAAACATATTTGTGCAAAACATACATGTGTTAATACAGTAACAATAACAACAATTTTACTGATTCCTAAACCGTTGCCTAGCTAGGTTTTTCCTAGATTTCAGAACTGCCCAAACTGGTGCATTATGAATTTCAGTAAACTAAACAATACTTAACTAGGTTTTCCTTACGTAGGTATATCGAAATATTAGTTATTTTTGTGTAATTATATTTGCATAATGAAATAAAAAGATAATTTTTACAATTTTATTTGCCAATTGTACTTACACACACCGGCAAAATTAGGGGAACATCAAAAAAGTTATATATTTAAAAAAAATATGAAATCTCTGTTTTTAATATTTGTATTTTGGTAATTCTACAGCTATAACAAATAACAAATGACGATATAATACCTAAATATAGCCATCTACTAAAGATTAATTCATTCATCAAGTTGTTAAATATTGCTCGATCTTTAGTTTTATTAAATATGGGTGTAGAGAAATAATTTTAAAAAATCTGATGTGACCAACGCAGTACCTTCCGCCATTTCATTTTTATTAATTTTAATACAAAGCAGATTGACATACCCGAAATAATAACATTTAAAGATATTTTTTGAAGAAAAACTATTTTGAGCTTCAAATAAAGTACCATTTCTGGTTATCTGATTTACACCAAAATCTAATGGTTTCTTTCCATGTTACAATAAGGTAGAAATACATGGTTTCAAACTTCTCTGAATAATAGTAATTTGAGTTAGAGCGCCCAGGGCATGCATATACAGACACACACACTTACACACATACACACACACACACACACACACACAAACACACACACACACACACATAAACACACACCCATAGACATCATCGTGAAAATCAGGGATGGGCATTTACGCGTAAAAAATTTTTTTTTGCGTTTATGGGTAAAGAAATGGGTATAAAATGTTAAGTAAGTAAAAAACGTAGATAATGTATAAATTTTAATTCTTCATAACGACACTAGATGGCTTGTTGTTTACAAAAAATATTAACTTACTGTTAAGGGGCCAATACTATAATATGCTTCAAATTGACGTATTTATTCTGATACTTACGTAAAAGAATTTAAAATTTGATAGTATTTTACTTATTATACTTTATTTATGTAAAATATCTCAAATATTATCGTTGTAAATAATTATATTTTACGCGTAAAAAATGACGTATAATACGTGTCGTATTTTACCGTGCCTATCCCTGGTGAAAATATTAGAATCAAATCCTAGGGACCTTAAACCGTGATCATTTACCAAAATCTCGATATGCGATTTTTAGTACGACCCCTATACCTCCCTTACCAAATGTAGCGGGAGGTAAAAAAAGGAAAATTATTATTTTTAAGTATGTCCTATGTTGTAAGTTGTAAGTATAGTTACAACAAATAAAGTAGTGGCTACTATACATTCGGAAAGACTCTCATCAGGAACCGTCTTGTTGACAAACCACATCACATCATTTTTCACCGTGAAGTTTTGTTCAATTTACTCAGTGGTTCCCCGTCTTCGTTTCTGCGAGTGTTTCTAAATGAGTTCCAAAGTTTTCAACTGCAATATGTTATGTTCTGTTCACTGCTCGGTGTTCAGTGCTTAGCGCTTCGCCTTGGCTGGTCTTGCTCTGCACTCCGTGTCTATAAGCACAATATGATTCCGCGTTTAATCTGTTGGACCGCACTTTGCGCCGTATGAGACTTTCGTGTATCGAATACACAATTTTCGGGCCGGGTCGTCGTCTCCAAGCGGTTAAACGATATGTTCTGGAACATACGGTTGGGGTGTTTTACGTGATCGTTGTTTTTATTGCGTATTTGTAATATCGTTTATTTGTAGCTGTATTATAATTGAATTTCGGCCAAAATACCATTAGGAAGAGATAGATTTTCTTACATTTTTATTTTATGGAACACAGAATCTTATCTTTTAAACTACCCCTGCCAAAGCTAAGGAAGGTACAGGAAATATAATAAAAATTGCATATGGAGATTTTGGTGAATAACCACGTTTTACTTTTAAATATTTAAATAATTTTTACAATGCCTATATATACGGGTGTTATCGGAATGATTTTTTTTCTAAAAATCTATTAAAAGTAGGTTTTTTACCTTCCGTCAACTTTAGGTAAGGAAGGTATTGTCTTTGGTCAAAAAAATCATTGATGAGTTTGCAATGAATAAGCTCGTCTGTGTGTGTGTGTGTGTGTGTGTGTGTGTGTGTGTGTGTGTATGTGTGTTGTCTGCATGTGTGTGTGTGCCTATATTTTTGGCCGCGATAACTGCAATATTAGAATTCTAAAAATTACATTTTTTACGTATTCCTTTTCCTTACATCCATATGCAGACTTGATTAGATTTAGGTTATAAATGGTGAACCGGAAGTACCCTCATTTGAAGGTTTTAACAACTTTTCTTCAAAAAATGCTGTTAAATATATATTTTTAAGAACATTTTATTATTTATACGAATTGATTACATTTTATACTTGATATTCAATGGATATACAGGGTGTCCCTTAACTTCGAGCAAAAACGTTAAGGGCATATAGTACTGACCAAAATGAATAAAAAAGCTTCATCAACATAGGAATGATCTTCAACTGTTTCCGAGAAAAGCGAAAAATCTAAGAAAAACTGACAAAGATAACGATCGAATAAAATTTTGTCTATGTCAGTAAAAAGACTATAAAAAACAATAAAATTTTATATGAAACATTTTTCTCAATTTCTTATAGTTACGTAGTTATATGAAAATTAAATATTGACCAAGGTCGCCACAACATTTCACTTTTGATTTTTATAAAATAACAAAAGGCCATCTAAGATTACCTCTCAAAGGTAAACAAAAAGTCTCAATTAAGCAAAATCGTAATTCTTATAGTTTTTGAGATAGCAAAGGTAAATCTCGTAAAAACTCATTTTTCACTGCGTTATATCTGGGAAACTATTAAAGATCGGACACATTTTGACTGAGCTTTTTTTACTCATTTTGATCAGTATTATATGCCCTTAAAGTTTGTGCACCAAGTTAAGGGACACCCTGTAGAGTTAAAAAATTATAAAGGAAGTAAATTTCATAAAGCAGCCAGCTATGCTATAACCATGGATATATTAAGAAAATTGATGTCAGTATTAAGTGCAATTGATATAGTATGTTAGCTTTGCTAGAACCTTTCTGTATGGAATTTGTACAAAATAAATAAAACTGACTGAAGGTAAAGTACTGGAAATATAGAATCTTTTGCAAAACTCTATGTGGAATTTATACAAAATTTATAGAAATGACGAAAGGTAATGTGCTGGCCACGTCAGATTTTGTGTATTTTTTATGGTTAAAAATGTCATTTTTTGTCACCAGTGTCTAAAAGTTACAGAACATTGTACTTTTAACTGATAAAATAATTGAATTAGTCACCTTGGTAATGACGAATGGAACTACAAATCGACATTTTTGATATGTCAAAAAATTATTAGAAATACAAATTTAAATTAAAAAATAGTGTTTGTAAAAAAATAGTGTGTGATACACGACTTAAGAGTGATTTTATTTTTAACGAAGGTTTGAACCATTCCGTTTCGCATCGTGTTCCAAACTTCCTTATCACAAAATAAAATGGCACTTTTAACAATTATATCATAAATGCTGCCAGAGCTTTACGGCGTTCTCCAGTAGATGACTCTGTATGTGGTTAGTTACCTCTGGAGTCATCTACCTTGTATGAATCAATCATGCATTTAGTACTATTATTTGATTTAAATGGAATTCCAATAAGGGAAAAAAGAACACAAATTGAAAATTGTTCATTTGATTTATTTGTTACACTTTTATTTCTAAAATAATTCATAGTATCTTGTATTACAACATCGTTTAATTATACTTTACATATTTTTCCTGCTATATATATCAAATAACTTTTTGAATGCAATATGTTCCAGCCAGATATTGTACACTTCTTCGTAATAAATAGGAAAACGATGTGTTTTAAGTTACAACTTGTCATAATTCGGCTTTTCTTTGGGATTGCCATGATTCGCGACTCAGATCGTGCACGAACAAAAGAAAGAACAACAAAAAGTATTTAACAAACAACAAAAAGCAATAAACAAACAACAAAAGTACTTAAACAAGAAATCTGAATCGCGAACAGGAATACACAGAAAAGAATTAGAGAAACCAATGCTGACAATTCAAGAGCGAAAACATGAGTGATTTCAATTGACATTTGTCACCATTTTGAAAACTTTGTTGTGTTTCTAAGCGTCATAAGCTGTGCGGCGCACAACTATTTAAAGCGATAGTGGCGAAATTACGATCTTGCCAACAACTATTTGAAAAGTCCCGGTCGCCGTATGAAGTGCGCATAGCATGCACCACACTAATGAGCTCCAATAAGAGCGAAACGCGTCTGTGGTTTGGCCAGCATCTGAAAAATGACCGAGAGGTTGATTCAAATTCTGAAATCCAGTAACTTACGAGTGTTTATCTAATTCTTTATTAGACAGTTTCACAGATAATTCGCTATTGTACCTTTGTAATCTCAACAGATGTATAGAATAAAACGATTAATATAAAGCCATTGAACGTAATATAGTGTTGATTTACGTATTTATTTAGAGTGGTGTAGTAATTACCCGTATTCTCTATGATGGTAGGTTCATAAAATCAGCACAACAGGCTCTGTTCTGTTCCTTGGCTTGACGTTGGCAGGGCGGGCTGGAATGATGAAGTAAATACTCGGAGCTGTCACGTGCACGTGCCACAATTATCGCGTGATTCGCGTAACGACAATTGTAAATTCTCATTTGGAGGCAGACAGCGTGGTGGCAGCACTGTAACCTGCTTCTGTTCTATGCTAAAGCCTCCTTTACAAGCATCATATCATAGCGAATATAACTAGTAAACAAGAATGAAGATAATATAGGAAAATTAGCTTGTTATCAAGTTTTATTTATTTAAATTATTCTGTACAAAGTCCAATAACAGTATAAAGGAAAACTTAGAAAAAACTAAAAGAACTAAAAAATTAATACGAAAAGCCAAGAAAAGAAAAGACAAAATTTAATAAAATTACGTATGTAATCTTAGAAGACAATTGATTATATGAAGAACAAGATTGTGATAAGAATATCAAGTCGTCTGCAGTATCGTAAGGTTATAACAAATAAGAAGAATCAGTGTCGCGTTATCCTATGGGCAAATTGGGCAATTGCCTGTGGCCCCATCAACAGGTGGACCCCAAATTAATGTTTTTCATACACATTATATAGTAATATTATCAAAATTTAAATTTAACGCCTCTATTGGTGGGGCCCTCAAACCATTTTTTTATATACTGTATAAGAATATCGAAATGGAAGATTAATTCTACCAGTCCTAATGACAATTTTAAAAATACGTATATTTATTAGCTCCTGTTTCCATTGCAGAACGATTTTTCAATATCCGTAGAAGAGTTAAAAATTATACAAGAAATTCATTTGGACAAATTATTTACTAATTTGGCATTATTTAAATACAGATTGTATCATTTTAACTTTTTCTTTTGTGGTATCTCGAGTTAATATTAATAATGGTAGAGCAAAACAGTTTTCACATTATAGGGTCAACTTTTAGAGAAAAGTTTAATAGTCGCCACATGTATTTTCATTTGTTTTTGAACTAAAGACAAAAATTCGTTTTCTGCTCATATCTAACTCATTATGAAAGTTAGAAAATACTTGTACACAAATTTATGTTTTTCTCATATGTTTCATAATCATTTTCAATTTATTATGTTATATTAATTTTTTTGTTTTACATAAATTTAAATAAACATGCCGTCACAGCTTATTACCCATTTCTGGATATGTCAATCTGCTTTTGTTAGCAGATTTCGGTAATGACGATATATTTGTACCTACCTTTGACAGTGTTTACCACTGGCGCTCAGATATGTCGCCTCCCCAAATCATTCTCGACGTGTCTGTAAAACACTGTACTTACATGGGGCCCCCAAATTTAAATTTGTCTGGGGCCCCATGAAATGCGCCACTGAAAAGAATAATGGTGGCTATGCACGTTAGGTGACCAGCTGTGTTCCGAATGGCTATAGTCGAGATATTTCCCATATTATTTCTAATTTTCAAATAGTACATAATTGATCCATGTGATGCTCTCTACAATAGAATTGAGAGCACATGGGGTGACGTCTGATCATCACGGCATATTACCCATTGCTGGGTATGCCAATCTACTTTGTACCCAGATATCGGCAATGATGAAATATTTGTACCGTGTGGGCGCTTACCAGGCGTCACCTCACGGGCACTCAATGGTGGCGTGGAGAGTGCACCACAGGGGTCAATTTAGTATCATTAAAATTCGAACTAATTTTTGGCGTCGGTCGGGATCGAACCCGGTTTTCCAGATTCGCGACCAGACATCCAATTGTTACCAAAAACCTTATCAGTTCTTCCCATTAATGTTACATTGAGGAATTTTATAGTAGTTGATAATGAAGGACAATAAAAATTTTCAACTCAATTTTTAATTTGTTTTAGCCCCCTGAATTAAATTCCAAATGCATGAGCGTCACTTTTGAGAGAACCTGTATTCACTTAACATTTAAAATATGTGTAAACTATGAATAGTTTATAATAAACGTGTGCTGTAAACCAACCTTACACATTGTGTACTAACCGTTAACTACACAGTCATTATACATATACAGTAAACATTAATGATATTATTTGCTCATAAATTATATGCAATGTGATCGATACGAAATAGGGATATACCTAGTTGGCTAAACAATAGAGAATTTATTCTAATTGTGGCAGAAATAGAATTGTAGGATAATTCAATCATGATAGTTTGTCATCATATATGGAAAAAATATTTCTAAATGACCAATAATCACAGTATGATAGATGATAGGGAAAAGGGTTTATTGAATAATTTACTTCTGTGCTCGATTATGAAAATTTGTTTAGATGCAGTAAAATATTAACGTCTCATAACTGTGATTTGTAATGCACATAATAGTTCATTTACGAGTGACGTATATGTACATACATATTTCAAAGTAAATCACCTGGAAGTGATTAAGTGCTTTACTATCCACCCACGGGGAACAGTTTACCGTATATGTACGTCATCTATACTTTATGTAACTGCTTATTTTTATTATATTAAGCTACTATTCAACGATATAGAAATATGAATTATGGATTGACAATTGACAAGACGATGAACTTTCTATATATGTAGAAGGATTCAAACTAGAATTTTTTATTTAACTGTTAGACCATTTAATATTTGTTACCCCACTAATAAGAATAATCGCTTGCAATCACTTATAATATTTTTGACTGTAATATTAGTTTAGTTTTCTTCGGAAGTTTATTAAAAAATGCATTCTTTTACCACCTTCGGTTTAACTGACCAACAGTAAAACTGCCGGTAAAATACGATCAGAAGATGTGATTCCAGTTCTAAATAAAACAGTATGTTTAATAATAAAAGCCATAGCTTCTATGACAATACAGTATTTTACTAATTTAAATTAATAAACACGATTTTTTTGTTCATACAATATCTAAACTTATTTCGCTGTATTTTAAAATAATGACCCATGAACTAACTTGTCTAAGGCTCGGTGGGGGCCGCAGATCGAGTAGTTGGGAAAATGGAAAACGGCGAGAAAAGTGTCCGAAGTTACTAAACGATGTAAATAATCACATTTGCTATAATTATTCAAAATTGTAAAGTGATTATAAGTACTTGTTTACAGACTGCCACCAAGCGAGAAATAGAACAAAAATGTTACATTGTTTGAGTGCCCTTTTTTGGCCGAATCTGAAGTTTGCAGTCGAGGCAAAGGCCGAGACGAGCAAATAGATGAGGCTAAAAAAGAACTTTTAAACCTTGATACACAAATAACTATTTTATTTTTGTATACTGAAGAACCATTTTGGAAGAAAATAATTTGGATAATTCCCATTTCTCTCACATTGATAAGCTGTCAAAAATATTTTTAAATAAAGCACTTCAAATGATATATTATATATTGTACATTTAATAATTAAAATCCAAATTCTAACCTACCTGGTAGACAGTTGTTTTATTATCAATGTCATAGATTGGTATCAGTTTAATAATGTATAATTGCTTATTATAAATAAATAAATATATCATCACGGCATATTACCCATTGCATAAAATAACTGCAATACCCAATTAATTTGTTGAGCAAGAAAATAAGCTATATCGACGATTTTTCCAATACTCTCACTTAAAATTTATGAAGCTGCATATATATACAACATTAAATTTATTTGCTATTTGAAAGTTTGACAGTTCAGTTCGTAAAGTAAATGCAGCCGTAAAGTAAAAGCGGCCGTAAAGTAAAAGTAGGCGTAAAGTAAATGCGGCCGTAAAGTAGTCTTTGACAGGTGTCAAAATAAAAGTGATACCTTGCGGTTTGAAAAGGATACTAACAATAATTTATATAACAGTTGTCTAAAAAAACTTTATGCGACATATAGCCCGTAGTTGCATTTACGGCATCGCTGTAGTTTACATTAATGTGCTAGCTAGCTCAGCCATTAAAAGCTTCACTACCGGCTTAATGCCGTAAATAGCTGTTACTTTTTTACATTTTGCATTTGAGTTAAATAAAATATACTTTTTTTGCGAACATCCAGAAAATGAGCTGTTTCTGATTATTTTTTAGACCGGAAAATCCTTCTTTACTGAGCTAGATCGGGAAATTGTCTATATGGGATTGAAAAGTTACTTTCCATAGCAATCAATTGTTTATTTACTTATTTTTTAGTTCCTCTCAATAAAAAAAATAATGCATAGCTATAGATTTTTATTGATTTTTCTTGCGGGGCTGCGAAAAAAAATTGTACCCTATATGACCTAGAAGTGTGTTTCTTTACTGGGCTCACAAACTTGCTCACCCAGTAAAGTACCACTTTTAGGTCTTGTTACATAAATTCTAGAGAAATTCAAAAATTGACCTACTCCAGAAACAGCCAATTAAGAATTTGTTCTTCATTATAAAACATACACTAACCTAAATACATATCTATACCTATTTGCTTATTTACGATTTATATTTGAGACGTAAATTTTAAAATATACCTATTTCAACTTAGTAAGCACTTTCCTAAGAATTCAAAGATTGAACTATTCCAGAAATAACCCATTAAAAATGTGCAGTGAAGTATTCCGCGAAGAAAGAGTTAGGATTTCGAGGTAAGAAAATCTGATTCAGATTTCTCTCTGCTAGTAGAATTTCCGTTGTTAACTGTCTGTATATTTTTCTCACAATAAATATTTTAGAAACCGTACGGAACAAAACCAGAAATGGGTTTTTAAAGCGGATTATTGCAAAGAATGTTCAAGTGGAGGGACGAATACTCTTTTTTTAAATCGTTTTTTCATTACCACAAACGAATAAAAAATTCGTTTCCACGCATCTGCACCAGGAGATGTTCAGTCAAGTAGAACAACGATGAAAGGTATTGTATGTGGTCAACCCATATTTACAGCAGCGGCGCTCAAAATGTTGGAGAAGGCCCAGGAAATCAAATTACAAAAAAAAAAAATTAATCTAATACGAGTTGAACAAATTATTGAGAAGTTAATGTATATGATTTAATAAATAAATTTCAGTTACAGCGAAAGTATTGTCACCAACGAGTATCGTTTTAAAATGGAATCTCCTAACTTAGTTGAAACAATATAAAGTTTTGAAAGACAAGCGTGTTATATTCATCCTTATCGAACATCCTTGTAATCTTTGCAAGTGAGAGATAAATGGTCGCCATTTTGAAGTGGTTATAGTAACTTTATTCTTCAAATATGTATTAATAAAATTACTGTTTCTGTTTTGGTATTGTTAACATGCTAAAAAATAAAAAAATAATACCTCACGCCTAATTTTTTTTAATTTCTTCTTTTCTTTTGTTATAAGATAATAGAATTGTTTTCATAGCTTGCTATGTTTTATTTTGTATGGAATTTTATTAATACATATTTTGAGAATAGATGGTTGCCATTTTGAAATGGTGAAAGTAAAACTATGATAATTTGATATCATTATGAAGCAAATTTTATGTACATTCTGAAAAAAAAAAATATATAAAAACCGATTCCCTATGCTAGTTTTAAAGTTGTACCCATTTCCGCTAAAACTGGAAGTGATACAAAATTTCTGCTATGATCATCTTATGAGCCCCTTTATCTAGTTTAACTTTACTTTTTAACATTTTTTTGTATCTCTCAAAATAAACGAAATATTCGTGGTGCCGGACTTACGCCAAAAACCCTGTATATATGTGTGTGTGTGCGTGTGTGTATGACTATAAGATCGGCTGTGATATCTCTAATACTAGAATTCCAAAAATTGCAATATTTACGTATTCCTCTTCCTTACATCCATATGCAGACTTGATTAGATTTTGGTTAAAAATGATTAACCGAAAGTACCGGCATTAGATGATTTTAAGTGTTTTGCTTGAAGAAACGCTGTTAAATATTATTTTTCAACATTTAATGTTATTATAAAAAATTAAAGAATATTATTATCTATACGAATTGATTGCATTTTATATTTCATAATCAATGGATACAGCGGTAAAGAATTATAAAAAAATAATTTTATAAATCAGCCAGCTATGCTATAACCTTGGAAACAGCTACTATATTAAGAAAATTCTAATTGACAGATGTCAGTGTCAATGAGAAGAAAATTAATGTGGCGGAGATGAGGATGTTGAGATAAATGTTGTGGAAGCCAGGACGACACGCAAAACAGAAATGAGTGGAAGAAGAAAATAAAACATAGCGACCCCTAACGAATTAGTATAGCTAAAGAAGAAAAAGATGTTAATGTTAAGTGCAATCTGCATAGTTTGTTTATGAAATAATTTTACTGGAAATAAAATAAAATGTATGAAATTTGTAAATAATACACAGAATATTTTATATTTCTCGTCTCGCGTGCATCACTATACAAACGCGTAAGAAATAAGTATTGGCATTGTGAACAAGGCTACTAAAAACCATTGGTTCAACTTTACATTTATATATTTTCTCACTCATTGTGAATTGGGACTTGAGGTGTTTTTACAATTGCAACAAACACATTAGAAAAGAAATTATTGCAGATTACGATACATTGCAACCTTATTATATTAAGTGGAAATGTATGGCACATTACTTACAGTACAAGTATGTACGTTACCAATTCTTTAAAATGAATATAATTTACATGGATCTATTTATGATAATCTATTTTTTTTCTTTTACATTAACATTAAATATTTATATCATTACAGTTTATTACCCAATTTTGGTTACGCAATTTTGCTTCAATTTGTGGATTGCGGTATGATGATATATTCAATTCGTTTGCACACGGTCTCTTAATGCTGTCGTGGAGAGGGGTCCACTTTTGAGCTAATTGAAAATAATTCTAGTTCTAGAGTAAAGTTTTCGTAAATACACTATCAGCGGTAATAATAAATAATTTGCTATTTCCAGATTAGGTATTCCGAGAATATCTCTTAACCCTGTGTTAAAATGACGTTTATGGACAGTTTATTCTAGAGATAAGTCGTATTCCATGTTTATCATTATAAATTTGTAGGTTAAGCTCGTGATAAACTAGGAATAGCTACTCCTGTGTTAAAAAGAAGCTGTTCTAAACTTAACCATTGTTTATTATTACCCCTGTATATGTTGTAAGTAGGGATTTAACACACCAATAGTCGGCTAAATTTATCCTTATTTAACTTTCGAGGATAACTATTTCCAGTCCATTACATTTTTTTTTGTACGAATAATTAATGGGTATGAACTTCATTATCGTTGGATTCACATTAACAAAATATGAGCCTAAAATTATTTTCCACTAAAAATTTATACTTGCCCTCATTAATTATTTACATTCAGATCTATCTAAAATTAACATAGACCCTATATCGATTATGCAACTTTATCGCAAATTTTTAATAAGTTACCCGGGATTTGAAGTTAATTTTACCCAGAAAAATCTGTTTTGGTCAGTGATAAATATTATATTTCACTAATGGCCGTTTCTACCGGTTTCACATTAAAATTTAAATACCTCTTAAAAATAAAATTCTATTGTATGTTTAACATCAACTTATTTTAACAATTCTGGCATTTCATTTATAGGTAATATGCTGCTTGAAATAAGTATCTTAATTCTTGTATTAATGTCCAAGTTTTTCGATGACATTTTAGAAGAGTATGACAAATTTAGAGTAAATAAGAAGCTGCAACTTATGTGTTTAATATACTAATTTAAAAAGAAGTGATTTTGAAGATTATTTGACAGAATATGACGCTATTTTGTACGAATTAGATATTAGCATGAAACCTGAGGAAATATATGATAGGAAAAAATTTAATTCGTTTGATGATTATTTTCCGTTGATCGTTTATTTAGAAGTTTTATTGATGTAGAAGAAATCATTTACTAATAACTCTTCTTAATGAATGATTTTAGAATATCAGTAACCATAGATACCACTGCTAAACAATTAGGATGGAATTCATAGACATTTCCTTGACTCTTCCTCCTCTCATCCTTTCCTAAGAATGAGTCGAGGTTGAGTGAACCTTTACTTATAAATGAAATTCATAAACGTCAGTACTGAGTCACTCACTCAAGTCTGAGTGGAGTATGATTCATTAAAGGGACTTCTTTTTTTAGAAAAAATATGTTTTAAAAATAGGTGCAATTATTTTGACAAGAGTGACAAGCATTTAAACCAGTAGTTTGTACAAAATTTTAAACTTATATAGTTCAAAATACAAGTAATTTGAAACAATGAGTAGATATACAGTTGAATGGTAGACAAAGGTTTTCTTCAAAAGAAAAATTATTTTTGAGTTTGAAATCAAGTATTTGAAAATACCACACTATAAACAAGAAATGTCCAATGGAACTGAAAATGTGATACATGCGAAAACACATTATAAATTTATAATTAGAACTACACAAATATCATTAAGGAACATCAAAATTTCTACTATAAAGGAGCAGTTACCATAAGAAAACTAATAAACCAAGTTTATTGAAAGAATTAAATTGAGTTAATATTAAAGAATAGCAAAAGGTTTACGGGAAAAGTTACTATAGTAAAGCAATAATATTTTTAAGTATTTAAAGAAAATTATTTTATAACAAATATTGTTGTTTGGAATATATAAATTCGTTGTTGTTTATGTAATCTACAGGCTCATAAAAGCCAAATTGTCTACCATAACAAAGTTTTTTTAATGTAAAGGAAAGCATAAGGTATCAATTAACTCCACTCGAAATTTTCCTCAAAGCATACTTATATTTTAAGTGTGAGGTAGACCTCAAATGTCTATGAATTCCAAACTGTCATTTTGAGTGGAGTATACGTCGAGTATAAGTGTTGTATAAGTCGAGTATGAGTAGAGTATGAGTCGAGGTACAAGGCTTCTTCAATTATTTCGAATTTTAAATGACACAAAATTGATCCCTGTGGTTCACTCTACACGCCAACAATGAGTGCTCGTTAGGTGGCGCCTTGTAAGCGCCCGCATGATACAAATATTTTATCATTACCGATAACTGTGTACAAAGCAGATTGGCACACCCAGTAATGGGTAATATGCCGTGATAATATATAATTTTATTAAATAAAATGTTATAATTAAAATAGGTACTTAAAAAAAATATTTAATAAAAAATATATAAACCGATAAAAGTAATTAGAAATTTGAATTTTGCTAGGATTCAAAATACAACTTTTTACCTATCGCTAAGAGAGGTATTGGATTCATGCTAAAAATCGCATATCCAGATTTTATTGAATAAGCACGTTTTAAGGTCCCTACAATCCGATTTTAACATTTTTACGATGATGTCTGTGTGTGTGTGTGTGTGTGTGAATGTATGTGTGTGTGTGTGTGTATGTATGTAGGATGTTGGAAGGACGTTTACTCAAAAACTATAAGACTTTAAATTTGTTTAACTACGTATTTACCAATCGGACATTCATGGGAAGATCTGAAAAGGTTTTGATAACAATTGGACAACCGGAAGTAGAAGATTCTTGAAAAAAAATCTTCTAAATAATATTTTTTGAAATTTTTTCTTGGTAATATTAAAGAAAATTAAATTCTCTATCTGATACATTTAAATATTTTATAATATATTCTATAGATTTAGAGATAAAAGAAATATAATATATAAAATAATCCGTTATCATAAATTTTACAGCCGAAAGATTGGCCATGGAAAATAGTTGAAAATTTAAATTGTTTGTAACTGACAGATAAATGTCAGTGTCAGAAATCCGGAGACATTACTGAAGACTTTTTCTGGGAAGTACATAGATTATATTATTTCTTAATGTATTAATAGTTAAATATTTAAAATTATAGGTATATTACATATATCCTTCAAGAATACTGTCAATCCTGACAATGAATTGGAAACATTTCGAAAAATTAGAAGAGGACAAAATTTCTTCATAAAATGAATTTAAACTTAAACAATCTAAATATAAGGAATAGATATATGTAAGTAGAATTTTTGGTTTAGAGTGTAGGTATACAAGAAATGTTAAATACAATAGGGCGCGAGCAGTCATGTGATTTTGTAGGCCTTGACAAGCAGATATGGGGGCCCATGTCAGAATGATAGCTTGTAAATATGTATATAGATGTCAAGTATCAAAATTTCTCATTCTAAATTTAGTGATTTTCCAATTCCATGTGGTTTATTTTCCTCGCTAAGTAAATTCCACACTCCTGGTGACAAATTAACTACGTGTTTTTAGAAAATCTTTAAATTCTGAATGAAAAATTGACAATTAACATCCATGTACATAATTACTAATCATCTTGAAACAGGCCCCCACATTTGCTTGTCAAGGCCAACAATGTAACATGACTGTTCGCGCCCTATACTTATGTAACCAAAAAAGGAAGTGGCGAGAGGTATTGTGCTGGCCACAACAGATTTTTTTCTTTTGTGTTACAATTTTTCTTTAATGAAATATTTCGAATTCGAAATTTTCCATAAAAAAGAAAAATAGACAAAACAAATAATTTTTTTTATGTAAAGTTATAGTACTCAAGATAAAAGATTAATTTTAAATAAAACTATGAAACGAACTTTCAATTTATATCGAAGTGTAAAATAAAACATCCAAACTGAGCACGCACAGAATGATTTCCCACTTTGATGTATCTACACTCAACAGATCGTTCTCAGGCTATCCAGCGAACGGTTTGGCACGCCTCGGACATCGTCCACACTTCCTGCCTCATTCGTGTGCGTGCTCAAATACGGAACTACCTTTATGCGTAATAAGTTTCATACAACTCTTTCAATGTTAGTATTAACATACAATATTATATTACAGGGATGTCAAACATGCTACCCGCAAGTTGATATGCAATGTGAACAATTATTTTCCCTATTAAGTCATAACCTAATAAACTGAGAATTGTTTTCGTCTATGGGTTTGCCTTTGTAGTTTATTGCGTTTTTTCTAAAACACATCAAAAATTAAGATAGTAAAATAAAGATCATAAATCATATGTTCCACTTTCAAGTGTACAATACATTTTGTAATACACAGTTTACAGAATCATTACTTATTACTTGTGCCTAATGAAACCAGTTAGACTGTTTTGTATTGTATGCAGTGTACTTGTCACACACAGTGTCGTACTTAAGTCGTAAGTATCAACAACAGCAGCAATAGCAATAGCACCGGCTGTTGTGGAGTGTGTAGTGTGAATGAAAGGCAAGTAGAAGCACTAGCAGTAAGCAGCAATTGTTGCCACATGAGACAACAGCTCTGTTCAGCCTGCCTAGGCTCCAACGCACTTCATGTACGCCATTAAGATACTAATCCCTGATGCAATTATAATATTATGTTACACTATCATTTCCTACATATACAATAAAACACTACATTCTATTCAGCGACACTTCCTTCCTAATGACATGTTTTCAAAACACAAATATTTAATTGGAGCATATGTAAACATACGCATGTAAGGAATATTTGCCTAATCAGAATAATTGTGTTGAACTATACTCGTATACTTCATTCTCTTGTCTTAATTTGTTAATGACAATAACATGAAACTTAATATTTTTAGTCATTAAAATTTGTGAGTATATGTGTATACGTATGTTGCTAATGACGATGTCTGTACAATAAATAATAGTATATTTTATAATGAGCATATAATATAGGCTATATTATACGAGGATGAAGTTTAGAATGCGAATCAAATACTATACTTTATCTACTACTAGCAATTTCACGGATTATAAATATATAACATTTTTTCTACGATGTTAAATAAATTGACTGAATGTTTTGTACGAATGTATTTTATGTGCATGAATTGTAACAAGATGTAAGATATTACTACCCTGAAGAAGGTGCAAGGATGCACCGAAATGTTGGTATAATAAGAATAAATGTTATTTGACTGAACTTTCGAGTAATTGTTAACACCTAATCCACATCACAGTCGAGAAATTACCCACAATAACTGTTCACAATATTTCCATATTATGTAAAAAAATCTGTTGTAGCCATCACGATCATCTCGCCCTTTCTATTTTGGTATATACCTATAAGTATTGTATTTAACATTTCTTGTACACACAAAAAAAATTAATTAATAATAATAATAATAATAATCTTTATTGATAAGACATAAGACATATCAATGGCGAGGTTCAGCCATAGGCTGGTCTACCACCTAACCACACTAATTATACACAATAAATAATGCCATTTAATTATTAATTTACACAATGGAAAAAAAATAATACAAATAAATGGTGCAGTAAATGAACCAATAATCTTTATATGCGAAAATGCAAAACAATATGCCAATAATCAAATAAGAATAAATATTTGTACAATACACAGATATTACCTACGCAAACATATTTTTGATACGGGTCTTAAACATACTCAGGGATAAGTTTTTTTAAATTATATGGTATGCTGTTATACAATGACGGTGCCAAATAAGAAAAGGAACCTTTTAATTTAGATTTTCTATAAGCTGGTACTATATATAAATCTTTAATTTTGAGCGTATAATTATATTGTTTCTGTTTAAATTTGTCAAATAGATAGTGAGGAGTATATTATACCAGTTTTCAGAATTTTATGTATTAAACAGAGATACATAGTTTTCACGCGATTATTTACAGATGTCATACCGGCCAGTTTACGATATTTGGAAATGTGGTCAAACTTGCGTGCACCATAAACAAATCGTAGACAAGAATTTTCAACAAGTGTAATTCTATTTTTATCTGTTTCTGTGAGATTTGGAATGTAGGTACAAGCACAATAATGAAATAAAGGTAGAATTAGAGTATTAACTAGACGTAATTTTACTGTTGAACTTAGATCTTGTCTAAACTGATATAGATGTCGCAAGCGAAGTCACGAGTCAGTAATTTTTTTATGTAAAAGTTGTCTGAAAGAGAGATTTTCATCAACAAGAAGTCCCAAAATGTTGACAGAAGAGCTACACCTAATCTTTATATTTACGTATTTTTTATAATTTTAAATTTATTCTATGAACAAGTTTTCTCCATTTCTTCTAAAAGTTCGAGGTTTTTTCAATTCATTAACGTAATTCGTGGTATTTCTGAAGGGTTCATGTAATATACCAATAATTTTAAATATATAATTAATAATTCAATAAGACATATTAAAGATCGTTCCCAGAAAAAGCCTTCCGTATTATCTCTGAATTTTTGACTCTGACATTAGTGACATTTATCTGTCGAATACAGACATTTTAATTTCTCAAGTAGTTACCATGGAGATGTTTGGGCTGTGAGCAGGCTGTGAGATTTAGTACAACAGATTATTTTATAGATTATATATCTATATCTTTAAATCTATAGAAGGCATAATAAAAAAATTAAATGTGTCGGATAGAGTATTTTGTTTTTTAATATTTGTAATAACATTTATTTTCAAAAAATAATATTTAGAAGATTTTTGTTAAAATACTACTATTCCCGGTTCTCCAATTGTTACCAGTATGTTACCATTACTGTTAGATTGAGGAATCCGTACTTACACAGGTCTTTAGTCTTATAGAAATTGAGAAATCGTACCTCCAATAACCTCTCTCTCACACACACACACACACACACACACACACACACACACACACACACACATACACACACACATCCACACACATACAGACACACACAGACATCATCGTAAAAATGTTATTATCGGATTCTAAGTACCTTAAAACGTGCTTATTCACTGAAATCTGGATATGCGATTTTTAGCATGATTCCAATACCTCTCTTAGCGTGGAAAAAATATGCACAACTCATTATAAAATTAAATTTGTTCCAAAAATATAAAATACCAGCAAATATAAAATATAAATAATTTCAAAGGTGCCTTACACGATGAAGTTTTTCTTTTCAAGTGACGTGAATGATGTGAGTGCAAGAGAAATAGATGAATAAACTTTTAACGAAAAACTGGAGCATGCGCTACTTTTTCTTAGAAGTCCCTACAAGTTTTAACTGTCAAATAACTGTCAACTGTCATTTGTGTTTATATTTTTGGTGTACAAATGTGGTGTTATAAATGATTGATTAAGAAAAATGGTAATACATGAAAAATTTAATGACAATTCGTGTAGGTAAAACTAAACTTTTGACAATTGGATATTTTAATTTACGTAAAACTTGATTGTGTAAATATACTTGTAAGATCACTTATAAAGACGCTTTTAAAGGCACTTGGAAAGAAAAACTTCATAGTGTAATTCACGCTTTATAATCAATTTTTAATTCCGAAGATAATTTTGATATTAAATTATCTATAGATTCAAAATTCGTAAATATTTTAGCTACACTCTTACGATGAACATGATATATAAAAGGACGAAACATTGTACCAAGAAAGAATAGAAATATTTATATTAGGGAAAGAGAAAGACCAACATTATCATCTGTTTATATGTAGTATATTCTAAAGCTATTAATAAGTAAGTAATAGTTGACATAACACATATTTAATACATAAATAATGTGTTTATATATTTGATCTTGATAAAATATATCTCGTTATGTTTTTGTACAGGGTGTTAATTAAAAAGCGAGCCATAGAAATTTAACATGGGAAATCAGATTATCCTTGCACAAAAGCTCCCATTTAATTTTAGGTAAAAATGTTTCAAATCACGAAACATTTTATTTTGCATTTGAATTTATAAACATTGCTCATTTGTAGTGATAGCCATGGAATTTAAACAAAATTATAAAGATTGAACCCTTCCTTTCATTTAGTTTCTATCCAATCTGCACTTTTCAATTTAAAGCTTAGGTCTGTTTCACCAAGTGAGTTAAGATAATGTTTTTTAAATTAATTTCTTCCAGTGAATAAACATTTTTATCTACACCTGTTTAGTAATATATTAATTATGCACGTAACCATGGAAACATAATACCATTCTGTGTCACATATTCTATATTATGTTATAAAAAAACAATGATCAAATTGTTTTCACAACCTACCTGGTATCATGGCTTACCAGATTAATTATTCATAATTTTCTCCTCAGTTTTTGTAATTTATTTCTTCATTAAAAATTAACTTCAAGCATATCGTTGAATTCATAATTTTACGTAGATTCTAAATATATAAATATATGTCACTTTCGGTTAAACCGGAAGCGCTACCAACATGCCAAATACAATGATTTGTGAACTCTTAATCCTAGTTTACAAATATATACAAAAAAAATATATAAATTAGAATTTTGAGTGGACCATTTTTCAGTGTCACCCGGTATAGTATGATTTCAATGTCAGGTGTAGATAAAATATCATATTCTACTCGCATATAATGGTTATTATTCACTCGTGAATAATAGCCATCATAACACGCTCGTTGAATAATATACTATTAACTCACGTGGTTTATACACGTACATTTTATTCATGTTGAACGAAATATATCATGAATTTTAATTTTGACAAAATATCGTCGTTGTTATTTATTAAATTTTGACGATTTGTATAAAATCTGAACCTGTCGGATACAGTGCGTCCAAACGTGTACACATACATAGGTACTGCGCCCGACAGAAGGTTAAAAAATTTACATTAATTTTCTAACTTAAATTGACATAAAATAATTATGTATGTTGTAGCACTACCGATCATCTGAAAATAATATAACAAATAAATATCTGTATTGTAATTATAATATTATTAATACTTACAGCATATAACAATGTATTATCTATTGGAACTGAATCACATATAGTAAATTTTACTTTTTGTTGTTTAATTCTTAATAGATTAATTGAAATCTAAAAAATACGATTATATGATTTTAATTTGTAATATATAATTTTAATTATACCATTTCTGATATTTTCTCTATACAGTTTTTATTATATCTTAAATCATTCAATAGTTTATAACATTTATTAGCCTAAAAACAATTATTATTGATATAGCTTTATTAAAAACTTGTATAGAAAAAAAATATACCTCATTACGAATGCTGTTTTTTATGAACAATAAAAATAATGTTTCCATTACATTACATATATACCCTACTACAAATAAAATCATAGAAGTAAAATTTATTGTTGTATGTTTATTAATTGTTATTATGACATCATATATTGCGTAAATTATTGCTTCGAAACCTTCAATATATATTATAAAAATCATAGTTTTAAATGTGTTACATATTAAATCGCTTTGTATTTTTAATTTGTCAAATATTATTATTAATAATTGTAATTGTCTTAAATTCGTATCTTCATTTCTTTGGGAGATATTTAAATTATTGAAAATATTTAAAAAAATCTTATTTAATACAACAAATTTCAATTTAATATCATATAAAAATGTCCCTAAAATAACTGTCAATAATATTTCCATATTATTATGGAAAAAATATACACAATTCATTAAAAAACTAAATTTGTCTTTTCCAAATTCTGTAATATATGCAAATAAAATGTTCAGAAAAAATAGAAAATGCCAGCAAATAACAAATTTAAATAATTTTTTGTAATCAATTTTTAATTCTGAAGATAAATTAGATATTAAATTATCTATAGATTCAGAATTCGTAAATATTTTAGCTATATTTTTACGATGAATATGAAATATAAATGGACAAAATATTGTACTAAGAAAGTATAGAAATATTTCTATTACGCAAAGAGTAAGATCAACATTATCATCTGTTATATATGTAGTATATTCTAAAGTTATTAATAAGTAAGTAATAGTTGATATAACACATATTTGATATATAATAAATAATATGTTTATATATTTCATCTTGAAATAATAATTTTCATTATTTTTCGATATATTGTATGGACATATTGAAAAAAATTTGCTTAATACAAAAATATAATGTAGAGATGAATACAAATTTTTCATGATTGTGCTTTGTTTGTCTTTTTCATAACAGTATTGACCAAATCGATAATGAAATTAAGGAAAAATTATTTTTCCTATTAATTAAATTACAATTTTTTATGTACAATATAAAATATTACCTGCATGTCCCACGTTTTAATAGTAATAGTATTTAGTACATTTAAATGATTAGACCCGATTTCATAGTAGTTACTTATGGTATAAGTGTGTTACAAATAAGTCACGCGAGAGTGGGTCCTTTTTTAATTGACTTATTTGTAATAACACACGTGTGATTTATCCAACACCGCTACGTTTTATTTATTTTAAGATTTATGAAATATCATTTGACAAATGACAAATCAATTTGATTTGATAGCGACATGTAAAAATAAACTCACGAAAATGACAAGAGAAGGCCGTGGTTACCTTAGCAAGTTGTTTGTTGAAAAAATGATAAATAAGTTGTTTTGTTCAAATCAATTGAAATTTAAATAAATTTTATTTTAATAATCATTTTTCAGTAGGCTATGAATGAAAAACCATTGAGCTTAAATGAAAATGAAACAAATATTTGTTAAAAACTTTATAAACAGTGTTCTATTTGATTTCTATCCTAAAAAATACAAATTGACAAATAATTTTTGTTTTTCATAAATAGCCTACTGAAAAATGACTAGAAAAAACAAATTTACTTAAATTTCAATCGCTTTTTTTTATTTTTATTATGTAAGGATATAAAACTAATACATGGTTGAATTCAGAACAACATACGCTATCGAATAGACATAAAAATATGTATAATCCCATTTGAAAAAAAAAACTTTGTGTTGCAAATTGAGAACCACTGGTTTAAAAAAATATTTTCTCCTTAAATTGGATGTCCCCTTGGTCTTCTACAATTTTATTCTATAGTATTTTTTTGTAACTATAATAATAAAGAAAATACTGGTGGTGGTCGGTTTTGGTATATTATATGTTGCTAGTTTTATAGCGTTAATAGAAAATATGTATTTAAGTAATCAAATAAATTTAATATTAAAATTTGTACATTAATTTTCCAACTTGAATTGACATAAAATAATTATATATGTCGTAGCACTACCGATCATCTGAAAATAATATAACAAATTACCTATGTGTATATAATATAATATTATCAATACTTACAGTATATAACAATGCATTATCTATTGAAACTAAATCACATATAGTAAATTTTACTTTTTGCTGTTTAATTCTTAACAGATTTATTGAAATCTAAAAAAAATCAAATATATAATTTGAACTTGTAATATATAATTTTAATTATACCATTTCTGATATTTTCTCTGTACAATGTTCGTTATATCTTAAATCATTCAATATTCTATAACATTTGGTAGCCTAAAAACAATTGTTATTAGTATTGCTCTATTAAAAATTTGTGTAGTAAAAAATACTATCTCATTACAAAAACTGTTATATATAAATAATAAAAACAATGATGCCATTATAATACATATATTCCATGTTACATATAGGGTTTATCACGGAAAGTAAAATATAGGCGTTTAACATGGGAAATTATTTTTTCCGTGCGCATTGCTCCCCTAATTATTTTAGACAAAAAGTTTCAAATGGATGTTGTAAAGCAAAAATTTCTACATCTGAATCAATAAAAAAATCATTTTGGCTACTTCATAACTGCAGAAATAAAATTTGAAAATTCACGGAATTACAATTTAACAGTATTAGATATAATATAGACACGTATATAAATTGATTTACTTTTACTACATAAACTTTGATTGTATTGACCAAATCGATATATGAGTATTAGGATAATTTATTTTTTCAATTAACTAAATGATAATTTTTTGTATGTAAAATAACATATTACAGTAATTTTTTAAAATAAGTCAGATCAAGGTCATCTAGATTATTAACGAATTAACAAATTGGCATACATTTATCTTTCTCATTTGCAACGACTAGAAGCGTGTGAAATAAGAATGAATATAACACTTGTCTTTCAAAAATTCATATTGTATCGACTAAGTTCGGACATTTCATTTTAAAAGGATGCTCGTTGTTGACCATATTTTCGCTGTAATGTAAGGTTATTTATTAATTTAGATATATTTTACCTTCATTCATAGCCATGCGTATAGCGTAGTGTTCCTGACACGTGACATTTTGTCAGTATCTTATTTTTCACATTTGAATTTGGTTTTACATTTTACCAGTTTACTTAGTTTTAAATATTAAATGCAATTACTACAACATATATTTATATAATAATAAAATAACAGTAGTATCTTATGTACTCTCATAAATACTAAGTAAACGACACTACTGATTTTGACAGAATGCGCGGAGCCACGGAGATATAATCTTACTTCATATAATTTGTAGATGACCTTGGTCGGACTTCTTTAATAAAATTACTGTACTTGCATTTATATATATATATATATATATATATATATATATATATATATATATATATATATATATATATATATATATATATATATATATATATATATATATATATTATATTCATGCATTCTCAGAGCAGTGTAATCTACAATAATCGTATTTTTGTTACATAGGGACATATGTCAAAAATAAATTAATTTTTACAATTCTAATTTAGCTTAAATTAGGTATAACAATTTTATAAATAAATACATGCAGCTGAAACATCCAAATTATTAATATAATAGAGATCCATTACAAAAAAATAAAAAATTGGAAATTAAAATTTGCCTGATATGACTTCCCCGCCCAAATTTTATAGGTACCTGCGCGAACATTTACGTTTTGTTATTGAACAAAGTATAGTAATTTCAACTTTGGTGGGAGTAGGTAGAAGAACAATGCTAATTCAAGCTTTTTAAAATGTGAATATATAAATTATTCAAATTGACTATTTCAGATTCTAGAGTTAATACTATTGAGATCTATTGTTATTCTAAGAATAATCAAATATTCCACAATTTAAGAAAGGAACGTCAAAAAAATCGGTGGGTTTTTAATGAATAAGCACGTTTTAGGATCGCCAGAATACGATTTTACTATATTTACAATGTCTGTATGTAAGTATGTGTGTGTGTGTGTGACGATTTTTTCGGATCCAATAACTTAGCACAATTGAAAATATTACAATTTTTTTGTATCCCTCGTCCTTACATCCATATGCAGACTTATTTAGATTTTGATTAAAATTGATCCAAGATGTTTACAGTTTTTCTTGAAGAAAGGCTGTTAAATACCATTTTTTCACCTTAGTTATAAATATTTTATTCTCTATATGATTTCAATGCATTATATTCGTCATATTCAATAGATATAGAATTAAAAAATGTTAAAGAAATAGAATTACATACAGCAATCAGCTATGCTATAACCAGGAAAATGCTTGATACAATATTAAGAAAATTCTGATTGACAGATATATGTCAAGTGCAATTGGCAGATGTCAGTGACAAGTGCAATTGACGTAGTATATTTCTGTCATAATTTTATTGCGAATATAGAATCTTTTGCAAGAAACTTTCTGTATGGAATTTGTATAAAATACATAAATTGACGGAAGGTAATGTGCTGTTCACATCATACTTTTTTTATTTTGAATTGGATCAACAATTATTATACACTGCCGATAAATTGGATGTATACAAAAATAAATAATAAAAAAATGGAATTTTCCGCATTCTTTCACTATTATCTTTCATACTGTCAATAAGCATTTGCTATATTTGATTACGATGAAATACCTCAGTTGACCGTGAACAGACATCTTTAAAAAATTAATGTATAAGAGTATATTGTCTTGTGTCAAATTCTTTGTATTATTATATTATGTTCTCTCCTAATCTGAGACTTGGAACGAAAATATTTTTCATTTCATTTCGATTTAGCTCCGATAAAAATAATGTAAATTCGGTTAATATCGTCCCGGCTTAAAAAAAATTTTTTTTGCGTTTAAACGAAAAATCAATTTTTCAGATGTTTTCATATGAAAAAACAACTCTTCTAAACTTATTTTTTAACAATTTTTGGGCTATTCTACCAATTTATTTTATTAAATCTTAATCCTAATAAAAAAGTGTACTCAAAATTATCCGGATATCTGGACTTCCCATTATTCGGATAAGACTTGTTCGCATCAAGACCAGATAAACGGATATCCACTGTATTTATATAATATGATAAACGACATACCTCTTTTTGTATATTATTTATAATTGTTGTTATATGAAAAACGATATAACCATAATATATATACCAACTCATATTAATTACAAAGAAATTTGTATCAAACTTATTTTTCCAAAACTTATCTATATTAGTGTAAACTGCTGCAGTTAAAGCAAGGTATGAATAAAGAAAATTTATACAGATTATTAAATTGAATTCTTGTTGAATTTTTTTGCAATGGTTTTTAAGTTGCATAAAAACTGGTATTACACTTTTTAAATCAGTGCTTGAAATTTTAATTTCTTGTATTTTTCGGTGAAATAGTTCATACTTGTTTTGTAAATCGTATAATAATGTACCAACAAAAGTTACAACAGTGCAGGCCATTAAGGTACATAATATGAAATTAATTATAAATGATAATGGTAGATTTTGAACATATTTTATATTTAATGAGAACAATATAATAGAAATGTAACACATTACAGGTAACTTCAAACCAACTAAATATGTTTTAAAATTCTTATTCAGTATTTTGTTTAATTGAACAATATTTGTTAATATTTCCTCCGTATTTTTTTTGTTAAAATAGAAGTGAAATATGTTAATGAAATAATATGAATTCAAACAAACAAGATGTAATATATAATTAAATTTATCAACTGTTTTAACTCCTAAATATTTCTCTTTTGGATAAGCATTTTTTACAAGGTCATATATACATGACATAGTTATAATACTTTGCAAAATAATAATTATTATTGCATCCTTTTTATATATTAATTTCACTTTATCATTTTTTAATTGTATAGTATATGAAGTTGAACAAAATATTTTACACAATGTGTAGTAGGGTCTTATAGCTTGAATATCTTGATACATTTTACTGTAATGAAAAATAGTTATGAATATTTCATTTTAAAGTAAAGAAATTTAGATCGATTTATTGTCACATTCATTTTTAATTATCTAATTGGTTTGTTGTCACAGCGCATGCTTATAACAGAACTTATTACATATATATGACTTAAGTTTTTACCATTTATTAACGTCGTAAATTATCTAAAGGCGCATTTAAACGGATATCCGCTGTATTTATATAATGTGAAAAAAGACATACCTCTTTTTGTATATTATTTATAATTGTTGTTATATGAAAAACGACATAACCACAATATATATTCCAACTCATAGTAATTACAAAGAAATTTGTATCAAATATATTTTCCCAAAACATATCTATATTATTGTAAATTGCTGCAGTCAAATCAAGATATGAATAAAGAAAATTTACACAGATTATTATCGTGAATTCTTGTTGAATTTTGTTGCCATGGTTTTTAAGTTGCATAAAAACTGATATTACACTTTTTAAATCACTGTATGATATTTTCATTTCTTGTAATTTTCGGTGAAATATTTCATACTTCCTTTGTAAATCGTATAATAATGTATCAAAAAAAGTTACAACAGTGCATGCCATTAAAGTACATATTATGAAATTAATTACAAATATTGATAGTAGATTTTGATAATATTTTATATTTAATGAGAACAATATAATAGCAGAAATGGAACACATTGCAGGTAACTTCAAGCCAAATAAATATGTTTTAAAATTGCTATTCAGTATTTTGTTTATTTGAACAATATTTGTTAATATTTCCTGCGTATTTTTTTTGTAAAAATAGAAATGAAATATATTTATGAAATAATATGAATTTAAGCAAAAAAAATAGAATATAAAATTAACTTTATCAACTGTTTTAACTAAAAAAAATCTTTCTTTTTGATATGCAGTTTTTACAAGATCATATATACATGATATAGTTATAATACTTTGTAAAATAATAATTATTATTGCATCCTTTTTATATATTAATTTCACTTTATCATTTTTTATTTGTATAGTATATGAAGTTGAACAAAATATTTTACACAATGTATAGTAGTGTCTTATAGCTTGAATATCTTGATACATTTTACTGTAATGAAAAGTAATTGTCATGAATATTATGAATATGAAGAAATTTAGATCGATTTATTGTCACATTCATTTTGAATTAGCTAATTAGTTTCTTTGTCACAGCGCATGCTTATAAGAGAACTTATTAAATATATGACTTTTTACCATTTATTAATATCGAAAATATATCTAAAGGCGCAGTTACAAGGTGCATGATCGCGTGGTACGCCTTTTTAAATTAAAAAGAAAATATAGGGGTAAATTTGTAATGTTGACATTTATATTTATAATTTTATTGTTAGCAAGTCACTCCGCATCAAATAACGTCCTTTTAAGTCACTAATGTTTAAAGAAATTTTTATTCATCCTCATCATTAAAGTTTTACTTTAACACCGCTTTTCTAGTGAGTAGATATAGTACCTAGTACTTTTTATATGTTTGTTAATATTAATGTACAAAATACACACACCGGCAAAATTAAGCGAGCATTTATATTAATTAAAAAAATTAAATATTCCATTAAATAATAATTTTCTATTTTTTTACCTTTCGTCAACTATAGGTAAAGAAGGTATTATATTTGGTCAAAAAATTCAATAATGAGTTTCTAATGAATAACCACGTTTTGAAGTCCCTAAAATAAGAATTAACTATTTTTAGAATGATGTCTGTATGTGGGTGTGTGTGCGTCTGTGTGTATATGTGTGTGTGTGTGTGTGTGTGTATGTGTGTGTGTGTGTGTGTGTGTGTGTGTGTGTGTGTGTATGTGACAATCGTTTCGGATCGTATAACCCAATATCACGATTCCAAAAATTATATTTTTTTCGTATTCTTCGAGTTTAGATCCATATTTCATGTTGCACATCTAGATATACAAAACGCAGTGAAGTTATCTGCAAGTAATTTTATATGAGACGGTTAATAAATGACTATTCGTGAATCAAACTATACCGGTAATTTATGCCTAGCCCACTCCTGCTTGTTGCTTTAGAAAATCATGATCATAACGGCAAAAATTGCCGGTAAAATTCTAGTCACTAGTGGTATTATAGTGTAACTTGCGCCCCTGACTAAGAGTAAGCGACCGCCGGCACTGGTACATTATTTCCAGAACAGCACTGAGCTGGGCGATGACGCAATATTTGCAATCATCGGCGTAGTAAACTCGTTTCGGACTAATTACTTAAGGCACTTATATAATAAAATATTAATGGTAATAGAAAATATGTATTTAAGTAATCAAATAAATTTAATATTAAAATTTGTACATTAATTTTCCAACTTGAATTGACATAAAATAATTATGTATGTTGTAGCACTACCGATCATCTGAAAATAATATAACAAATTACCAATGTTATAATATAATATTATCAATACTTACAATATATAACAATGCATTATCTATTGAAACTAAATCACATATAGTAAATTTTACTTTTTGCTGTTTAATTCTTAACAGATTTATTGAAATCTAAAAAAAAATCAAATATATAATTTGAACTTGTAATATATAATTTTAATTATACCATTTCTGATATTTTCTCTGCACAATTTTCGTTATATCTTAAATCATTCAATATTCTATAACATTTAATAGCCTAAAAACAATTGTTATTAGTATTGCTCTATGAAAAATTTGTGTAGCAAAAATACTATCTCATTACGAATGCTGTTATATATAAATAATAAAAACAATGATGCCATTATAATACATAAAATTCCATGCTACATATATCGGTGTCCCAACCAATCCTTGACTAGAGTACATATATAGGCTGGTTATGAACTTAATGTCATAAATTTAAGGGCAAGTAGTATGACATGTGTAGATTACAAAACAGAAAGATTTTTTTTTTAAATACGAAAAAAGAAAATTCGACTTTTCTTAAGGAAGCTTTTTTTACTGCTGTTTTAATTAATATTTCATTAAAAATATGGTTATCAAAAATACATTCAAAATTAGTTGCACAAGATATTATTCTTAATAATTAAATTAAATAGCATTTTTAACGAAAATAATTGTTTAATAGATAAAATAATGCAAATGCGTTGTCAGTGGTCCAGTGGTACCAAAAATGTTAGTTTCAGGAAAACTACCCTTAAACATGCGATTTAAAAAAAAATATGTTTCATAATCTACACATGTCATACTACTTACCCTTAAATTTATGACATTAAGTTCATAACCATCCTGTATATACAGGGTATGGCATGCCGTGGCTCGCGTTTCGCCCGCCATTTGTGGGCCACTGTCATATGGGTTGTTGTTGCGCAAATTATTATGTATTTTCGTGGCTATTTGTTTTATTTTAATGAAAAACATATTTAGATATAGTTTTAAAATCTATTTAAAGTATAAGTAATATTTTTATATTATTACACATGGAATATTGACTACGATTACTGACAATATTGAAAACAAATAAAAATTACCAATATTAAGCACAACCATTTAAATTTTTAAAAGGTAAATTAAGAATTTATATTTATTTTCTAAATAATAACTACAGTTATTAAATTAGATGTGATAATAACAACCTATATCCTATTCCCTACATAACCTCTAAATCTACGTCGTAATAATAATTGTGTATCTTTTAAATAAATTAATTTTTATAACCTTTATAGATTCATATTGTCGGTATTTAATATTCCTTTATAATATAATATCGCATTATTTACAAATAAATAGGGAAATGAATACTCAGTATGTTTGACATTGGCCAGCAAATGGCGACAGTCTTGGCCCATGACCATACTCTGTATATAGAGGTACCCTATCCTTCACATAGGCGTTTAACATAGGAAAACAGCTTTTTGTAAATAAAAAGTGTCCCGCAGAATATTAAGCCATAATATTGGAAATGATATTAATACATTACGTACGTGTGTTATTTATTATTAATTACTTTATTACTATTATTATTGTTATTATTATTATTGCACAAATTGGAAAAAAATACAAAAAATTATAAATAAATAATTATTGCAATATTTTACGATGCAACATAAAAAAAATTGCAAAAGATTTTGGTTATAATTGGTCAACCGGAAGTACCCTCATTTGAAGATTTAACAGTTTTTCTTGAGAAAACGATGTTAAAAACAATTTTTTCACCTTAAATGTAATAAATATTAAAGAATATTTTATTCTCTATATAATTTCATTACATTTTATTCTTTATATTAAATAGATATAGTTAAAAAAAATATAAAGAAATTAAATTTCATAAAGCAATCAGCTATAGCTATGCTATAACCATGGAAACAGCTTGATACTATATTAACAATTCTGGTTGATAAGATACATGTCAAGTGCAATTGGCAGATGTCAGTATTAAATGCAATTGTGTTTATAATTTCACTGGGAATATAGAATGTTTTCAAGAAACTTTCTGTATGGAATTTGTATAAAATACATAAACGGACGGAAGGTAAGTAATGTACTGGTCACATCAGATTTTTTATTATTTTGAATTGGATCTTATATCAACAATTATTATACATTGCTAATAAATTGGATATATTCAAAAATAAATAATAATAAAAAATGGAATTTTACGCGTTCTTTCGCTATTATCTTTCATATTGTCAATAAACTTTTGCTATATTTGATTACGTTGGAATACCTTCAGTTGACCTTGAACAGATATCTTTAAAAAATTAAAGTATAAGAGTATATTGCCTTGTGTTTAATTCTTTGTATTATTATATTATGTTCTATCCTAATCTGAGACTCGGAACGAAAATATTTATCAATTCGTTTCGATTCAGCTCCGATACAAATAATTTAGATTCGGTTAATGTCGTCCCGGCTTAAAAAAATTTCGTTTGCGTTCAAACGAAAAATCAATTGTTTTCCAAACCGGTTATTTCGTTCCAGATGTTTTCATATGAAAAAAAAAACTCTTCTAAACTTATTTTTAACAATTTTTGGGGTATTTTACCAATTTATTTTATTAAATCTTAATCCTAATAAAAAAAATGTACTCAAAATTATCCGGATATCTGAACTTTCCATTATTCGGACTAAGATATGTTCGCATCAAGACCAGATAAACGGATATCCACTGTATTTATATAATGTGAAAAAATTCATACCTCTTTTTGGATATTATTTATAATTGTTGTTATAAGAAAAATGACATAACCACAATATATATTCCAACTCATACTAATTGCAAAGAAATTTGTATCAAACATATTTTTCCAAAACATATCTATATTATTGTAAACTGTTGCGGTTAAAGCAAGATATGACTAAAGAAAATTTATAGAGATTATTATCGTGAATTCTTGTTGAATTTTTTTGCAATGGTTTTTAAGTTGCATAAAAACTGGTATTACACTTTTTAAATCACTGTATGAAATTTTAATTTCTTGTAATATTCGGTGAAATAATTCATACTTCTTTTGTAAATCGTATAATAATGTACCAACAAAAGTAGTGCATGCCATTAAAGTACATATTATAAAATTAATTATAAATGTTAATGATTGATTTTGAACAAATTTTATATTTATATGATAACAGTAGAATAGTAGAAATGTAACACAGTACAAGTAACTTCAAGCCAACTAAATATGTTTTAAAATTGCTATTCAGTATTTTGTTTAAATGAACAATATTTGTTAATATTTCCTCCGTATTTTTTTTATTAAAATAGAAATGAAATATATTTATGAAATAATATGAATTCAAGCAAACAAAATGGATTGTAAAATTAAATTTATCAACTGTTTTAACTTCTAAATATTTCTTTTTAGAATATGCATTTTTTATAAGGCCATATACACATGATATACTTATAATACTTTGCAAAAAAATAATTATTATTGCATCCATTTTATGTATTAATTTCACTTTATCATTTTTTATTTGTATGGTATATGAAGTTGAACAAAATATTTTACACAATATGTAATAGGGTCTTATAGCTTGAATATCTTGATACATTTTACTGTAATGAAAAATAATGAATATTTCATTTTAATGTAAAGAAATTTAGATCGATTTATTGTCACATTCATTTTCAATTATCTAATTACTTTGTTGTCACAGCGCATGTTTATAACAGAACTTATTAAATATATGACTTAAGTTTTGACCATTTATTAACGTCGTAAATATATCTAAAGGCGCAGTTACAAGGTGCATAGTCGCGTGGAACGCCTTTTTAAATTAAAAAGAAAAAATAGGAGTATGTTTGTCATGTTGGCATTTATATTTATAATTTTATTTTTATCAAGTCACTCCCCATCAAATTTCGTTTATTTTTATGAATTTGTATTTCCCTTTGTTACTAGTCTTTAAAGAAATTTTTATTCATCCTCATCATTAAAGTTTTACTTTAACATCGCTTTTCAAGTGAGTGGATATAGTACCTACTACTTTTTATGTGTTTATTAATATTAATATGCAAAATACATACACCCGCAAAATTAGGAAAACATTAGAAAAAAAATTATTTTAAGAAACTAAATTGTCCATATGTATAAACTATTAATTATTACTAAATAATAACTTTCCATTTTTTTAAAATTATTTTTCTATTTTAAATACTTAGAATTCAAAGGACAACCAAAGCAGAAATGATTGGTATCTCTTGATCTATAGCGTACACGAATTAAACACCCATATTTAATTAAACTAAAGATCGAGCAATATTTAACACCTTTATACATGATAATCAATTTTTAGTAGGTGGCTATATTTAGGTATTATTTTAAGCCAGAAATGGGTAAAGTTTTAAATGTAAAATCTCTACTGTAAACAACATAAATAGCGCTTGTACGTCAAACCGTTCTGAGTACGTAAGCCATGAAAAATGTCAAACTTTACGAATAGAGACGTCAGTTGCCAGATAGCAGAACTAGAGTTGCCCAATCCCGAAATATAAAAGACAACCCTCGTATCTCTTTTGAATCTAATTGTACGAATAAGAATTGTAGCTTTGTAAATGTCATTTGTGCTTACTGAGTTTTAAATAAGCTGATACTGTTTGCAAATGTCATACCAACAGCCTGATTCTCGTGACACTTGTTTAGAAAATGATATTGTAATTAAAACAATTATTGTTTCGCATACAATAAATTGTAATTTTGAAATTCACGTCAACATTGAATCTAAAACAATATTGTGTACAAAACAATAAATTGAATGTTAAAAAATTATCGTAAACTATACAATGTTTGGTATTCAGATGATCAAAATTGTATTGTATTGAAAACAATAATTGTTTTAAAATATTGTATTCTGAACAAGAAACAGAGCTACTTGTTACGGAAACAATAATTATTAAAAGACTATCTAAATTGTAAATACAATTTTTATTACATTAATTAGTGCTATTATTGACTTCGAAAAGAGGAAATATCGATGCTTTAAAGCACAATTATTATACAATAATACATACGTCCACTTTTTTCCTATTTCCAGTTTTTACTACATAATGTTTTTATATGACTATATCTTTGTTCCGCACAAACAAATATATCCTTATATTTCCACAAAACAAAATTTATTATAATTTCCAATTATTGTTATGTCCCATAGTTATTTATTTGTACTTCACATATGTAGCATGTCACTTAAATTATATGTGCATTTAAAGGTTTCATATTATGTAGTATACAGATATTGTATGTCCGGACATTGTTGTGATTAAATTATTATCTTTTATTGGTAAATTATCATTCTTAAGTAAATTTTAAATCTCAATTTATTCAATATATATATATATATTAAATGTATTCGTACCTCCCAGAAAAATATGATTTTTGACACTAACATTTTTCATTTATCTCTCAATTACAAAAATTTGAATATCTCAACTGTTTTTTAGGCAACGAGATGTATTACAACAGATTATTCTATATTATTATATACTATACCCCCAAACCTATACGAGCTATAATAAAAAAATGAATTGTGTCACAGTGAGAATTAAATTTTCTTTAATATAACCAAGAATTTTTTTCAGAAAATAATATTTAGAAGATTTTTTTTCAAAAATCTGCTACTTTCGGATGTCCAATTGTTACCAAAACCTTTTCAGCTCTTCCCATTAATGTCCGATTGGGAAATACGTAGTTAAACAAATATTAAGTCCTATGGTTTTGAGTATTCGTCCCACACACATACACACACATACATCCACACACACACACACACACACAGATATCATCGTAAAAATGTTAAAATCTGATTGTAGGGACCTTAAAACGTGTTTAATCATTAAAATCTGGATAAACGATTTTTAGCATGAATCCAATACCTCTCTTAGCGAGAGGTAAAAATGTACTCAAAATTATCCGGATATCTGGACTTTGCGTTATCCGGACAAGACTTGTTCGCATCAAGACCAGATAAACGGATATCCACTGTATTTATATAATGTGAAAAAAGACATACCTCTTTATGTATATTATTTATAACTGTTGTTATATGAAAAACGACATAACCACAATAAATATTCCAACTCATAGTAATTGCAAAGAAATTTATATCAAACATATTTTCCCAAAACATATCTATATTAGTGTAAACTGCTGTAGTTAAAGAAAGATATGAATAAAGAAAATTTATGCAGATTATTATCGTGAATTCTTGTTGAATTTTGTTGCCATGGTTTTTAAGTTGCATAAAAACTGGTATTACACTTTTTAAATCACTGTATGATATTTTCATTTCTTGTAATTTTCGGTGAAATATTTCATACTTCCTTTGTAAATCGTATAATAATGTATCAAAAAAAGTTACAACAGTGCATGCCATTAAAGTACATATTATGAAATTAATTACAAATATTGATAGTAGATTTTGATAATATTTTATATTTAACAATATAATAGCAGAAATGGAACACATTGCAGGTAACTTCAAGCCAAATAAATATGTTTTAAAATTGCTATTCAGTATTTTGTTTATTTGAACAATATTTGTTAATATTTCCTCCGTGTTTTTTTTGTAAAAATAGAAATGAAATATGTTTATGAAATAATATGAATTTAAGCAAAAAAAATAGAATATAAAATTAACTTTATCAACTGTTTTAAAAAATCTTTCTTTTTGATATGCAGTTTTTACAAGATCATATATACATGATATAGTTATAATACTTTGTAAAATAATAATTATTATTGCATCCTTTTTATATATTAATTTCACTTTATCATTTTTTATTTGTATAGTATATGAAGTTGAACAAAATATTTTACACAATGTGTAGTAGGGTCTTATAGCTTGAATATCTTGATACATTTTACTGTAATGAAAAATAGTTGTCATAAATATTTCAATTTATAGTGAAGAAATTTAGATCGATTTATTGTCACATTCATTTTGAATTAGCTAATTGGTTTCTTTTTCACAGCGCATGCTTATAAGAGAACTTATTAAATATATGACTTTTTACTATTTATTAATATCGAAAATGTATCTAAAGGCGCAGTTACAAGGTGCATGGTAGCGTGGTACGCTTTTTAAATTTAAAAGAAGAAATAGGGGTATATTTGTAATGTTGACATTTATATTTATAATTTTATTGTTAGCAAGTCACTCTCCATCAAATTTCGTCCTTTTAAGTCACTAAAGAAATTTTTATTCATCCTCATCATTAAAGTTTTACTTTAACATCGCTTTTCTTGTGAGTGTATATAGTACCTAGTACTTTTTATGTGTTTGTTAATATTAATATACAAAATACATACTCCGACAAATTTAGGGGAGCATTTATATTAATTAAAAAACTTCAGCAACGATTGGAAAGTACAAACTTACAAAAAGTTTCGAAGAAAACTGTCTCATAGTAATTATAATAATAATAAAAATTAAACATCGAAAGTATCAAAGAGACAGTGAGAAAAATCACTGCTTAACTTTGAATATATTGATTTTATTATAAGTGGCCGGTAAGTGTGGGACCTCTAACTAAAATACCTGGTAAAAATAAAATACCCAATCTACCTCTGATTATCAATGCGTGCTATTATCTGTAGCTGGATGTGAAATCATTAGAACTATCACAGATCATTTAAAACGGATTGGAATGGAATGGAAATAGAACAAACTGCATGTATTTCGGGATTAGAGAACAAAAACAAATATTTATCATCAAAGATGGCTTTTTTGTTTTTCAAAATATTCTCTATGAAGATCAATTCACTTTAGCATGCGTGTAAACCAATTTTCGAAGCACTTTTTGCAATCCGATTGAGTATCTCCAAAACATGCATTTTGAACGCATCAACCGCTTCTGCAGGTGTCGAAAAACGTTGACCTCGCAATTTGTTTTTGATGTTCGGGAGTAAAAAGAAGTCATTGGGTGCCAAATCAGGACTACACGACGGATAACTCATCAAATCGACGTTTTGAGCGCTCAAAAAGTCTCTTGTTCGAGCCGATGTGTCAGAACTCGCATTGTCGTGGTGGTTAATTTTCCTTATTTCCACGAAGACTTGTGGCAAACAAATGGTTGTGTACATTCGGACTTGACCGTTCTACGTTGCATCAATGATACGGTTGGAACATATTTAGTTTTTTCGAAAAAATAGGCGACCATTTGCTTCAAAGTGCTTCGAGCACGAACGACTTGTTGGGTTAGGCTCGCCTTGGAAGACCCATACAGTCGACTGCTGTTTACTCTCGGGCTCATACGCATAGATCCACGATTCGTCACCTGTCACTATGTCATACACATGTTTTAAAGAACTGCGATCGATTTTTTTGAGCATTTCTTGCGACCAATTTACACGAACTTGTTTTTGAGCGATGTCAAATTATGTGGGATCCAACGCAAACAGATCTTTTTTTCGGCCAAATAATCATGCAATATTGAATGTATGCTGGTCTCACCAATGTCCAAAGATACCTCAATTTCACGATAAGTCACATGACGATCATGCAGTATCAGTTCACGCACCGCATCAATGTTTTTCGGAACAACAACTGATTTTGGACGACCTTCACGAAATTCGTCCTTGAACAAATTACGGGCACGATTGAATTCGGTAAACCATCGATAAACCCTCGTCCTTGATGGTGCTTTATCGCCAAAAATCGAATTAAGTTCATCAATGCGATGTTTTTGAATTAATCCACATCGAAAGTTGTAAAAAATAATCGCACGAAAATGTTAACGATTTAATTCCATTTTTTGGCCGATATGAATTTTTCAAGTTACTGTAAGGAATACAAATAGCGCTTGTACGTCAAACCGTTCTGAGTATGTAAACCGTGAAAAATGTCAAACTTTACAATCTCGTATCTCTTTTGAATCTAATTGTACGAATAAGAATTGTAGCTTTGTAAATGTCATTTGTGCTTACTGAGTTTTAAATAAGCTGATACTGTTTGCAAATGTCACACAAAGATCGGTATTCCTACTATTGCTACCAAAAATAAACTAAATTCTTTTTTAATCTTCCGTTAGAAACCTTCCAAGAAAATCTTCATGCAAATAATCCTCATTTCAAAAAACATCTGCCTTTTCTTCGCGCAATTCTCATTTCATTCACTTGCATTTGTCATCTTTGTCCTATGTCCCCAAGCATGGCATCCTAGATCCAAAACCTAGACTTCCTTGTGAAAACTGGTAAACATGGTAATCCTTCGATGTGACATCACGGTCCCATGCGATTGTCACATAAGTACACGACAATGGAGCCAAACATATCAGTAATTTAAACATGAATGCGCACATTCAGACGTTAGATTAGGGCAGGGCTGGTCGGCTACCGAACGACGCTAAATTAAACAATCATAAACATGTGAAGCCTGGGTCCTGAGGCTAGCTAAGCCGTCTTGATTCTCTCGTCTGGAAATTATCTGCCGGTAGTGCCAGTGTTGTAGGTATTACCTATACGTTCAGAATAAGAGTGTGTAGGTATATGTGGATATATGCTCTACTGAGCGAGTGTACCTTTACAACCCATACAGAGTTTCCCAAAACTTTTTGTGTACTAAATAAACAGTTATGAATATTAACTAATCAAACTTGAAGTTTGTGTTTGTTTAACGGCTTTTGGCACAGGTTTCCATTAAATATTTATTTTCGTAAAATGCCTCTTAACTTCTATGTTTCAGTTATAGGTAATTAAATGGTTTCCAAGAACAGAATAATTGAATACAGAATGTTTTAAAAGAAAATCCCTTGTTTTTGGAATTGAATTACTAGTGGAATAGTATATTGGTAGATAAGACAAAGTATTCTAGCACGAGTTATAAATTCGCTTACGAGCGCGCAGTGGCGAGTGGGCGAACGAACGAGTGCTTGAATTGCCTTCTGTAATATATGTTTTATACTATTTTCTCTGTTGAGGCTTTCTTTTAAATTATTTGTTTATAAAAACATTTGACAATAATTTCCATTAGGGGAAATTTTTGATAGAATTATTAGGTTAGTGAAAATGATTTGTGTTTTTTATTCTGTCCTTTGCCTAAACATATACAGCCTTATTCATAGCAACTTCATTATTCTACACTTATTTCCGATATAACTATTCCACCTAGTTTAAATTTAAAACTCGTTTAACACTTCGGTATTCATAGCAACATTATACAGGATGTTTATTAAACATAGGGCAAAAATTGAAGGGATTATTTCCTGGACCATTCTAAGATGATTTTGTTTTTTGGTGATTTTTGAAAAGCCGCTTTGTTTCGAAGATACAGGGCGAATAAATTTTCGACAATAACAACATTTAATACCAAAAATTACATGTAAAGTTTCTTAATCTACAAGTACTATTGAAAATGACTACCTTCAGCTACGATGCAAGAATCCGCCTAGCTTGTAATGAATTGCCATCAGCAAGTCCATAAATGAAATGCATGACAGTCATCTCGGCGTTCGTATTCATGATAAGAGGACTTCACTAACAAAGTTTTAAGTATTATAGACAGAAAATCACGTCAAACAGCCAAACGTCTCAACAAATTTGACACATATCTTGGCTGCTGTTACTAGATTAATAATTTGAAAATTATCAAAATTGGTTTTGTCGAATATTTTTTTCGGCCTGTATCTTCGAAACAAAGCGGCTTTTCAAAAATCATCAAAGGACAAAATCATCTTAGAATGGTCCACGGAATAATCCCTTCAATTTTTGCCCTATGTTTAATAAACACCCCGTATATTTTAAACTTGTTAGTTTAATTAATTATTAAATTAAAATTTAAAATTGACATGTCTTAAATAAACTAGATTAACGATTTATACTCAGTACCTCTTGGATTAAATTTATTACCTGCTGGTATAAGCTTAAGCTAAACCTAAACATAAAAGTGTTATTTGCTAAAACCTAGAAAAACTTTGAGAAGTAATTATAGTGACTCGGGCTAAGGCGTCTTTAACCCTTAGTAACTCCTACTAGTTTTTCAAAGTATTCGCACAGTGCACTTCTTTTTATCTTAATCGTTATTTATTGAGTAATACTTTAAGTAGAAAGAGTATGAAATATATTGCTATTAGGGATATCTTGAATTCTGAAGAAACACAAAAAATAATCGACCATTCTAATATCCATCGCATTTAATATTTGTTCATGTTTTGCTGTCGACTTATTATCTGCCTAGTTTAATTTAAATAATATGCTATACGTACAGTTTTTAGCTGGTAGTATACTTGTAGTGCAGTGTAAATCAAATATCACTCACAGTCGTAAGCGAGGGTGTACGGGAAGTCTAAGAACAGTGGATGATATTACGAAGGAAGCAATCCAAATACAAGTTCGTTGTAGCGATTACGACAACGACATCGGCAATGAGAACAAGAACGAGAGAACGAGGTTTGTTCCAACAGCGGATGTTATTAATTATGTTTCTCCGTCAACCCCGCGACTTCATATGTGAGGGTGACGCCTGCAGCCCCACAATAACTTCGGTTCCTGCGGTAGGACATGTCATAAGGATAAGGGTAATCATTGCTAACTCACAAGTTTTATTTGTACTTAGGGAGAACTTGGAAACTAAAGGTTATCTTATGAATGATGAAATGGAGAGGGCTTATAATAAGAATATTAAACATACTATAGACAGGGTTCATAAAGTAAGGAAACCGCTCGATATTAGAAACATTGTTCAAAGTGAATATCTGAATATTAAAATGCCAGAATATTAAATAATTTTAGAATTATAGATAAAAGAAAAACTACTGATAGTCAATGGTTAACTATTATTGATTTCTGGCCTCTACTAGTTTCGGCATATCTTGTGCCTTTCTCAGGAGATACAAAAATTGTTATAAACAGAAATACAAATATTTTTATAGAAAAAACAGATTTTATAACTTACGTGAAATTTATATAATAATAACATTGAATATTAAAAATATAGTGTTATTATTATATAAAATTTCACGTAGGTTATAGACCTGATTTTGTCTATAAGAATATTTGTATTACTGTTTATAACAATTTTTGTAACTCCTGAGGAAGGCTCAAGAGGTACTGAAACTAGTACAGTAGTTTTTCTTTTACCTATTGAATTTTTCCCAGTCAAGATGTCTAAGAACTAAAATTAATTTTTTTATTAATTTGATACTTTCGTAAAATCATTCGGAGCTATCCGGCGAATCTGTTCGATGACGTTACAGATATATTAAATCCGCGTCAGATCTGTATATGATTTTGTCGTTTAAATCTGAAGTTATAGAAGAAGTTTAACTTGTTAAAATGGATAAAAGAATAGCACTTGTTTCTGTAGTTGTACATAATTTTATATATGACAGTGAAGTGAGACTGAAAGGCTACTTGAATCGTTTGTTTAGATTTATACCCGGTTGCGGAAACGTTCATCAACACTTTGTTTAACGGATTATCAAAACGAACAATTGCAATGCGATTTTTTAACAGCAATAATTTATATGTCATAAGAACAAGGAAACTGATTCGAATTTGTTCATTTTGATGGTTCGTTAATTAAACAAAGCGTTGATGATAGTTTCTGCAATCAGGTATTAGATTATTTCGATCAGAAATTGTTTCGTGTGGTCATTTATTTGTTCGAAATAACACATAAAGTGTGCACTGTCATATTTTCTTCAGAACTTGCTGTAGTGCTGCAATGTTCATAATAAAAAATCTGATGTGGCCAGCACATTACCTTCCGTCTATCCTGTGTATTACGTACAAATTCCATACATAAATTTTATTGCAAAGATCGTATATTTCCAGTAAAATTATTTCATAAACAAACTATGCAAATTGCACTTGACACTGACATCTTTTTCTTCTTTAGCGTTTCCCGTTCGTTAGGGGTCGTTATTTTTTATTTTCTTCTTCCACTCATTTCTGTTTTGTGTCGTCCTCTTTAGTTCATTTTCTCTCTTCTTCCGCAATACAGCCCCTCCATCTTATTTTTGGTCTTCCTCTGCTTCTTCTACCTTCTACTACTAAGCTATTCATTCTTCTTCAAATATATTCAACTCTCCTCATGACATGTTCAAACCAATGTAATCGTCTCTCTTGAGTCTTTCAATCTATCTATCTTTTCGTGTTTTTCCCAACATCTATCTCAACATTCTTATCTCTGTCACATTTTCTTTTCGTTGACGCTGACATCTGTCAGTTAGAATTTTTTAATATAGTAGCTGTCGCCATGATTATAACATAGCTGGCTGATTTATAAAATTTAATATCGTTATAATTTTTTAACTCTATATTCATTGAATATGAAATATAAAATGCAATCAATTCATATAGATAAGAATATTTTATAGTTTGACGACACTACAACCTCCTACTTTTTAATTTTTTTATGTACCATTCATTATTTTTCAACAATCTAAAAACATTTTAAACATAACCCTGAGGATGGTCTAATTGAGACCGAAACGTCGGTATTGTTTTAAATAAATAATATTTTAACCAAGGACTGAATTATTTCACCTCTCCAAATCATCATTAACAGTCGATTAAAACTTATTGCATCAAAAAATAATATTTAACAGCGTATTTTCAAGAAAACTATAAACGTTGCAAATGAGGGTACTTCCAGTAATTTTTTTAAATTTAATTTCGCAATCGTTAAATATTTTTGTTTAAATACACATTGAGATGTCGCCAAAAATGAATTCATTGTTTAGAAAAACTGCATATAGAAGACGGCGGCCCATTGAAGCTACTTCCTTAGAAATTATTTAAAAAGCTTAAACTCAAAGTTTTTGGTCGTCTGTAAGACAGTAATGATGAATTTTCAAACCAAGTAGATATTCTCCTAATTAATTACAAATATGCAGGTGCTACAATAACACCTGTGCTCAATAGTAATGCTGCATTGGATGTTCTTCACGGCCTTGGCTTCTAAACTTTATACCACCCTCCCTACAGTACAAGCCGGGCTCCATTCGAGTATTATTGACTTCAAAACTTGCCTGTCTGTCATATTTACGTTTTAATTCAATTTTCTCAAGTTCGTCGTTGTACCATTTTCAACTTCCTTGGTGGTATTTGATATTATTTTGTAATTTATGCGTTCTTTCCATTATTATGTACCTGCTCCCGTCACTAAAGTCGTACAGATTATATGTTCAAATAACCGAAAATTTTATAACTGTGGAAAAAAAAGTTACAGTATTAAATAAATTTCAGTAAAACATAAGCACAAAACTTGGTATAATTGTAGAAATATGTATCTCAAAAAACTTTTCAAGATTTTAAATACAAAACTTTACAAACTTTCCTTTTGTTAAATTCAGTTTGAATAGAAGTAATTACGATTCTCTTGATACAAGTTATAAGTTAATCAGCTTGCGGGTAAATAAATAACATTATTTAGCGACATTTTGTGTTATAGACAGTTTGCAAAGTTTAATAAAACGTCTGTGAGAATAATTTCATCAAGAAGTGTTTCCTGAATGATAAAATTCAACACAAAAGATTTGCATAAATTAGGCTGTTAAGAACGCGAGCACAGTAAGCTTATATGCAACTACAAGTTTGTAATAATAATAATATTTCGTGTGAAGAGGGAGCAAGGGCTCTAAATCTTCTCGCGCGCAAGATAATGGCTGTATTATACAGTCCACGGCTCTTCACAACAACTTGTATTGAATTGTCGAAACTTTGAACAATGCTGTAAGCGAGATAAATAAAGTATTATGTTGTCGCTGATAGCAATCGCAATGGCAAGCACCTTTCAATTTAACCACCTATGAGACGGAGACGCGAATGTGCAAGCATAAATCATACACTTGCTTCCCGGCATCATTCACGCGCTCACAACTGCTTTTATAACTCAATAACTTGGAAACGTAAACATCTTGCCCACATTGTTATTCATTTTGACATAATTTCAAACACTACATCTTCAAGAAAAGATTTTTGCCAAACTTTTTGTGTTTGATGTTCTGTACGAGGTAGCGTCAAAATATTTCCAGAATTAAACACTAATATTTTTTTGATAAAAGGTACAACATTTTTACATTAATTTCCTTTAAATACACTCCTCTTGCATTTACATACTTATTCCTTCTTTCGTACAACTGTATATTCCTGAAAACTATCTTCTCCAACATTATTTTGGAAACTACACATCCCACAACTAAAAAAGAATTTGTTGTGGCCAGCACAATAACTCTCGCCACTTCCGTTTTTGGTTACATAAGTATATAGCGAGAGCAGTTATGTGACATTGTTGACCTTGACAAGCAGATATAGGGGCTCGTGTCAAAATGATAATTAGTAATTATTTACATAGATGTCAAATATCAGATTTTTTTTTAAAAAAAAATCAAGATTTTCTAAATTCACGTACTTAGTTAATTTGTCACTAGGAGTGTAGAATTTACTTATCGAGGAAAATAAACCACATGGAATTAGAAAGTCACTAAATTTAGAATGAAAAATTATGATATTGACATCTATGTACATAATTACTAGCTATCATTCTGACACGTGTCGCATATCTGGTTGTTAAGGCCAACAAGAACAAAGTCACAGAACTGCTCGCGCCCTATTGTATTTAACATATCTTGTATACCTACACTCTACACCAAAAATTCTACTTATATCTATTCTTTATATTTAGACAACCTCCTACTTTTTAATTTTTTTATGTACCATTCATTATTTTTCAACAATCTAAAAACATTTTAAACATAACCCTGAGGATGGTCTAATTGAGACCGAAACGTCGGTATTGTTTTAAATAAATAATATTTCAACCAAGGACTGAATTATTTCACCTCTCCAAATCATCATTAACAGTCGATTAAAACTTATTGCGTCAAAAAATAATATTTAACAGCGTATTTTCAAGAAAACTATAAAAGTTGCAAATGAGGGTACTTCCAGTAAATTTTTTAAATTTAATTTCGCAATCGTTAAATATTTTTGTTTAAATACACATTGAGATGTCGCCAAAAATGAATTCATTGTTTAGAAAAACTGCATATAGAAGACGGCGGCCCATTGAAGATACTTCCTTAGAAATTATTTAGTTTATATTTAGACTTTTTAATTTTAAATTCATTCTGTGACGAAATTTTGTCCTCTTCTAATACAAGTTTACTTTATAATACTTTGTATATATATATATACATATGGATAAATTTATAAAATAATATTAAAATTATATTCCGGTGCCTATGCTTTGAACACAACTCCATGGATACATAGTTCAGCTCAAATGTATGTAACAGACAGATAAATGTATATATATGTTATGTGCCATAACATTTTGCATGTGCCATACCCATAGCCACAGACTAGTCGATATAAACATATAAACAGGTTCGTTAAGACCATTCATTCCCAGACAATTCCGAGATATCATCTTTGATCAATTTCATTCCATGTCACACCCCGGAATCAAGGCAACGACGAACCTAATCACATCAAAATTCATTTGGCCAAATATAAATCGCGATATCAAAATCAAAACACAAAGTTGCATCAAATGTCAAAAATCAAAAATAACTAAACACACAATTTCACCTATTCAAGATTTTATTACAACCACTATACGATTTAGTATGGTGCACATAGATTTGAATAAATTACCACTATCAAACGGTTATTCTTATGCTCTAACTTGCATCGACCGGTTCACGAGATGGCCGGAAGTTATACCAATATCAAATTTTTCTACCGAATGTGTAGCACGGGCATTCGTTGAAGGTTGGATCTCTCGTTTCGGCGTGCCAACAGTCATAACTTCTGATAGAGGTCAACAATTCAACTCATCTTTATTCAAACAATTGTTGAATATCTTGGGTTCACACCACATTCAAACAACCTCTTATCACCCACAGGCCAACGGCATGATAGAAAGATTCCACAGACAATTAAAATCATGCCTCAAAAGCTTAGGTAATCCGTCTCAATGGACGTCATTTTTACCAATAATATTATTGGGAATACGTTCTTCATTTAAAGAACCTATTAAGTGCAGTGCTGCGGAATTAGTATACGGGACGAAACTAACCCTTCCTGGAGAATTTGTTGCAAATGATAAAAATAGTCCGAATTTCAATGAAACTGAATATCTTTCTAGACTGAAAACATCTATTGCTAAATTCTTACCATCACCGCCTATAAATAAAAACCGAAAACCAACATTTATCAATCCGAAACTATTCCAGTCAAGCCATGTGTTCATTAGACGCGATGCTATTGGACCAATTCTCCAACAATCTTTCGATGGCCCATACAAAGTAGTTCAACGATTCGACAAATTCTTCAAAGTCCTAGTTAATAACAAAATTGACACAGTTTCAATTGATCGTCTCAAACCTGCTTTTTTAAACACAAGTATATCAAGTTTTGAAACTTTAGGGACACTACCCTGAAAATTCTTGTTCACTCTTTTTAAAGTTTTATTGTATTTAATATATAATTATTGTCTATTACTATATCTCTTTATTGTTATTATTACTCCTTTACTGTTATTGTTACTGCACTTATTGTTATTTATTGTAATAGTTATTCCTTAGTTATATACAATATATCTATGTATATTTATATTTGACAGTCTTTTCGCAAAGAGGGGGAGTTATGTTATGTGCCATAACATTTTGCATGTGCCATACCCATAGCCACAGACTAGTCGATATAAACATATATGTAAATAAAAGGTTGAATAATTGTTTTTATGTTGTTATGTACGGCAGATAAAAAAGTTGTTTATTTTTCAATAAAGTCATTTTTAATTTCTGCTCCATAATTTTCTAATTTTTATTTTTTAAACTATCTTCTAGTAGGATTTATACATATATATAAATTAAGTATCGATCAATTGAAATTAACTTTTTAAAAATTATTTATTTCGTTTAAAGCTACAATGCAATATGTTACTACTTTCAAGCTTGACTACAGACTAACTTATTCTAACTCTACAAAGTACAGCATACGAAACTGTTTACTCAGTTTTACGGATTTTGTTACATGTTTCTCTTAAGGAGTAAATGCTACCTAAACATTATATTAACTGACTAAGGATATTGCAACAATATAACTTATATATTACGGCATATTACCCATTGCTGGGTGTGGTAATCTGTTTTGTACATAGATTTCGTTAATGATGACATATTTGTATCGTGCGATAAACCAAGCGTCAATTCACGGACGGTCATTTTTGTCTTGGAGAGTGCACCAGAGTGGTCAGTTTTGTGCCATTTAAAATTCGAAATATTTGGCGTTTTCGGTTTCCCAGATTCGCAACCAGACGTTCAGGCACGCGGCTACGAGACCCCATAGGTAGGTATGTATTTAAATTAATAAAAATAAAATAGCGGGAGGTATAGTGTTGATCACAGCAGATTTTTATTACCTACCGTAACATGTTAATATCAAAACCAATAAAACAGAAGCTTAAATAAATAAATTCGTGCACGCTAATTTCAATTCGTAACTCACAGAAAATTTCAGATATCTCATTCAAGTATTAAAATAATTAAATCTTTTAAAGTAATGTGACAATTCAACATATTAAACAAAAATATAAATGTAGCGCGGTGACCAAAAGAGAGAAAAAATACGCTGAAAAAATTGCTATAGTAAACAAAATTAACCTAAATATTTATTGCAAGTGTATGAAACCCTTTTATTTGCTCCTTGTTCCAATTTTTAATTTGAAACAATTTGCGGTTTTCTTAATTCTATTCTCTTAATGTATATTTTCAAACAGTTTCATTAGTGGTTACATTGTTTGTTTTTTGTTTAATTAAATGAAAGTATCTTTCCGGTGATATTGAGGTAGAACAATGTAAAAATCCTCACTATGGTTGCATGTGTTTGAGCGACCGTAACTGGTCGACGCGGTGTGAAACAGACAGTTATCAAGTTGGTCCAAACCGCATCTCCGCGAAACGGTCAGGACTCCGGTTTAATACATCCTTGGGACTTCATACGAAACTATGTCCGTAGATAGCTTCACTTACAGAGCTTGCAAGATGGCCGCCGTTGGGGGGTTATTAAGCACGGGCAATTTCCAAGTTTTAACTACGCTGGTCACGCACTAAAAGTTGAATATGTTGACGCAACGCTTGCCCGCACTATATTAACGGCCATTGGAGGAAGTATCAGCCTAATTGGGTGAAGGCAGGCGACACTCCTTAAACTTACCCTCTTCTTCAATCTTATATCTTCTAGCTTCTAGTCCTCACTTATCACTTAATATAGTTTTCATTGCGCCGAATTTGTGGAGAAACACAAGGATGTTAACGGATTAATGATTAGTGCCCATAGAATAGCATATAACACCAGTGGAACGCCGCAAACCACTGTTTCGTTTAACAGAAAAAGACATCTCATGCTTTGATTAATAATTTCACTTAAAAATGTATGAAAAATAATCAAATTACAGAAAATGAACAAAGTGCTATGTTAAATAAAGCATACGAGTAGGTTCAATAAAAATTCAAAAAAAATCCATAATTAATTAAAAAAACTGATGTGGCCAATACAATACCTCCCGTCATTTGATTTTTATTAATTTAAATACATAAACTTCGTTTCCACGACTTGATTTCCACGTCATCAGTCGTAACCATATGATTCAAATCGCCAGGGGAGGGAGAGAATTGATGACGTCATGTTGTCGGGTGAAATCGGGCGAAATCGTTTGATAGAGAAAAGGCTGCAATACATCTAGTATTGATGAAGGAATAAAATATATCTGGATTGCAGTCATAAAATTTTATTTAAAAAAATCATCAGTGAGTACTACAAAGATATCAATTAATTAACAAAAAATTACTTACATGATCATTATTATAACATTATGAACATTGAAATGAATAACAACAAATATAAAAGTAAGTGCAACATAAAGCACATGGATTTCGTCAATATATAACAACATAAGAACAAATGTTCTTTGTGAACCACACCCATGGAATTCCTTTAAGTACTGTTGTTTGCAAATAAAATACACGATTTCAATCATTTTGCTGAATGACAAGAATAATACCCGCGCTTACATCCAAAAAGGTTAATAATATTAAATTGACAGAAATTGTAAATAATTTTGTTAAAACGAAGTATTTAAACACAACTGATTTGTTACAATGTCAAATATCAAGCAATTAATTTGACAGGGACTTTACTATTAAGCGGACTTTATTCAAAGAAGTTTACTGAGCATTCTATTCGCTTAACTTAAGAAACTTTATTATCTTAATAAATGCATATATTAGTAGAAGATTCAAATGTCATAATTGGGGCAAGCAGAAAAAAATCTGTTGTGGTTAGCACAATACCTCTCGCCACTTCCTTTTTTTGTTTACATAAGTATAGGGCGCGAACAGTCATGTTACATTGTTGGCCTTGACAAGCAGATGTGGGAGTCCATTTCAGAATGATAATTAGTAATTATGAACATAGATGTCAAATGTCAGAATTTTTCATTAAAAATTTCAAGATTTTCTAAATTCACGTAGTTAATTTGTCACCAGGAGTGTGGAATTTACTTGTCGAGAAAAATAAACCACATGGAATTGGAAAAACACTAAATTTAGAATGAGAAATTATATTTGACATCTATATACATAATTACTAGCTATCATTCTGACCTGGGCCCCCATATCTGCTTGTCAAGGCCAACAAAGTCACATGACTGCTCTCGCCCTAATGTATTTAACATTTCTTGTATACCTACACTCTACCCCAAAAATTCTACTTATATTTATTCCTTATATTTAGATTTTTAAAATTTAAATTGATTCTATGAAGAAATATTCTTCTAATTTTTCGAGATGTTTCCAATTCATTGTCGGGAGTAACAGTATTTTTGAAGGGTATGTGTAATATACCTATAATATTAAATATTTAACTATTAATACATTAAGAAATAATATAATGTATGTACTTCCCAGAAAAAGTCCAGTAATGTCTCCGGATTTCTGACACTGACATTTATCTGTCAGTTACAAACAATTTAAATTTTCAACTATTTTCCATGGCATTCTTTCGGCTGTAAAATTTATTACAACAGATTATTTTATATATTATATTTCTTTTATCTCTAAATCTATAGAATATTTCAGTATAATAAAATATTAGAATGTATCAGATAGAGAATATAATTTTCTTTATTATTACCAAGAAAAATTGTCAAAAAATAATATTTAGAAGAATCTTCTACTTCCGGTTGTCCAATTGTTACCAAAACCTTTTCAGATCTTCCCATGAATGTCCGATTGGGAAATACGTAGTTAAACAAATATAAAGTGTTATAGTTTTTAAGTAATCGTCTTTTCAACATCCCACATACACACACACATCCATCCACACACACGCACACACACAGACATCATCGTAAAAATGTTAAAATCGGCACCTTAAAACGTGCTTATTCAATAAAATCTGATTATGCGATTTTTAGCATGAATCCAATACCTCTCTTAGCGAGAGGTAAAAAGATCTTTAGTTCAAATTGATCGCTTGTTGAAAGGTACTATTAGAGTGTACACGAGATCTTATCTTAATAATCTAATCATGCGCCCCCTAGTTTTAAATTTTCTTCGCTTTTAATCTAGTAATACCACTTAATCTCCTCGAGCAATAACTCCATCCCATCACGGGAATGGAACCCAGGAAGTGGCGTACAATGAACGATTGCCTCGCATGATGTTTGACATCTGCAACATGAGACATGTGTGAATAAATGGATCCATTCGTGTTCAATATGATTTTAGCTTGATAAGGGTGTTGATCTATTGCCAATTATCGTAAAAGTTTATCGCATTTATCATGGAAATATCTACTGGATATTAGTTTGTTTCATGCAATGTTGCATTCGAAATGTTTTGATTAACTTTAATGTTGGTGTGATAGTGTATTAGGTGTAAAAGTTTGTTTCAATCTCCATTTTCATTTCATGCGGCCATTAAAACTAACTGAGTCATTATGATTCTCATTATAAGACGGAATTAGTATTTTCATAGTATTTCGCGTGGGAATTCGATATATTGTTGTTCACAATTCTAAAGTGGTGTATATAAAAGGAAATATATTAATTATTGTAAATTTGTGAAATTAAAGAATTATTTAATACGGTGGCTTTACTGCAACTATAATTATACCTTTAATATTAATACAAATACTCGTTCCATGGGAAAAGTATTCCTTTCGTATAAAATCATGCAATTGTGGTTTTTTTTTATAATATTTAAGTTGTACAATTTTCTATTTGTAATTCAGTAGTATTTTCACGCTAACTCAAATAAATAAACTTTACGGTAATGCCCAGACACATTTTTATGACTCCCATAAATCTTTTTTATTGCTTATGTGATTCTTAAATTTGAAACTTATTTTTTTAGTTAAAATTTTGAGAACCATATTAATATGTTATATAACTTGGTCTTAAAGTTCCAGGTTATATTTATTATAAATTAACTAAAGCGGCGTTCACACCCGAATAATTTCAATTTCCAATTTGAAATTCTACTTTACGTCAAAGCTTGGAACATGTGCCTGAATATACGCGTTCACAACAGCATAATTTCACTTTTCAATCTCAATTTCCAATTCCAATCTTGGAAGGTCAAAACTTTTCAATTCCAATTTGAGGTAACGCATGCTCACATAGTTGCTGAATGACAAATGCCGAGCTCAGCAGTCATTATTTTGGAGGTTGAAACTTTAGAATTTGAAATGAATTGCAAAAAGCCAGTTATCTTCTGTCAAAAGTCTCAATGTAAACAAATATGTGCAGAAATGTGGACAAGAAGCATAATATACGTACACGGAATTTGATAGTTTGTGCATGCCTCAAATTGAAATTACATGCTGTTATGAATGCGTCAAATTGCAAGTAAAAATCACAATTCAAATTGTAAATTAAAATTATTTGGTTCTGAATGCAGCTTAATATACATTGAAATTAATTCAGTTTATTTTTCTATCTCTATGAAGACAACATAATTTGTTTTTTTTTTGCTGCAATTGTCAATAAATATTAAGATTTAATTTTAAATAACAATATTGAACTAAAGAATTGTAACAAAAATTTAATATAGTATTGCCTTTGTTGCTGATTGGTAAATATTTGCCGGAATCTTTCATTGAATATTAATTTATAATAAATATAATCTGGAACTTTAAATTTTAAGGATTCGTTATTTTTACTACTTACAAGTTTCTAACGTTTTCTGACTAGCAATCAAACTATACCTTTCCAACTTTAATTTCAGAAAAAAATACTTCAATTTCGGAAAAAGTAAATTCAATTTCAGAAAAAGTAAATTCATTATCAGGAAAAGTAAATTCAGTATCAAAAAAATCTGTTGTGGCGGCACAATACCTTCCGCCAATCTTGTGTATAATGTATAAATTCCATACATAATTTATCTTGCAAAAGCTTCTAAATTTCCAGTAAAATTATTTCATAAACAAACTATGCAAATTGCACTTGACACTGACATCTTCTTCTTCTTCTTTAGCTTTTCCCATTCGTTAGGGGTCGCTATTTTTGCGTGTCGTTCTCATTCAGTTCCTTTTCTCTCAAGTCTTCCGCAATACAGTCCTTCCATCTTATCTTTGATCTTCTTCTGTTTCTTCAATCTCCTATTACTAAGCTATTCATTCTTCTTCCAATATAATTCTTCATTTCTCCTCATGACAATGTAAGTTGTTCTTCTGGATGTAAACTTGAGGAATACGAAAAAATTATAATTTTTGGAATCGTGGTATTGAAGTTATGCGACCCGAAACTTTTGTCACACACACAGACACACATACATACATACAGACATCATCGTAAAAATGGTAAAATCGTATTATAGGGACACTAAAACATGCTTAGTCACTAAAAACTCATCATTGATTTTTTGGACCAAAGACAATACCTTCCGTACCTAAAGGTGATGGAACGTAAAAGAACACTTTATAATTGTACTATTCGTTGGTTCGTAGACAAGTGAAAAATACTCTGACTTTAATGGGACTTCGTAACTGTTAGTAGAACATCCTTCTAGATATAGAAAGCTCCTGCGTACAAATCCCTGTGAAGTCCATGAATTATTCACAAAAAAAAAACTTTGAAAATTATTCACTATTTTATTGATTTTCTGAAACAGTCATCTAATTTTCATATAAGGACACTTGTTTGACAAAAAAAGCAATTAATTTAGTTCTAATTAGGGTTCAATAATTCAGGAAGAAGATTACGTCTCTTTTCAAATCATCATAAATCAGACCAAAATTCCCAGCACAAATTATCTACCTATCTCCATTCAGCAGTAAAATTCATGGCTGCATTGTCCACCGTTGCGAGATACGATGCAAACGACGCTCAGTTATTGCAGCAGCCACAGCAACTATGATCCCAAACTCCATCGGTTGTTTTGGTCAGTTCAACTGTGCGACCACATCGCTGTGCTGTTGCTGCTGCTGCTGTTGAGTTCTTGTTGTGCTGGGACATTCTGGTTAATGTTTCAACTGATGTCTGCACGTGAAATATCATTCCAGCCGGATGTTCTCCGACAAGGATCATTGTCATTCTCATGAAATTTAGATTGGTATTGGGTTGCCAAACTAACTATATATGCAGATTTGATTGGCGATAATGGGAAGTTGTTATGCCGATGGAGATATGTACTTACAATTTATACATACGAGTATATTCTCTATTCACTATACGCATAAAGGCAAAACTGTTAGCACTTTTCATTATTTGTACTCATATTATTTTATTTAGATTAAAACTGATACCCAACTTGAAGAATACTCGTATATGACAGATATAAAAATTTGATGTGGCCATTTCATTCCCTTCCTTCAGTTCGATGTATTATGTATTTTTTTTTTTTCAATAAGATTATTGTTCTAGTTAGTCTAGCAGCATTTCTCAATCGTCGGTCCATGGCCCGTTGCCGGTTCGCGAAAAAATTTCGCCGATCCGCGGAAGAATATCTGATATACTGACTTTAACTACGCGCAACACTTAAATAGTAATCTGAAGTACTGCATTACTTAAAAATATAAACAAATGTTGCAAAAAAGAGAATATTAAACAGTTTTTCCGCAATGTCGACCATAAAAAACAAATAATGAAACCGTTTGTCCGTAGATTCATCTGTTCTTCTAGCTTTTTCTATTGAATAACTTGCAATTTTATGATAAGCATGCGCGTTTTAAGGTCCCTACAATACGATTTTACTATTTTTACGATGATTTCTGTATGTGTGTGTATGTATGTGCGTGTGTGTATGCGTGTGTGACTATAATTTTGACCGCGATATCTTCAATACTAGAATTTCAAAAATTACAGTTTTTACGTATTCCTCTTCCTTACATCCATATGCAAAATTGATTAGATTTTGATTATAATTGGTCAACCGGAAGTACCTTTGAAGATTTTAACAGTTTTTCTTGATAAAACACTGTTAAATATTATTTTTTTGACATTTAATGTTATTATAAATATTAAATAATATTCTTAGCTATACGAATTGATTGCATTTTATATTTCATATTCAATGGATATAGAGTTAAAGAATTATAAAGAAATTTAATCTTATAATCAGCCAGTTATGCTATAACCATGGAAACAGCTACTATATTAAGAAAATTCTATCTGACAAATGTCAGTGCCAAAGTAAAGAAAATGAATGTGGTAGAGACGAGGATGTTGAGTTAGATATTGGGGAAGACACGGAAAGACAGGATAAGGAATGAAAGAATAAGGGAAATGGCTCTAGTGTTACAAGTTTCTAGAAAGATATAAGAGAGATGATTACATTGGTTTAAAAATGTCATGAAGAGAAATGAAGAATATATTGAATAGCTTAGTAATAGAAGGTTGAAGTAACAGAGGAAGACCAAAGATAAGATGGGAGGACTGTATTGCGAAGACTTGAGAGAAAAGGAACTGAATGAGAACGACACGCAAAACAGAAATGAGTGGAAGAAGAAAATAAAACGTAGCGGCTCTTAACGAATGGGAAAAGCAAAAGAAGAAGAAGATGTCATTGTCAAGTTCAATTTACATAGTTTGTTTATGAAATAATTTTACTGGACATAAAGGATCTTTTGCAAGAATATTTATGTGTGGAATTTGTATATAATACACTGATTAGACGGAAGGTAATATGCTGGCCACATAAGATTTTTTCTTTTTGAAATTAATTTTGTGATTGTAAAGGTCATTTTGTGATTTTCTAATTCATATTTCAATATACTCGTAAATAATAATGACTATATTCGCCGTTAAATAAGTGTGGACTGATGTTCAACTTTTCCCTTCTCCGCACCCTGTCCCTTGCCATGCAATGTAGAAATCTCCAGAACATACTTAATTGACGGCAAGTATATACAACTCATCGAAAAAAAAAAAATCAATCAGATAGCTCAATTTTTCTTAGTTATGCAGTATAGCATCGGTTATTTGCGTTGCTAAGTTGAGTGTCGCTTGCATGAATATAAATTTCGTAAAAATATAGTTGATTGATTCGTTTTATAGTTTTAACATATACATACAACTCGAGTTTCGAAAATCATCTGAATATACAGTTTGCGGACTCGATTACCTGAAAACATCTCGTCCTCAACTATATATTCGATTATTTTCGAAAATCTTGTTCTATAACTATTGATATGTGGCACTTATTTCAAAAACAGGTATATCCACTGACATTATTAATGTAGTAAAATGTTACTATAAACAAATAGATAAACATAATTTAGTAATAGCATATAATAATAATAAAATTATCCGAAATTTCACCGGTCCGCGATGAGAACAAGGTTGAGAAACACGGGTCTAGAGTTCATTGCAGGTATATTATCATATATTCTGTGCTATTATTTCCCCCCGTAACATATGTTCCACTATTTAACAATAAAAACATCGTAAACTTTCCAGATCTAGTCCTCAAGGAATAAAAACTAATAGACCGTTGACACTATTATTTCATATTCTATATGTCTTACACTCGCTAGTAATATTTTCCCTCCCGTCAGAGGTAGTTAACGTTCCATTTTTTCTCGTGACTTGTTTCTTTTTTTAAAGTTTGTTTGGGTTGTGTCGTTGTCGTTGGCTTGCCTGGTATTTATACATCCTCGGCGTAATGGCACACACTTCTTGTGTAAAGTGTGGGTTTAATAGCTTGTGACTTGTAGGAAAACAGCCTAAAAAATTGTAGCTCTCCACGACAGCCGAAGTATAATTGGGGATAATAAGACAGTGTAAACGCCGTGAGGTGATTATGAAGTTGAAATGTTTATGGGGCTTTTATCGGATAAAGAGATGTTATACGAATTTACAATCATTGGCTCGTCGTTAAATTGATAAGTAATGAAATCTTTATGCTAATATCATAAAAGAATGTTTTCATCCGAGGTTATAGCTTTATAATGAACACCTACAGACAACTTTAAGACAATAATAAGAAGGTAATTTGAAATTTTTAAAACATTTTATAACATCGTAACTGCTACGGTCAACCGTGCAGCTAATGGCAAAGAAGCATTTGATTATGGTTACTCACTTTTTACGATGGTATGTGAGTGGTTTAACCTTGACAACATAATTAACAGATTTTTTCAAATCGTCTTTTAATTAGCCCAGGTTATTACTTTTAATTATTAAGGATCTATTTGCAATACCTTCACCTACTTGGAAAGTATTATTAAATACAAAAAGCACTTGTGAAGAAGACTTAGAAAAGATAATTGCTGTAGAAAAGGAGCTGCAAAAACACTTCACGGACTCCTTTAGAAAACCAATATCAGTGTACGGCTACATACTAAAATACTTAACTATAAGAGTATCATACGAAACATAATGTTATACGGAAGTGAAACATGGCCATTATTTAAATTCAAAACGGTGGACTATTTTTGGAGATGCCTACGAGTAAACAGGGAAGATGAAGTTAAATACATAGACATATGGAATTAAGTATGAATAACATATTGCGTTTTGAAATGATGTGGATATGTCAAATCAATTCCATAACACAGATTGCAAAAACAACTTTTCGAGTGGATCCTGAGATTCCGAGAGAAATAATAATAATCTATTTGCCATAAAATATAAAATACAAAAAAAAAACTACAACAATGGCCTGTCACAATGTACAAGTACAAAAAGAAAATAAGGATATAATGAAATATTAACGATGGTCAAAGTTAAAATAATCTTCAATTGAATAAAAACAATAACGAGTCAAATATTCCTTGAGCTCATTTTTAAAACTGTTAACGTTTTGGATTGCTTCTATATAACCTGGCAATCTAATAAAAAAAAATTATCGGCATGTAAGATACATTCCCATGAAAATTTTGCGTGCAATGCTTAGGTATATAATTTACCCACATTACGTGTGTCATAGAACCCATGAACTTGTTTATAGGTAAGAAAAAGTGTAGCATTTTTTTTACAAACAACGAACAATAAGCGAGGAAAATAACGTTAAAACAACAAAATCCTAAAAGGTATCGCTGAAAGAAGAAGAGGAACATCTATTTGAAGATCGAGATCTTCACATTAAAAAATATATTCAACCTAATTTTTACCTATTGCTACCCTTGGTATGGGCGGTATAGGTATCGTGTTAAAAATCGTATATAGGGCGCGAGCAGACACGTGACTCGAGCGACCTTGAAGTTCTTGGAATCAGCTGAATTGTGTGGGCTTGCCACCTTGAAAAGAACAATGTTTTGACTTATTTTGATTTTGAAATGCTAAATAGTTATTTGTTTAACTAGGCACTAAAATACCAGATTTACAGCTGAGGCTGCCATTTTATTGCCGAAGCGAAGCCGTGGCACTAAATGCTGCCTAAGATATAAATCTGTTGTTTAGTGTCGTGTTAAACACATTTTTTGAATTAATATTAATTTGTAGATTATTTTTAATTGTGGGTAATTTCTCGACTGTGATGTGGATTAGGTGTTAAAAATTACTCGAAAGTTCAATCAAATAGCATTTATTCTTACCATACCAACGTTTCGGTGCACCCACACATCCATTTGTTCTAAAAAACGACAACCGAATAATACGGAAAATAGCCGGAAATATCCTGTGTAATGATTCTGGTAACATCGTTGATACGGACTCCTATTGGTCGTCTATACACCAATAATAATGTAGCAAGTTGTAGGAATTTAAACAAAATGTAAGGAATTTAATGGAACTCAGTTTGGCCTGAAATTTTCCTTTTTGAACTTTTCTAATACACCAAAATATACGCTGTTAAGTCCTTGAATATCAGTTCTTGCATTGATGTTATTGTAATCATCCCTGATATGTAACATTTCAAGAAACATACGTTTGGATTAATTATGCTCTTCCTATAATTGTTGTAGACCCTGACGAAGGTGCAAGGGTGCACCGAAACGTTGTTATAGTAAGAATATATGCTCAAAAGTTCAGTATTTTTCAATAATTGTAACACCTAATCATTTTTAATACCTATTTTCAATGTTTATCACAATCAAATTATGTTGCTACGCGTTTTTTGAACATTTGCTATATGTTTGTTGAACGGTTGTTATGTAAATAACAACAATAGGCAATAAAAGTGGAATTTTGAGATTGTTAGCTGTCAAACAATGGCACTTTTAATGTCAATCCAAAAAAAAGTTATTTTACAATTTTCAATTTAAAATCAAAATAAGTCAAAACATTGTTGTTGTCAAAGTGACAATCGCAAACAAATCAGCTGATTCCAACTACTTTAAGGTCGCTCGGGTCATGTGCCTGCTCGCGCTCTGTATAGATTTTAGTAAATAGGCACGGTTTAAAGTCCGAAGTTAACATCTTCACGAAGTTGTCTGTGCGTATGTATGTGTATAACGGTTTTATAATCCTTTGGAGACAAGTTCACAGACCTTATAATAAGCTATAAGAAAATTAGGGAAATTCTAAGTTCAAAAGATTACCGCATTAAAATTTTAAATATTAGCAAATACAGCCCTGGTAATCGGTTTAGAAAATCTGAAAAGTGCAGTCTTGGTCTACAGTCGAATACTGGGCGTAAAATATATACCAGCATTGCAAATACTGAACTGGTCGACTCTACGGACCGAAATATTTTGGCATTGCGGTTTTAGCTATTGTGAATCCATAATAAAACAATAACGAGTCTTCGGAACATGATCCCTGGATGAACTATACGAAAATTTATATCTTATTAAGCATTAGAATGAGTATAGAATTCATTTTGTTTTGAATCCCAGACTAGAAATGATATTTTACTTATAGCTCTAAATATTTTTTCTTGTTCAAATTACTTTAAATACGGGAGTCACGCTAGAATTATTGAGATTAAGAAAATCAGATCAATTTTATATGTCATTTGAAATAAGTTCTAAAAGTTAAATTAGTTATAACTTAGTTAATCAATTTTTTAAAGTATCGTTGTGAAAGAAAATATAGAATTAAACAGAGAGCATTTTCTTCAATGATAGAAGAAATGATGAATTGAATTATTGTTGAAGAGAATTCTGTACTTTGAGTATTTAAATAAAATTCTAAAAAAACATGACCCATGTGTCTAGTTTTAATAATTTTGGCGTGACCCTCGTATATATACTATTGAAATTAATATCTCTTTTACTATGTCTTAAATATGTACAAAGTTGTTTTTCTTGTAGATATTTTTAATGTACCTTGAAAAAAATGTCCCCTAGGGTGCATGAAGTTATATACGTAGGGTGTATTTCAAAAGGATGTATAAATATATCTTGTTTTCATTACTAAGTAAATAAAAAATGAAGCATATGGACCAATAAGACTAATAAACATAAATTTGGTTTTAATTAATGACAGCCAAGAATAACATGTGTTAACGTCTCAGAATACATAAACAAATTTTATTAGATGTAATTTCATGTGCAAATTTCTTAAGACATCTAGGTTGTAAGATTACGAATGTTTCAGAAAAATTCACCCTATGTAGAACTTAGAACAAAAAATGTCCCAAGATATGAATATTCATAGTTTTATTTTGGTACCATTTTAAATCTGTTGTGACCAGCACATTACCTTCCGTCAATTCTGTGATATTATGCACAAATTCCATACATAAATTTTCTTGCAAAATATTCTATATTCCCAATAAAATTATTTCATAAACATACTATGTAAATTGCACTTGAGACTAACTTTAGCTTTTCCCATTCGTTACAGGTCGCTATTCTTGATTTTCTTCTACCGCTCATTTCTGTTTTCCTTGTTGTCCTCATTCAAGTTCCTTTTCTCTCAAGTCTTCCGCAATACAATCATTCCATCTTCTCTTTGATCTTCCTCTTTTTCTTCTATCTACTATTACTAAGCTGTTTATTCTTCTTTATGTTATTTATCTCTCCTCATGAAATGTCCAAATCAATGTAATCGTCTCTCTTGTATCCTCCCATTCCTTACCCTATCTTTCAGTGTCTTCGCCAACATCCATCTCAACGTCCTCATCTCTCTGCCACATTCATTTTCTTTTCATTGACACTGACATCTGTCAATTATAATTTTCTTAATATAGTAGCTGTTTCCATGGTTATAGCATAGCTGGCTAATTTATGAAATTTAATTTCTTTATAATACTTTAATTCTATATCCATTGAATATGAAATATAAAATGCAATTAATTCGTATAGATAATTTTCTTTAGTATTTATAATAACATTAATTATCAAAAATGATATTTAACAGCGTTTTTTCAAGCAACACTGTTAAAATCTTCAAATGACGGCACTTCCGGTTGGCCAATTATAACCAAAATTTAATCAACTCTTCATATGGATGTAAAGAAAAGGAATACGAAATAATTATGATTTTTAGAATTATAGTGTTGTAGTTATCGTATATGAAAAAATTGTCACATACATACAGACATCATCGTAAAAATGGTAAAATGTTTTTCTAGGAACTCTAAAACGTACTTATTCCTTAAAAACCAAGGCTTCGAACTCGAACCTGACCCGAACCAAAACCGGAACCAAACCAAAACATTTTGGCGAACCCAAACCTGAAACCAAACCTCAAATACCGGGTATTAAAATTCGGGTTCAGGGTTAAGCTCCGGTTCAGGTTCATATTGAGTTCGAAAGGTAAGCGTAATCATAATACTGCCGATAATTGACGCCTGTTGTAAATTGCGCTCGTGTTCCTGCGTAAAATTTGGCTCACATTTAAATTATTTCTATATAAAGATTGTTACGCAAAAAACATTAATTTAATTTTCATTGGGTCGAACCGAACCTGAACCCGGAACAAAACCGTAATTATTATTAATGTTTTAACCAGAACCGCAGCCGAACCTATCTCTGAAAAAATAAATGACCCTAAACCTGAACTGAACCCAGTTTTTGGCGGGTTCGATGCCCTGCTAAAAACACACCATCAAATTTTTTGACCAAAGACCATATCTTCCTTACCTATAGACGATGGTAGGTAAAAATTATGGAGTTTGTCAGATTAATAATAAAAAGTTTCCTATGCGCTGCTACAAAAAATGCATTTTTATATCTACATACAAATAGTCCTTTTTATGTATTCTTTGTATTCCATTGTATTTATACATAGTTCATACCTAATTAAAGTAAGTTATTTTAATTTATGTAGTATTTTGTAACTTATGTATTTACAAAAAAAATATATATATTTCTATGTACTATATTGTATATGGAGAGATAATTTACTAAAACAGGAATAGCTGAATTAAACGACACAATACTGTTCCATACTGTTCATAATTTAATGTGTGTTTGAGACATTAAGGGTTGCATGTCATTCCAGCACATTCTGTCAGTTTATACATTACACAAACATTTAAATTAACAGCGCTACCTCACAGTTAATTATTTTATGTCCTGAACTTTGAAATATAACCAAAATTTGTGTGACATTTATACCGTAGCAAAACATTCGCATATCTCCTTTCTCCGCCATATAACATCGTCCCAGAAAATGAGAAAAAATTAAACTTTGAGGTTAATTCCTCATAAAACACCATTTCATTTCATTTAAACAGGACAGAACACTACAAACAGAGGACATAGGAGTGTTAACAGTTCCAAAACTCATTACGCCATCATGTAATCTAATCCAGCCCGTTAGGTATCCGACCCTTCAGTATAGATATTACTTCTTCCCATTGAAATGTACGCGAATTAACATAAAATTCGAGCCAACAGGGCCGGTAGCGGTAGTAGATATAACATTAATGTGGCGGTCAGGCGAGAATAACATAACACGTCGCCAATAAACCTATCGCTGTCGTCCCGTCTAACTGGCGATTAGTGTCCGCAGCTCTTCAGCAATGCAAATGAGAACAAGGTAGAGAACAATTCGTCCTTCGTCGATACATATTATAGCATCGTGGGGACATAGGTTGATCGAATATCTAATAGCCGCAATGAATGTAATTGTGATAAGGTGTCATGAAGTTTATTATGACCGCGACGAGAATTCACAGGAGAGTAAATTTAATGTAGATATAAATAAACATATGTGATATGTGAGTACTAGAGCTGAAATATATCTCTATATTTAAATCTTTTTCGAGATTTAGATCATTTTTATGATAGTCTTTTTGATGTATTTTTTTTTAATTATGACCGAGAATGAAAGAACAAAACAATGACGCGAGAAAAATATCTATGACAAGAAAAATGAATTGAACTTTTTAAATAATTTTCAGAGAAAGATATTTCAATAGATAATTTAAAAAAATGTCAATATCATTATTTAAAATAATCAAACTATTCTTAAAAAGATTATATCCGGTCAGAAATATTATTTAATTAAAATTTGTTTATTATAGAATTTGTTTGTTGTAATAAATAACTCGACACTCTTTCAATCAAAAAAAAATTTGATGTGGCCAGCACAATACCCAAAAGATTCTAAATTTCCAGTAATATTATTTCATGCAAAAGGCACTTGACACTGACATCTTCTTTTTCTTTAGCTTTTCCCATTCGTTAGGGTCGCTATTTTTTATTTTCTTCTTCCATTCATTTCTGTTTTGCGGGTCATCCTCATGTCAAAATTTTTCATTCAAAATTTAATTTTTTGATATTTTATGATTCCTTTTCTCACAACTGAATTCCACACCCCTGATAATAAATAAACCACATGAAATAAGAAAATCATGAAATTTTGAATGAAAAATTATGACATATTATGTTGAATACTACATATTTTTCTTTCGTTTACTATTTGATTTTTTGACGTTTCAGAGTGAGTAGCTATATTTTATGTGAATTATTTTTGCATAATACATGTTGGATACTATATGTATGTTGTAGATGGCTGCAAAAAGAAGTCGTAAGACTTTATTATATAGTTAAGAGGATAACCATACGTTAAGAATAGTAACGATTAACGAAATACAAAAGAAAATGTAAACAAAAAAAAATAATGACGTACCGTGCAATTTGTTTAAGGGTGAAACAATATTATTGCTAAAAAAAAATACATCAGAGGTCTATAGGTATGCTGTTTGTAATAAATGGTTATTTACAAATTATAGGGAAATTCTAGACCATCTTCTACTAAAGTTAATAAATTGTGCATATTTTCTTTAGGCAACACAAATGAATAATTTTATAGAATTTAATGTAGTTGAAACTATAAAAATTATTACTTCTTTCATATATTTTAATGGATATATTCTATAAATTTTATAGCTCTTAACTCAACTATATCATTTTCCATAACATTATTGGTAAAAATTTCTTTCATTTTTAATATATTTTAGAAGGAAATGAATTGTCTTCCAATAAAACTACAACTGTTAAACGTTAAGCCAAACACATATAGTAGGGTTCAAGTTAAACTACAGACTTCTCATGATTGTAACTGTACAACTCGTTTAAAATTTAAACATCGGTCTAACTGTTAAACTGCAGTGGTGCAAACAGCCATATATGATAGATGCATTTGAGTATTTCAAGTTTGTATGACATCTTTCAAAACTTTTCCTGGAAAATTTAACATGCCATATAATAAAGCAACTATTATGTACTTGTTATGTCAAGAGCCAATTTTATTGGACCTTATTTAGTAAAAAAAAAAATTGAGCGTAATTTTTTTCTCATAACTTTTGTTATATACGTTATTGCAGGAAAATTTGGGATGACACATTACCTCTTGTAATTTCAACTTTAAAAGCTTAAATTATGATTAAAATTTATAAAATAGAATGTTGAATGCCCAATTATTTATAATAATACTGTATGTATAAATAACAAATTATTCGCACATATTGTATTTACAAACATTCCCATCCTCATTTATTTATATCTATCTACTGATCCTTTTAAAATTTATGAGATAAGTTTGTTTGACATCCTGTTACAAATATAATTTGCTTAACTGTTTCTTAACTTACTTTATTCTCTGAAAAAATATGTTCGACAACCCGCCCACGTTTTTCTAAACGCTCAAATTTCACTGCGAACTTTTCCCTTGTTTTTTTGTTGTTGTTGAACGTAAATTAAAATATATGGTGCATTTGTCTGTGTTCTGGCGCATCACACAAATTATTATGAAATGGATATTAAGTTGAATGTCACGGGAACATGGCGTGTTAATTATCGACCAGATGTCTGCCCCCAGCCAAACCGCTCGCCTCCGCCGCCACTGGTGATATGATGTTTAGTCTGCGATGCGTGTGCTCGTATTTCACTACGTCCGTGAAAATAATGCAGGGATTCTTCATCTTTTTTTACCACCGAACTACCCTTGACGTATTTTTTGCTACTAGTTGTTATTAAATTTATTTTAATTTAAACGGTCTGTTTCTAATTTTAAAATGTCGGCGTTTATATGCTGAATGTGAATCAACAAAGGATCTAATTGAAACCAAGCTTTTCTCAAGATTCTAAAAATATTACTAGACAAACACAACAGATTGTCTTAAGTTAAATTAATATGATCAGAATTTGAAGAGTACGAGCATAAAAATGGCTTTAGTAGATAATAGTTCTTGCACCAAAGGTTGAAAGTAGCTCTTTGCAGACCGCGGCTAGAGATTACCGTCTAAGGTAGAGGTTACATTAATAGAAGAAGATGATTATATGATATGGCTATGAAATATGGCTAGAGAGAGATAGACTATAAGTACAGGCTGTCTATATCACTATAATATTATGGACATTTAGGAATATAAATATAATTAATACAAAAATAAATTATTTATTTAATATAATAATGTAACATTTATTTATGTTTGTAATGTAAAAATCAAAGAAATATTATTAATTAAAATAAAAGTGTAATAAACGATAAATAAATTAGAAAAAAGGTTATTAAAAGGTAATAAGTATAAGGAATAAACAAATATTAACATTAATTCAATACAGAATATTATTAAATATTTAAACACTAAGATTATTTATTTAAATAGTATTTATTTCACTATATCTGTTTTTGGGGCGCCTCATCCTCGGCACATGATGTATTCATCATTCAGAAACGGGTAGTCAGAACCATAGCAGGCATCTCTCGCAGAGATTCGTGTAGACAAATTTTTAAAAACTTAAATATACTCACTCTACCTTCTCTGTATATTTTTGAAGTTTGCCTATTCGTATATAACAATAAAAACGTTTTTAAAACGAATGCAAACATACATCCTTTTAATACGAGGAAAAATACACCACAAATACAAGGTATAAATATATTCAATAAGTTGCCAAACAATATTAGAGAAGAGAAAAGAAAAAGTAAATTTAAAACTCTACTTAAAAAATTTCTTCTGGATAAAACACATTACTCGTTAAATGAAAATCTGAGCAGTTTATAATGAAGTCTCCTTCTTATAATTTTATTACTGTATCATTATTATTTTAAACAAACTATGTACAAATGACGTATTCTATACATATGTATATATGTCAGTGGAATAAACTTATTATTATTATTATTATTATTATATTTATATATACAACTATATTTATTTATGTTCACCATTCGTGGACTATTTATTTATATCACCACCGATTCACTCAGAATGCCCGGTTGTCTTCCCTGACGGGATTTATAAAGTTCAGCGTCATTTTCTAGAATGATCTTCAACATTCCATGCGATAATAACATCGAATACAAAGGGATCAGGCGTTCACAAGTAATTAAACGGATCGAAATCTGTTTTTACTCCGCCAGTGCTTGCGAAGATTATGTCATCGACAAGTTTAGACGCTTGATCAGCGCGGCGGACGTTCTAGAAATGTTCGACCAGCGGCGTCGGTCGAGTACTTTTCTAGACTTTGTCTTACGAATTCGTATGAACAAATTTCTTACGAATTCGTACAAACAAATTTTTGTACGAATTCATATCCAATGTAACCGCAGGCTAAGTGTAAGGTGCAAAATTTGGTAATAATTCACTTGAAAGACTTAATTGTGATTTGTTGAGCAGTTATCACATTTTAAATATTCATTCCCAAAGAATGGAATTCGCTAATAATTTAAATCATATAAATTGAACTATTTCAACCAGGGCATCGAACCCGCCAAAAACTGGGTACGGTCCAGGTTTAGGTTAATTTATTTTTTCAGAGATGGATTCGGGTGCGGTTCTATTTAAAACATTATTAAAATTTGCCGTTTTGCTCCGGATTCAGGTATTGGGTTCAGGTTCGGTTCGACCTAATGAAAATAATGTTTTTTGCATAACAATCTTTATATAGAAATAATTTAAAATGTGAGCCGAATTTTACGCAAGACAAGAACACAAACGCAATTTTCAATAGGCGTCGATTATCGGCTGTATTATGATTACGCTTACCTTTCGAACTCAAAATGAATCTGAACCGGAGCTTAACCCTGAACCTGAATTTTAATACCCGGTTCGGTTCCGGGTTTGGGTTTGCCAAAATGTTTTGGTTTGATTCCGGTTTTGGTTCGGTGCAGGTTTGGGTTCGAAGCCTTGAATTTCAACACTTATAAAATTATATTTCTTTATGTCTAAGTCTATAAAAGATATAATAAAATATTTATATGTATCAGGTAGAGAATTTACTCTTCTTTAATAGCAAGAACAAAAATAATATTTAGAAGATTATTTTTATGAATCTGCTACTTCCGGTTGTCCTATTATTACCAAAACCTTTTCAGCTCTTCCAAGTAATGTCCGATTGAGAAATACGTAGTTAAACTGATATTAAATATTATAGTTTTTGAGAAATCGTCCTTCCAATATCCCCACACACATACACATACTTTCACACTCACATACATACATCCACAAACATACACAGACATCATCGTAAAAATATTAAAATCGGATTGTATGGATCTTAAAATGTACTTAATTATTAAAATCTGGATAAGTGATTTTTAGCATGAATCTAATACCTCTTTTAGCAAGATTTAAAAATTATGCTCGTGTTCAATTTTTAGTGTATAATTTTTACACGTAGTGGAAATGATATTAACTAATTTAACACTATATGGAACACTAAGATATATTTGCGTCATATAGATATGCTGTAGGTAAAAGGACGATCCTTGAAAAGGTTCGCCATAAATCGAATTCGAAGTCGGTAACTACTAATATTAACTTTACCCATCACTTCTTGATTATTAATTTATGAAATGCCATTAGCTACACTGCAATATTAATTTTGTATATAAAACAGATTTATGAACACTATCTGCACCTTGGCTGTTAGGAAGCCCTGGTGTACGCACGTTGACCCTTACCCGTCGTTCATCATCCCGACGCGAGATGGCTCTGGTGGCAGTGGCGATGGCGGTTTCCGCCGGCCGTAGCTTCCGGCGGAAGTGGTTGTGGCTGGCAAAGTGGCCATATTGACCTATCGGCTCCACGCGCGCTCTAGGTGAACAGAAAATGACACCACGGTCCAAGGACCATTTTAGACATCGGACTTAATTTTTGAAAAATGATTTGTTGAGGACAAGAGTCGAGTGTTTGATTTGCTGTTGAATTATTGAGGAGGTGAAGAACACGGGTAATTTGTTCTCAATAAAAGATATTTCTCTTGAGATATATTCTATGATAGATTGCTAATGTTCCTTTTTTTGATAACAGATATCCAGTAAAAAAAATAACTAGGTATTTTTTTATACATTATTCATTTTTACTTACGTTGATGCGAATATTTTAAATAGCATAAAAGTAGCCCTGTGTTGCTCTCTCCACAGCAGTCAGCTTGGTGACCCTCAGAAATGGGGTAATAAGCTGTGATGTAATCCCTTATTTAGTGATTCTTAACCTGTGGTCCGTAGACCTTAGGGGGTCCATGACACATCTTTGAGGGGTCTGTAACTGCACCGAGAAATAATAATATAATAATAATAGATTTATTGTCATAAAGAAGTATACAACAGTAATTGTTTATACTTATAAAGACTACGTCACAATAAGAAAATAATTTATTAGATTATACATTTAAATATTCATTTATATCTTCATACATTTATCAATTAAATATTGTTTTAAAGTTCTAATAATTTTTTTATTATTTTCAATGTTTTTACCTCCCGTTACTCTTGCTAAGAGAGGTATACGGATCGTGCTAAAAGTCACATATTGAGATTTTGGTAAAAGAGCACGTTTTAAGGTCCCTAGAATCCAATTTTAATATTTTACGATGATGTCTGTGTGTATGTGTGTGTGTGTGGATCCTGTTTACGCTCTAACTCAAATACTGTTTTTCAGAAAATTTTGAAACCTTGTATTTCTACCTTACTCTTATATGGAAAGAAGTCATTAGATTTTGGTATTAACCAGATAACGCGAAATGGCACTTTACTGGAAGCTCAAAATAGTTTTTCTTCGAAAAATACTTTTAAATGATATTTCTTCGAGATTTGTTATTATAAAAATTAAAGTTTTTGATATTATCTACAGCTTTGCATTAATACTTTTTGTATATATTTTATGGATAAATTTATAAAACTATAATTTTAATCCCGGAGCCTACGCTTTAAACACAACTCATTCACATGGTTACACAATTCAGATCTCAAATCTTTGTAATTAACAGATAGATGTCACTGTCAACGAACTAATCATTTCAAATAATAATAGTAACGTTTTAAAAAGAAAATAGTAAATGGAACAATAATTATATGGAAAGAAACTTAATACAGTTTCCAGCATTAGTAAATATGTAGGAATATAGGTAAGATAACATAAATATATACATCACGGCATATTACCCATTGCTGGGTGAGCTAATATGCTTTGTATATAGATGTCGGTAATAATGATGACATATTTGTACCGTGCGGGCGTTTACTAGGCGTCATATCACGCAAATCTGGGGAACCGAGTTCGATCCCAACCGACGCCAAATATTTTACAATTTTAAATGGCACAAAATTGACCCCTGTAGTGCACTCCCCTCGCCAGCAATGAATATAGGTAAGTATATAAATAAATAAAATAAATATATCATCACGGCATATTACCCACTGCTGGGTGTGCCAATCTGCTTTATACACAGATTTCAGTAACGATGATGACATATTTGTACCGTACGGGCGTTTACCAGGTGTCACCTTACTAACACTTATTGCTGGCGTGGAGAGGGCAACACAGGTGTCATTTTTGTGCCATTTAAAATTCGAAATATTTGGTGTCGATCGTGATCGAACCCGGTATTTAAATTTAATTTAATTTTAAGTATTTACATAAATAAAAATTAAAATAAACGGGAGGTATTGTGTTGGCCACATCAGATTTTTTATATTTAATGGCAGATTATTGTACATTTTAATAGCACTATAATGAAGACCTTTCCTATATATTTCAAGTCTGTTTTTTGGATAACAGAGATCTGAATTTTCTCTTGTTGTCATTTGCCACCCTCTATATAAATTAAATATTACTTACATTTGCAATTGTCGTGTTTTTTATTCGTTTATATTAAAAAAAATCACGCCCTCATCTCCGTTTTTAGAACTAGAGCTTTTTGCCAGATTTTAAAACAAAATTTGAGTTGTTACCTTGCCTTGTATTAATAACGTAGGCTACGGTATACCATAGAATGATTAATTATCTTCTAACAAAATTATACTTGTATTACAAAATAAGAATCAGATTTTTATACTGTAGAAAAGGTAATGATAGTGTAACATACTGCTGAATAATAAGTGTACAATTTACTCCACTTGAAATCTAAACAAAAATAAATCATTCCACCGACAATATCTCCATCGAAAACAATTTAAAACTTCATATCAAAGACTTGAGATCAATAAACTATATGAATAACAAATATTCTTTTCTGCCTGCAGGCATGAATTTTATTAAAATACCATCGTCCTGCACGCACGGACTCCTGCTGAGCGACCGGATTGCAGGACTGCAGGGCAAGAGTCACGTGACCCTTCGGCCTGGATCAAGCTTAGCAGGATAAGCGTCACCCGCGACAAGCAGGTAAATATCCGAGAAAAATTATTGCCGTGAATATTTCCAACGTAGGTACGGTGAGATTGAGATATTGCTTTGTATGTGTTTATTGAAATAAGTTAGATAAAACTATGTTGTTTACATAAAAGAGTAGGGGTCTGTGTGTTCTGCTATGATTTATTAAAAATTTCTAGTTTTATTTTTACATTCTCGTGAATATTCAATATACAAATGCAATGGAAGGCCGCTGCGCTAAGTATATTCTGTTCAAAAGAGAGACAAATTTGACTCAGAAAGAATGAATGTAATTACTGATTTTTGTATTAATGCATAACTTACATATCTCAAAATAAAAAAAATCTGATGTGACCAACATATGACCTTCCGTCAATTCTATATGTTTTATATAAATTACTTACAGATATGATAGTTTCTTGCAAAAGATTATATGTCCAATAAAATTATTTCACGAATTATGCAAATTGTACTTGACCCTGACATCTGTCAATTAATAATACATATATACCTACTGTTTCCAAGGTGAGCTTGTAGCTACATAGGTTGCAAAATTTATGAAAATTAGTTTCTTTATAATTTTTTATCTCCAAATATATTAAATACGAAAAAAGGCAATCAAATAGTAAACAGAATAAAATATACTTTAATAAAATTTTGGATTTTATTGTATATTTTTCCTCGAAAATATATTAAGAACTCAAGTTAAGTACCACATCCGGTTTTAAATACCAAATTTGAGAAGTTTTGGATCATATTTTAATATATTATTTTAAGGAAATCTGATTAGAGCATCAAGGAAAGTACCACTTCCGATTTATCAAATTTAGCAAATATCTACTGTGTCATTTTCATTAATATAAATTTAAATAATAAATTTGAAAAGTTTTTATATCATTTTTCATGAAAATCTGTTCAGAGTTTCAAGTAAAGTACCACTTTCGATTCATCAATTTTAGCCAAAATTTAATATCTTATTTCCACTGATATATATAGAATTCTTAAATACGAAAATTGAAAAGACTTGGATTACATTTTAATATATTAAAATTTAAATTCCTATTGTTAATGACAATTAAAAAAATCTGCTGTGGCCAGCACAATACCTCTCGCCACTTCCTTTTTCGGTTACATAAGTATAGGGCGTGAACAGTCATTTTACATTGTTGGCCTTGATAAGCAGATGTGGGGGCCCGTTTCAGAATTATAATTAGTAATTATGTACATGGATGTCAATTGTCAATTTTTCATTCAGAATTTCAAGATTTTCTAAATTCACGTAGTTAATTTGTCACCAGGAGTGTGGAATTTACTTGTCGAGGAAAATAAACCACATGGAATTGGAAAATCACTAAGTTTAGAATGAGAAATTATAATACTTGACATCTGAATACATAATTACTAGCTATCATTCTGACATGAGCCCCCATATCTGCTTGTCAAGGCCAACAAAATCACATAACTGCTTGCGCGCTATTGTATTTAACATTTCTGGTATACCTACACTCCGCACCAAAAATTCTACTTACATATATCTATTCCTTATATTTAGTTTGTTTAATTTTAAATTCATTTTATGAAGAAATTTTGTCCTCTTCTAATTTTTCTAATTGTTCAGGATTGACAGTATTTTTGAAGGATATTTGTAATATACCTATAATTTTAAAGATTTAACTATTAATACACTAAGAAATAATATAATGTATGTACTTCCCAGAAAAAGTCTTCAGTAATGTCTCCGGATTTCTGACACTGACATTTATCTGTCAGTTACAAACAATTTAAATTTTCAACTATTTTCCACGGCATTCTTTCGGCTGTAAAACTTATTATAACAGATTATTTTATACATTATATTTATTTTATCTCTAAATCTATAGAATATATAATAAAATATTTAAATGTATCAGATAGAGAATTTAATTATCTTTAATATTACCAAGAAAAATTTTCAAAAAATATTATTTAGAAATTATTTTTTTCAAGAATCTTCTACTTCCGGTTGTCCAATTGTTACCAAAACCTTTTCAGATCTTTCCATGAATGTCCGATTGGGAAATACGTAGTTAAACAAATTTAAAGTCTTATAGTTTTTGAGTAATCGTCCTTCCAACATCCTACATACATACACACACACACACACACACACACACACACACACACACACATACACACACATACACACACAGATATCATCGTAAAAATGTTAAAATCGGATTGTAGGGACCTTAAAACGTGCTTATTCAATAAAATCTCGATATGCGATTTTTAGCATGAATCCAATACCTCTCTTAGCGAGAGGTAAAAATATACTAAAAGAATTTAAAAATTACAGTCTGGAACAAAGAGGGCTAATAGCGGACTTGCTCCTATTGTTCAAAATTGTAAATAACTATATTGATAGTCATAACATTGTAGACAATTTGAATTTTCACGTTCCGCAATCTAATACAAGAAACAAAAAAATATTTTATGTTGCAAGGCGTAATTCAAATACAGTAGAACCCCGATTATCCGAGTCGCAATTATCCGAGTTCCGGATTAACCGAGCCGATCTAAAGACCCAACATGCGAGGTACGCGTGTCTATGATCCGGATTAACCGAGCCAATCTAAAGACCCATCCGTATTAACTGAGCTTCTAAAATATTTCCATTTAAAATCATCGGGGCCGACGGGGAATCCTCTTGATCCGTGTGAGTGGTTCCCCTATTTATGTTTTTAGACTATTTTTAGCATATGAATTTGCGAAATGCAGTTCGTTATTGCGTTCGCTGTAGAGAAGTATACGTACTCGCATAATTTATTTGCTTGGAGTTCTAGTTAAGTGTATACGAAATGAATAAAAATTAAATCCGGATTATCTGAGTTTTCGGGTATCCGAGGAGGGTGTCCCCCACGTTACCTCGGATAACCGGGGTTCTACTGTAATTACAAAAATTTGACACCCAATAGAATTATGGATACATATAATGGGAATTGCCAAGAGTCAGACAACTTCTCATTATCTATAGCACCAGCTCTAAACCGCAATGATAACGTTTTCATTAAAAACTGTTGTGGGCTTCAAGTAAAGTACCACTTCTGGTCGTCCAAATCAACTCTTTATACGAATACAGGAATCTTCAATACAGAAAATAGAAATTTTTGCAAGTCGTCACATTCAGACAGACACATACAGACATAATCTTTTGGTTATGTGGTAGAACAGCCTTGGCTGAATCTCACCTTTGACGTCTGTCAATAAAGTTATTATTTATTTATTTATTTATTATTATTTATAATTGTAAAATTAGTAAAATCGTGTTGCAGGGACACTAATTTGTGCTTATTCACTGAAAACTCATTTCCGAATAGCAATTCTTGAGTTTTTTGTGTTACTTATAATTTAATTTCGATGAACAAATGTAGAGACAAATATTTTGGTGTTTTTTCAAATATGCTATTATAATAATAGCGGTCTAAGACGTGAACTTATACATTTTATTCTTACTTATGAGGTTAAAATTAACCAATATTGTTTTAGCATCGCTGAACATTATTTTATTTTAGTTTGTTGTATCTTGCAAGAAGCTGCATATAAAGTTCGTTAATTTGTTGAATGTCAGTTGTATTGTGTTTATTGCAGTGGTCGTGTCGTATGTGTATTTTTTATAGTGTTATTTATATATTTAAAATGTGTAGTGAATAGTGATAATAGATCTGAACTTTACAAATTCGGTATTTGGAGCTTCAAATGTAAGTACGTGTAAACTCTTTATGTTAATTTTATTCCTGCAAATCTGAAAATATAACCTTAATATTGTGATATTTATTCTCCGGAGATTAAACATTTCAAACAAATAAATGATATTATTGTCGGTTTTATGATAGAGATTTTAGCTATTTACTGGTTATTAGTTTAATGTTTATGTTTATACATCAACTATAGAAGCAAATGTGTTATTATAATATTAATATTATTGTTTATTCTATATTATATATGAGACATAAATGACAGAGTGATGTGTATATTTATACCTAGCTAAAATTACGTGTAATTCAAAACGATAGTAATATACTAGTAGTTAATAACCCTATTAAATATATTTAATGTATATTCCTGTGAATTGTTCAAGTAATCATACAGGTGTAGATAAAAACGAATCATTATATCTGTATCTATAAAAATGAATATATCAGCCTTCTGTATAAAGGGGCCCTATTGCAAAAAGTATGATCTTTTGACGAAAAAAATCTAACGTGGCCAGCACATTACCTTCCGTAAATATCATATATAAAATTTCTTCAAACGTAAAATAAATAAATATATCATCACGACATTGCTGGGTGTGCCAATCTGCTTGTACATACAGATTTCGGTAATTATAATGACATATTTGTACCGTGCGGACGTGTACCAGACGTCACCGCACAGGCACGCATTATCGGCGTGGAGAGTACACCACAGGGGTCAATTTTATGCCATTTAAAATTCGAAATATTTGGCGTCGGTCGTGATCGAACTCGGTTCCTCAGATTTGCGACCTGATACCCAGGCACGCGGCCATAACACCCCAAGCATTTGACAATTTCAGTAAGTTATATCGTACCACGAAACGTAAAAATATTTGAACATACTAATTGTTTTCATGATGTAGCGTGGGTAGAAAAATTTATGGGTAAACTTAAATATTTATATTTTTTAATTGTAATAATATTAAACCAAAAATGATAAGAGGGTCTCGCTAGAATTATTGAGAATAAGAAAATTAGGTAGTCCGTAGAAAATGAAATTTACACGCTCTATAATTTTGAAAATTTATCTATTATTTGAAATTAAGTTATGAAAGTTAAGTTAGTTACAACTTAATTTTTTAAAGTACCATTATGACTGATGAGTGAATATGAAATTAAGCAGAAAGCATATTTGTATTTGACAGCTTTGACAATTTTAAATCAGCAAGAAATTAATTCAGTTTTTAATATCCCTCATAATTAGTTTGAGAGTTTTGGTTGGAAGTTTTTAATAAGTGGAAGGAAAAAAATGGTGGATTGTATTATTGTTGAAGGGAACTAATTTGAACATATTTAAAATAAAATTATAAAAAATATGAACCACATTTATTATTCTTAATAATTCTAAGGCGACGCTCGGATTTAACTGTTCAAGAAAAACTGCTACAGCTTCAAAAAATGGTAAAATCATATTCTATCGTCCCTAAAATATGCTTAATCATTAAAAACTTATTAAGATATGTTCTAATCAGACTATGTCGACCTTACAAGAAGTAACCGGAGGCAAAGAGAATAATAATAGAAAAAATAACATATTTTTAATAAATGGCATCTAGTCGAGGTCAAGTTTATACTCGTGAAATGATATTATTAAACAATTCAGGCCCACTACTACCTCTTCTAGTTAAAGTTACAGTTAGTGATAACCAACGGTTAAGTTGCAAAATTGTTATTACCACCTTTGGTTAAAGGTAACTGGAAGTTAAAACTGTTGTTCGCAACACTTGTAACCTTCAGTTTAATTTTTAACTAATGGTTAATAAACTGTCACTTTAACGAGAGGTGCTAGGATTGAACCTAAAAGAATTCGTTCGTATGTGGGGAGTTGTATCGAAGAAAAGTAAAGTTCATGCTGGGAATTAATTTATCTAAATTTAGAGACAAATAAAGGGAGAATGAAGGAATAAAATTTAAAAAAGTAAACAAAGTATGTAATATAGAAATTAGATTTAGACAACGAACTGCAAACTAATACTCTAGCAATGAAATTATTTCGGACACTACCATAAATTTAAAATGTAAAAATATTTCATGCAAAAAAATTAAAACATTTTTCATTTAAAAAAATATGTAACAAGAACAAATAGAATAATAATTCATAAAACTTTAAATAACAACATTTATTTATAACCTTGTTTCTAACATTAATTCAAGTTTAAATTAATATACAGTTTTTTAAAAATATCGCCTCTTAATTTGTGGTCGTTGGTGTGCATTTATAACACAATTTATTTCTGACTGTTCACCATCATTCCACTCATTTTGAAACATATAAACATAAACTACCCCAACACCTTGTTTAAATTGCCGTTTAGGTACTATTACTACGATGAGAAAGTGTCTATGAATTAGTAAAATTTGTTTAAACAGGGTTACTAAGGGTAAACATTGTCTAAATTAAATAATGTTTAAATATTTAAACATTGTCTAAAAAAGTAATCCCTGAATACAAAAATGAACGAAATTTCATAATTAAACCCTGTTCTAATTTTTGTTTCTGAATAGACATGAAAATATTTTGTAAATTTCACTACAGCTGATCAACAATTGTTGATCTAGGATTGAAGACTTGTCTCTTTCTTTCATTCCACAGAAGTTCGACAGGGTTCAAAGGAAACACAGATAGAAATAAGATAAAATATTTAGTTTTATTGTGATTTATATTTATTTATTTTTATTAAGAATTATACGAGGCTAACAATTTAAGTACATTTTTCGAGTCCTATACTTTTTGATGGCCTATATTAGAGCTTAAAGCATTGCACAATCATGTCCCTAAAAACAGATCTACAATAAAAACACAATTACAACAAAACATTTTCACATCTTCTCTTCCATCCAGAATCCACATCCACTGAACTTTGACCCCACTTCCTAGTAGGCTATTAGCACATAGCATCCGTGCGCCATTAAGCGCATTCTTCCTGGCTGGTGGAAACCACGACATGGAATTGCGGGGAGGACAGAGTGACATATGTTTGACGTGTGACAGAACCACACAGCCATACAGCCGCTCTGCCATGGGACCCACGAGTTCCGCAAGCCACTAGTGTCCGGTTGCGTTGTTTATGCTGAATGAACACGGACGGAATGAGAATGATGTTTTTGGAAACTGATAATTGTTTGATAATCAGTGGTATTGTTTGTTTACCGATTTTCGCATTTGACACATTTTCGTAAAAGGCTTGCAACATTTTATTTACTGGTATTTTCTCATATTAAATTAAGCAGTAGGCTTGTTGACACTTATAATCTTTTACATAAATAAATAATGCTATTTTTGCACGATCGTTTTCACCTTCCGTCACCTTTAGGTAAGGAAGGTATTGTCTTTGGTAAAAAAAATTAATGATGAGTTTTTAGTGAATAAGCATGTTTTAGGGTCCCTATAATACAATTTTACCATTTTTACGATGATGTCAGTATATATGTATATGTATGTGTGTGTCTGTGTGTGTGTGACAAAAGTTTCGGATCGCAGAACTTCAATACCACGCTTCCAAAAATTATAATTTTTCGTATTCCTCAAGTTTACATCCAGAAGAACAACTGATTAGATTTTGGTTATAATTGGTGAACCGGAAGTTGCCCCATTTGAAAATTTAACAGTTAAATTTTGATTTATTGACATTTAACGATATTATAACTTAAAGAATATATTATTCTCTATACGATTTGATTACTTTTATACTTCATATTCAATAGATATAGAGTTAAAGAATTTTAAAGAATTTAAATTTTATACATCAGCCAGCTATGCTAAACATGGAAACTACTAATATATTCATATAATTCAAATTGACAGATGTCAGTATAAATAAAAAATAAATTAATGTGGCAGAGATGAGGATGTTGAAGTAGATGTTGGGGGAAGACACGGAAAGATAGGTAAGGAAATAACTCTAGTGTTACAAGTTTCTAGAAAGATACAAGCGAGATGATTACATTGGTTGAAAATGTCATGAGGAGAAATGAAGAATATATATTGGATGAAGAATGAATAGCTTAGTAATAGAAGGCTGGAGAAACAGAGGAAGACCAAAGATAAGATGAAAGGACGGTATTGCAGAAGACTTGATAGAAAAGGGACTGAACGAGAACGACACGTAAAATATAAATGAGTGGAAGAAGAAAATAAAAAATAGCGACCCCTAACGAATGGGAAAAGCTAAAGAAGAAGAAGAAGATGTTAGTGTTAAGTGCAATTTGCATAGTTTGTTTATGAAATAATTTTACTGGAAATTAGAATGTTTTGCAAGAAAATTTATGTATGGAATTTATACATAATACACAGGATTGACGGAAGGTATTGTGCTGGCCACAACAGATTTTTATTTAATGTTTACCTATAGGGTTCCCAAGATAACAGGTTTTATTTACAAATTACTGATAGGTAAGTGATTGTGATTACGTACTTACGGATCAGGAGGCGAGGTGGGAAGTACATGAAAACAACGATCAAAGATTACTTTAAAAATTTCATGTTAAAATAATTGACACTTATTTTTAATATGTATTACAGTAACAAAACACAGTGTTCACATGTCAACAATATTATTAACGTGGTTATTCGCTGAAACGAGAGAATATGGTCCTAATTCTTAAACGGAGATAAGTCCTTCTATTGGTCAAAAAAGGATAATTTTGGAGTCGAACCAATAGAATGGTTTGTTTCTGTTTAAGAATTAGTTCCACATTCTCTCGTTTCAGCGAACGGAGTAAAGATTAATTTTCAAAATCAAAAGGAGTAGGCGGTATCAATAATTATGAGACTTACAAGTGAATAATAAATAATTATTAATAAAAATAAATGTGGCTCTATTTACTAAAACTAACAAAATAATTTACAAACGCACGGTGACATACATCAGTACCACACGCGTGGTAAAGGTAATATTAAAATATTCAAAATTAATTAAATTTTTAATAGATCAAAAATTAACCTTAATTACTTCAGATTAAAGATTTATAAACAATTGCTATAATAGTTGAAAGATATACTGTAAATTTACGTTGAAACAATGCCGTATTATGTTTAGCTGATTCAATTTTAACCTACTCACATCCTTAGTTGAACACATATACCTATTAGCACACATTTCTGCTTCATTAGTTAGATTCTCCCCCAGGAAACTTGCCGACTAAGAGCATGATGGGATGTGACATATGTCTGACCTGTTATAGAACCACAAAACCACTGTGTGAACTGAGACAGACTGGAGCCAAGTGTCCCTTTACATAGTTTAGAGATGACAACCACAATGACAGCAGAAACATTTGCTAATATGCATATACCGGGAGTTCATGTTATCAGTAAACATTTGTGATGCTGAACCATGTTTCACAGTAGCGCGCAGATTTTTGGGTTTTAGCTCTTCATTCAATTTTCGCTAAATTCTAATTTTGCCAACCGAACCAAAAATATTAAATTTTGACATCTGTGAAAATCACATCTTTCCAGAACTCTAAACTTTCATTCACATACTTTTTTGCGAACTCTAATCTCTTCATTCTATTTTTTATGTTAATATAAGGTTTATTGCGAGCAATTCTATTGGGGTAATTATGTTTTCTTAATACTTTTCGAACTGTTTCAGCACAAACTTGTATATTTAAATACTTTTCTAAATTAGATACTATTTTTGGGGCATTAATTTTGGCATCATTTTTAATTTGACGTAAAATCAAATTTTCATCGCGCTCAGTTAATTTGCATTTTGAAATTATTCTAACTTTATTTACTATGCGATTTTGTATTTTATACCTATTTATGATGTACTGGATATTTGAACGAGGTCTGTTTAAAATTTCAGAGATTTCTGTATAAGATTTTCCATTTTTAAAGTGACGAATGACTAGTTTCTTCTTTTGTAGTTTGTCTCATTTTTCTTTGAAAGACTGAATACAAATGTTTATCTTCAGTGTTAACATTGCTATTATATTAGATAATATGTGACTTGTAATTAAATGTTAACATAATGAATTATATTATTAAATTTTTAAATAAATATGATATGTACGATTTTTAATGTGACCTTCTCTTTTTAATTTGATCAAAATATAATTTAATTCTGTACTTAGAAATTAAAGTATATTTTCCAAATTTTTTAAATTATGAAAAAAGGATTGTTTTTATTTCATAAATGCTATACTATATCGAGTATGCATTATATTTTATACTAGAAATAATTCAAAACACAACCTTTTTATAAGTGTACGATTTTCAATGTGAGCGACTGTATATGTGTACATGGTTATTGTAAAAAAGCGGTATTATGTATTACTTAGAAACATTTTTGCTGTCATTTGTCAATTACATTTTTATATATTTTATATGAGTTCGAGTATAAAAATATTACCTAATAGGTACTCATATAGCTAATTGTGATTTTAAAATAGCGGATTCGATTCCGAACGAGTTAATCTTGAAAATTATTTCCAATGTTCACAAATAGTCTCTCTCGACAATTACTTTGAGTGTCTAGTGTCGTCTCATAAGATAAAAAAATTAATTAATTTAATTAAAAATTAATTACAGTACAATTATATTAAAATTGAAAATTAGGGCCAATTTTATAAAGGTCCACTTCAATTTTCTGCCAAAGTAAGTTTACTGAAATGAAAAATTAATTAAATTTGGAAATAAATTTAATTGGATCTTTATATCAAAAATATTCAGGGACAAGCTATATATATATATATATATATATATATATATATATATATATATATATATATATATATATATATATATATACATATATAGGTCAGTTAGGTCAGTGTTTTCCAAAAATTTTATCCTCGCGCCCCCTTTCAGACTTCTAGGCACCCCACCGGTTGGAAAACACAGACTTAGGTGTGAACAAATATTCGAAATCTCAATCATACAACATTTATTCTTACAAAACCGACGTTATCGTAACTTTATCAGGATAAGTAAGATCTTACATATGTATAAACATAAATTCATACATTCATATACACAAAACACATTCGTTTAAACATTGAGTTTTACAAACATCGTACAAAAATGTGTAATACCAGTCTGTTCTCTTTCGAAATATATTCTGTAGTTGACTGAAATTTCGAGTAGTTTATTCATATTGGAAAACTAGGACTTTTAACATAATAAAATTTCCGAAAAATAAAAAATGCTTATACATACACATATGTAGGTATCTCAGCCATTTCCTTTCTTTCGCCCTCATCATCCATGTATCTGCTAATGCTCATCAGGCATAAACAAGGAAATCGGACACTTGGCTCGTCTGTCATGCAGTCTCATGGCACGGTGGCTGCACGTCAAACACATGTCATACCCACTTCCCCCGTCATACCTCTCCGTTTCCTGGAGGTTGCTTGGAGGAAGAATGTGCTTAATAGCCCGGGGATGCGTGCTAATAGCTTGACACGTACATACATATGTCAGAGATGATTGGATATTGAATATAGTATTATACCTACATTAAGGGTGTTGTAAAACTAGAATATGTATGTAATGGATGGTACAAATGGTACAATATATATGAATAAGATATTCTAATTTAAATTTACTGTACACATTAACTCCAATTCTGTAACAAGGTTACTAAATCTTACAGGCCTATTCTACTAAAAAAAAAAAATGTATCGTTACAATGCGTTACCAGGCAACATGTAATTATAATAACGATTTTTGTCAAAACCCACTTTTCTGCTAATATGTTTATTATTACGAATCGTTATTTTATATCTTTTATGAACGACAAGTTTACATGACTCGTTAAAGTAGTAACGTTTGTTATATTTCAAAAACAAAACTAAAAATCTGTTGTGGCCATTATGTTATAAGTTGACATTGAAATTTATAAAACCTAAACCACGAATGTATGTAGTTCTAAAATGTACCTTGTCTTAATTATACCAAAAACACGCATGTGCCACATACGATTTATGGTAAACTTGCAGCAGAGCTACTTTACCTCCGATTTCCATGAAAATTTGTGAAAAGATTCCTCTCAGCGTACAAAATATGGGAAAAATATTAACAATTGGCGGTCGGAATGATTTAACCTTAAAATCGTTCTTTTTTTGTTTTTATGCGTATTTATTACATATCTATGAAATTTATCACGCGCGCGCAGAAAAGTCGAGTGGTTATGTTACTTATTTGTTGTGATTTTATAAAAAAAAATATAGACAATAACCTTACCTAACGCAAGAATTCAATTTGGCAAAAGTGAGTGGTTGCGTTATTCACTTTTTATGTGATTTAAAAAAAAATATAGACAATAACGATACCTAACGCAAAGAACTCAATTTGGCAAAAGCCGATTTTGAGGTTAAATCATTCCGACCGCCAATTGTTAGTATTTTTCCCATATTCTGTTCGCTGAGAGGAATCTTTTCACAAAGTTTCATGCAAATCGGAGGTGAAGTAGTTCTCCTGCAGGTTAACCCGATTTATTTTGAAATAATATTCTAGCAAATTAATTCATTGTGATGCACGAATGTGGCCAAATTCATTATATATAACTACATACGTAACGATTAACAAACAGATTTATTATAACCGTCTGAATATTAAAATGCATTTATCTTAAAACTAGTAAAATACACATTCGTTCCTTTGGCATATACTTTACCATTTGATTGTTGTTTCATGACGGAAAGCTTCCTTTTGATATTTTCTATTTTTAATGATTATATTCATGTTATCAAGGACTAACCTCATTGTGAGATTAATGGAATTAGTCTATGGTTTATTCTATATTTTAGCAAAGAGTTTTGTTTAATTCATAAAAACCTATGATTATTTAAAGAAAACAATAATGATCTAAAAATACTGAAGTACGCTAATAGTTTCACATTCTTCAAATGTCAGAAAAACCAGAAATGAGTTCAAATTCCAAGACATTTACTCCAATTATACGACATTCTTTATGAACTCTAAACAGTAAAATATCATATTCCTTAATATACCAACATATTTGAAATATTCTACAGTTCTACTGCGACTTCTAATGATTTCCTCCACCGAACGAAATTCCTTTCGTCCCTGTCTATTTTTATCACTCTGAAGTATACGGGTATATATTTCATTCTCTCTGCAAATATAAATAATCATTAAAGATGTAACAAAATAATAAACAAAAACAAAATAAATTTAATATCTCTTTATATTTTTTTTCGAAAAAAAAAAACAATAAAATGAACAATTTATTACTCTCACAAGAAATATATTTTCCAAAAACATAAAAAAATATGTTTGATTCTAAGAAAATTAGGTTCTGATAACCTGAAGTAATAAGTGAATTCCAAAAATAGTAATTTAGCTTTTTATTATTTGCTGAGTTTGTTAAGCAATTTAATATGACATTGAAAACAAAAACAATAATTAATTTTAATTAAAAATTATATATATTTTGCTTATACAGGGTGGTGACAGGACTGGAACTACCAAACATAGATTCCTATAAAATTATTATAATTTCAACTTCTCTAATTATTTTAGGTAAAAAAGCTTCAACTAACCTAGTTAGATAGATAATTCGTTAAACATTTGTGAGTGCTTTGTTTCAGTTCCAAGGCTTTTCGCTTTTTTACCTCTCGCTAAGAGAGGTATTGTATTCATGCTAAAAATCGCAAGTCCAGATTTTATTGAATAAGCACGTTTTAAGGTCCCTACAATCCGATTTTAACATTTTTACGATGATGTCTGTGTGTGTGTGTGTGTGTGTGTGTGTGTGTGTGTGTGTGTGTGTGTGTGTGTGTGTGTGGATGTATGTGTGTGTGGATGTATGTGTGTGTGTGTGTGTGTGTGTGTGTGTGTGTGTGTATGTATGTAGGATGTTGGAAGGACGATTACTCAAAAACTAGAAGACTTTAAATTTGTTTAACTACGTATTTCCCAATCGGACATTCATGGAAAGATCTGAAAAGGTTTTGGTAACAAGTGGACAACCGGAAGTAGAAGATTCTTAAAAAAAAATCTTCTAAATAATATTTTTTGAAAATTTTTCTTGGTAATATTAAAGAAAATTAAATTCTTTATCTGATACATTTAAATATTTTATTATATATTCTATAGATTTAGAGATAAAAGAAATATAATATATAAAATAATCTGTTATAATAACTTTTACTGCCGAAAGAATGCCATGGAAAATAGTTGCAAATTTAAATTGTATGTAACTGACAGATAAATGTCAGTGTCAGAAATACGGAGACATTACTGAAGATTTTTTCTGGGAAGTACATACATTATATTATTTCTTAATGTATTAATAAATACATAACATATATCCTTCAAAAATACTGTCAATCCTGACAATGAATTTGAAACATTTCGAAAAATTAGAAGAGCACAAAATTTCTTCAAAAAATGAATTTAAAATTAATCAATCTAAATATAAGAAATAGATATATGTAAGTAGAATTTTTGGTGTAGAGTGTAGTATACAAGAAATGTTAAATACAATAGGGCGCGAGCAGTCATGTGATTTTGTTGGCCATGACTAGCAGATATGGGGGCCCATGACAGAATGATAGCTAGTAATTATGTATATAGATGTCAAGTATATAATTTATCATTCTAAATTTAGTGATTTTCAAATTCCATGTGGTTTATTTTCCAAGACAAGTAAATTCCACATTCCTGGTGACAAATTAACTACGTGTATTTAGAAAATCCTGAAGTTTTAAATGAAAAATTGACAAGTGATATCCATGTACATAATTACTAATTATCATTCTGAAACGGGCCCCCACATCTGCTTGTTAAGGCCAAAAATGTAACATGACTGTTATATACTTATGTAACCAAAAAAGTAAGTGGCGAGAGGTATTGTGCTGGCCACAACAGATTTTTTTGGGTGTTTTCCGACATTTCTATTCCATGTGTATAAAGTTGTAAACTATGCAAAATTAAATTTGACTTTTATTCCAAGCTTTTTTACCTAAAAATAATTAGGGAAATTATAAAGATATGATTTTATACGTTGAACTCCTATTTTCGGCGGTGCCGGTCATCACCCTGTTTGTTAAAATTGTCAAACATTAGAAAAAATTAACTAAAACAACTAATCATACGTGTCACTGTCAGATATTTGACGTATCCGATCGAGTGATGCTCAATAAAATGCGGTTACCAAGTAACCATAAGTAACTGAGAAAAAAAAAATACAAAATTACGTCTAGTTTCTGACGGCGGCTCCATTAGAATTTGCACAAGTTATAGGTTGTAACAAATTTTAACACATAAAATATCAAACATTTTTTCATCTTTTTCTTCAAATGTAATAGCTATTGCAATTAATATGATAATTTATGAGCCTAAAATTTTATCTTTCTATTGATAACACAAACATAGTTGTCAGTTAAAAGGGAGAGCAATAGTTTGCAAAGAATTGATTTTCCATGTTACTCTCCTATGTACAGTAAAAAAATTGTCCGATCAAGGTCATCTACGAAGCGTATGAATTAAGATTTTAACTTCGCCCATTCTGTCAAATTCAGTAGTATCGTTTATTTAGTATTTGTGAGTGTACATAAGATACTACTGTTATTTTATTATTTTAAAAATATATGTTACAGTAAAAAAAATTCAAAATTCAAAACTAAGACAACTGGTAAGTTTATTAGCAAATGTAAAACCAAATATGTGAAAAATGAGTTACTGACACAGTGGTCAAGGTAATATATTTGAATTAATAAATAAAGGTGCATTACAGCAAAAGTATTGTCGAATTTTGAAAGACAAGCGTGTTATATGCTAATTTGTTAATTCGTTCATGATACAGATGACCTTGATCTTTAAAAAATCCGATAGAGATTTACAAGTTTAGAGAAATTTAAGAGAGTGCCTAGAATTCTATTATTTTAATATTGGAACTAGATTTTATCCGGAATATGTGTAAGATAAAACAGGCATTATACCAGGAAGTAACTATCACGTTCCAATAATTCCCTGCTCTATTCTGTTCCTACCGGAAGAGCATATTGGTATCGAGTACCGAGCAATTGATAATATCGTGACGAGTTATGACAATAATTGAAAGGTTTCTGTATGTATCTCCGGTGAAACCTGCCGTCATGTCCGGCCGTAATGAACCATTCGGATTTTACGAGAGCCCATTCAGCAAGCATTAGTCCGGCTTCCCGCTTCCGTCGTGCAGATCTCACGACGACAGCAGTTACCGGTTTCAATTCAATAGAGAATAGAGGCACACACTGCATAGGTATTAAATAAATAAGATACATGATTGTGATTGTTCATGATTATAACATTAATATTCAAATTCAATATCGAATGATATTTGATTAAGTTTCGAAATTATTAGGTAATCAAAATATGCATTTGCCTTATTGAATCAAGAGTATGTACTCGTTTCATAATCATTTCATGTAATGTCCTAAAACATTAACTTTATATTATAATGTACACATATGTGTACTCATAAACTAGTAATATTGAATGATATTAATAATATTCAAATGTAAATATACAATAGTAACACCAAAATGTAAATATTGGAATAGGTATAAAAGAATGTTATATTGTGTATATATACAATAACACATACTTCGCCACTATAGTCGAAATAAATCCAAATACATGTATATCATTTATAATTCTTTATTAATATTATGTAAATATTTTCTCTAAGTTAGGTAAAAGACATACACTCCTTTGTTAATGAACTAACGTAAAACACAAGTTTTTATATTTTGTTTATATAACATATCAATAATTGTATTGTAATTTTATCAGTCCCTATAATTATTATAAATTGAAGTTTTAAAGTATATGCGCACTGTTTTTTTTTCAAAAACAAAATAATAGATGGACATAAAAAAATAGATAAACAATTTTTGTTAGACGGTTTTAAAGGTCAGAAATTAAGAAATCTGATGTGGCCAGCACAATACCTCCCGCCATTTAATTTTTGTTTTAGGCCCCGTATTTTCACTTGCGAATAAAGCTTTAGATAAATTTAACCTTCGAATAAATATTTTTCTTGTTTTTTCACTTGCAAATAAATTTATTCGAAAGAATAACATCTGTTATTCGCGGAATAATTTATTCGGTAGTTGGGTAGCGAATAAAGGGTTTATTCGTATGGTCATTACATTTCTACATATTGTAAATTTATAATTTGCATAGTTTGTTTATGAAATAATTTTACTGGAAATTTAGAATCTTTTGCAAGAAAATTTATGTGTGGAATTTGTACATAATACACGGATTGGCGAAAGGTAATGTGCTAGCCACATCAGTTTTTTTTTTTCATTCATTTGTGTATTATAGACATTTGTATAGAGCAAATGTAATGATTCTATATTTCTACATTTAAAATAAGCAGAAAATATTAATTTGTATATTCTTTTTTCAAATAAATATAAATACAGCAAAAGAAGTTGCATTTATGTTAAGTTCATATAAAATGTAGACAAAACTTTCAAAATTTAATTAAATGTTTCTAGTTTATCTCTATATTTAATTCCGATCTGATAACGGAGAGCAGTATTTCAAACATTTCCTTATCTGACAACGATAATTTGAAAGTACAATTTGACAAATGAGAAAAATACGATTTCTAATCCAAACTTGGAAACCATTTGTCCACATTTATCAATCAGATTTATCTTCGCATCTGTAAAACCAAAACTGTCCTTTCAACGTTCGCCCGTTCAAATTCAAACGTCGACCCATCAATTTTATCTTCGCGACATCAAAATTCCAGTCCTAAAATGACAATGACATTTCATCTGTGACTAAAATCGGCAAATAGCTTTCGCTGAATGGCGTTCATCAGCCGGCCATGCGTTGGGCTCTCTGGTTCGCATCCCTGGTCTTTGTGAATGATAAGTAATGAGCGATCAAGTTGGCTGAATAACAGTTGATGGTTATTGGTATTTACAATGCGAATAACTCCCTCTGCGCGGAGGCCCAGCGAGTGTTTTAGCGCGTTTGAATGAAATTTAATTATGCAAAACGGCGTTTATAACTGGGAAGGTTAAATTTTCGATCATTTGTCGAGCATTGTTCAAAGGGTTATTCTAGCGGAGAATTTTTGCAAATTTGTTGTTTTTGTTGAGGTGCTTTACTTTATCTGTGGATTAATTAAATTTCTTTGATCAAAATTTAATTGCATAGTAAAAAGGAGGTTTAAATTAAAATAAAAAGAATATTAATTAAATATTCTGTTTTACATTTAAGATGGGACTACGTAGTGAAATAAAGTAATAAAATTTTGTACTTACAAAGAGTGATGAGTTGCTATTAAGTTTCAAATTATTCATAGCTACAAGGAACTATATTCCACGTTTTACCTTCATAACAGGATTATTTGAGAAGGAAAATTCAGATTTTCATAATTAAATAATAGATTACCGACTTTATTTAAAAATGAACAATCGGAAATTAACTTAGTTTATCTAAAATTTATGGATGTAATGTGCCTCACTTTATTTAAATCAACCTCCAGAATTTAACTCAGTCATCTAAATATTAATTTCTGGAATATAACTTAGTTTATGTAATTTTTTTCGGAATTAGACCTCGGTTAGTTAAAAAATTAACACTTCGAATTTGATTTAAATACTTTGACTACATTCCTATTTATAGCCGTATTATGGTCAAAACTGTAAATCTAAATCTTTAAAAAAACTGACAAAAGCACATCTATTTTTGTTGATTAATATAAAATTATACATAAGAGTGGCAGTAGCGATTTTGTTCACTATTTACAGATTTAAGTCTTGCAGTTTTGACCATAATACGGCCATTAGTTTTGTTCCAGCCACTGTACGTCTCGTACAGTGTTTAATTGAGCTCCGTAGTGATTGTGTAATTTCATTATATTAATAATGTGATACTAAAGTGTAGTGAGGTGAAGTGAAGTATAGTGATGTGAAGTGAAAATATGTAATAATTAATAAATATATCAAGGAATTATGAAGGACGTAGCCGAAATAAAGAATTTAAATTAAGATTCTAGCAAATAATAACAGGATAGGATTCATTTCCAGACGGTAAATCGAAATCGGATAATAGAATAAAGGAATACTTTACCTAAACATAAGATGATTGAAATGATCGGCATTAAATTAAGCTACATAATAATTAAAGACATTTAATTTAATATTATAGATACATTTTATCTAGTTTTTTTAAGGACTTTTTCTCTGTCGTGGCCGTGGGTCTTGTTCCAACCATGGTAGGAGATGGACGTGATTAACTGAGCTCCGTAGTGATTGTTGCTAAATTCTAGAATCACGAGAATCAAGAATATCACTTTGATGGTTATATATAGTTGCAAAACCGTTAAAAACAGTATATTCCACTAAAAATAGGGCACGGAAAGATATATTTCTGGTGATATTGACATTTTTTCTGCATGAAGTACATATATTTCTATATTTAATTAGGTACTTACACTTAAATACGAATAATACAGTTACATTTCACTCAATTTTTGCCAAATTGAGTTCTGTGCGTTAGGTATGGTTATTGTCTATATTTTTTCTCATAAAAAACGAATAATATAACCACTTAGCCTTTGCCAAATTGAATTCTGTGCGTTACGTTACAGTTACATTAAAGTATTTTTTTTTTTCAAATAGTTTTCACAAGAACATACAATTTTACAAACTTAATTTCTCTAAAAATATTTCCAAGAATTTGACAGTGTTCTCTATTTATATATTTAATAATAATAATATATTTATTTCACTCGACATATTATACATGTATTGAAAAAAGTCTCAAAAAGTAGATGCATATATACACACATATTTAGCTGTACATTTAGTGCAGATAATGAAGTCATGCCCGGCACTAGTTGTTGCTATAACACAGATGTAGTGCATTTTAAATGAAACATGTTACAATAGTCCAGTGCAAGTTTGTTAACTGTCACTGTCAAATAGAAAGGTTAAGTAGCAAGATTCGGACTGTAAATTATTATTTTTTTAACATCCATATTGTAACTAACACAGATATATCACTGAATTTGACAGACTGCACTGATAAGAACTAATGATCGTATAAGAGCAAAAAAATGTGCACTCGGAGAGATTCAGTCTACCGAAAAAATATAAATAAAACACGTAATACTCAGCTAGTGTAAACTGATTATATAAATGGAAAACGAGTTATGCACTCTGTACAAAAAAATTCGCATCAAATATTTAAGCTAAGTATTTAATTAACTTTCGGAATTTGACTTACTTGATATTTTATTATTTTGTGTGTAAAGAAGTTTGCGAAATATTATCGCCACTGTTTCAGGAATGTCAAACATTTCTGTCTCAGTTGTTCCCACCGATCTCTGTCCCCGATGCCAGTGATGCCTCACCTTCATTTGTCTCCAATGATGTGCATTTGTTTCTGTCACTATAGACACGGACGGTTTTAAATTTCCGCGATGGGATTAGAATATAGGGTAGGGTGAAGTAATGGATAGATGCAGGTTTTTTTAAAATAGTGCCCTTCGTTATGTACAGAAAGAATACGACCTTGCCTAGACAATCTGAAAATACTTATAAAATATAGTTTATATATTGCACGTAATCGTAATGAATTGACTAACAACTAACTACCTTAAAATTTGTACTTCAGTTTGCTCATTACATCCGATAACCCGCTGCAACCTTGCTCATATTAAACTAGTTCTACTGAACTGTACATAGTTGCAATTTCTATGTCTCTGCAATTTAGGAAATATATTGAAGTGTATTCGGCATAATTTCCAACAGTGTAACTGAAACTTGAAACAAAAACAAGTTTAGCTGCAAAACAATGGAATAACTTAACCTAAACAAACCCTCTTTTTTCAGCGTAAAACTCAAGTGCATAAGTTGGTTTTTCTGCAGTTTTACAGACAGCCATAACAGTATGCATCGCATAAATTACCAAACAGTTCCGCTGCGCCAATCTGCGCCTGGTTCGCGTCATAAAGCTTCATTGAGCAGCGGCATGGGCGGTGACATGGCGAGGCCAGAGGGGCACAACTGCGCCGGTAGTCGAAGTTGACACTGCATGCACATTACATAAACGTTAATTAAAAGTAGTAAAATATTTAATCACTCGCTTGATTTCACAAAAGCCAAATGTTATTTTGTAGTTGCTTTGTTTTAGTTGATGAAATGAGCTTGTGAATGTGGGTGTATGGCACATAGGCAGGGAATTATTTGTAATTGTGTTCAGATCGAGGGAATTTACGACGTTTTTAATCACTGTGTTTCATGTCCAAATTAATGAAAACAAATTAAACATTGCTTCTGTTCATTGCAAATGCTTTACATATATAGTATAGTGTGTGAGGCATGTTGTTTAATTGGTTTGTGGCCGATTATAATTCGAAAGGTTCTGGTTCAAATCTGACCGAAATCAATCTGATTCATTGCCTGTAAAGGTCTTATCACACTAGAAGTAGTATCTCTGGCTAGTCACGCATTATCCATGAATTCAGGTCATATGAGGGTTGCCTTTTATATTTCGAGATTAGAGAACAAAAACAAATATTTATCATCGAAAATGGCTTCATTGTTTTTCAAAATATTTTCCATGAAGATTAATACACTTTTGCGTGCATGTAAACCAATTTTCGAAGCGCTTTTTCCACTCCGGTTGAGGTATCTCCAAAACATGTATTTTGAACGCATCAACCGCTTCTTCAGGTGTCGAAAAACGTAGACCTCGCAATTTGTTTTTGATGTACGGGAATAAAAAGAAGTCTATGGTGCTAAATCAGGACTATACGGCGGATTACTCATCAAATCGACCTTTTGAGCGCTCAAAAAGTCAGTTGTTCGGGCCGATGTGTGATAGCTCGCATTGTCGTGGTGGAGAATGATCCTTCTTCGGCGGTTGGTTTTCCTTATTACTTCGAAGACTTGTGGCAAACAAATGGTTGTGTACCATTCAGCATTGACCGTTCTACGTTGCACCAATGGTACGGTGGAGACATGTCCAGTTTTTCCGAAAAAACAGGCGACTATTTACTTCGAAATGCTTCGAGCACGAACGACTTTTGTTGGGTTTGGCTCGCCTTGGAAGATCCATATAGTCAACTGCTATTTACTTTCGGGCCCATATGCGTAGATCCACAATTCGTCACCTGTCACGATGGAAAGAAGCCATTTGATTTTGATTTTGAATAGTACTTTACCTGAAGCTGAAAACAGTTTTTCTTCGAAAAATACATTTAAGTCAATACTTATATATTTTATGAATAAATTTATAAAATAATTTATTTATAAATCCCGGAGTCTATGCTTTCAGGATAAACATATCTCCTTGGTTACATAATTTAGATCTCAAATTTATGTAACTTACAGAAAAATGTCAGTCAATAAATTAATCATTTCAAATTAATAAAGGTACTATTTTAAGAAGAAAGTATTAAAATATGAATTTATAAAATATCCAATTAATTTGCATATGTTTGTAAATGAAAAGAAATTAACGTCACTATAACAAAATAAAATTATGGTAAGATAATAGTTTTACTAACTATATCATGCGAAGGAACATATGGTGACCTGTATGACCTGCCTAACAAACTGTAGAAATTTGTTACACTTGTCGGTATGTATATTTTCTCAAACGCTAGTGCACATATTTACATAGAATACTTTTTTTTAAGCTTGATTTTTTTCTGAGAATTTAAAATTTTATTATTTATTTGAAGGAAATAACCACCTGGATTAAAGAAAGAGCAGACTTTATATTTCTAAGTAAATATTTAACATCTATCTACATATTTCCCACCAATAATATTTGAAGAAGATATTAATAATAAAAATGTAAAAATCAACATTAAATAAATATACCAGAGGTGGATTTAGATATTATGATGTCCTATTAGTATTTTCATAATACGAATGTTTTGCGGAACATGTTTCGCCAAAATATTTTGATTAAAATTATATAAATTTGATTGTAACTAACGAATTTCACATCAGTTTGTTTTGTCAACAAGTTCAATAAATTTTCTGTGTACCTTTGGTCTGTAAACCTGTAAATATTGTTCACTGATCACTCGTGAATCTAATGAACGTGAAAATTATTTTGTCAGCGGTCGGTCAGGTGAGAATTTCAATAAATAAACGACCGATACTCTACGGATCGATTTTGTTAATTAACAAGATAGCAAAATTCATAATCATAAAATTTCAGATGTGGTTGAAAAGTTGCATTTTACAAAATAATAATACTAGCGACCTTTCATTTACTGCTATAATATATTACATGTCATGTCACTTTTTTTCAACGAGTGGTTCACAAACTGTGGTGACCAACTGTTATTTTAAATGGAACTATATATTTTTTATTTGCTTATTCGATAGAGGATTTTATTCTGAATTCAGGGATATAATATTTGCATAACCCTAAATAACATTTTTTTTGACAAAAATGCATGTTTAGATTTATATTAATTTTACTTTAATATGGCTAAAATAAGTGTGCTATGGACAATACAAATGAATGTGAAGAACAATTACTTTGTAACAAAAGATAACAAATACATAAATTAACAAATTTTGCTCATATAGGCCTTCATTCTCGCTCACAGTACTCTAAAATCTGAATCCATAAATTTAAACATGCATATTTCTTTAAAAAAATGTTTTCTAAGAGTATGTAAATATTATATCACTGAATTCAGAATAAAACTAGTAATCTAATAAGGAAATAAAAAATATATGGTGCCAATTAAAATAACAAATTTGGTCTCCACAGTTTGAAAACCACTGGATGAAAAATATTAATTTTACGCTCATTAAAATTGTCTGGTAAAATAGAAATTGTTTACTCATTTAACCGACCTTGTAGCTCATATAGTCCTCGAGATTAATAGTAGTGGTCAAAATAAAATGAATATCCTGTATTTATATTCGTGTATATTATTGAGAATATAATTCCTTAGTCACGTGATATGTTTTCCGCCAATCAACATTCAGAATCTCCCTATAGGCTACAAATTATCACAGCGATGATAAAAAACAAAGAAATAAACACCGTCTTTATAGTCGTTACTAAGGGATTTGTTTTCTTTATTTATGACATTGACAGTTAATTTTGAGTATAAAAATAAATAATAACAATAATTCAAACTCCGAAATATTAAATAAAACTAGTAAGTACCATGTTTTAATACAATATGAATATGTATATCAAAAGTTAGGTTAGGTTATATTGCAAAAATTCATTATATTCTCTCATTAAATATAAGCTCGTGATATGATTAATAATCGAAGATATTGCTCGTGAAACCGGAGCAGCATATTTCACCTCGTCCTTCGGACTCATGAAATCTGCAGCTCGGTTTCACTCGAGAATATCATCGATGATAATCATATCACTTGTTATATTACGTATGAATATAATATTGATATATTCAATAATATTTTTGGGTAATTTTTAATAGCATTTTTCCGTATCATTTGTGTATAATATTTAAAAAAAAAACATTGCCAATATTAGAATTATATGTAAAAAAAATATTTCTTTTATCGTAGTAAGCTTGTTAATTCCTGTATTTCGTAACGAACATTCAAAGCCGTGCTATAGCCAGTAATTACTTTGCTTCTGCATTAAACGAATGTCGTTGTTAGTATCGTGATTTTTACCAAAAATTCGTTGTAATTATGTGAAAATGTAATGCCCAACATAATGCATCTTGTGTAGAATTTAATTCTCTTTCTAGTAATATAAGTTTAGGAAACGAAAAGTGTTTTGTGTTATGTTCAAATAAGTAGCGTCAGAAATAGAGAAACATTTGACTGAGGTACACAAAACGTTCATGAATAGTTGAACAAAATTAAAATATAATTTTTCTATTGTTTAACATGTTTTTATTTTATTTTTACAGTGTTGTGTGGTGAACTGAACTTGGAAATCGATAAAATCTACACTTAAACTAGACTACAAAAGCAGATAAGGTAGGAAAATCACATAATTATTTTTCATAATAAAAATAAACACTAAATTTTAAACATTTGATGAGATAAATAGTAAATTTTTACTTTTCATAGTATGATAATTATATTATATCCTAATTGAAACTTTTAACTTCAAAGAGAGTACTGAACAATATTACATATTTTCAAGTGAAATGTTTTATGATTTAATTCCAATTTTGTAAATTCCAAAGCACCTCTAAGTTGACCTCTGAAAGGTAAACAAAAGGTCTCATTTAATCGGAGTCGTAACTGTTATAGTTTTCGAAGTAAACCCCGTAATAACTAGAGTATATAATAATAAAAATAAAAAAGTTATTTAGATATGTTCATATTTTTAGAAGTGTTGAAACAGAACAATTTATGTGATTGCAATATTGTATGAATTTTTTAAATTATTTATATTATCTCTTATCATTTCTTATTTGAATCTCGAATACCTATTCATTCCAATTAAATTTATCTATGCATCTAAAACCCCCTCATTTTAAACCATAGCCCATATTCCACTTTGAAACTATTCTTTGGCTATGGAACTCAGTGAGATTTTATCTTAAAATCCCATTCCGTGGTATTGATGGATGAGTGTCAACATGCGAACACACGATCTTGCTGTCGGCTTATCGGGCCGCTGACAGTCGGACACGGCGCTATCGGCTGATAAATCTGCCTTGTGACGGGCCTGTACCGCCCTCCTCACTCCTACAGACGGCCCTGTCGCTCTGGAGTACAGCACAACACGTGTAATGCGTCATGCGATGGAGGAGGAAATGTATGCTTTAGATTTGTAGGTTTATTTTGGAAAGAGTTTGAAAGAGGTAAATTTTCTGTAAACTAAAATAGTTGTAAATAGGAGTAAATAAATACATAAAGTAAAATTTTTAAAAGATGTCCGATCAAATCATCTGTATCATGAACGAATTAACAAATTAGCATACATTTATCTCCCTAATTTACAAAGGCTTATAAGCGTGTGCTATAAGGATAGATATAACACGCTTATCTTCCAAAAATTTATATTGTTTCGACTAAGTTAGGACATTCCATTTTAAAACGATGTTCGTTGTTGATACTTTCGCTGTAACGTAAGTTTATTTATTAATTCAGATACATTACCTTGATTCATAAACGTACGAATAACGTTATTTTCTGTCAGTGTCACTGACACTGACATTGTGTATTTTTCACATATTTGGTTTTACATTTGCTAATTGATTTATTTTTAATTTTGAATGCTTTTACTATAACATATATTTTTATAATAATAAAATACGAGTAACAGTAGTATCTTTATCTTTTATACCTCATAAAAACTAAGCAAACGGCACTACTGCATTTATCAGAATGGGCGGAGCAAAAATCTGAATTCAATTCGTAGATGACCTTGATCGGACATCTTTCAAATTTTTTACTGTACGTTATCATCGCGTCGCGCGTCATACAGGTGTTAAAAAATAAAATAATGACACTATACAGTGTGTTCCATTTCGAGCTGCCACCGTTATATATATATATATATATATATCTTACAAGAATAAAAACCTTTTGAATTATCCCTGGAGGTGTATATTTTGGTCTCTAATTTGATGGGTATAGACAGAATTATGAAACTAGCTACATTATAAATACTACTTGACAAAATACACTTAAACAGTCTGTTGGTTTTATACACACACTCTAATTTAAACAATTGTAAACTTACCCATTTACAATTAATAAACTTTTATTACATAAATAATAACTATTAATAAGAAAACTTATATTTATTTATAACAAATGCAAATCCGTAATTTGTAAATTTTCATACGTTTTCGGTTTTTATATTGCTGCTCTTAAACAAAATAGACAGAATAGTAATTCACATAACAAAACCTGAAAGTGGGGTGATACTTTAGTGGGTAAGCAAACGTATCTCAGGGCGACCTGACAATTGTCATCTATAGCTATGCATTTTATTTTTTATTGCGAAAAAATAAGAAATAAATAAACAACTGATCGCCATGGAAATATTAATGTAGGGATCGGAAAGTTACTTTCCAATGCACCCAAAGACAATTTTCCGAGCTAATTCATTAAAGAAGGATTTTCCGGTCTAAAAAGTGATCAGAAACATCATTTTCTCATCAATCGCGAAAAATTAAATTACTGACATATCTACTCTGACGAAGTACGTAACTTAATTTAACACTGTTATTTCGTTGAAATATAAAGAAACTTAATTTAATACTGTTATTTCGTTCAAATGTTAAGATAAGTTAATTTTAGGCTGACGTAGACCGTCAACTCAATTTATGAAAGGGTATCCACATTATTTACAAAAGTAAACATCTGGGTTCCTGAGTAGGGCTGCCAACCGTTCTCCATTTGTACGGAATTGTTTTCCTGTCGTTTTGTCGATAATTTCCACCTTTTGATTGTTTTTAAATAAATGGTTTTCCAATAAGAGTTGTTATTTTGATATTCAAAGAAAAATGCCATTTTTTAATATAAATGATCGGATGTTTATTTCATTATAAAGAGGAAGGTATGCCGTTAATAGTGGAAAATAACATCAGGCAAATGACCACCACGACCACGCTGACAGGACAATATCCTTTTCATGAAATTTTCCATAACTAAATCGCAAAGTGGCTGTGCTATGTCCTCGATAGCCTCACGAATTCCATCTTTGAGGTCTTGAGTCGACGCTGGGCAGTTGGCGTAGACCTTCTCTTTCACGTGGCCCCAAAGAAAGAAGTCGCAAGGTGTTAAATCACAAGATCTCGGTGGCCAATTGTGATCACCTCTTCGAGAGATAACACGGTCCGGAAACTTTTCCCGTAAAAGATCAATGGTTTCGTAGCGCCGTCTTGTTGAAAGTAAACGTTGTCCAGATCAATACCATCCAATTCCGGCCATAAAAAATCGTTAATCATCTCTCGATAGCGTAATCCATTCACCGTAACTGTTGCTCCAGCCTCATTTTCGAAAAAGTAAGGTCCAATGACTCCGCCGGACCATAAACCGCACCAAACAGTCACACGTTGAGGATAGAGAGGCTTTTCAACAATAACTCTTGGGTTTTCTGAGCCCCAGATGAGACAATTTTATTTGTTGACGAAGCCACCGAGGTGGAAATGGGCCTCATCACTCAAGATGATTTTTCGATGGAATTCCGGATCATTTTCATGCATTTCAACGACCCAATCAGCAAAGACACGACGTTGTTGATGATCGGCCGGCTTGAGTTCTTGTGTTAACTAGACTTTATAAGCCTTAAGACCCAAATCTTTATGCAAAATACGGTGTAATGACGTTTGTGGAATGCCTAATTCCAAAGAACGACGAGGAATGGACAAACCTGGGTTTTCTTCAACACTTTCGGCTACAGCAGCAATATTCTCGGCTGTTCTTGAGCGACGTGCACGGGTTTTATTCTTCACATCACTAACTTGTCCCAACAGCTCGAATTTTTCCACCAATTTCTGTATTGCGGTCCGACAAGGTGCTTCACGACGACCCAAAAATTGTCGAGTTTTACGAACCGTCTCTGCCAAATTTTCACCATTTTTATAGTGAATTTTAATAATTTCAATGCGTTGTTGAAGCGTGTTTCGTTCCATTTTTATTAATGGCGTAGTTTCTACTTGTCAAATGTCAAAAAATGACAGCTTCAAAAGCGACATCTACCGAAATAGCGGGCTATTCAAAATAACACCTCTTATTGGAAAACCCTTTATTAGGTGTTTTAATTTTCCCGGATGGCAGCGTTACATTATTTAACTCTTTTCATCTGAATTTGTCTTTGATTAAAATCTTTTTAGAAGCTCGTCAAAGTATATATTTATTCGTTATAACAATTACTACTTATTTTATTTGTAAGAATTTGTCAAGTATGTCAAATATTTGATCAAACTTATAGTAGGTACCTGTTTGATACATTACATTATTTGCATAATTCATATACCTATAATTTTCTATACTTCCTTTCAAAATGATTTGGAGTCATAAATCAGTCTGTCGAAGATATTCCAGTGACGCGTTAATAATTTTATACTAAGGGATAGTCGAAATGATAAAAAAACAATTGTTTCAATTTTAAATTATTTTTTTGAGATCTGCTGAAGTCACCTTACATTGAAATAAATATAAATTTTGATAAAGAACTTTTATTTGCAGATAAAATAAATACATAAGCAGATTTCTCTGAAAATTTCTATGTATGGCTATGTAATTTTTCAATAGGGATTATCGAAACGTTTTTTGGGTTTTTCTATTGATATAGAAGTAAGGTTTGGTCCAGTTATAAAGCGGGCGGGATTCTGTGAGCACTCTAGTAAAGTTAAATCTAATTACCTTATGCCACCTTTAGATAAGGAAGGTATTGTCTTTGATCATAAAATTTGGTGTTGAGTTTTTAATGAATAAGCATTTTTTAGGGTCACTAGAATTCAATTTTACTATTTTTACGATGTGTGTGTGTGTGCTTGTGTGACAATTCTTTTGGATCTTATAACACTGATACTGCAATTCAAAAAATTACAATTTTTCGCATTCTTTTTCCTTACATCTATATGTAGACGTGAATAGATTTAATTATAATTGGTCAACAGAAAGTAAGTAAACGCTGTTAAATATCATTTTTCATATTTAATGTTATTATAAATGTTAAAGAATATTTTCATATCTATATGATTTGATTGCATTTTGTGCTTCATATTCAATGGATTTAGAGTTAAATAAAGCAGCCAGCTATGCTATAACCATGGAAAAAGCTCTGATTGATAGATGTCAGTGTCAAGTGAAATTGATATACGTGCTCAAACTCATAATGATTCGGCTCGTTTACATTTTCAATAAATTATAAAATCTACACAAATGGCTAGAAATTTCTGCAAAATTCTTACGGATTCTTTTAATATACAGACTTAAATCTTTATAAAACTGTGGGCCAATGACTGGTAACAATAGTTCAACCGGCACTGCGACTCTTTACTTTTGGCACAATGAAATACAACTTTGTAAAATTGCAATGCGTACAGTAAAACCTACCTTGCAAGACAATGTAACATAATATTAAATGGCGGAATACTGGTATAACATACTCAGTTTTGGTAAGATTAAAATCTATATTCGCAACTAGTCGAAAGAAATTTGTACAAATTTCTCACAATTTCGTAGGCTTTATAATTTGTTTGTTGAAAACGTTAACCGGCCGAACTATGTGAGATTGGATTCGTAGTATATTTGTGTTATGATTTTACTGCAAATATAGAATCTTTGCAATAAATTTTCTGTATGGAATTTGTACAAAACTGACTGAAGTTAATGTGCAGGTCACATCAGATTTTTTTCTATTGGGATTATCCCTAACAAAAATCCAAAACTATTCTTGCAAAATATGATTTGTTACTCCAGCTCATTTTGAAACGAAGTATAGTGACCTTTTTTGTTTGTAAAATGTCCTTATCCGCATTAAATAACTGGTTACTTTAGTCTTGAACAACCCCAGTAAAGCAGATAAGGGATGAACATGGTAAATAATATACTTAACGAAATTTTATTTAACCGGAAAGAAAAGTATTTAATTATCATATTTTATAATTCATATTTTATCAGACCCTCGTGAATACCTATTAGGTAGGATCGAATTTTATTTCGTCAATAAATATCTTTAGGCCTTAAATTGTTAGGCTCTAATTTATTTCATACGAGCTAACCCCATTTTATCATCCGTACATCAGCTAATAAAATGTTCACACATGCTGACCGCCATAACAATAATTTAAACTCCAATGAAAATCGACCCCTTGACAATAAAAATCGCGTTACGGTCCTGCTTCTCACATTTGGATTAAACAAACGTAAACTTTTATGAAATATGTAAATTTGTATCACCTCGGGAAAATATTCCCCTGGGGTCCTGGGGTTGTAGGGGTAGGGCCCCTGGAAGACTACGTGACCGGCCGAGATGACCATCACAAACAAATGCATGCTGCATTGAGCCAGTTTTCTACACAATAAAACTTTACGCGAACGGCCATATTGAATGTTTATGGAAATTTGGGACCAGGGCTTATTATCCCCCCACTATGTCCTCCGCCCGTCGATGCGATGTTGTTATTTAAACGATTGTTGTTATTTATTGGCCACTTTTGTTCTGGTTTGACCGTGTTTCGCTATTTTCCAAACTGGTTATTGCGCTGTTAAGCGAATCATTGTTTTGTGATTTAAATGATTGGATGTGGTTTATTTAATCCAGGGATATCGCAGGATTAGGAAAGTTATTTTAGGAGCTATTAGTTTTGTTATTTACCTGGACAACGCTGAATGCATATTTAAATTGCGGTAATGGGATTTTGTGGATTTCTTATTTTGTTTAATTGCCAAATAAAAAATCAAATTTATTGACGGTAATTTAAAAACCATTATAGACTTTATTGTCGTTTAATTGTTTTAAATATTCACCTGGATCTAATGTACCGATTCGATTATCAATCAGTTTTTAATTATGAATGTTTACTTAACTTTCGCCGACCTTAATTAGGGTCACTGGTCACCCAATACCACGTTTTTTCGTAATAACTCTGGCAATAATTTTTTTTATTCAATTTTGACGTTGTAAACTATCATTATTAACTCTATAGCAACAAGTACATACAAGTAACTGTTTATTTGCTAGAGAATTAAAAAAAATAAGTCACAGTTAAAATAATATCAGGCACTAAAACAACACTTTAACCATAGTCTTTATCAAACAGATCAGCCATTTTCATTATTTTTCACGACACAAATGACAGAAAATAAAGCTTGTTTATAATTTATAAATAAACGATGACTTCTATCAATGACGATTGTCATGCACAGCCTACTAATTGATTGATATTTATTTTGTCAAATTTAATATTATAAGGGTTTTTTTCGTCAAAATTAAATAAAATATTGTATAAACCAAGTGAGTTAAGATAATGTTTATTCACTCAAAGAATTTAACCCACTCGCCCTACGGGCTCGTGGCTTAAACTTTCTTTTCTCTTATTTAATTTCCTCCCGTGAATTCTCCAAAACATGATAATGCATATTTTGCAGTAACAATTTTTTTTTCAATTAATGTTAAATGAATAAATTCTCGTTTACTTGTTTATTGTACTTATGTTTTTAATAAACCATGTTAAAAAACATGTAATAAAATTAATTTATCGGGAAGGAACGGTTTTTACCTCTCGCTAAGAATCCGATAATAACATTTTTACGATGATGTCTGTGTGCGTGTGGATGTGTGGATGTGTTGGAGCGAATTCGATAAAATTAAGTAACCCATAATTTTTCCCAAGTTATACGTTTATGGGGATGCTACACCATAGAAAATCGACATTTGACTCATGAATTATGGGGGGCTGGGCAAAAAAAAAGAGTTGGGCAAAACTGGGCATAACTTGGGCAAAATTATGCAAAAGTTTTTTCTCTCAATTCCTACGTGGGGGTGCCAACTTCACACGGGTCGAAAATAGTCTTATGAAATGAGTCGTTTATACTTTTTTTTATATTTTGCGTCTTTTCTATTATAAAATATTTAAAAAACTGCTATATTGAACCGAGTTTATTTAGGTAATGTTGTAATTAGTAACATTGGATTGACATTTATTCAATTAATTGAAAGTTCATGTCAATTCTGATTTATGAACATAAGTAAAACTCATCTATAGTTCCAATCTTCTAAAACAAAAAAGGGGATTTTTTTAATACGCAATTGGGTTTCGTAATGACTTCATTATGAACGCAAAATATAAAAAGTATTTTAAAAATTCCTTTAAGGGCAAGTAACAATCTTGCTTAAATAAATAACTTATATTTCGATAGTATAGTAGTAAAAATAAATACTGAATTGGTACATAAATTTATAAATAACATATTCTGAATATTGACCTTTTATATAATATTGCATTGATGAAGATGAGGTGATTGATAAAGACACACAACAATACCATACCCGTGATTCGAACTCGAGACTCTTGGATCGTGAATCGGCTACGTTACCCACTACCCTACTGGAGTCGATAAATTCAATCAAATTACTGACAACTTGTTATAAAGTTACATTATCCAATGTAGAAAGTAGATCTTCAAAGTCTTATCAAACGTAGGACGGTTATCAACCCGTTTTTCATATAATAAATATAAATAAATTCTTTTCTTTGTCAGATAGATAAGAGAAAAATGTTTCAAAATAAATATTGATACCATTTGCGAAGAAAGGAAATGTATATGATGATACAGAATTATTATTCAGTGGTATCTACAATAATATTTCATCAATAAAACAGCCACAAAAGAAAATTGAAAAGATTGATAGATTGTGAATTATTTCTCGTGGAATGTTGATAGCTTCACGTTCCGGAAATATGATTTGTGTGAAAGGAAATCAGTGTAAGAGAAAACGAGGAACGTAATAAAAACAAATCCACGGTAAAGTGATAAAACATAATTCGGATAACAAACGCAGGGTTGCGCGGTGAATTTTACATAAGGTTAATTTATTTAAGGGCTGCGTTTACCTTTATTCGCTGCTGCCACTGCCAAACTATAAATTTCATATTATAGCCCACCATTTAGAGACGGTAAACTTTTTATGGGATATCCTATTCGTATACACTGTTTCATTCTTTCCCTTAAACGCTCCCTGTATCTTTTTATTGGACGCATTATACCGTTCGTCGTTATTTTTATTCAGATCCTCTGTTTTAGGATAAAAGGGTTTCTATACTCACAGCAGGATAACAGGATATCCTGCAGTATTTCTCTGCTAAGTAAATTTGTTTCACGATTACTCAGTTTACATTTGCTGCTGGAAAAATGATAACTTTCATTCACTGTAATTCTGAATTTGTACTGAATGACTGCATAAAAAAATTCTCATTTAATTATGCTCTCTTTTATTTCAAAAATATATATGTTTCTTTGTTTCTCGCATATCTAGTTATAAAACTTGTACTGCTATGAACTTATATAATTATTTTCATAATTCCGTTTCTAACCAAAGATTATTAAATTCTCTATCTGATACATTTAAATATTTTATTATATCTTTTAGTGATTTAGAGATAAAAGAATATAATATATAAAATAATCTGTTGTAATAAATCTCACAGCCCAAATAATGCCATGGAAACAAGTAAAAAAATTAAAATGTTTGTAAATAAAAGATAAATATGTCAGAAATCCGGAGACATTACCGAAGACTTTTTCTGGGAGTACATGCGTATATTATTTCTTATTATATTAATAGTTAAACATTTAAAATTATTAGTATATTACATATACCCTTCAGAAATAATGCCAATCCCGACTATGAATTGGAAACATCTTGAAAAATTAGAAGAGTAGGACAAAAAAATCATAGAATGAATTAAAAATTAAAAAATCTAAATATAAAGTCGAATTTTTAGTGTGGAGTGTAGGTATACAAGAAATGTTAAATACAATAGGGCACGAGCAGTCATGTGACTTTGTTGGCCTTGGCAAGCAGATATGGGAGCCCTTGTCAGAATGAACGCATTCAGCAGACTTCTCTGGTCGCTGAACACCTGACCGAACGGTGACCGACCAACGAGGTTCTGCTGAATGCAGTTTTAGTTTCAATCTGATTCACGTGGTTGAAATATCAAAAAGTTATCACCTTAATTTTATTAGTTTTGTTATCAATTGTATTAACAGCTATAAATTGAGTGATAAGTTAAAAAATCTGATGTGGCCAGCACAATACCTTCCGTCAATCCTGTGTATTATGTACAAATTCCATACATAAATTTTCTTGCAAAAGATTATAAATTTTTGGTATTATGTGATTCCCTTTCTCGGCAACTGAATTCCATACTCCTGATAACAAACAAACCACATGAAATAAGAAAATTATGAAATTTTGATTGAAAAATTATAACACTTGTCAGTTATGGACATAATTAATTGCTGTCATTTTGACACGGGTCAAAGTCATGTTACTGCACACGCCCCATACATAAATTTTCTTGCAAAAGATCCTATATTTCCAGTAAAGTTATTTCATTAACAAACTATGCAAATTGCACTTGACCTGACATCTTCTTCTTTAGTTTTTCCCATTCGTTAGGGGGTCGCTATTTTTTATTTCCTTCTTCCAATCATTTTTGTTTTGCGTGTCGTCCTCATTCAGTTCCTTTTCTCTCAAGCCTTCTACAATACAGTCTTTTCATCTTATATTTGGTCTTCCTATGTTTCTTCCACCTTCTATTAATATATTCATCTCTCCTCATGACATGTTCAAACCAATATGTAATCGTTTCTCTTATATCTAGAAACTTCTAACACTAGAGTTACTTCCCTTATTCTTTCATTGATTTCATTTTATTGATACTGACATCTGTCAATTTGAATTACCTGAATATATTAGCAGTTTCCATGGTTAAGTTAGCATAGCTGGCTGAATTATGAAATTTATATAAAATTTATTATCGTTATTCTTCTTTAACTCTATATCTGTTGAATATCAAATATAGAATGCAATCAAATCGTATAGGCAATAATATATTCTTTAAGTTATAATAACATTTAACCTGATTTTTTTCAAGAAAAACTGTTAAAATCTTCAAATGAGGGTACTTCCGGTTGACCAATTATAACCAAAATCTAAACAGGTCTGCATATGGTTGTAAGGAAGAGGAATACGCAAGAATTGTAATTTTTGGAATTCTAGTATTGGAGATATCGTGCCCGAAAACGCGGTCACACACACACACACACACACACACACACACACACACACACACACACACACACATACACACATACACACATACACACATACACACACACGCACACACGCACACACGAACACAAACACACACACACACACACACACACACACACACACACACACACACACACACACATACAGACATCATCGTAAAAATAGTAAAATCGTATTGTAAAGACCCTAAAACGTGCTTATTCAATGAAAACTCACTACCGAATTTTTTGACCAAAGACAATACCTTCCTTACCTAGAGGTGACGGAAGGTAAAAACAGCATATTAAATAATAATGGTGAAATCCTAACTTACCGTTCAAATAATAATTATGTTCTTCTGGCGCATAGACAGTATACATAGAATTATCGACAATATAAGCTTTTTTGTAAGCCATATTAAGAAAATAAGATTCGAATTAGCGTGCGTAAACAACTGACCAACTGACCAAGTACATCTGACCGTACTATTTTTACGGTCAGCTGGTAGGTGACCGTTCAGTGACCGGTCTCTAGTGAACAGCGCATTTAGCAGAAAAATGATGATCATGTTCAGCGACCACATGCCTGCTGAATGCGCCCAATGATAGCTAGTAATTATGTACATAGAAGTGCAATATCATAATTTTTCATTCCAAATTTCGTGATATTCCAATTCCATGTGGATTATTTTCCTGGACAGGTAAATTCCACACTCCTGGTGACAAAACCATGTGAACTCAGAAAATCTTGAAATTTTTAATGATAAATTCTCACATTTGACATTTGTGTAAATAATTACTAGTTGTTATTCTGACACGGGCCCTTATATCTGCTTGTCAAGGCCAATAAAGTCACATGACTGCTCGCGCCCTATACTTATGTAACCAAAAACGGAACTGGCGAGAGGTATTTCCACAACAGATTTTTTAATAAACCATATTGGTGATAAAAATTTCAAAAACTTCACAGCTGCATATTAAATTTTGTTTGAAATCGAAAAATTGTGAAAATGAAACGAATATTTATTTTATAGGTTACGTTTACTTATCTGTCAGTCTGACACTCAATGTTGCTAATCTCGGATATTGAAATTATCGGAGAGAACACGCAAAATGATATGATTGATCTTAAACTTGTTCATTTGAATTAATTAGTTCGTTCGTCTTGCACATATTTTTTTGTCATTTAACGTACAAATTTACTATTGTACATCGTACATCTGCCCAAATTATCTTACATATACAATTATTATCATAAGATTGGCTACATTACATTAGCATGAAATTCTTGTGTAATCGATTACTTTATTGCCGATTTCTGAACTTTAATGTCAATTTCTGTGCAATTTAATTTCAAATAAAATTTGTTATACTAGTCTTGAATCACTATCACTAAATCGTGATTTGTATATTCTATAATATAAATAGCTCCATTCTTTTAAATTATTCAACACAGCATAAACCATTGCGAGGATTTCAATCTGGAACCTGAATCCCTCGTAGCCATATTTCGTAAGCTCCTATTGATATCTATTTAGTCCCTCTACCTATATAATCAATATCCCGCTAAACCCAATCATTACCCCTCCCTTGTTATCGTTCCGTGTTTATCCCATCCCATCTCAAGTCACGTTCGGTGTGAGCGGAACTTGGCATTGTTTCGCGGTGGAACAAGGAGCTATCCGGACTCATGCTGAGGTGAACATTTGAGGAAATCCTGGTGTTGAGTTGAGATCTGTTTCGGACGTGGCGGACGAACTGTCCGGCAGGGACGCGGACGCGTGTCCTGGAAATGAATCATTTCAGAGAATGGGCATGGGATACAGGGGGAGTAATCGAATGGAATTCAACGTTTTCAGCGGATAAGATGCTGGAATACAAGCTATTCAGTGGTAAACACCGGGGTTCCTCAAAGTTTCATTTATGGACTCTTTAAAAAATATTAATAGCATATACGGAGATAATCAAACAGTGTGAAACTTGTTTAACAAGAGATAAATATATCATCACCGTTTATTACTCATTTCTGGGTGTGATAATCTCCATTGTTATTAACCTACCAGGTGTCATCGCCATCTTGTGAGCTCTCAACGGCTTCGTGAGAGAGTACTACAAACTTTTATCCTATTTTAACATATATTTTTATAACACAATAATTATTTGTTTAACTGGACCCTCAAATACCTGATTTACAGTAGAGGCTACCGAAGCTGTATATCTGTGTTTAGTGCCGTGTTGGACACATTATATTTTGCCGATTTTAGAATTAATATAAATTTAGTGATACGAAACGTTAACGTATCAAGGGATACTCGGTTAAGTGTACATAATGGAGTTCTAGTGCCTGATTTGATGTATGGAAGTGAATGCTGGGCATGGACGGGAAAGCATAAAAGAAAGTTTCCAAGTATGAAGAGAAGAAGAGCATGTATGAATGCGATTATGAGTGTGGCCGAGGCGAAAGAAGTGTGCTTAGATTGGAATGTGTGGCGAAGGATGATTGTTTCCTAACTATTATTGTGATCCGGATGCGGTATTTCGCTACCGAAAATCGGTCGCTTTAATATGTTTAAGAGTAAGGATTTGTTGTATGATGTCGATGTTGTTCTTATTGTTTTCGGGTTTGTGCGAACCCAATAAGTGGGACACGCGTGATTTTATGTATATATGTATTTTTACCTCCCGCTATACCCTTGGTAAGAGAGGAAGGTATAGGGATCGTGCTAAGAATCGCATATCTTGATTTTAGTAAATGCCAACTTTTTATGGTCTCTAGAATCCAATTTTATGTGTATGTTTTGTGTGCGTGTGTGTGTGTGCGAGAGAGAGAAAGAGAGAGAGAAAGTACTACAAACGTCACTTTTATGCTATTTTAACATATATTTTTATAACACAATAGTTATTTGTTTCACTGGGCACTAAAATACCTGATTTACAACAGAGGCTGCCGAAGGTGTATATCTGTATTTAGTGCCGTGTTGGACACATTTTTTTTACTGATTTTAGAGTTAATATTAATTTAGTAATTATTCATAATTTTTACCTTAGGTTTTTGTAATTTATTTACAATTTAATCCTCTACAATACTTATTTGAAATATTATTTCCTAAAATTTTGCGCAAGGAAAAACTGTTTTCCCATATTGAACAACTATGGTCCCCTTTTTATGTTACATCCGGTTTAATTGTTGATTTAAAAGGCTAAAATATTAGCTGTTGTATGTTTTGCTACACCAACTGCATTATGGTATCATTATGAACGAGTCGAGATGTCGTTTTATCAAAATTTACTGAAATAAGCATATCTTACGCAATAAATCAATTAAATCTTCTTTCTGGAGTGCAAACATACGTCTCACGCACGCACGTTCGCAAGAATTAGCAAAGTAGCTCTGTTCTGTTGTGGGATGCGAACAGCCAAGGAAAGAATAATTTATGCGCATAAGTTGGTTGAAAGCTACGAGTTATTATCCAAGATATTTCATACAGTTATTCCTTTGAGTCGCAGATAAAACGTTAAAGTAAATATAATTCGTACATAAATATGTCTCGCTGCCGTACAACGCCGAGATATTTGCATGGCAACCAAAATGCGGCGCGGGCCGTTTACAGAGAAAGCGCCTCTCTTGCCATATGGTAAACTCTTGGATATGTTTGTTTTACGACAGAAATGTTTGCTACGACGAATAAACGCGGCACAAAAGACCGAGCAAAGTATTTTATTACATCTACCAAAACTTCACAATTATAAACATTAAAAAACATAAACAAATACTCAATCGCACATTTTCTGTTTTGACGGTATAAATATTTCGATTCGAAACGATATTTATTTATTATTCATTTAATTCTTGAATTGTACATTTTAGTGACACTAGTCAATACGAATGTGATTCATAACGGATGCAAAAAAAAACATGTATTTGGGAAGTCATTCTGTGTAACAAATACATAAGGTATCTTCGTTACAAAGTTACAGCGTTTTCAAGACACATTTTTATTAATAACTTTGAATACATAATACCAATAGAAGGTATTATATATTCAAAGTTAATATTTACTAGTTGCACTGAAATTTTAAATCTTAGATACTACTTATTTAGATGCATGTATACCTATACTTTCTTGTGTTTCTGTAACTCAACCAGATGTGTCTCATATGGGATAGTCGTGAAGATTTCTATTTTTTTTACCTATTCACAGTTTTACCTTTCCTCATCTATAGGTAAGGAAGGTATTGTTTTTGGTCAAAAAAACGAATTTTTAATGAATAAGAACGTTTTAGAGTCCCTATAATAGAAATTTACTATTTTTACGATGATATCTTATGTATTTGTGTGTGTGTGTGTGTGTGCGTGTGTGTGTGTGTGTGTGTGTGTGTGTGTGTGTGTGTGTGTGTGTACACAGGTACACAACCACGCAACCCGTTTACAAATAAGTTCGATTTTAAAAGTAATCGACTTCGGGTTTTATGTGACGATCGTTCTGGAACGCAAAACTCCAATATTAGAATTCCAGAAGGAATGTATATTGAAGAATAAATTGTGATTGTGATGATATAACGGCTTTTGTCTTATATAAAGAAGTCATAAAACTTTATAACCACATTGTATACAATGCAAAAATACATGAAAAAGAATCTGTTGTGGCCTGCACAATACCTCTCGCCATTTCCATTTTAATTTACTTAGTATCGAATGTAACATTTCTTGTGCACACTAATAATTCAAATTATATCTAGTCTTTCGTTCTATGAGGAATTTTGTCCTACTCATCTAATATGTTCAAGATTCTTCAAATTCTTTGATGGTATTAGTACTATTCATGAAGGATGTTAATATTAATATACCTCTAATTTTAAATATTTAATTAATAATAGAATAAGAAATATTAAGTGTACCTACTTCCCAGAAAAAGTTTTCAGTAATGTCAGTAAAATTGTTAATTTATGACAATGTCATTTTGCATTTATCTGTCAATTACAACTGGTTTCCATGGAGTTTTTTAGGCGAGATTTACTAAAACAGATTTTTCTATATATTACCTATATATTTTATCTCGAAATATATAGAAGATAAAATAAAAAAAATTAAATGTATTACATTGAGAATTTAATTATCTTTATTATTTGCAATAACATAAATTTTCAAGAAATAATACTTAGAAGATTTTTTTAAGAAACTACTATTTCCGGTTGTCCAATTGTTACCAAAACCTTATCAGCTCTTCTCATTAATGTTCGATTGAGGAATCAGTAGATAAACATGCCTTAAGTCTTATAGCATTTATTTATTTATTTATTATCAATCTGACCTACAGGATATCATATCCTAATTACAGGTATATTATACAAAAAAGAAAAATAACCCCTTAATTACTACAAATAATTTAACAACAAAAAAAATTAACTTAGAAGATAATATTGGTTTTCATAGTACACACATAACAAAATGATAGAAGCATTATATCTCATAGTAACAATATACTGCGTTCTTAAACTTCACGAACGAGCCAGAAAAGATGTCGATGTAATGTGGCAGGATATTAAAATTTTCATATAACATTCTAACTGGTGATTTTAATTCATAGTACGCGCTGTTCTGAAATGAAAGGTTGTCTTAATACGCGAATTATGCCTAGGGGCAAAAATTGATATTTTCTCAAGAATAACTGGGTCATTTACGATGCAATGTAAAACCGTCCTTCCAACATTCATTGACACACACATACAGAGTGGTGACCGGTGCAGCCGAACATAGGACTTTAACATGTAAAAACAGACTCCCAAGTTTCTGCTTCCCTAATTATTTTAAGTAAAAAAGCTACAAATAAAAGTTGTAGAACATAAAATTCTGAATCAATAAGCAAAATTATTTTTTTTCACTACTAGCTACACAGAGGTACTTTATTGACGGAATAGAGTGCCGTGAAATTGAATTTCTCAACCCGTCCATGGTTATCGGTATATAATTTTTCATTATTAACCGATAATAAGTTAATAATGAATAAATTTACATTTTTTGATAATTCTATGACAGTTTTAAATCGGAAATGTTTATAGCAAGTTTAAGTATAACCAAGAGACTTTATTTATTAATATTTTATGCATTTAAATGGTTGTTTAAACAGCTTAATTCAATATTAAAAATTCGGAATAATTTGAATATTTGTTTTTCGCGCCGAGAACATATTAAATACTTGACATTTCTTTCATGTCAATTTCGCTTATTCAATGTAAGAAAAACAGTAGTAAAAATAATACTTTTAAATAATATTTGTGATTTAATAATAAATAATACAAATGCTTGAATCGTGCAACCAAAAACTGTGCAATCACAATCAGATGATACAACCTGTCAATAAGCACATATTAGTAAGCATAGCATTCGAAGAGTGACGAGCCCTGTTCCGAACACTACAGTAAGTAAACGAAAATTTAATCTTTTCTATTAATAATACAATTTTACTAGGCCAACTATGCATTAATTGTGCCATCACACTTAAAAGTAAAATGACGTTATGGTGGGATTAATTTCATAAATAATTATTAAAATTACGTGCTAGTAGTGGAAAAAATAGTATATATACCACGGTTATGAAGAGCATTATTGACCTCGCGAATTATAATACCTCGGTTCCTCGGGATTATAATCTTTTCGCTCGGTCAATAATCATACTCTTCACAACCTTGGTGTAATATACTATTGTGTGCCTTGTAGTAGCAGAAATTAGGGATGAAAATATCGAAAATCACCCCAAAAATAGCTATAGTCATGGAATTGAAACAAAAAATTAACAAATGTTAATATTTATCTGTCATGCTAGGTTAATTTATTTTTATTATTTGTAATTTTAGTTCAAGTGAATAAATATCCATTTAAATTAACAGATAATTGTTAACTGGAACAGAAATTAGAAACAAAAACTAATAAAAATAAATTACCCTAACATGATAGATAAACCGTTAGACATTTGTTATTTATTTGGCTCAATTGGCTATTGCTATTTTTGTGATGATTTTCGACATTTTCATAACTAATTTCTGCCGTTACAAGGCATACAATTTATAATTTTGCTTATGATTCAGATGTATAATTTTATGCTTTATACGAGGGTCATTCAATAAGTAAAGAGACAAATGGCTATAGCTCAAAAACGGTTTATTTCAATCTTTCAAAATTAAGGCTATTTTTCAACATAATCACCCCTCACAGTTATGCACTTGTCCCACCTTTCTTGCAGCTTCCTAATTCCCTTGGCGAAGAATTCTTTCGATTTACCCCGAAGCCACCTTCGCACCGCTTCCTTAACTTCCTTATTGTTAGCAAATCTTTTTCCACGTAGGGCGTCTTTGAGTGGCCCAAACAGGTAAAAAACAGATGGGACGAGGTCGGGACTGTAGGCAGGATGAGGTAAGACCTCCCAACCCAATTCTTGAAGCTTATCACGGGTCAGCTGGGCTGTATGAGGGCGGGCGTTATCGTGCTGAAGAATGACTCCTTTTGACAAGAGTCCACGGCGTTGGCTCCTGATAGCTGGTCTAACTTTGTGTTCTAGCATCTCAGAGTAGTATTGGCTATTGATAGTTCGCTGATCTTCAAGGAAATCGCAATAGACTGGACCCTGTGAGTCCCAAAAGATGGTCAGCATCACTTTACCGGCGGAAGGTTGAACCTTGAATTTTTTGCGAACTGGAGAGCTAGTGTGTTTCCACTCCATACTCTGCTTTTTGGTCTCAGGGTCGTAGTGATGGTGAACTGAAAATTTTGAGGTTATGTTGACATAAAATGATGAAACAGCTGATCAGAGCATATCCCAAGGTTGCCAACTAACACCCCTGAAAAGATTGTACACATTCATTGAATAGTTTTAATATTATAGATTTTGTCTCTTTACTTATTGAATGACCCTCGTATTTGAAGTTTTTTTTACATAAAATAATTACATGTTAAAGTTAAAGTCCTATGTTCGGACCATTCTGTATAAAATGTTATAATCGGATTTTAGGGGCCTTAAAACGTACTTATTCACTAAAATCGCAGTAGTTTTTGAGATATTTTAATTTTTAGAAAAATAATTAAAACAACAGAATTTTAATCCCCTACTCTTCTTTGGAAGCAGGAATATTTCTAGCTGATTTTTAGGTATAGGGCATGTTTTACTGGCATATATTTCAATCAATATTGCTCCGCTTAAAATTGTAATAGATTTTAAAATTTTCCGTATTTCAAATTCAAAAGTATCATCAGTCGTAGAAAGCAATAAAATCTGATATGATATTCCTTTAGAAGTCTTTGTTCCAAGCTAACTTCTCCTGGATTGGAATAGCATAGCATAATATACATTTGAGTTATTTATTCTTGTTTCATTAATTTTATATTACGGCACTCATGCATATCGTACAAATAGTTGTGCTCAAGATATTCTTTGTAATTTGTATACTGACTGAAAGATGTGTAATCCATCTACCGTCGTCTAATATTTCTTTGTAAAGATGAAAGCAAGAATAAATGCTACGTTGGTGTTCCAGAAAGAATACAGTGCGTTTGAGAAGTATTAGGCTTAGTTTTCAAATTAAATTTATATTAAATAGCTAGCTACATTGGTATACTTAACAACAATAATAATTTACATGGATTTGTAAATGACAAGTTAAATGTTATTGTTTAATCTCAGCATACTAGCATATGTGAATGAAGGCTACAGTTAATTTAATGAATATACATATATGTTCCTCTAATTATATCCCTTTAGTTTATTTTAAGAAAGACTTTTATCAAAACAATGTTACTGAAAATAAAGAAAATTTGATTACAATAATGAAAATGACAAAATGCTCTTAAAAGCAAAATAAGCAAAATTGGATGACTTTCTATAACCATTCAATAAAGTAGCCTTTCTCAAATTTAACTTCGTAATAGTTATTTATATCACTATACCAGAAACAACACTTTTATGAGTGTGAGTTTATTTTGACCGGCCTAGTTGGTTTGTGGCCTTTAAATACGACCACTCGCACAGCAAATTCTGGACGAGTGATAACATGATTTTTTTACCGACTTCTCCCTAAATTTATTAAATGAATTTGATTTATTGTCCAAATATGAAATTCTAAGGATTTTTACCTCATGTGGGTCTGTGGGTCGGTTGGAATGGCGATATCACAAAAACTATAATACTTAATATCTGTTTAACTACGTATTTCTCAATCGGACTATACTGGGAAGAAATCTTTTATAGATTTAGAAATAAAGAAATATAAGGTATATAATTATCTGTTGTAATAAATTTCACATCCCAAATAATGAAATGGAAACCAATTGAAAAATAAAAAAATCTGTTGTGGCCAGCACAATACCTTCCGTCAATCCTGTGTATTATGTATAAATTCCATACATACATTTTCTTGCAAAAGATTCTAAATTTCCGCAAACTATGCAAATTGCACTTGACACTAACATCTTCTTCTTATTTAGCTTTCCCCATTCGTTAGGGGTCGCTATTTTTTATTTTCTTCTTCCACTCATTTCTGTTTTACGTGTCGTTCTCATTCAGTTCCTTTTCTCTCAAGTCTTCCGCAATACAGTCCTTCCATCTTATCTTTGGTCTTCCTCTGTTTCTTCAACTTTCTATTACTAAGCTATTCATTCTTCATCCAATATATTCTTCATTACTGCTCATGACATTTTCAAACCAATGTAATCATCTCGCTCTTATCTTTCTAGAAACTTGTAACAAGGAATAACGATTGACTTAGGAATAATTGTAAATATCATTAATATATACATTACTAGTACTTTTTTCTTCTTTTAAAAATAAATAACACTCAATAATTTCTACAAGTTATATTTCATTTTATAAGGTTTTTTTCAGATCGATGACATGCGTCTTCTGCCTACTCATTTTTACTATAGCTGGTATTGATAATGTTGCTATTCGCAACATTTTACCTCTCGCAAAGAGAGGTATTGGATTCATGCTAAAAATCGCATATCCAGATTTTATTGAATAAGCACGTTTTAAGGTCCCTACAATCCGATTTTAACATTTTTACGATGATGTCTGTGTGTGGATGTGTGTGTGTGTGTATGTGTGTGTGTGTGTATGTATGTGGGATGTTGGAAAGACGATTACTCAAAAACTATAAGACTTTAAATTTGTTTAACAACGTATTTGGTTTTGGTAACAATTGGACAACCGGAAGTAGAAGATTCTTGAAAAAAATTCTTCTAAATATTATTTTTTGAAAATTTTTCGTGGTAATATTAAAGAAAATTAAATTCTCCATCTGATACATTTAAATATTTTATTATATATTCTATAGATTTAGAGATAAAAGAAATATAATATATAAAATAATCTGTTGTAATAAATCAGCCGAAAGAATGTCATGGAAAATAGTTGAAAATTTAAATTGTCAAAAAATGTCAGTGTCAGAAATCCGGAGACATTACTAAAGATTTTTCCTGGGAAGTACATACATTATATTATTTCTTATTGCATTAATAGTTTAATATTTAATATTATAGGTATATTACACATACCCTTCATATATGCTGTTACTTCCGACAATGAATTGGAAACATCTCGAAAAATTAAAAGAGTAGGACAAAAATTCTTCATATAATGAATTTAAATTAAAAAAATCTAAATATATGGAATAGATATAAGAATTTTTGGTATAGAGTGTAAGTATACAAGAAATGTTAAATACATTAAGGTGCGAGCAGTCATGTGTCAGAATTATAGCTAGTAATTATGTATATAGATGTCATATATCATAATTTCTCATTCTAAATTTAGTGATTTTCCAATTCCATGTAATTTATTTTCCTCGACAAGTCAATTTCACACTCATGGTGACAAATTAACTACATGAATTTAGAAAATCTTGAAATTTTTAATGAAAAATTCTGACATTTATGTACATAATTACTAATTATCATTCTGAAACGGGCCTCCATATCTGCTTGTCAAGACCAACAATGTAACATGACTGTTCGCGCCCTATACTTAACCAAAAAAAGGAAGTGGCGAGAGGTATTGTGTTGGCCACAACAGATTTTTTCCTATATTTTTCCTATATTGAATTTTGAGTTTAGCCTGCGGACCACAACAAATGGTGTTGCGAGTCTAATATGGTCCGCGGGCCGGGCGTTCTCCTCCCCTGCATTATAGAATGGTGTAATTACGTATTTTCATCTAACTACGTCATTGTGTGAATTATTAATGCATCAGGCTGCATTTAGAGTCGAATATACAAAATTCTATTACTACATATTACGAAAATTATGATTTTATTGCATATTAAGTTATCTTTCAGTGGCACTCTAAAATTAATTATTAATATTACTTTTGCAGTATACTACAGTTAATAATTGCAACGACTGTGTTTATACATGCTATAGGGTTGTAATAAATATAATTACAGTGATTAAATCATTTGAAAATTCAAATGAATAAGAGTAAATTTGAAGAGTGCATCTTGTAAATTATAAGTAACAAGCTATTGTTTTTAAAAGATCGTTTGGGTGTCGAAAAATGTCTAACTTCGAAAAGAAGCTTAATGAAAGTTTTACATAAAATCACGAACTTTAAAGACGTTAGTCAAAGTTGTGCGACAAAATGAAGTCTTAGGGAAATATGTATTATACATATTCATATTCTGCAATAAAGTTTGAAAGCTGTTGTTTTAATTTCGTAATTTCTAATTCTTCTTTTCTCCTTTGTCAATAAAAGGAAAGGGAGAAACAGTTTAACGAGTTTTCTTTTCGGTTGCAGCTGCTGAAATCGTAATATTTAAGATTTTCATTCTACCGTTAATATTTTTAGAGAGGAGTTTGTTTTCATTTTCAAAACAGAAGTAATAAATGTGAAATCTAGTTTTACAATCGTATACAATAGGAATACAAAGATTTCAATAGTATATTAAGACAATGACCCTTACTGTAATACATGTTTTTCATATTATTTTTCCTATAGGCGATGTGCTCATTTTGAATACTGAAATAATAAATAAATTTTTCACCTTTTCACACTGCCCAAACTAGCGCTGTCCTTTTCTAAGGTGAGCGTCAATTCCTCTCTCTCTCTCTACGTCGTTTCCATTTATATGATACGTCAATGGTATCCGGTGAATTGGACTACATTGATGAAAATTAGTACCAATCATTGCAAGTATTAAGTAAGCAAACCAGAAAATAATCCTTTTCCGTTAATTTGTGGTCAAACTTTATTCAAACGTTTTTCTATTTTAAAAATTTGTTGTGGTAATCACAATACCTCTCGCCCTTTCCATTGTGGTATATATATATATATATTGTAACGGTTTTTTATTTATATGGGTGAAGTGTAAAACACAGACAATTATTATTAACTAAAAGAATATGTTTATTAAACGATGAATAAATATTAGAAATATAATTAAAAGATTATAAAAGTAACTAACACTATGATTAACAAATATTAACACTAATTTAAAGACTAAGATTATTATAAGACAATTAAACATTAGGATTATTTATTTAAACAATTAACACTACTCTTTATGTCACTAATTTATGTTTATTTACGTTCACTTGTCGACTGTTCTTTATATCACTAACTATTCACTACACTTATTTATATCAGACTTCTGCACTCGTTGCTTGTATATTACAGAGTGTGTCCACTGGCTTTGGCGGTGGGTTATATATACCTGGCTAGATTATTTCTAGACTCTACTAGGACCTACTAGACAACTTCTAGAGGTAAACAGCGTGAACAATAGATAACCTCACTGCGACCTTATCCTAACAAGTTCGAACGTGTGACTCTGTGACGCGTAGTAGCTCGTTACAATATATATATATATATATATATATATATATATATATATATATATATATATATATATATAAGTATTGTATTTAACATTTCTTGTACACACAAAAAATTGTAATTACACCTAATCTATTTATTTATGTATTTTCTATAATTTTAAATTAATTCTATAAGCAAGTTTTCTCCATTACTTCTAATGTTCGAGATTTTTCCAATTCATTAATGGGAATGGCGTTATTTATGAAGGATTCATGTAATATACCTATAATTTTAAATATATAATTAATAATACAATAAGTAATATTAAATATCGTTCCCAGAAAAGGCCTTCAGTACTATCTCTGAATTTTTGACATTGACATTAGTCACATTTATCTGTCAATTAGAGACATTTTAATTTCTCAAGTAGTTACCATGGAGATATTTGGGCTGTGAGCAGGCTGTGAGATTTACTACAGATTATTTTATAGATTATATATCTATATCTTTAAATCAACAGACGGTATAATAAAAAAATTAAATGTGTCGAATTTTGTTTTTTAATATTTGTAATAACATAAATTTTAAAAAAATAATATTTAGAAGATTTTTGTTAAAATACTACTACTTCGGTTTGTCCAATTGTTACAAGAATCTATTCAACTCTTCCCGTTCCTGTTAGATTAAGGGATCCGTAGTTACACAGATCTTTAGTCTTATAGAATTTGAGAAATCGTACCTCCAATAACCTGTATAAAATGATCCGTGCCCCACTGCATCATATAATATTTGACGTCCTGTCATTCATATTTTTTGCAAATATTTTATAAAATAGAAATTGGAGAATTATTCCGACAAAACACAACTTTCTTGCGGTTTATGGTACCAAAACGACCCAAGGTTGTCATTTATGTTCACTGTCGGCATTAACTGCTTTTGTGCACACCTCCTATTACACATTAATTTATTTTTATTTCAAAATTGTTATTAAAAGAAATATTAAAGTATCAGGGTTGGTAACACTGACAGTTTCAATTTGATAATTTATTTTGTCACTTGATATTTTGACAACAGTTATTTAGAAGTTAGGTTAGAGTTAAAATATATAATTATTATATCATGAACCTACAAATAAATATTTTGAATTTTAATTTAAAAGAGTGCTTTACGGTTTTATGTAATTATATAATTATAAATAATCTAATTCCAGTAATTTTCCATGAGTAATGAAAACTAAAATGAAAGATGTGTCTCACACTTAGACTAAGTTACCAACGTCACAAATAAAGAAATCCCCAAAAACTTTAAAATTTTAATCATGTATTGAATGAAACCGGAAATGTATGGTTGATTATAATGAGTTCGATTTGCTTTTATTCCTTTGATTTTTGTCGGTTCCAATTCATTTTTTATCGCCAGAAATCCAGATCAAAAATTAATGAATAGATCAATGACCGTAAAATTTTAATTGGCTTTGAAATGATGAATAGTTTGGCACAATGTGAATGTGCCCCTAGTTCTACGCCTATGGTCGTGAGGGAAGGGAAGTTTAGGAAATAATCGGGATATTGCCATTACAGCTAATACTTCTCTGCCCCATAAGTTAGTAATGCAGTTTGCTATTATGAAATTTGGATTATACGGACGGACTAAATTGGCTATTATCCATTTTCAGAATACACTTTGTTTACTCCCACTCTAGGCAGGCTGAAATACGAGTTCACACACTTGGAAACATGCTATTATCACTCCCATTCACGGGTCCGTGAAGTTGGCACGTCATTGGAAGCACAAATATTCTTTTTTATATTAGTAATTAGTGCTTCGTTAGTGCTCTTTTGTGCTTCAAAATTTTTTGAAATTAATTGAACGGTTCACGAAATAATTAAAATTATATGATGACGTGCTAAGTTCACACTTAGCACGTCATTAATAAAATTTCAAATTACTTATTACATCTTTTGTTAGTGCTTCGTTAGTGCTCTTTTGTGCTTCAAAATTTTTTGAAATTAATTGAACGGTTTACGAAATAATTAACATTATATGATGACGTGCCAAGTTCACACTTAGCACGTCATTAATAAAATTTCAAATTACTTATTACATCTTTTGTTAGTGCTTTGTTAGTGCTCTTTTGTGCTTCAAAAATTTTTGAAATTAATTGAACGGTTCACGAAATAATTAACATTATATGATGACGTGCCAAGTTAACACTTAGCACGTCATTAATAAATTTTCAAATTACTTATTACATCTTTTGTTAGTGCTTCGTTAGTGCTCTTTTGTGCTTTAATTTTTTTTGAAATTCATAAAGCGGTTTATGAAATAATTAAGATTATTTGATGACGTGCCAACTTCATGGTATTAATAAAATATTATACTGTTTAACACATATTTTGTTAGGGCTATGTTAGAGCTCTTTTGTTCTTTATAATTCTTTTAAATTCATAGAACAGTTCATTAAATAATTAACATAATTTTTTTTTTAATGGAAGCAATATTTAACTTTTTACCTAAAAAAATCCGTATACTTGTATTTTCCTGTTTTAAATTATATAAAGGCTGTTTAGTTACGAATTTGTTTTATTATATTAATATTAATTTAAAGATAAACTTAATTTCATGTTTACTATCAAAAAATAATTTCATTATTTTCAAAAAAAAAACACATTCTAAATTATTTTTAAAAAATCCGAATATTCTTAAAAAAAAATCTTTGTATTTGGCCTTTATGTTCCTAAATTTTTATACAGGGTGAGTCGGGGTGACGCCCCCCCCTCTCTTTAACTTGTTTATTTTGAGTAATAGAAAAAAATACTCATACAGAAGTTTTATAATTTTAAATATACAATTTTATGGCAGATGTAGATATTACTTACAAAGTCAGGTTTACAAAATATGATTATCGACTTTTATTTATTAAATAGCAACCTATAATTATTTTACTAAAATATAAACCGCCATATCTTTCTATTTTCAATATTGTATTAATTTTAATGAATGTATTTGAAAAAAATTGAGAAAAATAAAATTATTGAGATATATAGGAAATAATTTTTATTCTAATATTATACGTGGCTATGTGAAAATAAACAAAATATAACAATGCTAATACCAACAAAGTATACATTTGTTTGTTACTTATTTATTATTACTTACGTATTTATCTATTTATTTATTATTTATTTTCACATAGCCACCTAGGATATTTGAATAAAAATTATTTCTCATATCTCATTTATCTTATTTTACTATAACTTTTTCAAATACATTAATAAAAACTATTAGATCGTTAAAAAGACAAAAATGTAGTGGTTCATATTTTAGTAAAATAATTATAGGTTGCTATTTAAAAAATAAAAGTTGATAGTTGTATCTTGTAAACCTGTCTTTATAAAAAATATTTATATTTGCCAATATTATCTATAATTCAAATAATAAAACTTTTATATGAGCCATTTCTTTCTAATACTTTTAATTAAAACGTTAAAGGGGAGGCGTCGTCTTAGACTCATTCTGTATACATTTAAGAGAGCAACTGATCCAATTTTAGCTATGATCAACCGAAATTGGTACACTGGTTTGCAAAAAAATCGCGTACACCTATTTTTGTTGTATTGAGTCGATCTTGATTTTTAACTTGTCAATGTCATTAGTGTCAATTAGAATGTCAAAATTAACCGAAATTCAAATACATACTTGGTTGTTCTTTAATTTTTCTTGAAAAAAATTAAATTTCAGAGTAGGTAAACAACAAAATTTTTTGTATGTCACTGCATACGGTTGAAATATATAACTTTTTTTTAAACTGGGTTGAGATACCGATGTTGTTACCTCCTGCCAATAGTAGATATATAGGATCAAGTTAAAATTCACCGGTTTAGATTTTCATGAATAAACAAGTTTCAAGGCCTGTGTAATCCGAATTTAACATTTTTACGATAATGTCTTTGTGTGTGTGTTAATGGAATATACACTAGTTCATATATTATTTAAGAGAAATGGCTACACCTGCGTATACCGTGTGTCTGTCTTAAAGGTGTACATAGGAAATTAACATGGGAAACCAGTTTTTTGCAATTCCCTGCTCGCCTAATTATTTAAACAAAAACGCGTCAAATACAGGTTTTAGGGTATAAAATTCTGCATCTAAATCAATAAACAGAATTACTTTTTCATGCTTTGTAGCGGCAGAAATTAAATATGAATATTTCGAAAATTACGTTGAAAATAATATCGATAGCCATGGAATTGAACAAAAAATAAATAAATTCTTGACATTTTATCTGTCACTACGTATGTTCTGACAATTTGATTTTGTCTCTGGTTTTGTTTGAAATTATTAAAAAATTAATATTTATACTAATAAAAAGTTTTTATGGATAAGTGTAGACCACTTATGTAGTACTAGATATATTGGAAATGAGTTGGAAGTACATCACAGCATCATACAAGATATTTAAAAAAAAAACGTATTATTTTATAAAATGCAGTGTCTCAAAGAACTTGCCCCATACGATGAAGAAAGTAGAAGAGTGTTTTGCGTATATATGCAGAACCCGGCTAATAATGATCAAAATTTGTTCCATTTCTTTCACGGACGAATGCACTTTCATTTTGAACAATGAACCAAATATCCAAAATACCCGTTGTTGGGCTATAGAAAATCCTGGAATTAATATTTCAACAAGGACACAATATCCTCGAAAAGTTAATATTTGGGCCGGAATTTTAGGTCACCACATAATTGGTTCTATTGAAATACGTGGCAATCTAAATACCGAAAATTATTTGGAGATGCTACAAAATGAAATTTGTCCTGCAAAAGACGATGTTGTGCGCCCAGATCGAGAGGTCTGGTTCCAATAGGATGGATCTCCAGATCTTGCTCCATGTGACTTTTTTTATGGGGTTACATAAAACATCAAATTTATAAAAAAGGCACGAAAACATAAATGATCTAAGAGATTCCATATTTAATGAATGTCATCGTATAATGGTTCTGCATTTGAATATTTATTGTAACTATTATCTTTATAATTACTTGTTATCCGTTTACTAATTACTACAAAACTTTTCTTGCTTGAGCATATTTTGTTACGTAATATTGAATTTTTAATAAATTCATATATTAAACAAAACTGTATTTTTTAAATTTATTTATTAATCTAATATTTCTATTGTTGTTATAATTAACGATATTTGTCCAAATAGAAAAACGTCAAGCATTTATTTATTTTTTGTTCAATTCCATGGCTGTCGATATTTTCAAAGTAATTTTCGACATTTTCATGTTTAATTTCTGCCGTTACAAAGCATGTAAAAGTAATTCTGTTTATTGATTTAGATGCAGAATTTTATGCCCTAAAACTTTTATTTGACGCGTTTTTGCTTAAAATATTTAGACAAGCAGGGAATTGCAAAAAAAAAATGATTTCCATGTTAATCGTATACCTTTAAGATAGATACACGGTATATGAAGTGAAAATTAAAATAAATTGTTCCTTTACTAGAACTATCAACATTTTAAAAAATTCAACATTAGATGAACATAGTTCTAAAATAAACCTGCGTTTTCAAAAAGTATTTTTGAGATCTATTAGTATTTGACTATGATTTTATGACGAAAACAGCATTTCTCGTTTTCCCTATAAAATCAAAGTCATATACTAATAGATTTCAATAATACTGTTTTTAAAATGCAGGTTCATATTAGAAGTATGTTCGTCTAATGTTAACTATTCTAGTACATGAACAATTTATTTGAAATTTCGCTTCATATATAGTAGGCAGGGGTAGCCATTCCGCTTAACCATTTATCTAATTTTTTGTATTCAAGTTTCCGTCATACCAGCGAGGAAGTGATTAGATTCTGTTTATAAGGTGTATTATCACAAATGAATTTTATGAAAAATAACATACAAACATCTTTACTAATGCTTGAAGTTATTTAAAAAAATTAGATTCCGTATAACATAATGTGGCACAAGGTCAGCCCATAACGCCTGCATGACCTTCGTCAGAAAATATTGTTTTTTTATTCATATACTCCATTTTCCAACCGGAAGAAGTCCTTCAAATATAAATCAAACCTTTTCAAATTTTGTACTAAAGGCTTTTATATCGATGAGAACAAATATTTAATTTTAGCTGCTAGTTGTGAATTAGTGAAGTGGTATTTTACTTGAAGCTCCTAATAGATTTTAATGAAAAAATCTGATGTGGACACCACACGACTTCCTTGTGTGATTATTAAACTATATATATTTTTTTAATAAATAAATTACAAAATATTAATTTTAACTTCAAAACAGTAATAATAAAACAAAATAACTTATACAAATTTGTATAAATACTGTTAATCTTTGTAATATATTATATTGTCTGATGATGACCTTGTAGGTTGAAACTATAGTCACAGTGTGAAAATAAAAGTGATATTTAACTAAGTTATTTTGTTTTATTATTGTTATCATGTATCACAAAGTTACGGCTGAACATATTGAAAATTTCAAAACAGTAAGATATATAGATATATAGCGACCATAATCTAACCCGGTTCTTTTTAAAGAGAGTTTTGATTACAACAAAGAAATATTTGATTACAACAATGAATATGACTAATTTCACAATAAAAATATAATAATTGTTATTGTACGAATCATAAAATTGCACGTATTTAACGTAATTTGATATGAACATTTTTTTTGTTTTTGTCCTAATCCATAGCAAGTACATACGGACGTACGTACGTACATACGTACAAGGAAGTAAAAACATTAAAAATCCAAAACTTTCCAAATTACATGTTAATAACTTTAATACTTATATATATATATATATATATATATATATATATATATATATATATATATATATATATATATATATATATATATATATATATATATATATAGTGTGTGTGCAACGAAACGTGGAACATAGGAGTTTAACATAGGATTTTAAAAATGTGCGGAAATTGGCTCCCTGTACATTTTAGAACAAAAGTACAAGAATGAAAAGTTGTTTAGAATTAATTTTTACTTATAAAAAGTCCTCATTTAATTCAATAGAATATCTCTAGCACTAGATATTTAGAAAAGAAGATATGACATTTTCGTCAAAAATCAGATGGAAATAAAAAACAAATAAAACAAAATCTCATATTGACAGTTCAGTTCAGTGTTATTGATGTTAATTGTTGCAATCACTGTGTCTACACTGTTGTAATCAATAAATTGCATCACTGTTCGTATGTGCATAATAAAATGGATTTGTTCAGTACCAATGAAAAACTTTCTATTGTCAAATTACATTGCAGAGGAAATAGTTATGAAGAAATTCGTGCAATATATCGTGTAATTGAGAGATTTAATAAAACAGGAAGTGTTTTAAAACCATGCATGTGTCAAAGGTCAATTGCAGATGAAGATGAAGAAAGAAAAGCAAATAAAATTAATGTAATTGCAGCCATTGAAAATGATAAAAATTTAAGTTTGTGGCAAATAGAAAAAGACACTTCAATTCTAATTAGTACTGTAAGAAATTATTTAAAAGAAGAAAAATATAAATCTTTTAAATATGGCAAACACCAGGAATTGAATGAAGAAGATAAGTTTCTGAAAGCAACATTTTATGAATTAATGCTGGAAAAAGCAAATGCAGATTTACATTTTATAGAAAATATTTGTTTTTTCGACGAAAGCACATTTACACTCAATAATGAGCCAAATATTCAAAATTTTAGATATTGGCGTAAAAATAATGAACATCTGTATGTTACGACTCATACACATATCCCCAAAAAGTCAACGTTTGGACTGCAATTTAAAAAAATCTGACGTGGACACCACACGTCTTCCTTGTACGATTATTAAACTATACATATTTTTTTAATAATTAAATTACAAAATATTGACAGGCTTAAGCCAAGCCCGAGAAATATTTTGATATAGAACAAAAAATAATTCATTTACTACTATCATTCTTAAATTAACATTAATCTAACCCGGTTCTTTTTAAAGAAAGTTTTGATTACAACAAAACATATTTGTTTACAACAATGAATATGACTAATTTCACAATAAAAATATAATATTTGTTATTGTACGAATCATAATATTGCACGTATTTAACGTAATTTGACATAAACATTTTTATTTTATTTTTTGTCCTAATCCATAACAAGATTTATTACAAAAACAAAAAAGTATATAATTTTAAATTTACATATCTCGCTTATACAAACGGCTAGTTTAATAATACTTGATGTGCTAGACGCAGAAATTAATTCTCTAAAACTTTTATTTGAAGCATTTATTTCTAAAATCAAAATAAAATCATTTTATTCAAGAAAAACTGTTAACAACTTCAAGTAATGTACCACTTCCGGTTAGCCTATTTTAACCAAAATCTATTATGTTATTTAGATTGACATAAAAGTCTTGTATACCAAATTTGAAAAGTTTTGGATTATATTTTAAAACAGTTTTTCATTAAAATCTATTATTGGCTTCATGTAAAGTGCCACTTCTGGAAATTGTGTAATAACCAGAAAGGGAGGTGCACAACTAGATGTTATAGGGGTCCTAAATACAAAATTTCAACTTTCTACGGCTTACCGTTTTTGAGTTATGCGAGATACGTACGTACGTACGTACAGACGTCACGACGAAATTAGTCAAAATGGATTCAGGGATGATCAAAATGGATATTTCCGCTGAAATCTGAAAACCGAAATTTTTCGCGATTACAATACTTCCTTTACTTACGTACAAGAAAGTAAAAACCATATTATTGGGCCATATTTAATAACGGCACTTTAACTGGTCAGTCCTATTATGATCTGCTGATAAATGATATTGGACCGGCAATTGAAGAACTGGCCAATGATCGTGAAGTATAGTTGCAACAAGACGGCTGTCAGCTCATAATTGTAAAAGAATATCATAATGATGTATTTCCCGATACATGGATTGGTAGAGACGGACCAATAATAACATAATAGATTTTGGTTAAAATAGGCTAACCGGAAGTGGTACATTACTTGAAGTTGTTAACAGTTTTTCTTGAATAAAATGATTTTATTTTGATTTTAGAAATAAATACTTCAAATAAAAGTTTTAGAGAATTAATTTCTGCGTCTAGCACATCAAGAATGATTAAATTAGCCCTTTGTATAAGCGAGATATGTAAATTTAAAAGTTATATACTTTTTTGTTTTTGTAATAAAGCTTGCTATAGATTAGGACAAAAACATAAAAAAATGTTCATGTCAAATTACGTTAAATACGTGCAATTTTATGATTCGTACAATAACAAATATTATATTTTTATTGTGAAATTAGTCATATTCATTGTTGTAATCAAATATTTCTTTGTTGTAATCAAAACTCTTTAAAAAGAACCGGGTTAGATTATGGTCGCTATATATTTTACTGTTTTGAAGTTAAAATTAATATTTTGTAATTTATTTATTAAAAAAATATGTATAGTTTAATAATCGTACAAGGAAGTCGTGCGGTGTCCACATCAGATTTTTTCTATGGGGACATCTAAAATCAAAAATTTACACTGATTACAAATATCTAGATTTAGAATCAGTAAATCTAGAATATCCCTGTATATCATGTACTAAAATATCGTGCTACCAACTAGCGAATGTTAGTTCTTTTTATGATAGATTAGGTTATTGTTTGGCGCAGAATGAAGACATATTTGAGCATTTAATTTAAATAAAAGTTCTCTAGTTTGCTGCTATTCTTTTCTTCCGATTTGTGTGATTTATTTTATTATTAAATATTTGATAATTTCCCATTTTTAATATTCATTGAAATCTCAGTTGAGTTCAGTGTTATTGATGTTAATTGTTGTAATCATTGTGTCTATTATTATAATTCAGCATTAAATATTAAAGTATTATGATCTTAATTAATATTTTGTTTTATTTGTTTTTTATTTCCATGGCTATCTGAATTTTGACGAAAATGTCATTTTATTTTCTAAATATCTAGTGCTACAGATATTCTATTGCATTAAATGAGGACTTTTTTAAGTAAAAATTAATTCTAAACAACTTTTAATTCTTGTACTTTTGCTTTAAAATGTACAGGAGAGCCAATTTCCGCACATTTTTAAAATCCCATGTTAAAGTCCTATGTTTCACGTTTCGTTGCACACACTGTATATACCTATATATATATACAGTGTGTTTGAAAAAGTGGTTACATCCATTTATCTGGCTTATTATTGCAGATACGCTTATTGATTATAGGACATAATTTATTCAATACAATATCTGCGATTATTTTATATGAAAAGTGTAATTCTGGGACTTCCGGTATAACCGGAAGTTATATCAACTCTGTTAATTTAACTACAACCTATACAAGTTTTTTATAAATTTAGATTGTATTTTTTATTCTCTTTACGACCATACCAAATTTTTTAGTATTTACCATATTCATTTGTTAAAAATACTTAACATTAATGGATGTAATTTAATAACACACACATACACACACACAGACATCATCGTAAAAATGTTATTATCGGATTATAGGGATCTTAAAACGTGCTTATTTACTAAAATCTGGATATGCGATTTTTAGAATGATTCCAATACCTCTATTAACATTTATTTCAATCTATTTCTTGCATATATTAATAATATTGTTCAATATTTTGGGCTTTGCTACATAAGCACATTTTTAGTCATTCTTGTAATACTTTGTATTGTAAGTAAAAATCTATTTATCCACAAGTATTATTTACTTAGTACAAGTATTAAACCAGCAATGCCAAATTTCTTGTTTTTCAGTGTAATCCAAGAACGGATATTAGGCAATGCAATACAATAATATAATAGATTCTACAGACGGAAAAGACGCTTTTACCGTCATTTTAGGTAAGGATGATATTATCTTGTGTCAAAAAATTTGATGATGAGTTTTTAGACAATAAGCACGTTTTAGGGTCCCTAGAATACGATTTTACCATTTTTACGATAATGTATGTGTGTGTATGTGTATATGTGTGTGTGTGTGTGTGTGTGTGTGTGTGTGTGTGTGTTTGTGTATGTGTGTGACGATTTTTTCATAGACAATAACTTCAACACTACAATTCTAAAAATTATAATTCTTTCGTATTTCTTATCTTATTGGATTTTGGTTACAATCATTGGTCAACCTGAAGTACCCTCATTTGAAGACTTTAACAGTTTTGTTTTTTGGAAAAACACTGTTAAAATCGTTTTCTGACATTTAATGTTATTATAATATTGAAGAATATTCTAGAATCTACGAATTTTGTGCATTTTATACTTCATATAGTGAAAATGATTAGGCAGAAGACACACGTCATCAACCTGAGAAAAACCTTATAAAATGAAATATAACTTGTAGAAATTATAGTTGTTATTATTTTTTTAACAAAGAATAAAGAATATACTAGTATTAAAGAAACGTATATATTAATGACTTTATAATTAAGTCAATCTTTTTTCCTTTTACGGAATATAAAATTGTTTGACAAAACATGGTCATTCTCAATAGAGTCAACGTATGGTACGAAAATAAACTACAATTATTTCAAATAATTTTATATTCCGTAAATGGAATAACGATTGACTTAGGAATAATTGTAAATATCATTAATATACAGTGTGCGATTAAAGTGTAGAATATCAAAAAAAAGCTGAAGTCAGCCGGTTTTTATAAAAACGCTGAAACACGTCGATTTTAATTTTTAAAAATACACATTAATATGTACGATTCATCTTCCGTCTTTCATTTGTTTTTCAGTTATGACGTCATCACAAAAAAATTTAAATGACAACATAGATTTTTAGTAGTGGAATCCGATAGTGTTTTTTCTTCTCTTTATGATCATGTAAATAAATTATAACGTTGCATAACAAAAATTCTGAGAAAAATCGAATTGAACGTTTAATAATAATGAATAATCAAGATACCCTGATAAAAACATTTAAAAGTTGATTATGGAACTTATAACTTATAAAACATGAAAAACGAAAAGTTTTAAACTGAAAAATAAAGCAAACAAAATTAAGACTATTAAATTAGATGAATGTAAATGAATTAAATAAAAATAAAGCAAACAAAATTAACACATCTCCCGTCTCCCTAAATTTGTTTTTGATTTTACTAACTGCCGATTGCGTAATAGGTCGATTTGGGTATTTTGCATTAAACATATCACACACTTATTGCTGGGATCTTGTAAGGTTCCCATAACCAAGAAAAATTAAAATTTCTATTCGTTGCCTTATTGTTAAATCCGCCATGGCCTTGATAATTTAGAAGAATATTATTAAAATTGACCAATAAACTACAATATTTATGTCTAGAGAGTTGAAGATTGACAATAATTGAATGAAACAGTTTGCTACATTTAAAATTTTTATCGAGGTAGGTATCTTGATTATTCATTATTATTAAATGTTCAACTCGATTTTTTTCAGAATTTTTCTTATGCAACGTTATGATTTATTTACATGATCATAAAGAGAAGAAAAAACACTATCGGATTTCACTACTAAAAGTCTATGTTGTCATTTTTTTTTTTTGTGATGTCGTCATAACTGAAAAACAAATGAAAGTCGGAAGATGAATCGTACATATTAATGTGTACTTTTAAAAATTAAAATCGACGTGTTTCAGCGTTTTTACAAAAACTGGCTGAGTTCGGCTTTTTTTTTTGATATTCCACACTTTAATCGCACACTGTATACATTACTTAATACTAGAACTTTTTTTTCTTCTTATTTTAAAAATAAATAACACCTAATAATTTTTATATTTTTAAAGTTATATTTCATTTTATAAGGTTTTTTTCAGGTTGATGACGTGCGTCTTCTGTGTTATAATTTTTGCTATATTCAATGGATATAGAGTTAATGAAATTAAATTTCATAAATCAACCAACCATGCTATAACGATGGAAACAACTACTATATTAAGAAAATTCTAATTGACAGATGTTAGTGTCAATGAAAAGAAAATGAATATGACAGAGAGATGAGTATGTTGAGATTGATGTTGGGGAAGACGCCGAAAGATAGGATAAAGAATGAGAGGATAAGAGAAATGGCTCGAGTGATAGAAGTTTCTAGAAAGATACAGGAGAGGCGATTATATTGGTTTGAACATGTCATGAGAAGAGATGAATAATATATTGGAAGAAGAATGAACAGCTTAGTAGTAAAAGGTAGAAGAAACAGAGTAATACCAAAGAGAAGATGGAAGGACTGTATTGCGGAAGACTTGAGAGAAAAGGAATTGAATGAGTACGATAAGCAAAATAGAGAAATGAGTTGATGAAGAAAATCAAGAATAACGATCCCTAACGAATGGAAAAAACTAAAGAAGAAGATGTCAGGGCCAAATGCAATTTACATAGTTCGTTTATGAAATAATTTTACTGGAAATAGAATCTTTTGCAAGAAAATATATGTATGGAATTTGTACATAATACAAAGAATTAACGGAAAGTAATATGCTGGCCACATCAGATCTTTTTATTCAAATATCACTGCGATTTTGACTATGGTCTCTGTACCTTCCTTATTTTATTAATGACGTGCTAAGGGTGAAGTTGGCATCATATAATGTTAATTATTTCGTGAACCGTTCAATTAATTTCAAAAAATTTTGAAGCACAAAAGAGCACTAACGAAGCACTAACAATATATGTAATAAGTAATTTGAAATTTTATTAATGACGTGCTAAGTGTGAACTTGGCACGTCATCATATAATGTTAATTATTTCGTGAACCGTTCAATTAATTTGAAAAATTTTTGAAGCACAAAAGAGCACTAACGAAGCACTAACAAAAGATGTAATAAGTAATTTGAAATTGTATTAATGACGTGCTAAGTGTGAAGTTGGCACGTCATCATATAATATTAATTATTTCGTGAACCGTTCAATTAATTTCAAAAATTTTTGAAGCACAAAAGGGCACTAACGAAGCACTAACAAACGAAGTAATAAGCAATTTGAAATTTTATTAATGACGTGCTAAGTGTGAACTTGGCACGTCATCATATAATGTTAATTATTTCGTAAACCGTTCAATTAATTTTAAATTCTTTTGAAGCACAAAAGAGCACTAACGAAGCACTAATTACTAATATAAAAAAGAATATTTGTGCTTCCAATGACGTGCCAACTTCACGGACCCCCCATTCACACACTAAATAACAAAGACAACTTTTATAGTAAAATTATTCAGTTTTGCAAAATAAAAATTATTATAATAATATTATAACACGCAATATGCTGTGAAATAGCGTTACGAGATCAAGGGACTTTTAATATCGAGGGCGTAAAATAAAAAAGCTAATTTTGCGTATAAAAAAAGTTACATTTCCAAAAAATTGTAATGGACTCTAATTTTAAACTACATTTTAAATAATATGATGTGCCAGCATATTACTTTCCGTCAATTCTATGTATTTTGTACTAATTTCATGCAGAAAGTTTCTTGCAAAAGATTCGGACGGAGTTTAGAATAGGGTCCGAGTCCAATTTTTTTTTAAAACACTACTCTTTATGTATTTTCACTATATTTCCAGTAAACACAAACACACAATGTTAATTATTGTGCTTGACATTGACATCTGTCAATGAGAATTATTTGAAATAAATAAAAGTAGTAGTTGTTTCCATGGTTATAGCATAGCTGGCTAATTTATGAAATTTAGTTTATTTATAATATTTTTTTAACTCTATATGACTATGAAGTATAAAATGGAATCGAGTCGTATAGCAAATAAACTAGTCTTTATTATTTATAATAAGAAAATGATATTTAACTGCGTTTTTTTTTCTAGAAAAACTGTTAAAAGTGGCAAATAAGGGTACTTTCGGTTGACCATTTATAATCAAAATCTAATCATCTCTTCGTTTGGATGTAAACTCAAGGAATACGAAAAAAATATAATTTTTTGAATTATGGTATTGGAGTTATGCGATCCGAAACGATAGTCACAAACACAAACAAGCACACATATACACCCACGTACACACACAGTACACCCACATAGCACACACACACACACATACAGACAGCGTAGTAAAAATAGTACTATAATATTTTGGTGATCCTAAAACGTGCTCATTCATTAAAAATTCATCATCGAACTTATTTACCAAAGACAAGACCTTCCTTACCTAAAGGTGATGGAAGGTAAAAATTGATAAATAAACTATTATCTACCACCTATGATGAAAATATGGCGAATTCACCACCTTTCATTTGTTGAAGGTATTTTTTAGTGTAATTGATTGAGATACTGATTCTATCAAAATTTTCGATATTCGCAGAAATAAGCGCAGTTTATTTACAGTGAATTTTTTTGTATTTTATGGATGTTAAAATTAATTCTTAAAATTTGTGCCAATAGCAATTAATGGTGAATACATGTATTTCATGCATATTTCACTGTTTACGTAGCTTTGTTCAGATATTGTTCCAAAATGAATTAAATTATTGTTTTTAGTCTGAGTTTTTCATTATATCTATTTATTACAAAAGCCCTCATTTAAAATATATCATTTAGGGCCAATCTTACAATCTCTGGTTAAAATTTTAACTGTTAGGTAAATAAAAAAAACCGAAACGAAATAAACTGTCAAATGACAAATTTATAATTGCTGTCAATAATCCGATTCAATATTGTTTATTTAACTGGCAGTTAAAATTTTAACGAGAGATTGTAAGATTGGGCCTTAATAGTTTATTTTTCCTTTAGAGACACAAATCCATTAAAAATGCTAAATCAGTCAACCATTTCTCATTTTCTAATTCAGGAACAGAATTTCCTTTTGAATCCATAATACAATTTATGTATTTCACTTTTCAAATCATAGACAAAGAACCGACTGGATTTTTAAAAAAATCTGCTGTTTTAATAATTTATTAGATTATAAAGTTTAATATCACCTCATAAATAATGTGAGAACTAGTAATAAATTTTATAAAGTATTTATGGCATTTGTAATTGTAAATTCATATTTATTTTGTAATGCATTATTCAAATTTGTAAGAATTAATATGGTTTTATTTATTTATGGACCAACAATATTGAATATTCGTTATAGCAAACAAATGGAATGCTATAAGTTTCCATAATTGCATATTCAGCAGAATATCAATAGCAACAAAATATGCAAATTCATATGAAAAAAGCTTTGTAGACAACAAATCACATCAGCAGTTAAACTTATCCATTATGGAAAATTATGCATAATAGCAGCAATCAATTTATGTGATTACCATTCATGTAAAAATTGAAACGGCATTTTGCTAATTCAGCACGTTGCACACATATTTCGGCTTTCGCGACTCGGAAACGGAAACCGGTAACCAGGCCCGTATTGCTAATATATATTAAATAAAATATGGTTTTATAGGCGCATATTTTGTGCGCTATGTTTAGATTACTTTAAGGTATATTTAATAAATTTAAGTAAAGATAGACAGAAAATTTTATTATTTATTAAATTATTTTTACTATAGATAATTTATGAGTTTTTTTATTGTACCTAATTAATTCTTGTTATTATTGTAATCAGATTTATAGAAATGAAATAATAATGTAACAAAAATCTTTATATTACCATTGAACGTATCTTTGAGGCAAAACTTTAATAATAATTTTTTTCTTCAAGTGTACAATAATATTCATATTATGCTACTATACACACACTATAGAAGATATTCATTTTATTACTAGTACAACAATGTTGTTCATTATTGTACTAGTAAAAAAATGTTAGTTTCTTAGTTCATCGCTGGCGGCAGCAGTCGTCACAGCATCGTAGACCATATTGAAAAATTGTTATTTGACAGTTGTATCGTTTGTGTTTTGTAGTGTACACAGCCAATTATGGCTGAAATTGCGAACGCTATAATTAAAACAATTCTAGAAAAATATAAAAAAATCCCCAGTTTTCTTTGAAACACTTGAAGAAAAAATAGTATATGTTATTCGGAGCAGAACGCCCTCTTTGTGTTTTACCCAGCTTGCCTGGCCTCGGCTAGTGCCTCGGCCGCAATAGCTGGGTTCAACACAAAAAGACCGCTTTCTACTCCTAATAACAGAATATACTATTATTATACTTTATTTGAAATAAGAATTTTGACAGTTAGGTTCTTCTGATTTTATTAGTTGTTATGCGCTGTATATAATATAAAATAATATTATGTAAATTATGATTCCATTCTTTGTAAATGCTGTGCATTATTTATTTATGGTTTCGTGGAATTGACGCTTCTGTTTAACAATCAAAAATGTGTTGGTGCTCCTAAACCATGTCGCAATTAACTGTCAAAATTCATCCTTTATTTCAGAGTACTCGTATATATAGTAAAGCAAAAATACAAATAGGGAATTTCTATTTTTTAATTTTACATTGTTTTGTAATATATGTACATAGATGTCAAATGTCAGAATTTTTCAACTAAAAATTTCAAGATTTTCTAAATTCACGTATTTAATTTGTCACCAGGAGTGTGGAATATACTTGTCGAGGAAAGTAAACCACATGGAATTGGAAAATCACTAAATTTAGAATGAAAAATTCTGATATTTGACATGTATGTACATAATTACTAGCTATCATTCAAACACGGGCCCCCATGTCAGCTTGTCAAGGCCACGATAGTCACATGACTGTTCGCGCCCTATTGTATTTAACATTTCTTGTAAACCTACATTCTACACCAAAAATTCTACTTATATATATTCTTTATATTTAGAAATTTTTATTTTAAATTCATTCTATGAAGAAATTGTGTCCTACTCTTCTAATTTTTCGAGATTTTTCCAGTTCATTGTCGGGATTGACAGTATTTTTGAAGGGTATATGTAATATACCTATAATTTTAAATATTTAACTATTAATACAATAAGAAATTATATAATGTATGTACTTCCCAGAAAAAATCTTCAGTAATTTCTCTGGATTTTTGACACTGACATTTGTCTGTCAGTTACAAACATTTTAATTTTTCAATTGATTTCCATGACGTTATTTGGAACGTGAGATTTATTACAACAGATTATTATATACCTTACATTTCTTTATCTCTAAATTTATAAAAGATAAAATAAAATATTTATATGTGTCAGATAGAGAAGTTACTCTTCTTTAATACTAGTAAGAACAAAAATTTTCAAAAAATAATATTTAGAAGATTTTTTTTAAGAATATTCTACTTTCGATAGTCCATAATCATTAACAAAGCCTTTTCAGCTCTTCCCAGTAATGTCCGATTGAGTAATATGTAGTTAAACCGATATTATACTTATAGTTTTTGAGAAATTGTCCTTCCTACACCCTCCCCCCCTGAACAAACACACACACACACACACACAAACACGCACACACATACAGACATCGTGAATATATTAAAATCGGATTGTAGGGTCCATAAAACGTGCTTATTCATTAAAGTCTGGAGAGTTGAAAATATTGACCAGAAATTATTCTGGTTTAAATTTGGCGCCTTTTATACAATGGCACCTGCAGTCCCGAAACCAGTTTTCCTTATGGATAATACGGTCCTGCCAGTTGCAAGTATCCTGTAACGTGAATGGTAAAACAGAAACGAAGAAGAACGCGCTAACTGCAAATAGTTTTCCTGCACTTATCACAATTACGTTAATCCATTAGTGAAATTAACTGCATTCCCGGTAAACGTACAATATTTATGCTCGCAAAACAGGCATGCCCGAATCGGTTTTATTTCCAAAGCCGGACTTTGCACGTTATTCGTTATTCCTAACGCTAAATGCATCTTGAATGAAAGAGCTCGTGCTGAGCATCACAAGGTGCGAATGTTTTCAAATAAGGAAAGCCTTTTATTTGCAGCTCCTGCTTCTGAAAAATTCACAAGAATGGTTATAAATAAATTGCTTCTTGGTATTTCTTTAAAGGAATGCATCTTTATACAACACTGTAGATGAAAACACACTCTTATTAATTTCTTAGGGCTTTCACATGGAAATTGCAGTGCTAAATAGTAAATAGTGCGGGGTATTATGCTCAGACACGAATAGAATTCATTGCAAGTACCTACCTATGTTGTTAGGTGTGCACGTACATTACATTTACTATGTTTAGTTGAAGTAACATTGTGAAAATTTACAAGAGTACCAAGGAAGTTTACATTCGTACGTGAATTAATTTAAAATATAAATGCACATTTATGTATTAAGCAATTCAACTTTGAATTCTTAGGTTCCTAAAATTTGGAATACAGCATTTTTCATTATCGATTTTTGAGCCTTTAAGCTAAACTGATATAAAGGACCTTTTTACCTCTCGCTATGAGAGGTATTGGATTCATGCTAAAAATCGCATAATCCAGATTGTAATGATTAAGCACGTTTTAAGGTCCCTACAATCCGATTTTAAATTTTTTACGATGATGTCTCTCTCTCTCTCTCTCTCTCTCTCTCTCTGTGTGTGTGTGTGTGTGTGTGTGTGTGTGTGTGTGTGTGTGTGTGTGTGTGTGTGTGTGTATGTATGTCTGTGTATGTGGATCGGTTGGAAGGACGATATCTCAAAAACCATAATACTTAACATCTGTTTAACTACGTATTTCTCAATCGGACATTACTGAGAAGAGCTGAAAGCTTTTAGTAATAATTTGACAACCGGAAATAGCAGATTCATAAAAAATTCTAAATATTATTTCTTGAAAATTTTTGTTCTTGCTTGCATTAAAGAAGAGTAAATTTTCTATCTGATACATATAAATATTTTATTATAACTTTTATAGATTTAGAAATAAAGAAATATAATAATCTGGTATAATAAATCTCACAGCCCAAATAATGTCATAGAAACCAATTGAAAAATGAAAAATGTTTGTAACTGACAGATAAATATCATTGTTAAAAATCCAGGGACATTACTGAAGTTTTTTTCTGGGTAATACATACATTATATTATTTCTTATTGTATTAATAGTTAAATATTTATAATTACAGGTATATTACACATACTCTTCAGAAATACTGTTAATCCCGGCAATGATTTGGAAACATCTCGAAATATTAGACGAGTAGAACAAAATTTCTTCATAGAATGAATTTAAATTTAAAAAATCTAAATATAAAGAATAAGTATAATTTTTGATATAGAGTATTGTTATACAAGAAATGTTAAATACAATATGGCGCGAGCAGTCATGTGACTTTGTTGGCCTTGACAAGCAGATATGGGGGCCCGTGTCAGAATGATAGTTAGTTACTATGTTCATAGATGTCAAATATTATAATTTTTCACTCCAAATATCGTGATTTTCCAATTCCATATAGGTAGTTTATTTTCCTAGACAAATAAATTCCACACTCCTGGTGACAAATTAACTACGTGAATTTAGAAAATCTTGAAAGTTTTAATGAAAAATTCTAATATTTGACATCTATGTGCATAATTACTAATTGTTGTTCAGATATGGGCTCACATATCTGCTTGTCAAAGTCAACAATGTCACATGACTATTCGCGCCCTATACTTATGTAACCAAAGACGGAAGTGGCGAGAGATACTGTGCTGGTCACAACAGATTTTTTTTAAGTAAATTAATATGAAATAATTTGCTTAATATTGTTTTATTCGTTAATTTTTTTCTGTTTGTATCGACTCTCTAAAAACAAACAATTCAACGATATATTTTACAGAATGGACATTTTTGCATATAATTTGGGCATGTAAGATTAGTGTTAAAATATGGGTAATAAAATGTACAAAATCATGAAAGACGTCACGTGTTATTTGAGATTTGTTTTCCTTAGCTGAAATAATGATGCTATGGACTAACAAGGAATTGGTTCGTTCAAGAAATATTATTACATATGAATTTTAATGAAAAAATATTTCTAGTATCCTGTAGAAATGACGCTATAATGGGAAGCAAATATATTTTGCTAATAAGTACGCGATTGACTTTAAATAAGTATAAATAATAAGATTTAATTATATTAGAGTAATTTTTTATTATAATTCAAAAGAAAATTTAAATTTTAAATCAATTTTATTAGAGTGTGGAAATTAAATAAATTGTATATATAAGTACATTTTAAATTAAATACGAGTTCACAATTTTGTTATTATTAAATCAATTTTTATTATCATTTAAGTATTGATTATTGTTGTAATTAGTTATTATTAAAAGGATATACATACGTCTACAAATGTAAGTGCATGTTCTCCAGTCTATGCACTACCATTACAACTAAATCTTTATTTTTCCATCCTGCGCCACTGTCCAGTATTTCATCCACACCCTCTTTTCTCTCGTGATGTCGTGGACACGCAAGCATCTGTCTCCCCGCAAATAACTCGTAATGACCGCTAGCCCTTGATTCACGCACCGTGACCACAGCTACACTACACGTGACCTAGTCCTGCTGATTAACAGCGCAGCTTATGGGATAACACAAGCCTAGGACGATGGGATTACCCGACTATGTTATACCAACGGTAATTTGGTATAGGGGACTGCCAATATATGAGGGTGGGGTAGTTAGTATCGGAGAATTAGGAAATTTGAGAGGGTTGAAGCAGGAATCGGTGATATGTGATAGATAAGAGTAGTATTATCATCCTTTAGACAAATAAGAGTGTTATTTGTGCTAGTGAAGTATAAGTCAAAATTTGGTTTAAGTCTCTCAAATTTTTGATGCAAGCATCTCAATAAATCAAAATGATATGAGAATGCTACTGAGATTTACATAAGACATGCAATAATAAGGATTAAGGATATCGATTCTTGTAAATATATGTATCTATGAACTTTTAGATAAAACTATACAAGGGTACAAGGTGAATTAAAAAATCTGATGTGGCCAGCACATAACCTCTCGCCGTATATTTTACCTGGCTGTATGCATAAAGCAAAGAATATTTTTATAAATACAAATAATATATTCATATAAATCTATGACGTATAAACTTCTTTATTATTCAATAATAGCATGTCTCAACATAAAGATATTTACCATAAATTATGTTACAATAAATTACAAAGTAGAGTTTACCATATATAAATATTAGGCTGGTAACAGCAATTTTCAATTCGAACAACTTTGTTTACTTTCTCTTCATATTCTTCTAGTAAAAACATTAATTTTGGGCGGTCTAAAATGTATATATCTGGATTGTGCATCTATTCTTACATATCTTCTTTTACATTTTATTTTTTCATACTTGTTATATCTAAATAACACTAATTCCTTTTAATAAAGTGACGGATAGATTGCACTCCGATTATTCTTATATCGATGTGTAATTTTGTCAATATTTACAACTTACTTGAGAAGAATTTGATAGCTTTTTCGCAATTCAAAGTTACTCTAGTCTACAGTACTGGTGTACATTGTCCCATAATGTTTGAAACAAATTTAAGTCCTTCAACCTAGACTTGTCATCTCCATAATAGTCACAGATCAAGAACTAAGGGATTCTCCAAGTACATTTTTAATTCATTACTCATTATTTCTGACACTGACATTTATCTGTCAGTTACAAATAATTTAAATTATCAACTATTTTTCATGGCATCCTTTCGGTTGTAAAATTAATTACAACATTATTTTATATATTATATTCCTTTTATCTCTAAATCTATAAAATATGTATAAAAATATTTAAATGTATCAGAAAGAGAATTTATTTTTCTTTAATATTATCAAGAAAAATTTTCAAAAAATAATATTTAGAAGATTTTTTTTCAAGAATCTTCTACTTCCGGTTGTCCAATTGTTACCAAAACCTTATGTATCAGAAAGAGAATTTATTTTTCTTTAATATTATCAAGAAAAATTTTCAAAAAATAATATTTAGAAGATTTTTTTTCAAGAATCTTCTACTTCCGGTTGTCCAATTGTTACCAAAACCTTTTCAGATCTTCCCGGGAATGTCCGATTGGGAAATACGTTGTTAAACAAATTTTAAGTCTTATAGTTTTTGAGTAACCGTCCTTCCAACATCCCACACACACACACACACACACACACATCCACACACACACACACACACACACACAGACATCATCGTAAAAATGTTAAAATCGGATTGTAAGGACCTTAAAACGTGCTTATTCAATAAAATCTGGATATGCGATTTTTAGCATGAATGCAATACCTCTCTTAGCGAGAGGTAAAAATTGGGACAAAATGCTATTTTCTTTAGTATTAATTGTAGATCCACATTTTAAATTATTAAGTAGATAATAAACTGCAATACAGATCATAATATTCTACTTTCGGTTTAGCGGAAGCGATACAATCGTTGATTTTTACCTTCCGTCATCTCTAGGTAAAGAAGATACCTATTGTCTTTGGTCAAAAAATTCGGTGGTGAGTTTTCAATGAATAAACACGTTTTAAAGTGCCTACAATACGATTTTACTCTTCTGTATGCGTGTGTGTGTGTGTGTGTGTGTGTGTGTGTGTGTAATTGGTCAACCCTCAACCAACATGTTAAATCTAAATTATATTATTTCATAAGGGTTCCAAAAATTCACGCATATATTTATTTTGTTTTTAAAATATTTTGACAATTTTTTGAGTATTTTATTATATTTATTTATTTGTTTTATTTTATTTAATGTGTTATTTTAATGTGTACATACAAATGTAAAAAAAATTCACGTAACAATGTATTTAAAAGGTTTTTTAAAAAAAAAAAATTTATCAATTTGTAATTTATTAATTTTCATACATCCATTCAGTCAAGAAGTTTCATCATTATTTTATGTTCCTAGGGCGCGAGCAGCCATGTGATTTTGTTGGCCTTGGCAAGCAGATATGGAGGCTAGTGTCAGAATGACAGCTAGTAATAATGTACATAGGTGTCAAGTATAAGTTTTCATTCTAAACATCATGATTTTTCAAATCCATGTGGATTATTTTCCTCGACAAGTAGTTTCCATACTATTGATGACAAATAAGCATCAGAATATTTTGAAATTTTGAATGAAATTTTTTATGACAATTGTGACATCTACGTAAATAACTACTAGTCTTAATTCTAACACGGATCCTCATATCTGCTTGCCTAGGCCAACAAAGTCACATGGCTGCTCGCGCCCTATAAGTAACGAATTTAACATTTCTTGTACATACAAATAATTGAAATTGTATCTCTTCTTTCGTCCTATGAGGAATTTTGTCCTACTCTTCTAATATGTTCCAAATTCTTCAAATTTATTGTTACTATTAGCAGTATTTCTTAAGGATATATGTAATATTAACATATCTATAATTTTAAAGATATATTCAATTAATAATCCAATAAGATATATTAAATGTACTCGTAGGTACCTCCCAGAAAAATCTTCCAGTAATTTTAATGAAACTGCTGATTTTTGACACTGACATTTTGTATTTATCTGTTAATTACAAACATTTAAAAATCTCAACTGGTTTTCATGGAGTTTTTTGGGTAATGAGATTTATTACAACAGATTATTCTATATTATTATATCCTATATCTCCAAACCTATACGAGGTATAATAAATTTTTTAAATGTGTCAGATTGAGAATTTAATTATATTTATTATTTGAAGGAACAAATTTTCAAAAAATAATATTTAGAATTTTTTTTTAGAAAGTACTACTTTCGGTTGTCCAATTGTTACCAGAACCTATTCAACTCTTTTCTTTACTGTTAGATTGTAGAATCCGTAGTTACGCAGGTCTTAGTCTCAGACACATACACACACACATACACACACACACAGACACAAACGTCATCGTAAAAATATTATAATCGGATTCTAGGGACCTTAAAACGTGCTTTTTCATTAAAATCTGGATATGAGATTTTTAGTCTGAGTCCAATTCCTCTCTTAGCGAGACGTAAAAAAACAATTATTGTTTTTAATATACGGTTACAGTATTATTTAATAATATGATTCAATTTTATATTTGTTTGATACAGAAAATATGAGACATGTTATTGCGTTTTGAAAAGCCACTCCACACTACTTAATGTATTTATGGCTGGGCGGGCAGGAGGCTGCAAGTGTATCCTGCGTTGCGTTGTGAAGTTTACAAGGGGACGCGTGTTTTCTTAATACCCCGCCTTCCACGACGGCTGCTTCAGGCTTCACTGAGCAAAGGTTATTCAAATTTGCACCAAGCCAAGCCCAACATACACAGGCATTCCGCAAACTCTAATATTAAACTGAACCGAACGTCAGTACTGTCTGTGTACGAGTACGAGGTACTGCAATAAGTACTTACTGCCAATTATTGCGCTATTTCAAATTAACTTGAACTATTTTGGACTTGGATATTACTCGACACAGTTAACTTACTCTAAGACTAATTGTTTGGTGTAGCAGCCAAATGGAGTGGAGGATCATCTTTAACTACTTGCAGCAAGAAGTCTTTGCAAAAGGAACATATTGTCTTAGACAGACACTCTAATATATACTAAATATTATTCAACTTCTTTAAAATTTTAAAAAAGCCGAGACTGAGCAAAACTAGAACAATTTTTGTACATTTATTTACAGTACCTACTAAAAATACGGGTACACCTAGCTGATTGTAAAAATCATTGTAACTCAAATTGTTTTCCTCATATAATGAAATGTAGGAAACAATAAAACTAAGCATTTTATTTTCACCATTGTTTACCTTTGCTTCCTTTGAACCCTGTCGAACTTAGTCATTTGAAATGAGGATACAAACAAACCCATGTCGGGGAATTTACAAAACATCTGGCAATCAGTTTCTATTAATGCTTTCTCGATTAAATATTTAGAAAATTGTTATATTAAATTAAAATAAACATATTCATTTCAAGTGTTTTTTTTTTGTTTTGATGCTTTTTCCATGATAATCAGGTGTACCTACCTACCCATGTTTTTTGAAAGTACCGTATATAACAAGTTAAAGAGAAACACTTTTTTGAATTGGACGTAAGATTTTGTAAAATAACTCACTATGTGCTAACTTGCTATGTTCTTTGTATCGTTGAGTGAATAGCGATTAAGTGACGTTACAAAAAACCGCAAATATGTTTTCGTAAATTTATGAATAAATAGTTATTTATGTCATTTGGAATTTTCTTAATATAGTAGCTGTTTCCATGGTTATAGCAGAGCTGACTGATTTAGGTAATTTAATTGCAATAAATTCGTATGGATATTATTATTAATAATTAGAAGAATAACGACGGATGATGGATAAATTGAAGGAAATAAAATATACTCCTTGTTGCAAACGTTTCGGATTTTTATTAATCCATCCTCAGTGCTATGGAGGAAAGGAAGTATAAATAGTTACAGAGTAAAATACAGCAAAGCCCAGCAATTAATTACACAGTAATAAATAAATAATGCTTACTATCAGAAGAAATTTTTAAATACATGAAGTGATACATGTGACAAAATTAGTTGAAAAAATATACATTATTAATATTTATGACATTAAATGTCAAAAAATTATATTTAACAGCGTTTTGTTAAGAAAAACTGTTAAAATCATCAAATTAGGGTACTTCCGGTTGACCAATCGTTATCGTCTATGAAAAAATCGCCACACACATACTTACATACACACATACACACACACACATACACACACACACACACACACATATATATATATATATATATATATATATATATATATATATATATATATATATATATATATACAAATAATTGTAAAAACGGTAAAACGTATCCTTGGGACCCTAAAACGTGTTTATTCACTAAAAACTCATCATCGAATTTTTCACCAAAGACTATACTTTCCTTACCTAACGGTGACGGTAGGTAACAATGTATTAATAATTTATAAGAACGAACACATAATTTACAGTTTATTTATAGTCCTTTAACAATTACTGGGACATAATTTGTCGATATGGCCATATACCTACCTCCATTTTTAGCCGAATGGTCCATCAGACCGGTACTTGCGCTTGTATGTTAAAATTTAGTGCGTGTTCTAGAGAGTTAGGGCGGTTTAGGGACGTCTTACTATTTTTAATAATCACGTAAATCATATAATTTGGTTCTTGGTTTAAACATTATTCTTCTGTTTTATTGTAATCTTCACTTACACACAATAGTGTAAAAGTAGCACAGCATCATTATCTTTTATCACGAAGTAGAAGTAGTTAAATGTTTGAATTTTTTGGTGTACAGTAATATAATCATAATTCATTTTTATTAGAAACAAGGGAAATAAAAATTAATACGTAGAATGTTTCTGAGAGTTGAAATGTGAGAACATGAATATCTTGCGAGTAAGAGCGTTTGCATATGAAGCATTAATTTCTCTTTGTTTATGGACTACGCTTGGCTTGCAACCAGAGACTGGAGAGTGCAGAATGCAGAAGCATCTCGCTAACGACAAATACTTGCAATATTTTGGCCGTCCGAGTAAGAAGAACTCGCGTCTTTTGTTTAAGGAATGCATAAAAATGATGAACACAGATGGCACTGTGTAAATATCAATTTGAACTGCAGTGCTGCGTCGTTTTGGCAGACATTGTGTCATTTCTACTACTGTCACGGTCTTTTTGACCCAGATTGGTTTCCAGGGGCGCACGACTCCTTTTTTCTCAAGATTGCAAGTGATGTATGGACAATTATTTTAGTTGATTTACCTATATTTAATTAGTGTGTGAATTAACACGTTCTCTGCCTATTTAAACCGGAATATTTACTTAGGAGCCCAAATCCATAGTTCGGCCGGTTTACATTTTCAACAAACAAATAATTTTACAACATACGCAAATGGAGAAAAAATTGTATAAATTTCTTTCGACTAGTTTAAAACACAGATTTTAAACTTACAAACACTGAATATGTTATTCAAGTATTCCGCCATTTAATATCATATTGCCTTTATTAGTAATACCAGCTTTAATTCTATTAGGCATAGTATACCCAAGCCCTGCATATTTTTCTGCAAGTATTGTCCCATATATCTTGACATGTAGGTTTTACGTTTTACTGTATCCACTGGATTTTTACAAAGTTGTTTTTCGTTGTACCAAAAGTAAATGGTCCCGGTAGAAGCTAAATCTGGAATAACAGCGTTTCTCAACCTTTTAGTTACCGCGACTCTGTAATATTTTTCAAAATATTATCGCGACCCAGCGCTGAGCAAAGGGGTTTCGAACGCCGTTTTTACTTCTAGCTAAGAGAGGTATTAGATTCTTGTTAAAAATTGCATATCCAGATTTTAATGAATAAGCACGTTTTAAGGTCCCTACAATCCGGTTTTAACATTTTTACAATAATGTCTGTGTATGTAGGTCAGTTGGAAGAACGATTTCTCAAAAACTATAATACTTAATATTTGTTTAAATATGTATTTCTCAATCGGATATTACTGGGAAGAGTTGAAAAGGTTTTGGTAACAATTGGACAACTGGAAATACCAGATTCTTAAAAAAAATCTTCTAAATATTATTTTTACCTCTCGCTAAGAGAGGTATTGCATTCATGCTAAAAATCGCATATCCAGATTTTATTGAATAAGCACGTTTTAAGGTCCCTACAATCCGATTTTAACATTTTTACGATGATGTCTGTGTGTGTGTGTGTGTGTGTGTGTGTGTGTGTGTGTGTGTGTGTGTGTGTGTGTGTGTGTGTGGATGTGTGTGTGTGGGATGTTGGAAGGACGGTTACTCAAAAACTATAAGACTTAAAATTTGTTTAACAACGTATTTCCCAATCGGACATTCATGGGAAGATCTGAAAAGATTTTGGTAACAATTGGACAACTGGAAATACCAGATTCTTAAAAAAAATCTTCTAAATATTATTTTTACCTCTCGCTAAGAGAGGTATTGCATTCATGCTAAAAATCGCATATCCAGATTTTATTGAATAAGCACGTTTTAAGGTCCCTACAATCCGATTTTAACATTTTTACGATGATGTGTGTGTGTGTGTGTGTGTGTGTGTGTGTGTGTGTGTGTGTGTGTGTGTGTGTGTGTGTGTGTGTGTGTGTGTGTGTGTGTGTGTGTGTGTGTGTGTGTGTGTGTGTGTGTGTGTGTGTGTGTGTGTGTGTGTGTGTGTGTGTGTGTGTGTGTGTGTGTGTGTGTGTGTGTGTGTGTGTGTGTGTGTGTGTGTGTGTGTGTGTGTGTGTGTGTGTGTGTGTGTGTGTGTGTGTGTGTGTGTGTGTGTGTGTGTGTGTGTGTGTGTGTGTGTGTGTGTGTGTGTGTGTGTGTGTGTGTGTGTGTGTGTGTGTGTGTGTGTGTGTGTGTGTGTGTGTGTGTGTGTGTGTGTGTGTGTGTGTGTGTGTGTGTGTGTGTGTGTGTGTGTGTGTGTGTGTGTGTGTGTGTGTGTGTGTGTGTGTGTGTGTGTGTGTGTGTGTGTGTGTGTGTGTGTGTGTGTGTGTGTGTGTGTGTGTGTGTGTGTGTGTGTGTGTGTGTGTGTGTGTGTGTGTGTGTGTGTGTGTGTGTGTGTGTGTGTGTGTGTGTGTGGATGTGTGTGTGTGGGATGTTGGAAGGACGGTTATTCAAAAACTATAAGACTTAAAATTTGTTTAACAACGTATTTCCCAATCGGACATTCATGGGAAGATCTGAAAAGGTTTTGGTAATAATTGGACAACCGGAAGTAGAAGATTCTTGAAAAAAAATCTTCTAAATATTATTTTTTGAAAATTTTTCGTGGTAATATTAAAGAAAATTAAATTCTCTATCTGATACATTTAAATATTTTATTATATATTCCATAGATTTAGAGATAAAAGAAGTATAATATATAAAATAATCTGTTGTAATAAATTTGACAGCCGAAAGAATGCCATGAAAAATAGTTGCTAATTTAAATTATTTGTAACTGACAGATAAATGTCAGTGTCAGAAATAATGAGTAATGAATTAAAAATGTACTTGGAGAATCCCTTAGTTCTTGATCTGTGACTATTATGGAGATGACAAGTCTAGGTTGAAGGACTTAAATTTGTTTCAAACATTATGGGACAATGTACACCAGTACTGTAGACTAGAGTAACTTTGAATTGCGAAAAAGCTATCAAATTCTTCTCAAGTAAGTTGTAAATATTGACAAAATCGGAGTGCAATCTATCCGTCACTTTATTAAAGGGAATTAAGGTTATTTAGATGTAACAAGTATGAAAAAATAAAATGTAAAAGAAGATATATAAGAATAGATGCACAATCCAGATATATACATTTTAGACCGCCCAAAATAATGTTTTTACTAGAAGAATATGAAGAGAAAGTAAACAAAGTTGTTCGAATTGAAAATTGCAGTTACCAGCCTAATATTTATATATGGTAAACTCTACTTTGTAATTTATTGTAACATAATTTATGGTAAAATATCTTCATGTTGAGACATGCTATTATTGAATAATAAAGAAGTTTATACGTCATAGATTTATATGAATATATTATTTGTATTTATAAAAATAATCTTTGCTTTATGCATACAGCCAGGTAAAATATACGGCGAGAGGTTATGTGCTGGCCACATCAGATTTTTTGAATTTTGTTCTTGCAAGTATTAAAGAAGATTCAATTCTCTATCTGATACATATATAGTATATTAAAGAACGAATGTCATAATTGTCATTTTATTTTGTGAGAAGGAAGTTTGGGTAACGACGCGTAGCGGAGTTACCCAAACCTTCGAACAAAATAATCGACAATTATGACATGAGTTCTTTATACTATTTTTTCTATTTTGCGCTTTTTATGATCTTTTTAAATAAAAAATCGTAAATTCAAAATTTAGGGAATTTTGTGTTAGTTGGTAATAATGTGACATTTGAAAATTCAATTGTTTGAATTTAAAATTGTCTCGTGTTGTTTACAATCAAATTCATATGAAATTAAAAATGAATACAGACGATTTTTTGTGTACTCCACCTGAAATACGTGAAATTACGGAAAATACATTTTATAATTCCAAAAACAAACAATGGAAAAGTTAGGTTTCATAGTCATAACCAAAAATAATTTTTTTACAAGTTACTTACATTTTATTGTATAAAATTAACTGAAAAGGATGTGGAAAGTGTAATTATACACATCTTATTCTTAAAACACTATTTTCTTATAAATAAACACTTAATTCTTGTTGACATTTCTCCTCCGCCGCCATTTTGCTTTTGTCTGAACTACTACACAACCTGCGTAACTTTGGCTATGACATCAGCGCCAAAAAGCTCGAACTAATTTACCGTCAGAGTTCATAAATAAATAAAAATAAATTACATATTTTAAATATCAACAATTTATAGTGTTTTGAACTATTTATGCCCTAAATATATATAAACAAAAATAAAAATCTTAACAATCGTTAGTATCGTTTATTCAGTGAGGTTGGACATTTGATATTTTTTGACATAACATTTCAGCTATGCTACCAACTTTATTAAAATAAATTGAAACGATCCATTAACGAACTCCTTTGGGTGCTGTAATAGATTTGTTACAGATGCAAAATGAAAAAATATTTTATTACATCTTTTATAGATACAGAAATATAATATATATAAAATAATGTATTGTATCTAACCATTTGTGTATATTTTATAATTTGTTAAAAATGTAAACCGGCCGAATTATTATGAGTTTTGGGTCATACATATGTCATAAAAATTGTTTTAACAGTGTTTTTTAATGATATTTCAAATGAATACGTTCTATACGCTTTATTACGTCATACAATTAAATCACTTTAATTAGCCATTTTTGCCATCATTCTGTAATTAAGTGCTTATTTACTGCTTTTAATATAAAAAAGTTTTGAACATACAGACAAATCATTTTGAATCTACTACTCCTGCTAGCCGCCACTGTTTCAGCTGAAATAGTGTCTGTTATTAAAGTTCATAAAGATTCATCTGTGATCACAGTTGGAATCGAAATTGAAAATATTAAAAATACTTCCCTTGGCGACTAGCAAGCTGTTTATGTGGCGAGTGCAAGCAGAATCAATAAAGACGTCGTTCGAATGTTGCAGCGAGTGAAATAAAATGTTCCGAACCGCTTTATTGCCACTTTAATTCTTAAAGAGCATTTATACGCCATGTTTGCTCGTTCGGTCGTTCGAGATGGTTAAATGACCTGCTGAATATGTGTTTGTTTTACTTGTTAAATCGTCAGGCCTAGCCTGGAACTCGCGATCGTACTCATACTCGTGTTTTACTTTATTTGAACTTCGTACAAAAAGAAGTAACGATATGTTTGCACGAAATTTAAAAATAGATGTATTCTCTTTATTGTTAAGCTCTCTCAGATTCTACCTGAAATATGTGAAATATTTCCTGAATAAAAATGCACTAAAGGTACCTACACGAATATATAAATATATTTTCAATACTTTTATTCTTCCATTTGGATATAACAATTCTTTTCTTCGAGAGATTACTATGCATGATTTATTTTAGTATAAAGCATCATAAAAAATTCTGATTTGAATATGTTTTGGAATTTTATTGATTCGTGACTTAACAGTTCTGAGTTTGAGTTCAGAGAAAGTTATTGCCTTTTTACCTCTCCTTGTTGGTTGCGTATCTTCACAGTTACATAAGTACAAAAAAGTTATATATTGTATATAATACATCAAGGGTATGAGGAATATTATTATTGACAATTACTTTATAAAGATTTTTTAATTTTTTTTGAAAAATTTTCTTGTATAAGGGTACTAACATGTTACGGCATCGAAAAGAGAAAAAATCTCTATCATATGAGCCTAATGAAAGGGTACATTGCTATTTTTTAAAAAAATCAATTGTTTTTCGTTACTCATTTGTTTTCTAAAATAAAAACAACTGAATGCTGCCTTATTATGGGAAATAAAATGTTAAACTACTTTTATATATAATTTTTTTGTATACAGTCGTTATTTACCGAGATATATACTATATTCCATACATAGTGGGCATCCTGTATATATTGTCATGTCATTCCGGATAGTTTTTAACCCACCCTCGTTATATGTAAGATATGTAGCTAAGTGACCACTGTTAAATAAGGAACCAAAGTTTAATATTAATTTAAAAACGATTTTGACGTTCGCCATCATGCTTTGAATTAAAAAATAATTTTATTTCATATGAATTTCTTTTATTTTATCATTGGTGTTCAACGGAAATTAGGTCACTATCCGATATTCGGCCAGATAGTAATAAATTGGCTGAATAGCCCGTGAAGTGACGCCTGGTAAACGCCCTCATTGGTACAGATATAATAATATTTCCATTGCCGAAATCCGCGAATAAAAGCAGATTGGGACACCCAAAAATTGATAATAAATCATGATGATACACTTTATATTTATTTTTGCACGATCTTTTTTATGTTTACCGGTAAGGTTTCCAAGGTAATAGGCTTTATTTACAATAAATTACTGATCGGTGCAATTACAGGCGGAAAGTAAATAAAAACAACGTTCAAAGCTTACTTTAAAAATGACAACCAAAATTTTTTAATACATCAAAATAATTTTTATATCTTTTTTACCTCCCGTCACCTATAGGTAAGGAAGGTATTGTCTTTGGTAAAAAAATTCGGTGGTAAGTTTTCATTGAATAAGCACGTTTTAGGGTCTTTACAATACGATTTTACTATTTTTACGATGATGTCTGTATGTGTGTGTGTGTGTGTGTGTGTGTGTGTGTGTGTTCGTGTGTGCGTGTGTGTGTGGACCGCCTTTCGTGCACGATATCTCCAATACTAGAATTCAAAAAATTACAATTCTTGCGTATTCCTCTTCCTTACAACCATATGCAGACTTGATTAGATTTTGGTTATAATTGGTCAACCGGAAGTACCTTCATTTGAAGATTTTAACAGTTTTTCTTGAAAAAATCAGTTAAATGTTATTATAACTTAAAGAATATATTATTGTCTATACGATTTGATTGCATTTTATATTTGATATTCAACAGATATAGAGTTAAAGAAGAATAACGATAATAAATTTTAGATAAATTTCATAATTCAGCCAGCTATGCTAACTTAACCATGGAAACTGCTAATATAGTCAGGTAATTCAAATTGACAGATGTCAGTATCAATAAAATGTAAATCAATAAAAGAATAAGGAAAGTAACTCTAGTGTTAGAAGTTTCTAGATATAAGAGAGACGATTACATTGGTTTGAACATGTCATGAGGAGAGATGAATATATAAATAGAAGGTGGAAGAAACATACGAAGACCAAATATAAGAAGAAAAGATTGTGTTGTAGAAGACTTGAGAGAAAAGGAACTGAATGAGGACGACACGGAAAACAAAAATGAGTGGAAGAAGAAAATAAAAAATAGCGACCCCCTAACGAATGGGAAAAACTAAAGAAGACGAAGAAGAAGATGTCAGTGTCAAGTGCAATTTGCATAGTTTGTTTATGAAATAACTTTACTGGATCTTTTGCAAGAAAATTTATGTATGGGGCGCGTGCAGTAACATGACTGACCCGTGTCAAAATGACAGCAATTAATTATGTCCATAACTGAGAAGTGTTATAATTTTTCAACCAAAATTACATAATTTTCTTATTTCATGTGGTTTGTTTGTTATCAGGAGTTTGGCATTCAGTTGCCGAGAAAGGCAATCACATAATACCAAAAATTTATAATCTTTTGCAAGAAAATTTATGTATGGAATTTGTACATAATACACAGGATTGACGGAAGGTATTGTGCTGGCTACATCAGATTTTTTATTTTGTGCGTAGATCTATCGGAATTGGATCGTCTCGATCTCCAAAACCATCCTCTGCCGGTAGAAAGCACTTATTGTCCTTAATACTTAACTAATCTATTATACACAAAAAGCATTTTTTATTTCATCAAAGAGACATTAGAAAAAAAAGTGTGCGTAATTGGTATATTCGTAGATTCACTGTTACTGTCCTCCATATTTTCTTAAAAATACACTAAATAACTTATAAAGAAACAAAATTGAAACGTTTGTAGATTGACGTGGACGTAACACAGATCAATCGAAAGGTTATATTTGTCGCATATGTTGCGTGCGCACTGGCTTGCCATCTCTTAGCGGCAACTTGGGCGCTAGAGTGGGGGAAAGTCTTAAATTCCTTAGCGGTTCACTCTCTCCCATAAGAAGTTACCACTTCAAAAAATGTTTGCCACACCATAGTAACACATTGGCCCCATTACAAAGTCACTCTTGTAGTGCTTTTATTAAAAGTGACTTTAACCTCATCAAAATATAATGTTAAAGCAATCTTCGTAATAGCGCTATTATTATAATGGTATGTTCGTAATACGGGTCATTTTATCCACTCGGAGATATTAGCATATCGACTAACCCTTCATAACTTAACTTTCTACTTGTGAATAAAATAAGTCAACTCGTTTGTACCGTATTCATAAATAACTATTACATATTTGACATAATAACAGAATGTAATTTCTAAACCAATAAATATACTTTATAGATTGTGGGTAATGTTCTCTCGTGAAAGTATCGACGCCAGCCAATAGGGTCATATGTACGTACTACGTCCAAGTGCAAACAAGAAAACGATATGTGTTACTTTATGGTTCTATGTTTGTGTATGGGGTGCAGTGATACGACACAAATCTTTTTCAACGACTTACTTCGATCAGATACTAACACCAAATACCCTGGAATTCTTCCAAATCGTTTGTTTACAATGTTACAATTATTTATATTTGATCGTAAAAGAAATTGAGTTGCTCTATTTTGTTATGAAACGTCTCCCAATTTTTTATTAGACGAAATTAAATTATTTTACAGATGAATACGCGCGATTCACCATTTTTTTTGCTATCATTTCTCTTTTGTTTCTTCAAGGTACCGTTGATCTTCGAATCATTGAACTTTGAACACTTTATTGAGAAGAGGGGGAGTAATGTAAATTAATTTTCAAAAGAAACTCGAGCTGTGGAAATTATCGGTATTTAGAAATTTCTTTTAGGTTCATAATGAATTTTTTGTTAATAAATCTGTAAAAGGATAGTCTACACAAAGAAATATAAATTTACATCAGAATTTTTTCTTGTCTACTACATATTAATGAAATGACAAATATTCTAATATGATATATTTACTTACGAGATTTTTTTATCTATTAGGTATTATAAATTCTCTTTTTACCTTCCGTCAGCTTTAGGTAAGGAAGGTATTGTCTTTGTCAAAAAATTCAATGATGAGTTTTTAATGAATAAGCATGTTTTAGGGTCCCTGTAATACGATTTTACCATTTTTACGATGATGTCTGTATTATGTATGTGTGTCTCTCTCTCTCTCTCTCTGTGTATGTGTGTGTGTGTGTGTGTGTGTGTGTATGTGTGTGTGTGTGTGTGTGTGTGTGTGTGTGTGTCTGTGTGTGTGTGACAAAAGTTTCGGTTCCCATAACTGCAATACCACGATTCCAAAAATTATATTTTTTTCGTATTCCTCAAGTTTACATCCAGAAGAACAAGTGATTATATTTGGTGAACCGGAAGTAGCCTCATTTGAAGATTTAACAGTTAAATGATTTATTGGCATTTAAAGTTATTATAACTTAAAGAATATACTTCATTTTATACTTCATATTCAATATATACATAGTTAAAGAATTTTAAAGAAATTAAATTTTATAATTCAGCCATCTATGCTAAACATGGAAACTACTACTATATTCATATAATTCAAATTGACAGATGTCAGTATCAATAAAAATAAATTAATGTGGCAGAGATGAGGATGTTGAAGTAGATGTAGGGGAACACGCGGAAAGATACGGTAAGAAAATAACTCTAGTGTTACAAGTTTCTAGAAAAATACAAGAAAGACGATTACATTGGTTTGAACATATCATGAGGAAAAATGAAGACTTATATTGAAACAAGATTGAATAGTTTACTAATAGGAGGTTGAAGAAACAGAGGAAGACCAAAATAAGATGGATGGACTGTATTGTAGAAGACTTGAGAGAAAAGGACCTGAATGAGAACGACACGCAAAAATAGCGACCCTTAACGAATGGGAAAAGCTAAAGAAGAAGAAGATGTCAGTGTCAAGTGCAATTTGAATAGTTTGTTTATGAAATAATTTTACTGTAATTTTCGAATCTTTTGCAAGAAAAATTATGTATGGAATTTATACATTATATACAGGATTGACGGAAGGTATTGTGCTGGCCACAAAACATTTTTTAAATTAATTTTTATATGATTATTTTTTTGTACTTCACTTTTATAATTATTGTGGAAAACGCAAAATATTGAGACATTTATTTTTTTAAGTCAATACATTTTAATATATAAACTGTGACTAAGAGCACAATACCATATTTAAACGATTGTATGTAGCTCATTTTCTGATAAGTTTCGGCTTGCAACAGAAAATATGAATCTATACTGTTGACTCCTATAAAGAAGCCGAATTCTATTTTGAATACGAGTCCAAATTTTACGAAGGACGAGTGCGATAAGAGCCCTTACTAAACATGTTATTATCATTATATTAAGGAAATTTCATAATTCTACTAATTTTTATTTTTAATGCGAATTGATTCGAATTTGTTCATTTTGATGGTCCGTTAATTAAATAACGCGCTGATGAACGTTTCTGCAACCGGGAATAAATATATTTTAGATAAATAAATATATCATCACGGCATATTACCCACTGCTGGGTGTACCAAGCTGCTTTGTACTCAGATATTGGTAATAATGAAATATTAGTACTGTGCGGACGTTTACTAGGCGTCACGTATTATAGTATTGTAAAAAAATAAATAAAATTAAATTTTTATGTTACGAGCGGTCGAAAAACACCAACTTTACGACGTAAGAGTGTAAATGTCTATTTCGCATAGCCCTCGTAAACAAAATACAGTATAATTTTTGAAAGATGTCCGATCAAGGTTGTTTACGAATTGTATGAATTCAGATTTTTGCTCCGCCCATCATGACAAATTCAGTAGTGTCGTTTGCTTAGTTTTTATGAGGGTACGTAAGATACTACTGTTATTTTTTTTATTATAAAAATATATATTACAGGAAAAGCATTCAAAATTCAAAAATAAGTCAACTAGTAAGTTTATAAGCAAATGTAAAACCAAATATGTTAAAAATAAGATACTGACACAATGTCAGTGTCAGTGACTCTGACAGAATATAACGTTATACGTACGGCTATGAATCCAGGTAATGTATCTGAATTAATAAATAAACTTACGTTACAGCGAAAGTATTATCAACAACGAGCATCATTTATAAATGGAATGTTCCAACTTAGTCGAAACAATATGAATTTTTGAAAGACAAGCGTGTTATATCCATTCTTATCACACAGTCTTACAGCCTTTGCAAAAAAAGAGATAAATGTATGCCTATTTGTTAATTCGTTCGTGATACAGATGCCCTTGATCGGACATTTTTTAAAAATTTTAATGTATATTTCTTCTTGATTGGCATGAAAAGTGCGATATTTTTTTTGACATCTTACACTATGTAAAATATTACTTTTACTGCCTGTTACACAGCAACCGCTTTACAAACGCATAGCAACCGTTCAACAAACGCATAGTAACATAGATGGCGATAACTTTCCAAATAGGTATTAAAAATAATCATTAATTTAATATTAATTCTAAAATCAGCAAACAATGTGTTCAACACGGCACTAAACACAGATATACAGCTTCGATATTTTAGTACATAGTTACATAAATATTTTTATTTAACTACAATACATGCACTTAATAAAAGTAAAGGACTTATTCCATAGATTTTATAAAAAAAAGCGTGGTTTACGGACTCCAAATGCAAATGTCTAAGTTGCCTAAATTATACCCTATCTTAGATAAATAGCTACGAGTAGCTATACGAAAAATATATAATATGTATATTGATAATTGTAAGCTCTATTCAGAACTTTTGTGGTTTTGTGAAATATGAATACGACAAAAGAAACTATAGATAAGAAAATTAGTGCAGGAAAAACTAATCGACTCCATTCTTAACTGAAATGAAGTATAAATAAAAGAGAACAACTACTGATGTCTTTCCTACGACAATAAAAAAAAACGAAAATGACTATAATCATTGTAAAACAAAGGGAAAAATCAATATAAAAATCATAAATTGCGATTAATGCATAGTGGGCAATAACTTACGGAAACAATAACTCAGTGGCGTAGAATGCGGGTGGAATGTGGAGCTTCTGCCCCAGTTCGAACGCGTGCGAGCGATCCTGCGATTAACAGCTTTATCAGGGAAATCCGATCGTTAGAGTTGGCCAAGTTGGAAGCGAAAGTCGAACCGCAGAATTCAATGTGGTGCTGGTGACTCATTCGTATAGAGTTACACCAGTGGGCAGCTTCACGTCAGAGGTGGCTCTATTGATCGGAATTTTAATTTTTAATTGACAGTTCGGGGAACTTGGAATTTTTTGAATTTTTTATCAGCAGGAATGGAATTTTGACGAATAGAAATGTGAACATATGAATAAATTAAAACAAGACCAATCTGATAATTGATTTCCTATAAGAATTTTATTTAATTATAGTGTTAGTTTTAATTTAAATATATTCCAGGAAAACGATAAAAATAAAGATAAAATTTTGTCATGTCAAATTATAATTAATACTTTAATATCTGTATATCAATTCCTAACAGTTATACGAATTGACACGACTTTACTTCATTTATAATAATTAAATCATCACAGCTTATTACCTTCCGTCAGGTAAGGAAGATATTATCTTTGGTCAAAAAATTCGGTGGTGAGTTTTCATTGAATAAGCACGTTTTAGGGTCTTTACAATACGATTTTACTATTTTTACAATGATGTCGGTATGTGTGTGTGTGTGTGACCGCAGTTTCGGGCACGATATCTCCAATACTAGAATTCCAAAAATTACAATTCTTGCGTATTCCTCTTCCTTACAACCATATGCAGACTTGATTAGATTTTGGTTATAATTGGTCAACCGGGAGTACCCTCATTTGAAGATTTTAACAGTTTTTCTTGAAAAACTCAGTTAAATGTTATTATAACTTAAAGAATATATTATTCTCTATACGATTTGATTGCATTTTATATTTCATATTCAACAGATATAGAGTTAAAGAATTGTAAAGATAATAAATTATATAATTCAGCCAGCTATGCTAACTTAACCATGGAAACTGCTAATATATTCAGGTAATTCAAATTGACAGATGTCAGTATCAATAAAACGTAAATTAATGAAACAATAAGGAAAATAACTCTAGTGTTGGACGATGCTAGAAAGATATAAGAGAGACGATTACATTGGTTTGAATATGTCATAAGGAGAAATGAATATTTGGAAGAAGAATGAATATCTCATAACAGAAGGTGGAAGAAACATAGGAAGACCAAATATAAGATGAAAGGAGAGAAAATGAACTGAATGAGGACGACAAGCAAAACAAAAATGAGTGGAAGAAGAAAATAAAAAATAGCGACCCCTTAACGAATGGGAAAGACTAAAGAAGAAGAAGATGTCAGTGTCAAGTGCAATTTCCATAGTTTGTTTATGAAATAATTTTACTGGAAATATAGGATCTTTTGCAAGAAAATTTATGTATAGAGCGCGTGCAGTGACGTGACTTTGCTGAATTTGGCAAGCAGATATGGAGACCCGTGTCAAAATGACAGTTATTAATTACGTCCATAACTGACAAATGTCATAATTTTTCACTGAAAATTTCATGATTTTCTTATTTCATGTGGTTTATTTATTATCAGGGATGTGGAATTCAGTTGCCAAGAAAGGGAATCATAAAATACCAAAAAATGAAATTTTGAATGAAAAAAATTGACATGAGGATGACCCGCAAAACAGAAATGAATGGAAGAAGAAAATAAAAAATAGTGACCCCTAACGAATGGGAAAAGCTAAAGAAGAAGATGTCAGTATCAAATGCCTTTTGCATGAAATAATATTACTGGAAATTTCGAATCTTTTGCAAGAAAATTTATGTATGGAATTTATTCATAATACATAGGATTGACGGAAGGTATTGTGCTGGCCACATCAGATTTTTTTTCAATTATTATGAGTGTGCCAATGGGTATGTGATCATAATTAAATTTTAATAATGTAAGTCATAAAATATAATAACTGTCCACTACAGATTCTCATTATAATAATAAAAACTAAACATTGGTTTGTAATAATATTATTATTATTAGTAATTTAATATCTTGGAGTAGGGATATATGTATGATGTCATCATGGTAAGATCGTAGAAGAAGACAGAGAGACTTAGAGGGAAAAAGATAGTCTATGTGTTTTCTTCCACAATTTTACTATGATGTTACATATCCCTTCCCCAAATCCTTAATAATTATTTTCTCGTAAACTACGAATAATTAATTAATTTAAAAATGTATATGTATACCCGTAAGGGTATTTTATTTTTTGCTTATCACATACCCCATTTGCCTTATTGCCTTTATTTGCAAATATTGCCAATGACTATCAGGACAGTTTTAAGGCAAAATGCGCCCGTGAATTTGCAATACTTGGAGCCTATATCCGGCACACTGAACGCTCTTTTATGTGATTGAATTTCTTAATTGTTTTTGTTTACACGTACAGACAATAATTATTTTAGTTGCGTGGTTATGCGCCTAAAGTGACCGTGGTTGTGGTTGGGAAGGCCATCAGGATTCGATTCTGACCGTTAGAAACTTAAAAATTGTTTCCAATTTTCAATTAGCACAACAGTGAGTCCCCTGCGGGCCTCCTGTCAAAGCCGGTTGCTACGAAATAATTTATATAATTTACCAACTTTATTTTTCAATTTTGATTTCTTATTATATCAAGAATTCTGTAAGGCCCTGCGCTCACATAAACTCCAAATATCTTAGAAAATTTGATTATAGAACCTTTTTGTTTTACAAATATTTTGGAGCCCCCCCCCCCCCCTACCGCTAATAACATATTCCCAAGGCCTCACAAAATCACCAGCCGGCCCTAGAGAGGAGTAACAACGTATCAAAATGTTCTGCAAAGATTTCACCCCAAACTAGTATCGAGCATGCGGTAATATTCTTTTGATCAGCTTTTTCCCTATGTTGGTAATTTAATTTTTTCCTTAATAAATAAGCATACATTATAAGTACATAATGATGTGGAAGTACTTGTTTCTTTTCACCTTCCGTTATCTTTAGGTAAGGAAGATATTGACTTTGGTCAAAAATTTCGATAGTGAGTTTCTAAGTAAGCACGTGCAGATGTGATTAATTTTGGTTATAATTGGTCCACCGGAAGTACCCTCACTTGCAACTTTTAACAGTTTTGCAGCCATGGAAACTGCTAATATATTCAGATAATTCAAATTGACAGACGTCAGTAACAATGAAAAGACAATGAATGTGACAGAGATCAATATGTTGAGATAGATGTTGGGAAGACACGGAAAGATGGGGTAAGGATTTAAAGGATAAGGGAAATGGTTTCTAGATAGATACGAGAGAGACGATTACATTGGTTTGAACATGTCATGAGGAGAAAAATATATTGGAAGAAGAATGAATAGCTTAGTAGTAGAAGGCTGAAGAAACAGAGGAAGACCAAGGATAAGATGCAAGGATTGTATTGCGGAAGACTTGAGAGAAAAGGAACGAAATGAGGACTACACGCAAAACAGAAACGAGTGGAAGAAAAAAATAAAACATGGCAACCGCTAACGAATGGGAAAAGTTAAAGAAGAAGATGTCAGTGTCAAGTGCATTTTGCATAGTTTGTTTATGAAATAATTTTACTGGAAATGTAGGATCTTTTGCAAGAAAATTATGTATGGAATTTGTACATAATACACAGGACTGATGAAAGGTAATGTGCTGGCCACATCAGATTTTTTTACTAAACCAATTCATATAATTCTTTCACGATCGAGGTTTTTTTTAATGTTTATCGATAGGGTTTCCTACGCAGTGGGTTTTATTTACAAATTACTAATCGGTAAGTGATTGTGATTAATTACCAATCAGGAGAGGAGGCCAGTAAACAAATAAAGACAATAATGAGAGCATATTTTAAAAATGACAACTAATCATTTTTAATACCAATGTCAAAATAATTTTGTGTACTCAAACACTTTTTAAGCAAAATTTATTGCATAAGCCAGACATGTCAAATTTAATCGATTAAATTCTTAGCACTCGGGATATAACTATTGAATAAATTTTATTAACAATAAACCTGTACAAAACTCTAATGGCCGGTTGCACTCATGTAGCTTAAATATTAAACTTGTTTTAAATTGATAATATTCCATAGAAATAAAAGATAAAGCTTCCACAACTCATTTATTTTGAACATTTCTTACAGTACTATTTTTGTCATCAAAAGTAGGTGAAATATATAATTTTAATCAATTTTTGTAATTCCATAAAATTTCCTTGTTTAAAAACACAATTTTAGTCCTTTGTTCTATAATTTCCGCGTATTCCACGAACAACAGCTCATTCTTCGAACTAACCTCAAATCTTGGTCTGGCCGCAATGGCACATTTTTCCTGCGACCGCAGCGTATCGTGCCGTTAACCACACGGGCGCCGTGATAATCTGCACAATCGCACACGCATCGGGCCAGGCGGACCTGATGATAAAGCCATTACACGTTATTGGCCAAGGCTCGGTTCGCTGATATAGCCATTTGATTGCGAATGCGGTTTCTGGATTCGAAGCGTGAGTCTCAAACGTTATGGCTGAGTTATGTGATGGTAATTGTAGGGGGAGTGATTAGTTTCTCCATAAGAGGTATTTAAAGAATTCTTTATGATGTTACATGTTTATTGAATTGCTTCTGTATTTTATGTTGCGAATATAATTATGTTACAGCAAATTGAAATGAAGAACAAAGTTAGAAATCATTAAAGTTTCATCATTTCAAATAAAAAAATAAAATAAATGAATATTTCATCACGGCATATTACCCATTGCTGGGTGTGCCAACTTACGTCTTACACAGATATCATTTCAAATAAGATGAATAATAACAAACCATAGGAATGCAACATATTATCACGGTTTGTTACCCATTTCTGGATGTGCTCCATCTGCTTCTATTCGCAGATATCGACCATGAATAAGTACATTAAATTTAACCAGTGATAGAACTCATCGAATGCTACAATATTTTTTTATAACTTTTTTATAAACCTTGTAGATATTGAGTTAAAATTCTTCTTTTATTATAAGATAATAAAATTGTTTTCATACATTGCTTTTTACCTCTCGCTAAGAGAGGTATTGGATTCATGCTAAAAATCGCATATCCAGATTTTATTGAATAAGCACGTTTTAAGGTCCCTATAATCCGATTTTAACATTTTTACGATGATGTCTGTGTGTGTGTGGATGTGTGTGTGTGTGTGTGTGTGTGTGTGTGTATGTGTGTGTGTGTGTGTGTGTGTGTGTGTGTGTGTGTGTGTGTGTGTGTGTGTGTGTGTGTGTGTGGGATGTTAGAAGAACGGTTACTAAAAAACTATAAGACTTTAAATTTGTTTAACTACGTATTTCCCAATCGGACATTCATGGGAAGATCTGAAATGTTTTTTGTAACAATTGGACAACCGGAAGTAGAAGATTCTTGAAAAAAAATCTTCTAAATATTATTTTTTGAAATTTTTTCTTGGTAATATTAAAGAAAATTAAATTCTCTATCTGATACACTTAAATATTTTATTATATATTGTATAGATTTAGAGATAAAAGAAATATAATATGTAAAATAATCTGTTATAATAAATTTTACAGCCGAAAGAATGGCCCTGGAAAATAGTTGAAAATTTAAATTGTTTGTAACTGACAGATAAATGTCAGTGTCAGAAATCTTTTCTGGGAGTACATACATTATATTATTCCTTAAAGTATTAATAGCTAAATATTTAATATTATAGGTATATTACATATATCCTTCAAAAATACTGTCAATCCTGAGAATGAATTGGAAACATTTCGAAAAATTAGAAGAGGACAAAATTTCTTCCTAAAATGAATTTAATATTAAACAATCTAAATATAAGGAATAGATATATGCGTAAGTAGAATTTTTGGTGTAGAGTGTAGGTATACAAGAAATGTTAAATACAATAGGGCGCGAGCAGTCATGTGATTTTGTTGGCCTTGACAAGCAGATATGGGGGCCCGTATCAGAATAATAGCTAGTAATTATGTATATAGATGTCAAATATCATATTTTCTCATTCTAAATTTAGTGATTTTCCAATTCCATGTGGAGCAGAATTAAATGTTAAATATCTAAGGCATACGACAAGTAAATTTTAAACTCCTAGTGATAAATTAACTACGTAAATTTAGAAAATCTTGAAATTTTTAATGAAAAAGGCAGTGGCGAGAGGTATTGTGCTGGCCACAACAGATTTTTTTATTTTATATGGAATTTTATTAATACATATTTTAAGAATAAATAGTCTCCATTTTGAAATGGTTAAAGTAAAACTATGATAATTTGGTATTATTGTGAAGCTAATTTTATGTATATTCTGAAAAAAAAAATACCGATTCCCTATGCTAGATTAAAAGTTGTACCCATTTCCGCTAAAATCGGAAGTGATACAAAATTTCTGCTATGATCATCTTATGAGCCCCTGTGTCTAGTTTAACTTTGCTTATTAACATTTTTTTGTATCTCTCAAAATGAACGAAATATTCGTGGTGCCGGACTTACGTCAAACACCCTGTATATGGAGGGGAGAGTTAAAATTTGTAATTTAATGAAAATCGGCCTGCAGTGGTCGCGGAACTCTTTATTGTCTACAATACACAAAACACACTTTTGTAGTTTAAAAACTCTATCACAGTTTTTATCACTGTACCACAATATTATCCCATAATATAGGATGAATTGAAACAGTCCATGGTAGGCTAATATTACAACACTTTGGTTCACAGAATACCGAAATGACGAAATAGAAATATTAATTTAGTTAGTCTACTTTCGGCAGTAGAGATATGCTGTAGCCACGATCTGTTGCGGTCAATTTCGAGTCCGAGAACTTTTACGGATTCGTTTGCGTCTTCTGATCGATGTTTATTGAAGATCAGCGTCTGTGTTTTCTCGTCATTTAATAAAAGCATGTTGAAGTACCATTCTTTAGCTTGTGTTAATATATCTTCATTTTTTCTTGCATTTGCGCGGGATCAGTGTCCTTTACGAAGAATGTTGTGTCATCTGCATAAAGTACTATATCATCGCAGGCAATAGAATGCTGAAGATCATTTATATATATATGAGAAATAATAAAGATCCAAGTACTGATCCTTGAGGAACACCATGATCAGTTGGTATTGTGCTGGAGCAACTTTTATTTAGGGCAACATACTACTCACGGGTTCGTAAAAATGATGATATTAGTTCCATCGGGGTACCACGTATACCATAACGCTCAATTTTATTAACTAGTACTTCGTGAGAGATACAGTCAAAAGCTTTTGTTAAATCGACAAGCATTAAAGCTGCTGTAGAATTATTCTCTATAATAAAGAACATAACGAGTGAAAACGAAATATCGCGTTTTTGTTCCGAGTGGAAACGAAGTTAATATTTTTACTTTCTTGTACGTAAGTAAAGGAAGTATTGTATTCGCGAAAATTTCGGTTTTCAGATTTCAACGGAAATATCCATTTTGATCATCCCTGAATCCATTTTGACTAATTTCGTCGTGACGTCTGTACGTACGTATCTCGCATAACTCAAAAACGGTAAGCCGTAGAAAGTTGAAATTTTGTATTTAGGACTCCTATAACATCTAGTTGTGCACCTCCCTTCCTGGTTATTACACAATTTCCAGAAGTGGCACTTTACATGAAGCCTATAATAGATTTTAATGAAAAACTGTTTTAAAATATAATCCAAAACTTTTCAAATTTGGTATACAAGACTTTTATGTCAATCGAAATAACATAATAGATATTGGTTAAAATAGGCTAACCGGAAGTGGTACATTACTTGAAGATGTTAACAGTTTTTCTTGAATAAAATGATTTTATTTTGATTTTAGAAATAAATGCTTTAAATAAAAGTTTTAGAGAATTAATTTCTGCGTCTAGCACATCAAGTATTAATAAATTAGCCCTTTGTATAAGCGAGATATGTAAATTTAAAAATTATATACTTTTTTGTTTATGTAATAGAGCTTGCTATGGATTAGGACAAAAACATAAAAAAAAGTTCATATCAAATTACGTTAAATACGTTCAATTTTATGATTCGTACAATAACAAATATTATATTTTTATTGTGAAATTAGTCATATTCATTGTTGTAATCAAATATTTCTTTGTTGTAATCAAAACTCTCTTTAAAAAGAACCGGGTTAGATTAATGTTAATTTAAGAATGATAGTAGTAAATGAATTATTTTTTGCTCTATATCAAAATATTTCTCGGGCTTGGCTTAAGCTTGTCAATATTTAATAATTTAATTATTAAAAAAATATGTATAGTTTAATAATCGTACAAGGAAGTCATGTGGTGTCCACATCAGATTTTTTTTTTAGTCCTTGGTTTAAAATATATAGAACATAAACTAAAAGTTGTATTATGAGTTCTGAAAGATTTAAAAATAATATCTAATTAAGTCTATCCATCATCGTAAGTTCGTAATCATTATCATTATTTTTAAAACCGTCATTAAATGTAATATCAATAAGCAGCAAACATAAACTTCCCCGTTTAGCGACAGATGTTCCTCGTCATTTCTTGATGCAAGTGCAGCTCGAGGGTTTGATTGGCATGCTCCACCACGCTATAGGGGTGAACCCAGCACCGGATACGCTTGTTTGAAGCGGAGGCAGTTTGATGATAGAAGTAAAATATATCCACCTAGGGAGTTCGGAACTAAATGTCAGGAAATATCCGCGGAAGGCGCTATTAGTGCTGAAGGGGAATGTTATGTTTTCAATATTACACTAGTAGTGCACGCTGACACACGGCGTCAGCGTCACTGTCACGTGATAGGAAATAATGTAAATTAAACAATGAAAGTGTCTGAATGACAGATGGTAATAGGTTAGTGTCAAAACATCGACGAGGAAATATAAAAAGTGGGAGTTATAAACTAGGGTGTACCTATACGAGTACAACATCAATAATTTTTTTCTGTTTATTGTTTGGCGTTATGTTCTCATGAATTATTTATGAGATATTGATTAAGTATAAAATTTGACTTTAACCTAGGAAGATGATACCAATATTGTAGTTTTTTATTGTGGAATGGTCAGTAATAGTACATAGGTATTTTATATTTACATTTATATTTACATAATAACAAGTGATATGATTATCATCGATGATATTCTCGAGTGTAACCAAGTTGCAGATTTCACGAGTCCGAAGGACGTGTGAAATGTGCTCCTTCGGTTTCACGAGCAATATCTTCGATTATTATTCATATCACGGGCTTATATTTAATGAGAGACTATAATGAATTTTTGTAACACATTGTGTGAGCTGCTAACCTAACTTTTGATATACATATTCATATTGTATTAAAACATGGTACTTACGAGTTTTATTTAATATTTCGGAGTTTGAATTACTGTTATTGCTTATTTTTATACTCAAAATAAAATGTCAATGTCGTAAATCAAGAAAACAAGTCCCTTAGTAACGACTATAAATACGCTGATAATTTCTTTGTTTTTTATCATCGCTGTGAGAGTGTGAGAGACATGTAACTAGGCAGATTCCGAATGTTGATTGGCGGAAAACATGTCACGTGACTAATGAATTATATTCTCATACGTAATATAACAAGTGATATGATTATCATCGATGATATTCTCGAGTGAAACCGAGCTGCAGATTTCACGAGTTCGAAGGACGAGTTGAAATGTGCTGTTTCGATTTCACGAGCAATATCTTCGATTATTAATCATATCACGAGCTTATATTTAATGAGAGAATATAATGATTTTTTGCAATCTAACCTAACCTAACTTTTGATATACATATTTATATTGTATTAAAACATGGTACTTACGAGTTTTATTTAATATTTCGGAGTTTGAATTATTATTTATTTTTATACTCAAAATTAACTGTCAATGTCATAAATAAAGAAAACAAATCCCTTAGTAACGACTATAAATATAAATACGGTGATAATTTCCTTGTTTTTTATCATCGCTGTGATAAACGCGTAGCTAGAGAGATTCTGAATGTTGATTGGCGGAAAACATGTCACGTGACTAATAAATTATATTCTCAGCAGGATTTATTGCTTATTTCTGCCTGTGCCAAATCTGCTTTTATTTGCAGATTTCGGACTTCAGTACTAACAAGATTATATACATCAAACGTCACCACAGGGGTTACTTTTGTGGTTTTGTGCTATTTAAAATGAGAATAATTGGGGATATGCCTGTAATCTATGACATGTAAATTAGTATACAGGGTGATTCATAAAGAGTGTGCCAAAATAAAGCCATATATTGGTGGAGTAATTTTGAGTAAAAAATGTTAAATAATGGTATGCCTGGAAACTACCTTTACAGAGTTCCAACCCTGTGAAAATGCACCTCATCTGATACACTAGTTACACTAAAAATTTGAAACTTATTATGAGGATACTCCTTACAGTAAAATTTTTGAAATATGTTTGATCAAGGTCGTTTACGAATTGTATGAATTCAGATTTTTGCTCCGCCCATTACGACAAAATCAGTAGTGTCGTTTGCTTAGTTTTATGAGGGTACGTAAGATACTACTGTTATTTTATTATAATAAAAATATATTACAGTAAAAGCATTCAAAATTCAAAAATATGTCAACTGGTAAGTTTATAAGCAAATGTAAAACCAAATATGTTAAAAATAATATGACACAATGTCAGTGTCAGTGACTCTGACAGAAAATAATGTTATTCATACGGCTATGAATCCAGGTAATGTATCTGAATTAATAAATAAACTTACGTTACAACGAAAGTATTATCAACAACGAGCATCGTTTTAAAGTGGAATGTCTTAACTTAGTCGAAACAATATGAATTTTTGAAAGACAAGCGTGTTATATCCATCCTTATCACGCACGCTTATAGCCTTTGCAAGGGAAAGAGACAAATGTATGCCTATTTGTTAATTCGTTCGGGATAAAGATGACCTTGATCGGACATCTTTCAAAAATTTAACTGTAGTAGGTAATTTTTTTTCGATTAATATTTTTACAACATAGGCTTTTGTTATGAACAAAATTAAATTTTCGCAAATTTAATTTTAGCGTATAACTCCAAGATATTATTGATGCTACTATTCTGAACTTAATATAAAAGATATATAGAAAGATGTAGGATACAGCTTATAAGCGATATTAGGCACCTGAACTGTCAAAATAATATAAATTCCCTAGAATTTATTTTTGACATATTTTTATTTTCTCTCCAGAAGCTCAATAAAGATATCTGTCTCCCATTGCGTAAAATATATTTTCCGTCGACCGTGTATTAATAGGCTATCTTAATGTATAGAAAATCATTCATTAATGACCCCTATTAATGCATGATTTTTTATTAATAAACGATTTATTGGGTGCGTTCACCACATGGAACACAGCATGTATTGCTAACGCTAAGTTGTAGCAAAAAGGTAGACAGAATTAAAAGTCATGCTTTTGACACTTACTAGCTAGGTATATTCACGTAGCATATCTTTAAAATGAATTTGAAAGAATAAAATTCCTCAAATAATATAAAAAAACCGCTTTTGTTGTCTAACATTAAGTAAACTGAACGCACCCACTGAAAACAATTGATGACAAAACTTATTGATTTTCTGACGTAAAATTTGACGTCCGGTCAACCAAAAAAAATTGTCATGGAATAAAATTAGATTTTCTATTTAAGTAAGATACGGTCAACGAAAAAATATTGTAACTAACACGTGTGTTAATTGGCGATTAATGATCTCAACAATTACCGCGTTCGCTACGCTCACGTGTTAAAATGTCTCGATCATTAAACGCCCTCATTAACACACTTGATAGTTAAATAACTATTTTTGCATTTTTTTCTTTTATATTAATTTTGTTCATTAATTTCTTATGTAATATCTGTATACCAATATTATTTTCCTACAGATCATTATTGAGGCGCTGAACACAGTTGCTTTAAACTAAAATCACCACTGTAGGCACTAACCTATTGTCGTTATTCTATTAGAACTTAAATTATCGTATCGCTTTTTGCGAAGTTACAAGTTTGACCGCAGAAAATAAAACTATAGAACCTTTACAGGACAATTATGTAGGTATTTAATATTAAAAATAACCTAAGAATAATTAATGGGAATAATGAGGCAATTATTATATTGGTTTTAGACATATGCATTGTCAATTTACGTATATAATTATCTGCCATTTTGATATAATTCAACTAATAAAGATAATTATTAATTACTATTGCATTGGTTTATTACCTATATTACTAAAATAAGGGTAGCAAATTCAATCGTTAAATAAATAATTGCTGTATCAGTTTATAATTTAAGGGAGTAAGAAGTGGAGCAAATTATATGCAAATCTGCACTTACTCCCATTAGCTTCATGATTTATGCCCGGATTTTATCGACAATTTGCGATTATAATTAGAACAAACTGGCAATTGTGGTATCTGAAAATAGATTGCAGTTGAATTATATTAATTTTCGGTCAGCAATCGATATCAGGCACTAATTACTCTAATTTATGCGCAAAGTTTGATCGAGCTACTTTTCTGTAGAATAATTCATATTTAATTTATGAATGAGCAACTTTCATTGGCCAACGAAATGAAATGAGAGAGTTTTGCTTTTGTTATAAATCACATTAATACGTACCATATAACATTTTAATACCAGTACTTACCTTTAGGTATGGAAGGTATTGTCTTTGGTCAAAAAATTTGGTGGTGAGTTTTCAATGATAAGCATGTTTTAGAGTGTGTGTGTGTTTATGTGTGTGTGCGCATGTGTGAGACGATTCTTTTGAATCCGGTAACTCCAATACCACAATTCAAAACATTTTTTTCGTATTCCTCTCCCTTATATTCATATGCAGACTTATGATATAATTTGTCAACCGGAAGTGCCCTCATTTGAAAAAACGTTATTAAATATCATTTTTAACATTTAATATTATTATAAATATTGAAGAATATTTAATTCTCTATATGATTTGATTGCTTTTTATGCTTCATATTCAATGGATTTACTGTTAAAGAAATTAAATTTCATAATTATATATTATTCATTTAAACTCTAAATATCCTATAATTCATTTGAAAATAAAATAAATACTTAAATAATATATCATCACGACTTATTATCCATTTTTGGGTGTATCATTCTGATTATCTTTGCTGATTCCTGCAATTAGAACTGGGCGCGTAAGTAACTTTTTGTTCACGATCACGAGACCAAAAATATAATCACGACCAATTACGCACGACTTTTTATGTTTGCTTCACGGTCACTCACGCTCATGATTGGTAATGTTAAGTTTTAACGAAGTAGTAAGAATGCAAAATAAAATATGTTACTTAAAATTAGGTTTTTTCGGAAAGGAGAAGACGTATCGCTCACGCCCGATTAAATTTTCAATCACGCCCGCTCACTCACGACACATTTTTCGTCTCTCACACTCACGTTCAATCACTATTAAAATTTAAAATATATTCATGTTCACGCGGGTCACGTTGTGACCCATCGTGACCCGCAAAGTTCTCGACCCGTGCCCACCTCTACTTGCAATCACAATACCTACAGAACGTTTCACAAACTTTAAGGGCATATAATGACCAAAATGGGTTAAAAAATTTGCACCATTAGGAGCATCATCTCGCAGACGTAGGCGATCAAAGCTGGTATAAAGAGAAAATTATAGGTTTTACTTTTGCGCTATTGTAAATAATTTTCAAGTTGATATCAGTCGGAATCGAACTCGAGACGATTCGAAAATATAACTTGCATGTATGAATGCGATTATAAGTGTGACCGTGGCGAAAGAAGTCTGCTTGGATAGGAATGTGTGGCGAAGGATGATTGTTTCCTAACTATTATTGTGATCTGGATGCGGTATTTCGCTACCGCAAATCGGTTACATTAATATGTTTAAGAGTAAGGATTTGTTGTATGATGTTGATGTTGTTCTTATTCTTATCGGGTTTGTGCGAACCCACTAAGTGGGACACGCGTGATTTTATGTATGTATGTATGTAAAAACGATACTTGATGAAGTTGGAATTCCAGAAACTTTAAATGTCGACATAGATAGTAATATAATCATGCCAAGCTATCATTGAAAAAATTGTAATAGAGCGAAGAATTAATTACTCTAATTAATTGCCAAAGTTTGCCTGAGCAACTTTTCTGTAGAATAATCCATCTTTAATGTGTGAACGCGCGCCATCTTTCATTGCGCAACGAAATTGCACAAGTCACGATATTACCGCAATCAATTTCTCTTGGCTTGCCCCCGTTCACTTTTGTTTTTCTACTAATAAATTCCTAGGAATCAAACTTCCAGCCCCCTATTCGGATATTAATTTCTCCCCTGCCAAGAGTCGAGTCAGAGGCGCACGTGACATTTGGCTAATATCGCTCACATAAATTACCATTCCAAATACATATTGCGTCGTTTAAGTTTGAATGGGACACGGAATCTTTGACTTCTTCCCGTCCAAACATACATACAAGAGATTCGAGTAGTTGGCCTGAGTGAAGAATAATAGGTTCAAGAATATATTGGATAACATCAAATTGATTCTTTTAAAAGTTTAGTAGGTAACAAATTTTACAAATAAATCTACTGAGCTATTTTAAAATGTGAACATTATGTGAGCGATTTTGTAACCTTTGTACTTTGGCATAGATCCTTTATATTTTGATTCCTGCAAGTTAATAATTAATAATACTCACTAATTAAAAATGAAGAACTACTTTCTATCGCAATGAAAGACATTTATTTTTCACTATACCTACTTGAAATATATGCAGGGTGCTTGTTTTTTGATCCTATAAGCAATGGAAACTCGGTTATATTAAGAGATACCAAGTCGGTTAAAATAGAGAAAATATTTAGATAATTTTTATAAGGTTTTTTACGTAGAATATTTTGGTGTATTGGATTTTTTCAAACTTAATAATTCTCAAGATATAACACAAACATAATATTTTTTAAATTAGAATACATATATTGAAAATGGTCTCATATTTTTCTTTATTTCATTTACAAGCTTTACAACGATGTACAACCTTTTGTTTTAAACATGAATAAAAGATGAATTATTAATTTATTGGAGTGAAAAAATTGAAAATTATTCAGAAATAAACGTAAAAATCAATTAAAGATTATCATTTGTTTATTTTGATTCTATGTCAATTAATTAAGGTCTCAAAATTATTTTTGGTCAATTATTTTCGGATTAGTTAATTTATTTTTTATCGACGTTATAGTTGGCCTTGACACAATTCGAAAAATGTGGTTTAAATAATATTATTAAAAAATGTTATTTATGTATTTTTCCCTGTAAAAGACAGCAGTGTATGCTGTTGAAACCTTGGGTATTTAATAAATATACAAAATGTAAACTAAAAGGTATAATTTTAGTAATTTAATATGTCTCTTGAAGCAGGTGTATACATTAGAAAAATGATAATAAAGAAAATACCATTAGAAATAAACAATTGATGATGTATAATTGATTTTTCTTAATATTTTTCATTTTTTTAAACCCAATATATTAATAATTCATCTCTTATTCATGTATAAAACAAAAGAATGTAGACTTGTTATACATTGTTGAAAAGCTTATAAAATAAGGAAAAAATGAGATTATTTTCAACATGTGTTCCCATTTAAAATATGGTTTTGTTAATCTCGAGAATTATTAAGTTTGGAAAAAAAATACGATATTCTAAGTAAAATCCATATCAAAATTATTTAAACATTTTTTTTTAATTATCTCTCACAATAAACGAGATACGAAGTATAGCTCAAAAATAAAAGACGATAGAAAATTTCTGTGGTATCTATTAAAAGTGTCTCAAAAAGTTGGCACATAAAGATCTACATACCTCAATTTTCTGTAGTGTGCATAATAAGAAAGTTTTACATTCAACTCAAATTTGTTCGAGCTTATACATACATATTTTTAACTTAACAATGAAACACTTCAAATTTCAAAGTAATACATCGTTGAAAGATAAAAAAAATCTCTTTTTATTGGTGTAACATTCCTGTTTGTTGGCCATATAAAAATTATAATTTTCATCTCAAATAAAAAGTGTTTTTTGAGAAATGCTAACCAAATTTTCGTATAATTTTATTAAAATGAGCAAAATTTAAATTTTCGCATTTAACTAGTAAGAGTAAGCTGTGCATTTTTCAAGACGAACAAATAATCTTTAAAATGGTCTACTTATGAGCTATAAGGCAACCTTGCGCTATATGTGTATAATGTAAGTTAGATGTCAATTATCAAATACAATTTTCAAGGTACGGTCGTGAAATAATTTTAATGGATATCTTATATTACAAGAAAATAAATTTTATACAAAATATGTATGCTTATTGAAAGAGGAGCCGTAATTCCTACTCATTAATTACTACCTAATTATATTATTTTTTTAATTGTTAATTGCTTCATAGTATTATTCAATATAATCAATGTTTCATGCAGTCAGTTTGTTTGAATTTCTTGTACGAAGAGGACGTATAAAGCAGTGTTGGTAAAATATATTGTTTTATTTAACTTCACCATTTAAACCTTACCAGGTTACGTTGTGCCATTCGTGATCCCACACAAAATAAGTTTTTTTTTGCGCCAATCATAAATTATTTGAATTTTTCTCCTTCATTTTTTTTAGAAGGTAATGTTTTTACCTTCGACTGTACCAAACAGTTAAATCTACAATGAGTTTCACATTCTAACACAACAACAACAAAATCTGATGTGGCCAGCACATTACCTTCCGTCAATCCTGTGTATTATGTACAAATTCCATACATAAATTTTCTTGCAAAAGATCCTATATTTCAAGTAAAATTATTTCATAAACAAACTATGCAAATTGTACTTGATAATGATATCTTCATCTTGTTTAGCTTTTCCCATTCGTTAGGGGTCGCTATATTTTAATTTCTTTTTCCACTCATTTCTGTTTTGCGTGTCGTCCCCATTCAGTTCCTTTTCTCTCAAGTCTTCCGCAGTACAGTCTTTCCATCTTATCTTTGGTCTTCCTCTGTTTCTTCTACCTTCCTTCTACTATTATCAATTCATTCTTCTTCCAATGTATTCTTCATCTCTTTTCATGACATTGCCAAACCAATGTAATCGTCTCTCTTGTATCTATCTAGAAACTTCTATCACTCAAACCATTTCCCTTATCCTTTAAATCTTTACCCTATCTTTCTGTGTCATCCCAAACATCTATCTCAACTTCCTCATCTCTGCCACATTCATTGTCTTTTTATTGATACTGACATATGTCAATTTGAATTATCTGAATATATTAGCAATATTCATGGTTAGCATAGCTGGCTGGTTTCTGAAATTTAATATCTTTATAATTTTTTAACTCTTTATCTATGAATATGAAGTATAAAATGCAATCATATCGTGTAGAGAATACTATAATAACATTAATTGTCAATAAATGATATTTAACTGTGTTATCCGAAATGATCGTTACACACACACAAACACACACACACACACACACACACACACACACACATACACACGCACGTAAGCACGCACGTACGTTCGCCCAAAGACAATACCATCCTTACCTAAAGATGACAGAAGGTAAAAAAAATTAAGTAATTGATTTTTCCAATGATGAAATTGAAGGATCTCGAGAGACTCCAGGTCACTACTTGTGTTCAATTTCCATCACATCTTTTGTTAACGATTAACTTTTCCTTCTAATTTTATACGCAATGAAATTAATGGTATATAATGTGCTGTCTATAATAGATTTTTTAATTTGTAGATCATGTCAAATGTTTTTATTCCGAATCCATTGTATGAAGTACAAAAGTATTAAGCATAATATTATTTAGAAAATTGTATGTAGGTACTTAAGGAAATTTAAGAACATTTCTGTTGAAGAATATATTCTAATTCATGTTTGGAAAAGATTTAACTAAAAGAGTTGTTCTTTCCAGCACATTTCCCGCATTGCATCCCTGGAAACGGAGACTGCATCTCGAATAGGAGAAAATTCTCGTCTTCTTTTACAAGGTAAGTTTTGTACATCATTTTACATCAACAAACGTTTGAAACTCAGAGATGCACTATCGTATTTCCTGCGCTAAAATACAAACGCCATTTTGTTTTATTTTGTTGTAAAATCTTCAGTAGCATTTACTAACGAACTTCCTTCATAAACATTAAATACACACGAGAGTAAAAAGTCCCAATGGTGCAAAAAAATGCCAAGTACAAAAGTACAAACAAAGAAACTGGCATAATTGTAGTTTTAAAAATGACGATTCAGCAAAGTTGCAAGTGTATTCCCGCGAGTGCAGTTTGCGAAGGATAAGCGCACAGCATTCGATACAAAAATAAAGACAGTTTACAGCGAAGGAGATTCGCGGAACCGTGAATGCGAAACGCAAAGGATATGTTACGTGGGTTCTATGCAGCACCGGATTATCCACAACATTTGACATATTATAAAATATGAAAATACACGTTCTTATTTATTTGTTGAGAAATCCTATATTGAAGTAGATGTACATATGAGTATATTATCCAACAAAAATGTAATAATGGCCTCATTTACACCGTAATACTGTTAATATTGTTAATAGATTCATTATACACTTTGTTAGATCCATACATCAAACTCATATCGTTTATAGTTATTTAACTATCAAGTGTGTTAATGAGTGCAATTAATGATCGAGACATTTTTCGCTACGCTCACGCGTTAATTGTTGAGATCATTTATCGCCAATTAACACACGTGTTAGTTACAATATTTTTTCGTTGACCGTATCTTACTTAAATGGAAAATCTAATTTTATTCCATGACAATTTTTTTTAGGTTAGTAATGGTTGACCGAACGTCAAATTTTATGTCAGAAAATCAATAAGTTTTGTCATCAATTGTTTTCAGTGGATGTGTTCAGTTTACTTAATGCAAGACAACGCAAGCGGTTTTTTATGTTATTTGAGGAATTTTATTCTTTCAAATTCATTTTAAAGCTATGCTACGTGAATATACCTAGCTAGTAAGTGTCAAAAGCATGACTTTTAATTCTGTCTACCTTTTTGCTACAACTTAGCGTTAGCAATATATGCTGTGTTCCATGTGGTGAACGCACCCAATAAATCGTTTATTAATAAAAAATCATGCATTAATAGGGGTCATTAATGAATGATTTTCTATACATTAAAATAGCCTATTAATAAACGGTCGACGGAAAAATAAATTTTACAACTAAGAGTTACTTACTAAAATAGGTTATCATAATAGTAATACAGGTTCACATAATATCACTACTATACTTCATTACACGTAAGAAAATAGCGTTTTTCTACAGTCTATATAGAAAGTAGCCATTTGCGCTCTCTTTTGTCAACGCAAAATGTCACTTTGCCGCTCTAGCGCGACAAAGTAAAAAACGCTCGCTGTCCAAATTTTTAACTATACAATGTTGAAACATGTCACTTGTCTACATTCTTAATGGAAACGTTTAGTCAGGAACTAATGGCACTGTAGTGACACATTTACCACCTTTACAAATCAATCTGACATATAACTGCTCTGTCGGTATATTACATAACCAAAAAAGAAATGCCGCATTATTGTTAAAATAAAATAGGGCATTCATTTACAAAAACGAAAGTATAAAATGTTTATATTAGATTGAAGCAATAGGTCAAGAAGAATGGGAAATAACGATAAATTAAAATTAAATATAAAAGACGTTTTTCCTTTATTTTAATCCTTATTAATTGAGTAGTAGTGTAAGTACAAGGTGTACATTTTATTAATTTTTGTTATGATGAAGGACCCCACTGTGGTGACTGTAGAAAAAAATCTAATGTGTGTTTCGAGCACAAATGGACATTGTCGATTTCGAGATTTCAATCGACAATGTTCTATTTTGCGCTCTTAATACACAAATAGCTATTCTTTAGATATTAATATGAATTTTGCCCTATGATTGGTCAGAATACAAACCAAGTTTACAAAAACGAAATAAATATCATCTGTCAGTTGTTAGTTACCAAATAAAATCTACAGAACTATGTAATATTTAACCATGTTTTATTGTAATTTTTAATATTCAGGTCTTGTATATTTTTACAGATAAAAATATTTATTATTGACAAAGTTTGGTTTCACGAATTTAAATTATTTATTTAATGCATGAAAAACCGGTCGGCTCTCAAGTGTCATCTTTGGTGCCATCTTCTATTTTCTTACCGGAAACAACGTATAGTTTATTTTAACTAGAAGAAAAGTATATGTGGCAGCCCTGTACTATTAAAGAAAACGTTGAATGAGAGGCATAGATATATAGAGAAATAAACATGACAGCATGAAATGAAAGATCTGTTAATACAGGTTGGAGTGCTACTAAACTAGAGTAGACATAACCTGTAAAATAACCACAGATTTGACAGTTGTGAGAGCGGTGAAATAGTGAAGTGTTGTACTTATTGAATATGAAAAATAAGATTATTTAATAAAATTGCAAATATACGGAAGTGTGGGGACAATTGAACAAAATACGAAAAATATTTAATTAAAGAAAAAATAGAAATAATAGTGAACAAAGGTCAAGATGGTAAGATTTGAAAAGAGCGTAAATTGATTTTGAATATCATTAGCCACCAAAATGGCCAGTGGCGGATTTCTTATTAAACAAAATAGGCTGAAGCATACGGCGGCAAAATCTTGACAGCAGCAAATTTCCAGAGAATAAATTTCAACATCTTTTTTTTTAAATGAATCAAACTTACCGCGTATACATTCGCAAATACGAAAAGATGAATTTGAACAGGATTTAAATAATGCAGCTCCCTTTAGGGTTTGTTTTTAAAAAGTTTTTAATTGTAACAAAGAAATTCTTGATTACAATAAGGAAAATTTGATTGCAATAATAAATATCAGTAATTACACAAAAATAAATTGATTACTCATTGATGGATTTAGCGGAAAACTAATATCAGACTACAGGCAGCAAAATCGTTAATCTGCCACTAAAAAAGGCAAGTAGAAGGAGTGGATGTTGCTCCAAAGTAGAGCGAATTAAGCAGCAGTGGCTATTTAGAGTACTACAAACTTATAGTTCTGCCTATACACTACCCCCGTTTCTAGATATTAGTTTTATATTATTTTTGATTAAATCAATTATTTTTCTTAGTTTCTTTTGAAAATCTGTATAGTTTATTAAATTTATTTTCTGTAAGTCTTTGTAATTGACATTTCCTGTTTTTATGTTTTCATTGACAAGTGATTTTCACTTAATTCACGTATGTTGCATATATCTCTATCCTCTTTACATCTTTTTAAATAATTATTATCAAGACAGACTTTTGATTGACAGATAATAGGTTATAATACTTAAAATTGTTTTTGTTGCCACTAATTATCACAACTAAAATTGTCTTTTATTAGGTACTACTAAGTTATGCTTTAATAAAAGGTTATAAGCTTTGTTTAAAATAAAAGTCATTAGTATCATATATAAAAATTCTGATATATACAGTAATACACAATGATTGTCATTTGTCATACGGATTAAGAACTTTTAACTGCAATAGTACGAAATAACTAGGAAACGAATAAATATGGTATTTGCGGACAATACAACAATAAACGAGCCAAAGATATAAAAATTCAAGTAGATAAACATAAAATTGAAATAATTTTTACAACCTTTTAATACAAGTTGTTGAATGTGGCTTCATTCTTTATTTTCGTAATAACCTGCATATATAAAATCACCCTTTTCTCTACCGCACTGCACTTAGTTTTTAACAGGTACTCAAACTTTTATTGAATTGTAAAATATATAGTAAATTTACTCTTTCACATTACTTCAACAAAAGAAATTTATTTTTTTGTTTGTTTTTGGGTAAACATTATTCGCGGGTAACATAAATGATCCAAAAACCGTTATATCATCAAAATCACAATTTATTCTTCAATATACATTTTTTTTTAAATCCACACAGCGCTTGGCTACTACTAGTTGTAATTTTGTTAATAATATAGTATTTTTGTTAGTTTAGGATTTTAAATGACATAAAATGACCCCTGTTATGCACTCTTCACGCCATCATGAGTGCCCGGGTGGTTACGCCTGATAAATGCCAGCACGGTACAAATATGTCATGATCATTATTACTGAAATCTGTGTATAAAGCAGATTGGCACTCCCATCAATGGTTAGGCGAGATGATATATTTTTTATTTTGGTATAATTTGTTTAATGTAAAAATTGTTTACATGGAAGATATCTACTTTAAAAGTATTTAAGCACCCTGAAATTACTTTAGTATATTTTGTTGCTACTTAAGTACCATTTTAAGTCCACAAATATTTTAGATGTAATACATGAACATCAAGTACCTCAGGCGGTTTTTTGAAAGTACTTAAGTACAAGTACCCAGTATCTCGTTAGTACGTATTTTGGTACTTAAGTATAAATGTACTTAGGTACTGCCCAACTATCCTGGCCACTGTGAACAAGTAAAACGATGTTCAAATCAAATTCAGATCATAGTAGTCTATTTGACATATGTACGTTGTCATGGATAACAATGAAAACATGCAAGTAGCAAAAAAAGTAGCAAAAAATCGGTGCCACGTCAAAAATTTATCATAAAAATGGGTGAAAATAGTAAAGAAAATGAACTTCCAGATGCAATTAAACTAGCGGTAGAGAATACATCACGAAATTTGTTGCCACAGAAATCACGGCTTTTGTATAAAAAGACTTATAGTGAATTTATGAAATGCTGTGAAATAAACCAAGTTAGAGATTTCTCAGAAACGGTACTTTTGGCTTATTTTAGTGAAAAATCAAGTTCCTGCTAACCTTCTACTTTGTGGTCTCATTATTCATTGATAAAAACAAGTCTCGCTATTAATACTAATATTAAAATTAATGCATATCCGAAACTTATTGCCTTTTTAAAAAGAACTTCTAATGGTTTTAAGCCAAAGAAATCCAAAGTTCTTTCAAGAGAAAACAACAAAATTTATTACAGAAGCTCCTGACGAAGAGTACCTACTCATGAAGGATGAAGGAAAAAATTGTTTTCTAATAAAATAAATCCACTAATCATTTTCATTTTAATAGGTAACATTAATACTAGGTATAGCAGGAGCATGCCGGAGAGAGGAATTATGTATGCTATTAACTGATGATATAAGTGATGTAGGATCTGCTTTAATTATAAAATAAGAGAATCTAAAACTAATGTTGAAAAAAAATTTACAGTATTAAATGATAAAGAGATTTCGCTAAATTTTGATATTTAGAAAATATGCAGTTTTACGCCCGAATCATTGTACACACAAGCGCTTCTTCCTGTCTTATAGGAAAGGAAAGTGTTCGACACAACCAGTAGAAAAAAAAAATTTGGTTCCTTTCCTTCAAAAATAGCCACATTTTTTCCGGAGGCGCAATCGTACACCGGTCATTGCTTTAGACGGACGAGTGCTACAATACTTGCTGATAAAGGTGGAGATACTCTTTCTCTCAACCGATTAGGAGGCTGGAAGTCTTCCAAGGTCGCGGAGTCCTATGTTGATGATTCGAAAACTAACAGAATTGAAATCGCCAAGAAAATTTTGGTTTGTGGTGTCTCTAAACCAAGTACCAGTGCCAGTAATACAACTAATATGCTTTCTACTGAAGGAATCAAAATAGAAAATTGTATAAGCTGTAACATTACTTTAAATATTAATAAAAATTAATTAGTGATAGATGTAATTATTTTAACTGGGCACGAAAAGCTCTAGGGCGAAAATGACTACTTTTTCGCACTCGGGCGGAAAAGAGTGTCATTTCGCCCTTAAAACAATGCTATTTGTCCGGCTTTTACACTCGGATGTGCAAAAAATTATTTTTGTTCCGTAATCCATACGTTAAATACTATGCCCTTCATATATTTACCTGAAGTTACGGGATATCTGTATAAACAATATTGCGTTTCGGTAAAGTTCAATCCAACCCTGTCTTCTGTCTTTCCAATACACTCTCAGGGTTTCCTTTACATATCTACACTACGAGACTCCTAGTCCACAGTAGCGGTGGATGTATCATATAACAAACTTGTCACTTGTCGGTTTTCAAGACCATTCATGTGTGGAGATACAGACACACGTGTATAAACGTGTCGAGGTGTGATCCTACAAGATTTTTATTTTATTTTATGTTTGAAAATTAAACTTCACTGAATTTGATTCGGGGCTTAGATTTATTTGAATTGCTTCCACTGAATATTGCTTTATATTTTTATAAAAATATATTCCCAGTTTTAATTGAATTTTACTAGTCCTCTTTTGTTGATTTAGATATTTTTGTCGAGATATTCGAATGCATTTTTGTTCTTTTGTAATCTGTTTTTGTGGATTTCGCACGAACTTGTTCGTATTTCAAACTATTCATCTCGCAAAAATCGGTTGCGACTATGAGAGTTGGTGTGGATTAACGTTCACTGTTTTTATAAATCAGTTTCGTTTCTGTGATGTAAATTACGATGAATGTTGTTTTGAATTTGATTTTGGATATTAATCTTTGTTTCTACTAGCAGTTTTTATTGTCATAGGGTTATTTTATCTTTTTTTACAATTATTAGGTTTATTAGCCAATATTTTTATTTTATGACATTTAAATGAATGATTTATGTTAATACCTCTGTATGACATAAATATAATGATACCATATACAAATTGAGTCAAAAGTACCAAATTTTGGGATTGTATACTATACCCAACATATGACTAAAGAAATCTGATATGGCCAGCAAAATATCTTTCGTCAATTCTACGTATTTTGTACAAATTTCACAGAGAACTTTTTTTGCAAACTATTCTATGGGCGTTTTCTTTTTAGGGGAGAAATGAACTGATCTTACCTCGTACTGAAATGAACTGAACTACTCCTAAAAAGAATAGTATGTTTCTTAAAATATACAGCGTGTTTATTAAACATAGGGCAAAAATTGAAGGGATTATTCCCTGGGCCATTCTTAGATGATTTTGTCCTTTGATGATTTTTGAAAAGCCGTTTTGTTTCGAAGATACAGGGCGAAAAAAAAATTCGACAAAACCAATTTTGATATATTTAAAATTATTAATCTAGTAACAGCAGGCAAGTTATGTGTCAAATTTGTTGAGACGTTTGGCTGTTTGACGTGTATTTTCTGTCTATAATAACTTTTGTTAGTGAAGTCCTCTCATCATGAATAGCTATACGAACGCCGAGATGACTGACATGCATTTCATTTATGGACTTGCTGATGGCAATTCATTACAAGCTAGGCGGATTCTTGCATCGTATCTGGAGGTAGTCATTTTCAACAGTACTTGTAGATTAATAAACTTTACATGTAATTTTTGGTATTAAATGTTGTTATTGTCGAAAATTTTTTCGCCCTGTATCTTCGAAACAAAGCGGCTTTTCAAAAATCATCAAAGGACAAAATCAACTTAGAATGGTCCAGGGCATAATCCCTTCAATTTTTTCCCTATGTTTAATAAACACCCTGTATAGCCTTATATTTATAACATAATAATCTGCTGAATTTAAACAATCAGTGATGAATGATACGTTATTATTTGACTAATAGAATGTGCTAGCCTACTTCAATAAACTTAAACTTTTAAAACACTGTAACTCGAAAACAAACATCGCATTACAACTTTTGGACTTCATAGTTATATTTGTATATTTATGCGTATAGTGTACCCGTATACTTCCGAAGCTTTCCACTTTCCTTATTACTCATTCTGTAGAAAGCGACAAATGTGGATCTGATGAAACCGTAAAATGTTTCAAAAAGACAGTGATCTCTATATTACAGTATGGATTGGTAATGTCGTTTGTTTTTGTAACCACATAAAATTTTTATACAACCACAAGATTGGAGGAATTTCCATAAATTTACAAAGTGTCTGGATGAAGGTGAATATGATTTGATTTGAATAGCACCTCCTTCCGGCTCAGAGGAAAAATAAGGAGATGGGTTTGTTCAAGTATACGGTGGTCTTGCCTTTCTCTGTTATAAGTTTTATTTGAGTTATTTTTGCCTAAAAATATTCAAGGAAAACCTGTTTTTCCATTTAAAAAAGCCTATGGCCTGCATTTCGTGCTGGTCCGATGAGAAGGAAAGGGGGCAGGGGGTCTGTGGGTGAGTATTAGTTTTCACAAAAACTGTACAAAATCTTAACTACCAGTAATTCAGTAATCGATTGGCTAATAATACATATACTTTAATAAAGCAAAAACAATATAAGCTGTACTCACTACTAAGTTATAAGTGTGTACTAATTTTACTTTATAAGCGTAAATAATTTAATAGTGAGTAGTTACAATCATTAATAGTGCCACTAATATTCAGGAGAAGGTTATGAACAAGGCTTATTATTATTATTAGAAAAATCAGAAAACTAACTACTTGCAGCTTATTCCTAATCATAATAGCTAACTATTTGGTTATTCGAAAAAAAAAAAACCGGGTAACCAGTTAATCAGTTACTCAAAATTTCCATTCTGTTGTACTCAGTATTTATGACAGCAATAAATTTTAAGAAAAATATATTATTTGATACAATTGGAATTTTTGAATTTGAGAGTACAGAAAATAAAAATTTAAATGGCGGAAGGTAGTTGTGCTGTCCACATCAAATTCTTTAATATAGTAAATCAGATTTTTAAATTTATACTACCTCTAGTTTAAATTAAAATATGGCCCTACCATTAATTTGACGAAATTTCCCTGCTTTCTTCTATGATTTCAATTTATTTGCGAAACAAATTAAAAGTGAAATAGTTTGAAATCTCAATTCTCATACGCCATGACACGCCGCATATCTAGGATAACATGACAGGTACATTACGCATTTACGTGATGGCTCATGGAAATTGCTCGCGTGACACGTACGGCGTGTGCCCCGCTTTGTATTCCCACACGAGACGCCACTGGTGCAAGCGTGACTCCAACTTGTGCTGAATTATTATAATTATGATTTAGTTATTTATTTTAGGGAGAAATTGTTTGAGAACATTAGTTTAGAACTAGGCTAATGTGAGATTATTTAAAGAAAGTAAATGTAGTTTGCTAAGGTAATTTGTTTTTAATATGTTGCTACATACTTGGTCTATTTTTTTTTTACCAATTTTCATAAATTTGTGTTCATTTCTAACAATTTACTGGTATGGAAAATATTAATTCGGTAAGACATCATTTATCTATATTATATAACAATTAATCAAAAGATAAGTAATGCATAGTCTTTCAAGTAAAAAATTAAGAAATGTCAAAATTTTAATTTGAATTGATATTCACTATTCATTAACACTAATGACGTAACAGAAAATGATCAAGAATTGCTCGCGTAATGAAAAATAATTACAGCCTTAAGAAAATAAACTTTCATATACAATAGCTTAATTATTTCACAATTTGTAAAAGATGTAAAACAAGCATTATTACTTACAAATTATTGAGGAATAATTTATACCAGGTTCACGTTAGAGAGATATTTTAGAATTTTATTTTAAATATGTTCAAAGTAATTCCCTTGAACGAAAGAAACATAATTCAAATATTTATTGTTTTTGAAAAGTACATCGTAAGTGTAATTCTTTTGTGCTATGTGAAATTCCAATGAATTTTTTTAAATTTTCTTTGTAAAATAAATATATATATATAAATATATCATCACGGCATATTACCCATTGCTGGGTGTGCCAATCTGCTTTGTATACAGGTTTCGGTAATGATGATGACATATTTGTACCGTGTGGGCGTTTACCAGGCGTGACCGCACGGGCACTCATTGCTGGAGAGTGCACCACAGGGGTCATTTTTGTAATAAATATTATGTGAAAATCATGAAAATTGTTGTGAATCAAAAAGTTACACAACACATAAGGTAGGTGTAAATTACATGTTAATTATTCTGTTAGTTAATTTGTCTATTAAAATTTTTAATTATACATTGTTATTGAAAGATTAACTATTACATGGAATAATTTTGTCAGTTTCATTAGGGTATTACTAGGGACTAGATGTGTTTGTGCGTGTGTGGGCTGCTTGTATACGAGGCTTTGAGGGTTACTTCCTGGTGCTTGGAAATGACTGCTGGACATCTGCAAGACTTGCAGTTTATCCTCGAGCTTACTTGAAGATTTTATTTATGGTAAGATTGTATTTCATTAGTTTTCAATTGTGGATTATCATGCATAATATTCATTATTGGGTGTGTATCGAACATTGAATATAATAATCAAACGCATTTAATTTGTTTGTTTAAATAATGCGGTCGGTGAATATAATAGAATTTCAAAATAAGAGTATAGGTCATAAAATTAGTAAATTACCCACTAGAGTTTGTCATTAATAAAAATTAAACATTAGTCCGTAATAATAATAAAGTAATTTGCAAATGAATGTTGTAGAGAAGGGGAACGGTGACGCGAGCATACCGGGAATTTTCATTTACCTGTATGACACACAATATACGTGTAATTTATTTTTTGTCTAGTATTTATATATGGAAAATTCAAATTTTAGTCAACCTATTGTTCATATGTAAAGTGTATCGAGTATAATTTGTCAATTTTGAATTATTTTATTTAGAATGTTAATGTTTTTTAAGTAGGTTTTGTTTATTGAAAAATCCGGATTGATTTTTGAGTTGTAAGGGATTTGACCTGCCTTGATTTACATTTATATAATTACGTACAATATTTTTTTACTAATATGCTTTATGTTATTGTGCAGGTGTATTGCCGTGACTGATAGTTCCAAGCGAGTTTCCAGGACATGGAGAGCATTTCCTGACAGTGATTGTATTCTGAACAACACTAAAAAGATCTGCAATATATATTTTTACCCTTATACCTTTAGATATAAAATTTATATAAATAAATAAAAAATATATCCTTCCCAACCATAATGTGCAGTAGTATTTTCACATTTTCCATTATTATAATGAAAATATTAACTATACAACATTTATGTTTATATTTCACAATGGTCTAGTTATACTGTGTAATTGTTTTAATATAGACATGCATACATATATCACAACAATTAGAGAAAAATCTTATACTTTTCTATATAGAGAAAAAAAATCGGATGTGGACACCACACGACTTCCTTGTACGATTATTAAACTATACATATTTTTTTAATAATTAAATTACAAAATATTGACAGGCTTAAGCCAAGCCCGAGAAATATTTTGATATAGAACAAAAAATAATTCATTCTTAAATTAACATTAATCTAACCCGGTTCTTTTTAAAGAGAGTTTTGATTACAACAAAAAAATATTTGATTACAACAATGAATATGAGTAATTTCACAATTAAAATATAATATTTGTTATTGTACGAATCATAATATAGCACGTATTTAACATAATTTGACATGAATTTTTTTTTCCTAATCCATTGCAAGCTTTATTACAAAAACAAAAAGTAAATAATTTTTAAATTTACATATCTCGCTTATACAAAGGGCTAATTTAATAATACTTGATGTGCTAGACGCAGAAATTAATTCTCTAAAGCTTTTATTTGAAGCATTTATTTCTAAAATCAAAATAAAATCATTTTATTCAAGAAAAACTGTTAACAACTTCAAGTAATGTACCACTTCCGGTTAGCCTATTTTAACCAAAATCTATTATTATAATTATTGTGGACCCCACTAAATGTTGAAATCGTAGAAATGGGCTATAGTAGGTCGAGGAGAAATTAAATAAACGAAGAAAGAAATTGTGAAAAATTCATGGACCTCGCTGGGATTTGAACCCAGGGCCTTCCTATATCTAGTAGGACGCTCTAACCAACTGAGCCACAAGATCCCATTGAAGTCAATGAATCTTTCACAAGTCTTTTTACAAATCGTAACGAGTACACTCTTCTAAATGGAGAGATGAATACTCAGCGCGAACAATGCGCATATATACAAATTATTGTGAACTTTAAGCCGTCACATATACGTAGATTATAATTATTGTGGACCCCACTAAATGTTGAAATCGTAGAAATGGGCTATAGTAGGTCGAGGAGAAATTAAATAAACGAAGAAAGAAATTGTGAAAAATTCATGGACCTCGCTGGGATTTGAACCCAGGGCCTTCCTATATCTAGTAGGACGCTCTAACCAACTGAGCCACAAGATCCCATTGAAGTCAATGAATCTTTCACAAGTCTTTTTACAAATCGTAACGAGTACACTCTTCTAAATGGAGAGATGAATACTCAGCGCGAACAATGCGCATATATACAAATTATTGTGAACTTTAAGCCGTCACATATACGTAGATTATAATTATTGTGGACCCCACTAAATGTTGAAATCGTAGAAATGGGCTATAGTAGGTCGAGGAGAAATTAAATAAACGAAGAAAGAAATTGTGAAAAGTTCACAATAATTTGTATATATGCGCATTGTTCGCGCTGAGTATTCATCTCTCCATTTAGAAGAGTGTACTCGTTACGATTTGTAAAAAGACTTGTGAAAGATTCATTGACTTCAATGGGATCTTGTGGCTCAGTTGGTTAGAGCGTCCTACTAGATATAGGAAGGCCCTGGGTTCAAATCCCAGCGAGGTCCATGAATTTTTCACAATTTCTTTCTTCGTTTATTTAATTTCTCCTCGACCTACTATAGCCCATTTCTACGATTTCAACATTTAGTGGGGTCCACAATAATTATAATCTACGTATATGTGACGGCTTAAAGTTCACAATAATTTGTATATATGCGCATTGTTCGCGCTGAGTATTCATCTCTCCATTTAGAAGAGTGTACTCGTTACGATTTGTAAAAAGACTTGTGAAAGATTCATTGACTTCAATGGGATCTTGTGGCTCAGTTGGTTAGAGCGTCCTACTAGATATAGGAAGGCCCTGGGTTCAAATCCCAGCGAGGTCCATGAATTTTTCACAATTTCTTTCTTCGTTTATTTAATTTCTCCTCGACCTACTATAGCCCATTTCTACGATTTCAACATTTAGTGGGGTCCACAATAATTATAATCTACGTATATGTGACGGCTTAAAGTTCACAATAATTTGTATATATGCGCATTGTTCGCGCTGAGTATTCATCTCTCCATTTAGAAGAGTGTACTCGTTACGATTTGTAAAAAGACTTGTGAAAGATTCATTGACTTCAATGGGATCTTGTGGCTCAGTTGGTTAGAGCGTCCTACTAGATATAGGAAGGCCCTGGGTTCAAATCCCAGCGAGGTCCATGAATTTTTCACAATTTCTTTCTTCGTTTATTTAATTTCTCCTCGACCTACTATAGCCCATTTCTACGATTTCAACATTTAGTGGGGTCCACAATAATTATAATCTACGTATATGTGACGGCTTAAAGTTCACAATAATTTGTATATATGCGCATTGTTCGCGCTGAGTATTCATCTCTCCATTTAGAAGAGTGTACTCGTTACGATTTGTAAAAAGACTTGTGAAAGATTCATTGACTTCAATGGGATCTTGTGGCTCAGTTGGTTAGAGCGTCCTACTAGATATAGGAAGGCCCTGGGTTCAAATCCCAGCGAGGTCCATGAATTTTTCACAATTTCTTTCTTCGTTTATTTAATTTCTCCTCGACCTACTATAGCCCATTTCTACGATTTCAACATTTAGTGGGGTCCACAATAATTATAATCTACGTATATGTGACGGCTTAAAGTTCACAATAATTTGTATATATGCGCATTGTTCGCGCTGAGTATTCATCTCTCCATTTAGAAGAGTGTACTCGTTACGATTTGTAAAAAGACTTGTGAAAGATTCATTGACTTCAATGGGATCTTGTGGCTCAGTTGGTTAGAGCGTCCTACTAGATATAGGAAGGCCCTGGGTTCAAATCCCAGCGAGGTCCATGAATTTTTCACAATTTCTTTCTTCGTTTATTTAATTTCTCCTCGACCTACTATAGCCCATTTCTACGATTTCAACATTTAGTGGGGTCCACAATAATTATAATCTACGTATATGTGACGGCTTAAAGTTCACAATAATTTGTATATATGCGCATTGTTCGCGCTGAGTATTCATCTCTCCATTTAGAAGAGTGTACTCGTTACGATTTGTAAAAAGACTTGTGAAAGATTCATTGACTTCAATGGGATCTTGTGGCTCAGTTGGTTAGAGCGTCCTACTAGATATAGGAAGGCCCTGGGTTCAAATCCCAGCGAGGTCCATGAATTTTTCACAATTTCTTTCTTCGTTTATTTAATTTCTCCTCGACCTACTATAGCCCATTTCTACGATTTCAACATTTAGTGGGGTCCACAATAATTATAATCTACGTATATGTGACGGCTTAAAGTTCACAATAATTTGTATATATGCGCATTGTTCGCGCTGAGTATTCATCTCTCCATTTAGAAGAGTGTACTCGTTACGATTTGTAAAAAGACTTGTGAAAGATTCATTGACTTCAATGGGATCTTGTGGCTCAGTTGGTTAGAGCGTCCTACTAGATATAGGAAGGCCCTGGGTTCAAATCCCAGCGAGGTCCATGAATTTTTCACAATTTCTTTCTTCGTTTATTTAATTTCTCCTCGACCTACTATAGCCCATTTCTACGATTTCAACATTTAGTGGGGTCCACAATAATTATAATCTACGTATATGTGACGGCTTAAAGTTCACAATAATTTGTATATATGCGCATTGTTCGCGCTGAGTATTCATCTCTCCATTTAGAAGAGTGTACTCGTTACGATTTGTAAAAAGACTTGTGAAAGATTCATTGACTTCAATGGGATCTTGTGGCTCAGTTGGTTAGAGCGTCCTACTAGATATAGGAAGGCCCTGGGTTCAAATCCCAGCGAGGTCCATGAATTTTTCACAATTTCTTTCTTCGTTTATTTAATTTCTCCTCGACCTACTATAGCCCATTTCTACGATTTCAACATTTAGTGGGGTCCACAATAATTATAATCTACGTATATGTGACGGCTTAAAGTTCACAATAATTTGTATATATGCGCATTGTTCGCGCTGAGTATTCATCTCTCCATTTAGAAGAGTGTACTCGTTACGATTTGTAAAAAGACTTGTGAAAGATTCATTGACTTCAATGGGATCTTGTGGCTCAGTTGGTTAGAGCGTCCTACTAGATATAGGAAGGCCCTGGGTTCAAATCCCAGCGAGGTCCATGAATTTTTCACAATTTCTTTCTTCGTTTATTTAATTTCTCCTCGACCTACTATAGCCCATTTCTACGATTCCAAAATCTATTATGTTATTTCGATTGACATAAAAGTCTTGTATACCAAATTTGAAAAGTTTTGGATTATATTTTAAAACAGTTTTTTATTAAAATCTATTATCGGCTTCATGTAAAGTGCCACTTCTGGAAGTTGTGTAATAACCAGAAAGGGAGGTGCACAACTAGATGTTATAGGAGTCCTAAATACAAAATTTCAACTTTCTACGGCTTACCGTTTTTGAGTTATGCGAGATACGTACGTACAGACGTCACGACGAAATTAGTCAAAATGGATTCAGGGATGATCAAAATGGATATTTCCGCTGAAATCTGAAAACCGAAATTTTTTGCGATTACAATACATCCTTTACTCACGTACAAGGAAGTAAAAAAGTACGACGTTATACATTTTTAAAAAATCTGATGTAACCAGCACAATACCTTCCGTCAATTCTATGTATTTTGTACAAATTCCACACAGATTTTTTTTTTCAATTATTCTATGGGCGTTTTCTTTTTAGCAGGGAAATGAACTGATCTTACCTCGTACTGAACTGAACTACTAAAAGGAACAGTATGTTTCTTAAAATAAGAAGTAGAAAATAAAACATATATAGCATTATATTTGAACATAATACTTTGCTAAATTGGCTTATGGCTATAATCTGCTGTATTACCAAATGTTATTTGTTTTTGCCAGCTTAAATTATTTTACGTTTTTATATTTCCAGTAAAATCATTTCACAAAGATATTATTTAAATTTTATTTGACACTGACACCTGTCAATTAGTAATATTTGAACATTCTGACTGTTTCCATGGTGTAGGTTTTAGCAGCATTAGGTTGTAAGATATTTCTTTATAATTCTTTATCTCTAAATTCATTGAATTTGAAGAAAAAAAATTAATTAAATCGAATGGATTTAATTATTTAACATATTTTTTATAATAACATAAAAAGGTCAAAAAAGTTATATTTAACAACCTATTTTCAAGGTAATCTGTTAAAATTTTAAAATTAGTGTACTTCCGGTTAACCAATCATAACCAAAATCTAATCAACTCTTCATATGGATGTACAAAAGAGGAATATGAAAGAATTACATTTTTTGGAATTTAGTATTGAAGTTATTGAAGAAGAATTTTTTGTCACACACATACATCATCGTAAAAACAGTAAATTCGTATTGTAAGGACTCTAAAACGTGCTTATTCATTAAAAATTCACCATCGAATTTTTTGACCAAAGACAATACCTTCCTTACCTATAGGTGACGGAAGGTAACACAAGGCTCTTTATGATGGATTCAATACAAATAACAAATGATCTTACGATTTATTTTAGAATATAACATTGAGCAAATTCAAATATCAGCATTGATTTAAAATGTTTTGACGTCGTGCCTGATTCGTTCATGTTAAAATAATTTGTTGAATTTTCGTATCAAAGTATGTGGTATTGTATTAAACAGAAATGAATATTTATATCAAAAAATTTAAATATATCACAAACCAACCTTTAAAAATAAATCATATAGGCCTACTTTGTTAAAAAAGTCATTTATTCGTAAACACTTGCTGCCATAATATTTGCTAAATAGGAACGTAGATACTCATATATTCTTATATACCTTATGATAGTACCTACATAGGTAAATTTTGCATCATATTTAGGGTAAAGCATATTAATAGTGTATAATCCGTACCATATATTTTGAAAGTTTTGCTGTTTTTTTCTTCATCACTGATTTTAAGTTGTTCGTTATATTTAACAATCCGAATTATATTATTCTATTATTCAATTTACAAAACGTGCGATTAGTTTGAAACACATTTAAAAGTGGTAGAGATATTTGACGGACGAGCTTAAGTTTAAACTCTCTATAAGTTTGCTCACTATTGATAACTTTTTTAATTGCAGAAATACGATGGTTAAACGAGCAAAATTGTGCCATTTTATATTAGAAAATTGATCGTCGACAAAAAAAAAGAATTTTATCAGCGGTTCCCGAAATTTGGTACAAAGTATATATTTTTTTAAATGGAACCATATATTTTTTATTCTTTTATTGGAAACAATATGTTTTTCTGTTTTCAATAAGATTATATCGCTTTTGTACATTTTTTTTTAAATGAACAAATTATTTACGTGTATAAATAAAAAAATTCTTTACTATTTCTAGTTAATGCCATGGAAACATTTTTTTACATATGGACAAGCATGTAATTTTTTTGCTATTCTTCAACACTTTTACTATAAATTCGTTAATAAAATAAATAAATTTATAAAAATAAAATTATTTCCATAGATTACTTAGCTAAATTAACTAAAAACAGTGAACAAAAGTTTCATTTTTTAACGTAAATAACTCGTTTATTTAAAATAATTGTATATAAACAACATTACCATATCGAAAAGAGAAAAAAAGTACTCTTTCCAATAAAAGATTAAAAAAAATCTGTTGTGGCCAGCACAAAACCTCTCGCCACTTCCTTTTTTTGGTTAAGTATAGGGCGCGAACAATCATGTTAATGTTACATTGTTGGTCTTGACAAGCAGATGTGGAGGCCCGTTTCAGAATGATAATTAGTAATTATGTACATAAATGTCAGAATTTTTCATTAAAAATTTCATGATTTTCTAAATTCATGTAGTTAATTTGTCACCAGGAGTGTGGAATTGACTTGTCGAGGAAAATAAATCACATGGAATTGGAAAATCACTAAATTTTGAATGAGAAATTATGATATATGACATCTATATACATAATTACTAGCTATAATTCTGACATGACTGCTCGCACCTTAATGTATTTAACATTTCTTGTATACTTACACTCTACACCAAAATTCTACTTATATCTTTTCCATATATTTAGAGTTTTTAAATTTAAATTCATTCTATGAAGGAATTTTGTCCTACTCTTTTAATTTTTCGAGATGTTTCCAATTCATTGTCGGAAGTAACAGTATATATGAAGGGTATGTGTAATATACCTATAATATTAAATATTAAACTATTAATGCAATAAGAAATAATATAATATATGTACTTCCCAGAAAAAATCTTCAGTAATGTCTCCGGATTTCTGACACTGACATTTTTTGACAATTTAAATTTTCAACTATTTTTCATGGCATTCTTTCGGCTGATTTATTACAACAAACACACACACACACACAGACACACACACACACACACACATATACACACACATACACACACATACACACACATACACACACATACACATACACACACACGCACATATACACAATCGTAAAAAAGTTAGAATCGGATTGTAGGGACCTTAAAACGTGCTTATTATAAATAAAATCTGGATATGCGATTTTTAGCCTGAATGCAATACCTCTTTTAGCGAGAGGTAAAAAGTATGTGTCCATTTAAAAATATATATTTTGTCCCATATTTTTGGAACCGCTGATACAATTTTTTTGCTGTTATCACCTATTTTCTTATTCAAAATGGCACAAATTTGCTTATTTAACCAACCTCGAGTATCTTCATATAAAAGAATTACGAATAGTGAGCTAGTTAATAGAGACTTTGTATATCGATCTTCTTATTATTCATTATATTTTTTTACTTATAATCCTATGTGTTGCTGACAAATATATGTACCTAAATAACTAAGTACCTCCACGTTATTTTCATGTTCTTCTTTAATAAATAATGAAGTGTATAAATATTAATGTTATTATTATACATTGTTTTAAAATGTCAAAACCCTGTATTAATAAATTCATATACATAAACACATGGAATATGCAAATTTAATTGGATCGCGATTTAAAACGCTGCAAAACTATTAGAAGAATTATCTAATGCAAGTTACATAGCCGAGCGGAAAAGCATATCGTTGTGGTACAGGTAATCTTACATTTCACATTTATTCGTATTTCTGCTCCCCATTTTCCTGTAAATAAAGGGTAAAGGTATTTCTTAAAAGTTGAAATTATGTATACTATAATATGTCACATCCGGTGCAACTAATAATTTTGTTTAAATTATTTTTTATCAACAAAATGAGATATTTTTAAATTAGATATTTTTTTAAATCTAAATTATTGTAACTACAATTAAAATATTCAAATCGTTTAATTTATTATTTTATTCACAATCATTACAGTAATATGTCGATTCCTAACCTTTTAGAGGTTGGAAAATACATCATTCCTAACTGCAATGACAATCTCTTGGGTTGGAAATAACAGATTTCACTTCCACCCCACGGGTTGGAATTGTTTATGTATGATATGTCATATATCCCCATAATAAAGTAGGCTAAACAAATTTTAATAGAGCTGTAAAACAATATTAACAAAATTGAAGGTTATAACTCAATGATTTATTTTGAAAATTATTGATTTACAAAGAAGATGATTGTGAATAAAATAGTATACATACCTCGGTGGGAATTTTATTACAGCCTCGCGCTCTGTATCTCACCTCGAGGCTTCGCCTCTCGGTAATATACATAAACCCTCGACTGTAATAAAACATATCACACCTCGGATGTAATATACTATTAAGTTATAATAAATTTAGTTTATTCTAATGTTGAAATTTTATTAAATATTGTCTTAATATTATAGGAATCGTCAAATTATCTATCTTGCATTTTTTCACACGCAAGAAAAAAAATTGAATAACAGATAAAACGTAACGTACGTGTGATACTTTAATTTGGCTTTTTGTTTTAATTGTTTGACTAGCATTATAAAATTGTAATTTTGTAAATTTTCATATCTAATTTCTGTGGTGACAAAATATCCGAAATGAATTTTGTTTATTGATTTACATCCAGAATTTTATGCTCTATTTTTATTGGACGCATTTTTGTCTAAACTGACTTAGGAAGCAATGCGCAAGGAAAAACTGTTTTTCCATGTTAAACGTCTATACACATTAATGCTTTTCCACCTGGTACAATATTTTGATCATGCAAAAATAGTTAATAAAGTGAACCATATTTTTACTCTAAATCCAAGTTCTCCACGTTAAGATGCTTATAAGATTTTTCTGCATTAGTCCATTAGTTCTCGTCCTGCAAAATCATACTGTGAGAAGAGAGATAGAGAGAGAGATTCACAAAGAGTAGCTCCGTCTTTGTTCAGCATAGTCTGAGTAAAAAAAATTCTTCATTGATAAATATCTAACAAAATGAACTTACATATAAATAAAACATTTTTTCAGTAGATATAAAAATTTATATTTTTAGTTTCATTTTTTATTCTTTCCCTTATTGATGAATTATCTTTATCACTTTATCTTTTGATGTATTATGAATAAAATATACTTTGTTATAATCAACATATTTACAATTATTATTTTTAATACAACAATGTTATAAAACTATGTAAATCACGATTTATAATAATTCATTCATTGGAATTGTGACAACACTTACGTTAACAAAATATTGTTACACTTAAAAGTTAACAATTATAATTCTGTGTGTGTGGCAAGGTAGCAAACTAAAATGGCCACCGGTTGATCAACCCTCCTCCACACGTTTTCTTTTTCCCCGGAATTTGGCGTCTTCCAGCACCAATCTAGTGGACTTCTCGGAGTCCGGTCCATTTCTAGGTTGGCTGTTGCAAACATTTTCAAGCTCTCGGCCGTATATTCAGCCGATCGCAAGGCTACTACCCACAAAAATTAAAATTTCAATCGCAGAATCATTGCCCTACAGCTTACAGAAAGGCTTATGGCTATAAAAATTTAAAAATCGTTCAGAATCAGCGATTTACAGCCTATAGTAAGCGAAAAATAGCATTTTACTCACTGTTCAAGCATTTTAGAGCTGCCAGACGTACATACACCCGATCAGAAGGCTAATACTCACAAAAATTTAAAATCGAAACGCCAAACTCATCAAAACATAAATCGCAGACTCGGAAGGCAGTAGCACGGCATTTATTCACAAAAATAAAAATTCCAACCGATCAAAAGCCTATAGCAAGACTTTTGTACGCCGAATCGTCGAGTATACCCCTTCTATCAAGAATTTATAGCTATATACTGGCTGTCTGTTGAATTTACAGCCATTCAGCGTGAGCGGTGGTATCGAACCGGACACTCTGCTTCATGAATTTGAGCTCTAATGGCTATACGAGCTATATACAGGTTTTTTGGCCGATTTCTAGCTAGCCACCAGGATTCGTACCTCCAGACCGTAGGCTGGGGTACGCCCTGGTGGCTGGGATGCTTGACTGGACTGGTCGCTGGAGGTTTCGGCTGGTTGCTGGTTTCTCGACTGGTTGCTGGATTCTGGTTGCTAGCTAGGCGAGAATCGAACCTGGATCTTTGATTTGCAAGATCTTATAGCTCGTCGTTCTAGTTTCAGATTGATGGACTACTGGATCATTGCTAGCAAGCGAGATATGAACCTAGATCTTTGGAATGCGATTTTTCGAATGAAAGATATTGTTATTTTAACAAGAATTTATTGATCGATATGTTACATAATAATGTTATTACAATGTATAATATGTGAAGTATAATTATTTAATATGTTGATCTTTGTGTTTGTGTTACATTTTAAATTGGTCGCAATTTCACAATTACAAAGATGAAGATATGTGCTCTAAATATGTCAAATTTGACTGACAGTCTATCTTATGCATAAGAAAATATACATGCGGAATGATAGTTTTGTTTATAGGAAGATATAGTGCAATTTTTGATAAAAATAATTTTATTTTGACATGTACATTGTACATTTACGATATACATATTGAGTGAAATAATTACAAAACAGCGTAAAAGTATAAGTATATCATGTTTTACGTACTTATGATTAAGAAAATACTACTTTTAATGATAATATATGGATGATTTATTGAAGTATAGAACGTAAAAAAATGATTTAGTTAGCGAAATCTGTATTGTTTTATGAAACATAATATGATTTAGTTTTTCCATTAAAGAAAATATTTATTGATAAATGTCATAATGCAAATAACGGTTGTTATCCATTAATTATGTAGTATTTATAATAATTAGAGTTTCTTATAATATTCGATTACAAGACAGTATGTATGTATGTATGTTACTTAGGCGATGAAATGATGATAATGGTACAGAAAAAAAAGAAATAAATCACAATTTTATAGTTTCGAAGTTTATAACTAAGTTACTCAAAAACTAAGTAACGTAGAACAACTTTCGGTTTTCAAATTTGGATTCAGGGAGTTGTTTTCTGTATGTATACGCTAAGTTTCAGAAATTCGAATTGCGGAAAAAATTCAGTCATGCTTGTTTCAAAATAGCTATATGTCCATTGTAAATACCAAATGTTAAATGTGAGAATCAAAAACCTAAGTGAGATAGCGACTTGCGGTTTTAAAATTTTGATTCAGGGGGTATTTCTATATGAACGCTACGTTTCGGGAATTCGAATTTCTGAAAAAATAAATAATTCATGTTTGTTGTAGGATAGCTAAATGTCTATTGTGAATACCAAGTGTTAAATATAATAACCGAAAGGAAAACTAAGTGATATATCAATTTGTGAATACCAAGTGTTAAATATAATAAAAAAAAAATCTGATGTGGCCAGCACATAACCTCTCGCCGTATATTTTACCTGGCTGTATGCATAAAGCAAAGATTATTTTTATAAATACAAATAATATATTCATATAAATCTATGACGTATAAACTTCTTTATTATTCAATAATAGCATGTCTCAACATGAAGATATTTTACCATAAATTATGTTACAATAAATTACAAAGTAGAGTTTACCATATATAAATATTAGGCTGGTAACAGCAATTTTCAATTCGAACAACTTTGTTTACTTTCTCTTCATATTCTTCTAGTAAAAACATTAATTTTGGGCGGTCTAAAATGTATATATCTGGATTGTGCATCTATTCTTATATATCTTCTTTTACATTTTATTTTTTCATACTTGTTATATCTAAATAACCTTAATTCCCTTTAATAAAGTGACGGATAGATTACACTCCGATTTTGTCAATATTTACAACTTACTTGAGAAGAATTTGATAGCTTTTTCGCAATTCAAAGTTACTCTAGTCTACAGTACTGGTGTACATTGTCCCATAATGTTTGAAACAAATTTAAGCCCTTCAACCTAGACTTGTCATCTCCATAATAGTCACAGATCAAGAACTAAGGAATTCTCCAAGTATATTTTTAATTCATTACTCATTATTTCTGACACTGACATTTATCTGTCAGTTACAAATAATTTAAATTATCAACTATTTTTCATGGCATTCTTTCGGCTGTCAAATTTATTACAACAGATTATTTTATATATTATACTTCTTTTATCTCTAAATCTATGGAATATATAATAAAATATTTAAATGTATCAGATAGAGAATTTAATTTTCTTTAATATTACCACGAAAAATTTTCAAAAAATAATATTTAGAAGATTTTTTTTCAAGAATCTTCTACTTCCGGTTGTCCAATTATAAAATATTTAAATGTATCAGATAGAGAATTTATTTTTCTTTAATATTATCAAGAAAAAATTTCAAAAAATAATATTTAGAAGATTTTTTTTCAAGAATCTTCTACTTCCGGTTGTCCAATTGTTACCAAAACCTTTTCAGATCTTCCCGGGAATGTCCGATTGGGAAATACGTTGTTAAACAAATTTTAAGTCTTATAGTTTTTGAGTAACCGTCCTTCCAACATCCCACACACACACACACACACACACACACACATCCACACACACACACACACACACACACACAGACATCATCGTAAAAATGTTAAAATCGGATTGTAAGGACCTTAAAACGTGCTTATTCAATAAAATCTGGATATGCGATTTTTAGCATGAATGCAATACCTCTCTTAGCGAGAGGTAAAAAATAGGAATTCTAATCGCTGATAAAAATTCAGTCATGTTTGTCTCAAGATAGCTAAATGTTTATTATGAATACCAAGTGTTAAATATAATAACCAAAAAGAAACCTAAGTGATATATCAACTTGGAGTTTTTAAATTTAGATTCAGGGGAATGTTTTCTATATGTACGCTAAGTTTCAGGAATTCGAATTGCTTAAAATAATATAGTCATGTTTGTTCCAATATAGCTAAATGTCTATTGTGAATACCAAGTGTTAAATATAATAACCGAAAAGAAAACTAAGTGATATATCAATTTGTGGTTTTTAAATTTAAATGCAGGGGGTTGTTTTCTATACGTACGCTAAGTTTCAGGAATTCGAATTGTTTAAAAAATTCAGTCATGTTTGTTTCAAGATGGCTAAATGATTATTGTGAATACCAAGTGCTATAATAACCAAAAGGAAAACTAAGTGATATATCAACTTGTGGTTTATGATTCTGGGGAATGTTTTCTATACGTACGCTAAGTTTCAGGAATTCGAATTGCTTAAAAAAATTCAGTCATGTTTGTGCCAAGATAATTATAAATGTCAATTCTGAATACCAAGTATTAAATATAATAACCAAAAGGAAACCTAAGTGATATATCAACTTGTGGTTTTTAAATTCAGATTCAGGGGGTTGTTTTCTATACGTAAGTACGCTAAGTTTCAAGAATTCGAATTGCTGAAAAAAATTCAGTCATGTTTGTTTCAATATGGCTAAATGTTTATTGTGAATACCAAGTGTTAAATATAATAATCAAAAGGATTACTAAGTGATATATCAACTTGTGGTTTTTAAATTTAGATTCATGGGGTTGTTTTTTATACGTACGCTAAGTTTCAGGAATTCGAATTGCTTAAAAACTTCAGTCATGTTTGTTCCAAGATAGCTAAATGTCTATTGTGAATACCAAGTGTTAAATATAATAAGCAAAAGGAAAACTAAGTGATATATTAACTTGTGGTTTTTAAATTCAGATTCAGAGGGTTGTTTTCTATACGTACGCTTAGTTTCAAGAATTCGAATTGCTTAAAAAAATTCAGTCATGTTTGTGTCAATATGGCTAAATGTTTATTATGAATACCAAGTACTAAATATAATAACCAAAAGGAAAACTACGTGATATATCAACTTGTGGATTTTAAATTTAGATTTAGGTGGTTGTTTTCTATACATACGCTAAGTTTCAGGAATTCGAATTGCTGTACCTTTTAAATTATATGTATATGCATGTATGTATAATTGTATGTATGTGTGATATGTGAATATATCATGTAATATATGAATGTATATATTTTAAATTCTACAGAAACTGTAAAATACGTGAAAATGAAGATATATATGTCGCATGATGATATGAGCTGTTTATGTACCGATTTTTCGTGTTATATATTAATTTTATTTTAATTAATACGAGTATTTTATGTTAAGGAGGATACGTTTTATTTATCTGTTTACATTAATCTTATAAATAAACAAGTCTTGAGGAGCCCAAATACTTGGAGGTGTTCTGCGGTGCTCTGCAACGTTGACATCAGGGTTCATGTCGTTCTGCACGTACATCCTCCTACGGCTCGTCCAGGACTACAGTTCATTTCTCCATTACATGGTTCTGTAATAATAAAAATATAGATAATAATATGTATACACTTACAAATGTTTAAAGCAACCTTAATATGAAAGTGCGAGAAATTCAATATTAAAAAAATATTTTAATAATTCATTTAATTTCTGAATTATTGATTCTATGGTATTACGTGTACATTTAAACAAAAAGTTTATTAATGTGACATAAATTACGTAACTGGTATATAATTACAATTATACTAATAGAAAATGGAAATATATATTCATTTTATGTTCTCTAAATTCATAATTTCTTAAATAATAAAATATGTAGTACGTACAATATATACGATAATTGTATATGGTAGTTACATTTTATAATTCTAAATTAATTTAAATTTGCTGTAAAATTTCAACATTTATTATTGAAATGTAATGTATGTATAGCAAAACCACAAAATAGTATTTAGAAATAATGGGTGAAATATCCAATAATGGGTGTAAATTAATACGGAACTAACTACAGCAAAATAAAAAATAACATTGTTTTCCCTATATAACGGATTTCAAATAGACACATAATACATACAATATATGATATTCGTATATGGAACTAAATAATTCTACATAATTTCGAATTATTTTCTATACAACATTAACAATTATTATTCAAATGTGAAGTATATCTACATCAAAAATAGTCCATAGAAATAATGGCTGATATATCCAATAATGGATACAACTATTCAGTAGTTCAAAACTAATAATAAAAAGATAAAACTTACTATAAATAAATTATTTCCTTATGAATAACTCCACGTCCTGAAGGTATCCATATGTGTTCTCCAAGCATCAGGAAGTCGTCCTGGAAGACACCCAACACGAGCATACCACACACACGTCTTTTCACTAGCACTGTAACAATGAAACTAACAAAATTAATGTATATAACAGTAAAGACATTAGATAATAAAAAAAGAAATCAGCAATTAAAATAATGAGTAACAAAAATTATAATCAAAATCTAAGTATTGTATAACTTGTTAATCACCCCATAAGATTTTTGAATTTATTTGTAATGTAAACAAGATTCGTGGACTACTCGCGAAATATAATTTGTGAATTTTTGGGCTACCTGAAAGGATAATATTAATAGCTAAAAAAATATCATTAATGCTTGTTCAAGGACAAATGCTTTTCTATAGGAACGTCTGTTCCATACATAATACCTAGATGGATGGATGGATAGGAAATTTCAACTTTAGGGTTCAATATCTCTGAAATTAAGCAAGATAGGAACTTGTGCGTTTAAATTTGAATTCATCATTAATTTTTCTATAAACAATCAAATTTTTAGTTGGTAATATCATGAAAAAATGTACTTTTCTATATAAAATTTCTATTTTAGGGCTCAATAGCTCTGAAATTAAGCAAGATAGGAATTTGTGTGTTACAAATTTGAATTCAGCGTGAATTTCTCTACAAACAAGTAAATTTTTAGAGTTGGTGAATTGATGAAAAAAATTAATTTATGCTTATTCATGGACAAGTAGTTTCCTATATAAAATTTCAACTTTAGGGCTCAATATCTCTGAAATTAAGCAAGATAGAAACTTGTGCGTTTCAAATTTGTGTAATGATGAAAATAAATTCATTCATGCTTGTTTATAGACGTCACTTTCTATATAAAATCTCAACTTTAGGGATCAATATCTCTGAAACTAAGCAAGATAGGAACTTTTAAATGCATTTTTAAAGAAATAAACAAAATTTTAAAATTGTTGAAATATTGACAAAGTATTTTCTAAGGGTTTTTTAACTTTTGATATTAATATAAAGAAACCGAATTATTATAGTACCTACAGATAAAAATATAAATAATTGCAGATTCTATAAATAAATTATTAAATTTATAATTTTTTTAACATATCTTATTTTTTTACAGATGACCACTGTTTCCGACGTTTCATTGGTTAGACACATAGACATGTCGACTTGGAGAACCCGTTCGTGGATCTACAGCATCTTGTGGCTTCTCTGCAGACCAAGTTGACGACTTCATTTCGTTATCTGGATCAAGAAACCTTCTCCAGCGGTATTATGAAGTCGTGAACCGGCTGATCTCCAGAGTTCAAATTTTATAAAAATTTACATTGTAAGTTAAACTTTTCACCTACAGTACCGGCCAAAAATATATCACCTTTATGTTTTTTCAGTATAACTTTTATAAAAAAAAATCAAATGCGCTCAAAATTTAACAGTATGTATTTGATGTAGATTAGATCTTGTACATGATGTGCGATGAGTTTTTAAAAGAAATATCATGTGTTTCAAGCTATTTTTTGAATTTATTTATTTTTTCTCGCTTATTCTGCCGTTGTATCTGTAGTTGAAACCGCAAAATTTTGCGTTATTTATTATTTTGTAATATGGCGAAGACAAAAGGTGCTCTAAATTTAGACGAACGACAACAAAAAGCTATTATAGAGGACCGGAAACAAGGGCGGACGCATTAAGGAGCTCGCGCAACAGTTTCACATCGCCAGATCATCGGTGAATAAAATTCTTAAACATTGGAACCTCCAAGGAGGCTATGTTGAGAAGAAGAAAAGCGGCCGACCACGTTGCACTACTTCCCTTGTCGATCGCAACATCCTCCACGTATCCCACAGCGATCCAAGTCTTACAGCGCCCGACATTGCGAAGGAAATAGCGACTCCTGGTCAGTCTAATCCATGCATACGGACCATACGTCGTCGCCTACAAGGCGCAGGACTGAATGGACGGCAACCTGTGAAGAAGCCATTCATTTCTGCCAAAAATCGGAAGGCGCGAGTGGAGTGGGCTAAAGAGCATAAAAACTAGACACCTCAGCAATGGTCTAATGTCATCTGGAGCGATGAAAGTAAGTTTATGTTGTTGATAGTGGTGGCATAAAATGGATTCGTCGCCCTAAAGGCAAACGTTTCAATCCAAAATATCAACTGCCGACTATGAAGCATTGTGGCGGTTCAGTCTTGGTGTGGGGTACTTTCTCAGCAAAAGGAATGGGTCCTCTTCACAGAAATCATGGTATCATGGATCGAAAAATGTACATAGACATCCTCAAAAATGTAATGCTTCCATATGGAAAGCGTCTTCATGGTCTTGGCTTCATCTACCAGCAGAATAATGATCCGAAGCATCGCGCGCGTGATTTGCAAGAATGGTTCCGACGCCATCGTCTGACTCTTATGAAATGGCCAAGTCAGTCGCCTGACTTAAATATTATTGAACCGTTGTGGGATGAGCTGGAAAGACATTTGGCCGGCAAACGAGCGGCAAGCGCAGCCAAGAAGTTCGCCCAACTTGAGGAGGAGTGGACGAAGATCCCTCAGCAGAATCGACACACTCATCGCGTCTATACCAAGACTCATCCAAGCTGCGATCGACGTAAAAGGATTTGCAACAAAATATTAATTTTATTTAGTGTTAATTATTTACTAACTTCATTATTAAATATTTCTTATTTTCAGATATTTGAATAAAATTATTTTTCCGCGTTATTGTTACTATTATTTAGTGAAAAGTTTTTTATTAGGTAAATTATACCTAATATCAAAATATATTATGATTTTATAGACATCAATTCTCTATAAGTCAAGTTATGTTGAAAAAACTTAAAGGTGATATACATTTGGCCGGTACTGTATAAAATGCTCTATAAGTACACATTGTTACAGATATTTCATGCAACACTCCTACACGGTTAAAGTTAGATTAACGGGCGATGTAAATTTGGATTAGCAAAATTTTCTTTCTTTTCATGTAACACACGTTTTTTTTGTCAGAATTCGAGTTACAGACGCTTAAAGTTACATGATTTTTCACTGGTATTTTGTGGATTTTGAATTCGGTTCTTTTTATATTTTTATGCACTACTCCTACACGGTTAAAAATAGAATAACGGGCTAGAAAAATTTGAATTGAACGTGAAATTCTATTTCATTTCATGTAACACACGATTTTTTATATTGTCGAAACTAGAGTTACAGACGCTTAAACTTACATGATTTTTCACAGGAATTTTGTGAATTTTTAATTCGGTTCATTTTCCATATTTTTATGCACCACCCCTACACGGGTAAAGTTAGAATAATGTGCATGACATTTTCTTTCTTTTCATGTCAAAGACGATTTTTTATATCGTCAAAACTCGAGTTACAGACGCTTAAAATTACATGATTTTTCACCGGAATTTTGTGAATTTTTAATTCGGTTCATTTTTCATATTTTTATGCACCACCCCTACACGGTTAAAGTTAGTATAATTTGCGATAAAAATTTAGATTGAGCATGAAATTTTCTTTTTTTTCATGTTAAAGATGATTTTTTACATCGTCGAAACTCGAGTTACAGACGCTTAAAATTACATGATTTTTAACCGGAATTTTGTGAATTTTTAATTCGGTTAATTTTCTCTATTTTCATGCACCACTCCTACATGGTTAAAGATTGAATAACGGACGATGAAAATTTGAATTGAGCATGAAATTCTGTTTTATTTTGTGTAACACACGATTTTTTTTTTACATCACCGAATCTCGAGTTACAGGCGCTTAAAATTACATGATAACACATAGTTATAGATATTTCAGTCGGTTGGAACAAATTTCAGCAAAAGCGATTTTTAACGACCACAAACAATATTTTTAATTTTAGTACTTACTTGTTAGGCAAATTTTCTGAACATACCTTCAGCTAGCACTTCATTACTGAACTGTATCACCTTCGGCGATTTACACAATTTGAATTCACTTTTAAGTACTCATTACACAAAACTTGCACCAATTAAATTAACAATTACAGCACTTCATAAAACAAAGTTAAAAAATATGTTCTGGTAATGATCAAACAAATATAATTTTAGCGTAAATTTTAATACTATTATATATATATATATATATATATATATATATATATATATATATATATATATATATATAACTTGTAAGTTTTTTGATTCAACACTATCGCAATACACGATTATTGACAAGCACCCCATGTTCACTTCACCAAAGTCAGAAAGGAACTAAAGTCTTCATTATAAAAACATAATATTAATATTGTAACGTAACAACTAACACTAATTAAGTGTTAATTGATTATATCTTTTATGCTTTGGCGCACAAAATAAACAATGTTTATGATTGTTTACAGGTTCCGCGAAGGGCCGTACTACACCCAGCGATAGGATACGGTAACTACAACACTGGATGAAGATAATAGATGATTTTTTATAAGAATAAATAAATACGTTTTTTATTTACCTTTCTTATGTAATAACAAAAGAGCCAGGGAAATATCCTAATTTTTAAAGATTTTTCCGAATTTTCCTATCCTTTTCTTTAGTATTAAGTTCTCTAGGTACGAAAATAACCATCCGACAGGAGTCCGCCCTTTTATAAGGGCTTATTTGAGCCCTTAGGGAAAATTTGACCACGGATTTCAATTTTTCAGATCCAAGTAAGTTTAACAACACTTGTCCGGTCTTTCTATCCCTTTTAGTTCAGGAAATAGCGTAGGCCCTTCACCACAAACTTGAAGAGCAAATATATTGTAAACCAGAGGGTTTTCATCAATACTGTATAAGCCAATGAAAAACGCGGATTCAAATACTTCCGATACGCTATTTTCCGGCCCTTTATCCCTTTTAATTAACGAATTTAAGCGTTAAACCCTTCGGAAAACTTTAAGGGTCTGTATCTCGGAAACGGCTGGGTTTTCATCGATTTCCTTGAAATTTCGCGTTTCCTTAGCATCCCCTGAAATGTCAGAGTCGTAGAACAACATATTTAAGTTTCAAGGGCGTAGGGCCTAATCGCCTAATTAAAATTTGACAGCTTCGTTCTTTACAAAAATTGAAACATTTCGATTCACCTTTAAATAAGAAAAATTGATTGTAACTCCGAAACTATTAGGGCTAGAATGTTGAAACAAACTCTATTATACTAATTTCGGCCCATAGATTACGAATCTGAAGTCAGATTTTTACCTAAGGGCTCATTTAAAGGTCGAAAAACTTAAAATGGCCCTTAGGAAAAACCTGACCTTGGAATCGTGTTCTACAGGTCGAAATTAGCCTAATAAAAATTTGTCCCGCCCTTCTAACTCTTTTAAATAACGAAGTTAGCGAATGCCCTTCGCCATAAACTTTAGGGCTAAGAATGTTGTAAACTAAAGGGTTTTCAATAATTCTGCGCAAGCCAATCGGAAGGCCGTGCTAAAATACCCCAGATACGCTATTTTCTACGCCATTAGCCCTTCAATAGACAAATTATACTATACTCCTTCGGAAAAATTTAAGGGCTCGTATCTCGAAAACGGTTGGGATTTCAGCGATTTCCTTGAAATTTCGCGTTTCCTTAGCATCCCATGAAATGTCGGGGTCGTAGAACAACATATTTAAGTTTCAAGGGCGTAGGGCCAAGGGTTTAAAAATAAGCTAATTAAAATTTGACAGCTACGTTTTGTTAAAAAGTTGAACAAATTCTCATTTTTTTATTTTTTGATGTCATGTTTTTGTTGTACAGAATTAAATACGTAGATGTTATTTCAAATTAAATTAGCTATATTTTAATGGTAGTTTGCAAATCGTTTCAGCTTAGTTTTTCTGTAATATTTCTTTTGTTTTAAAATGAAATTTTACAACATTTAGTTAATAATATGCATAATAAAGGTCTCATACTTCCCTGTTGTCCCAATTAAGCAGCATCAACTATGTACATACCCTGTCTCTTTGTTTTCCTCTGGAATAAATAAGGGGTTGTTAAATAAAAACGTGTATTAGTTTAAGTGATTTTTATTGTTTATATGTAATACATTGTTGTCTTTTTTATGTTCATCGCTTAAATTGTATTTTTAATTCTTATACTTTGTATTTTATATATAAATATATATACCCTTGTCCTGAAAAATTAGAAATAGGGATGTTCAAATAATAGTTTGTATAAATTTTACTTGTATTTATTGTTTATTTGTATTTTACATTGTTGTATTTCATGTAAACTACGCTAATGTACAATATTTAATACAATAAAATATAAATTAAAATATAATTTGTCTATTTTTTTTATTCCTTCTACTTAGGGGATGAATTCTGTAAGATTTTAAGTTCCTATACGTATATAGTTCTTAAAATGACCGCTAGCAAGCAGCACCTATCGTAAAGCATTGCGTCTTAAAGTATAGGCAACCAGAAATAACCCTGTTTGTAAATAGTTCCAAAAATGGCCGTTTGGGGGCAGCACATGGGACGTATACCTATTGGGAATTTGTACTTATTGAAAATGGGACGTATACCTTTGGTAATTTGTACTTGGTGAATATGGGACGTATACCTATTGGAAATTTGTACGTACTGATTATGGGACGTATTCCTATTGGAAATTTGTACTTAGTGAAAATGGGACGTATACCTATTGGAAATTTGTACTTTGTGAAAATGGGACGTATACTTAAGAAAATTTTAAGTCTCTGAACAAAGGTGAAAAAATGTACTCCAAAGTTGAAATCTTTATCAACAGGTGCTGCCCCCTAGCGGACGTTTTAAAAACTATATACGTGTATGTACGTACGTATGTACAAAAAAGAAAATATTTTAATTGCCAAAACTCTAAGTTGAAATCTTAATCGACGGGTGCTGCCCCCTAGCGGACGTTTTAAAAACTACATACGTGTAGGGACTTAGACTAAAAAATCAATTTTTTAATATAACAATATATTTGTATTTTAAGAAATTACAATTTTTTAAATATAAAAATATATTTGTATTTTAAGAAATCACAAGACTTTATCTTATAATAATTAAAGTTTATTGGCATTATTTATTACAAAGGGCTGTATGACAGGCATAAATAGTTAATAGATTTGTTAACAAATTTAGTAACAATTATAAACAGAAATACAACAATTGAATCGTAAAAGATTTTGAGTTTAAAAAGTCTGTTCATAATTATTTTCCACTAAATTTATTAACAAATCTATTAACAATTTATAACAATGTCACACAGGGTTTAGTTATAAAACTAAAATGTTTGTTACCAAATAAAATTATTATGGGGTTATTTCATTTGTTGTTAATTATTTTGCATCTTTATTCTGCAAATAAAAGTTTAACCGGAAGATTTAACTTTTATTTACAGAATAAAGATGTAAAATAATTAACAACAAATAAAATAACCCCATAATAATTTTATTTGGTAACAAACATTTTAGTTTTATAACTGATACGAAACTCTAAATATATATTTTTTAGACTAAAACCGCCCAAATATATATTAGAGTTCCGTTTACAATACTTATGGACTAATTTAACAAACTTAAACTTGGGATCCCCAAATAAGATTTCTTGTTCCCATTGTTACAAGTACAAGATTTCTTATTCGGTTTAAGATCGTTTGCGAACCTTTATATTAAATATATTATATATTGTTTTTATTGTTACCATCTCAACCGCCCACTCACCAAAATATATAATATTTATTAATATAAAGCTTCGTTTACAATAAACTAACTTTGCCCTGACCGCGTCAAAGTACTTAGTAATAATTACAATTTTTACTAAAACTACCTAACTTTAAAACTAATGGGACGGGTTTAAATTAAAATAAACAGAATTAAAAGATTGTTTTATTGTACATACATTTTAAATAAGTCATTATGCAGAGGAAGCCATGAAGACGCATCGCAATCGGCACTGGAATTTCGGGGACAGCGGCGGCGAGGAATTCTTTTAACTTATAACTATTTTAAAACTATAACTGAAACGCTTTATTTAATAAATGGTATATATATATAGGGAGACACCACCCTCATGCCACCCACGCTCCCCATATATACCATTTATTAAATAAATACAATTCCGTATACAATAATACCTTATAATCTAAATTAAACTATTGTAGTTCCCTCCAAATTAAATTTATGAAGTGCGCAAAAAAAGCCTATCTTACGTTAATATCTCTTTCAAACAAAAGCAAATCTAAAATGGTAAGTTACGTTAATTTTTTCTCTCTCTCAAAAAGCAAAAACAACCCTTGCCTATCTTATATCTAAGCTGTCTTATGTCTACGCAAGCTATCTTATATCTAGACTATGCTAAGCTAAGATGAAGTGAGAGAGAGATATACGAGATAAGACAAAAAATGAGGACTCCGGGGCGGTCCTCACAGTTGTTTACGTGGGGGCTTTGCCGACCCCAGTCGCGACCCCTAGGGTTTACGGCCTACAACGCGAGCTAATTAAGGACAAGGGAAGCAATTATGATTATTCCTCGGCTTGGATGCAATAAAGAGCTACTCTCGATGGCATCGCCCGGCCATTCCCGATACACCTAACACCGAACGCGGTCAACCCGTGTGCTCAAACAAAGTTAAATCAAACTAAAACTTTATTTTGTCTTTAATAATTCGTTGCCATTAAAATTAAACGATGATTACGTTGCCTCCGGATGAGGAGAGCACATAACGCCATAAGAGAGCTTCCTGTGTAAGCATTCAGGTTTGTTTAAAACTTTTCTCATTTGAGTCTAGCGGTTATAGCGTCCAATCTAGAGCAGCGGCCAGTACGAACGATGGTCAGCACTGGTACAAAAGAATTAAATTGTCCCTAGAAACATTCACACAAGTGTGAAGCGATCCACCATAATAAAGGTTTCACATGGCGTTGTGAATTGCTATACATATCATTCCACTCAATTATGGAAATCGCGCACGAACCCTACCTAATCATCCCACTAACCGTGATATTAATAATAAAAAAAATAAGGAAACCCGAACCCACAAACAAGTTTCGAATCTCACACCCCCTACTTCCTGATTCTCTCACCATTCGACAGCAAGCATGCCCCGACACACCAATTCATACAATTTTTTTTTTTCACATTCACTCTCCCTAGATGCCGTCTGGGCAATCAAAACGCACGATTTTATGATGAATCTTCGTAAGGGAATGCACTTCACTAAATAAATTTATTTGTATTTTTAAAGAAAACGCGTGTTTGCTCAACGGCGCAATGAGCCAAAGTTTAATTAAGATCTGAAAATACATTTCAAAGAACTTAAAAGTAACTTATATTCTATATTATTCTTCACGTAAGATCGGTATTGTTCAATAATGTTTCGTTTATAAGTAGTTCAATTCGCTCTATAATCTGTGCTGACAACGACTAGAAAACTATCTTTTTCTACATTGCGCAATGTTATTCTTACGTGAAGAAACCTATACTATATTAATCTAGTCTTCTTGATGTCCGATTCCTGAAACATATATGTTAATCATATGTTCCCAGATAATGGTTTTATGGAAAAATATTCGATATTTCAATTTTGAATTTTTTGAATGTCATATAGACATTCATGAAAGTTATATTTCTTTCAATGTAGTACTCAAAATCGAATTGTGTACAAGGTAATACTTGACATATATAATAGTCATATTTCATTGATTATAAGTTCTCATGGTTGATTATGAGACCAAGTTAATAATTAGGCATAGTCATAGTCCTTTGACTATAAGTTTTCATAGTTCACTATAAGTACAAGATAATATTTAAACATTTAGTCATATTTCTTTGACTATACTCGTAAGTTCTCATAGTTGAATATGAGAAATATTAAAAAAAATAGTTTCCTACCAGTTCATCCATCGATGGCCGCCTACGTCGTAGATTTGTTTGGTGTTCAGCTATCATAACCAGATCCCAAAAGTTGTAAACTAAAGCAGTTTTTCTAAAGCTACTTTAGATCTGTAGTGTTGAAATCCAAACTCGAAAGCTGCATTCCAATTCTCCAAGTCTCTTGACGTATCAGATCAACAAAAGGTCCACCTATTAAATAATAATTATTAGTTAGTGATCATTTATAAAACTGTTGAATAAAATTTTATATGGCAAACGTATATTAATTACACAAGACAAACTTTTCTCACGTAATTTATACAGGTGTTTAAAAAAGGGTATTTTTTTAAAAGGTATATAGTACTGACCAAAATGAGTAAAAAAACTGAATCAACATAGATCCGATCTTCAATAGTTTTCGAGATATAAGGCATTGAAAAATGAGTTTTTACGGGGTTTATTTCTGTTATCACGAAAACTATAAGAGTTACGACTCCAATTAAATGAGATTTTTTTTTACCTTTCAGTGGTCATCTTAGATGTGCTTTTGTTAAAAAATAAAAAAATTGCACTAAGTTAAAAGTTGCGGCGACCTTGGCCAACATTTAATTTTCAAATATAGTTTGGTTCGAAGAAAAAATACACATTATACAGTAGTAGCTTAGCAACATTTCACGTTAGAAAAAGAAAGATTATTCGACGTAGTCGATGTAATTTATGTTATATGACAGATATACGTATATGGTGACATTACTTTCTAACACACTGGGTCGTACAGTTACAGATGTCTAATTATCTATTACACTGACCTCTGTGGTAACGTTTACCAACTGACGTTGTGGTTATGAAATAGGAAGTATTAGGAAAAGCGACAATACTGTTTGAACTACAGTATTAGAAATTTCCATTCCAGTGCGTGGTTTGTGACAACACACTGCCACTTCAAACCGATGGATTATTTGGTCGTGATTTTCTACAAACATTTGGAGTCACTATAAATTTCTCTGAAGGATATGTCTATCTATATGGCTTAAAAATTCAAAATCAATTCGAAGACTCAGAAGACCCAGAAGAAACTCAGATTTTGAAAATGAGTAAGATAAATCTTGTAATGTATTGAGAGAAAACGGATAAAGATAATAAAAATATATATCATCACGACATATTACCCATTGCTGGGTGTGCCAATCTGCCATGTACATAGATGTCAGTAATAATGACGCCATATTTGTACCGTGCGGGCGTTTACCAGGCGTCACTTTACGCGAATCTGGGGAACCGGGTTTGATTCCGACCGACGCCAAATATTTTAGAATTTTAAATGGCACAAAATTGACTTCTATGATGTACTGTCCACGTTAGCAATGAATATAGGTAAGTATATAAATAAATAAAATATATTAATACAGCTTATTACCCATTGCAGGGTATGCCAATCTGCTTTGTACACAGATTGCGGTAACGATGGTGACACCTCACGAGCACTTATTGTTGGCGTGGAGAGTGCATCATAGGGGTTATTTTTGTGCCATTTGAAATTGGAAATATTTGGGGTCGGACGGGATTGAACCCGGTATTTAAATTTAATTTAATTTTAAGTATTTACATGAATAAAAATTAAATTAAACGGGAGGTATTGTGTTGGCCACATCAGATTTTTAATTATATTTTGTTGAGATAAATTCGTATTAAAATTATTTTCCTATTAATTTTGACACCGCTCTGTCAAAATTGGAAATAAATTTATTGTTAAAGGTAAAACAAAGTTCTACCCAGCTACCAAGGTAATTAAATTTTGATAATAACTAGTAGATTATTACATTTGTTGATCAGCGTTGGAGCACAGCGCCGAGTTCATTACATTTGGTTGCAGCTTAAGACAGAATAAAATTGATTTCACTACAGAAATATTAAATATACTTCCCAGAAAAAGCTTTCAATAAAGCCAGTAAAACTGTTGATTTTTGAAACTGACACATTTATCTGTCAATTACAAACATTTGAATTTGTCAACTAGTTTTCATGGTGTAGTTTGGACAGTGAGATTTATTACAACAGATTATTTTATATATTATATTTTGTGAAAATTGGGAAATAATTGGACACGCAGCCTGTGTAAAATTAATTTATTTCCTGGCCTACGTTTCAACTTTGACTAAAGTCTTCATCAGGGCTCTAAAAAGGTATACATACATGGAGTAAAAAAAATGAAAATGAAAACAAACAAATTACACTTATTTACACAAAAGTTTACAACAAAAAAAAGTTCTCAAGTTTTTTCCTTTCTTTTCCAACGTTCTAGCTAATATTGACCTGATATATACAGATATATTTAATTACTTGTTATACCCATGGGTCGTATGGGGGTTCCCCATGTTATTATCTACAATTGACAATTTCTGTGAGTAAAAATGTATTATAAAAATTGTATAAAAAATTTGATGTGACCAACACAGTACCTCCCGCCATTTACCTATGTATATAATTTTTATATTACTTTATAAATTTATGCATACAATATATAGAAAAAGTATTAAAGCAAACTTGTAGAAAATGGAATAATCTTTAATGTTTATAATAACAAATTGAGAACAAATTACATTTAAAGGTATTTTTTGAAGAAAAACTATCTTGAGCTTCAAGTAAACTGCCATTTCCGGATATCCGATTACCACCAAAATCTAATCAGATATTTCCATATTAGAATAAGGTAGAAATACATGGTTTCAAAACTTTCTGAATGATAGTATTTGAGTTAGAGCGTATACAGGATCCACACACACATACATACACACAGACATCATCGTGAAAATGTTAAAAATGGATTCTAGGGACCTTAAAACGTATTCATTTACCAAAATCTCGATATGCGATTTTTAGCACGATCCCTATACCTCCCTTACCAAGGGTAGCGGGAGGTAAAAAGGATTTTTTGTTGTAAACTTTTGTGTAAATAAGTGTAATTTGTTTATTGTTTTAATTTTCATTTTTTTTACTCCATGTATGTATACCTTTTTAGAGCCCTGATGAAGACTTTAGTCAAAGTCGAAACGTAGGCCAGGAAATAAATTAATTTTACACAGACTGCGTGTCCAATTATTTCCCAATTCTCATTCTACTACCAGTCGATCATCGTATTCAGCCCTTCATTATATTTCGTATTTCTAAATCTATTCAAGATATAAAAAAAATCTGTTGCGGCCAGCACAATACCTCTCGCCTCTTCCGTTTTTGGTTACATAAGTATAGCTCGCGATCAGTCATGTGACATTGTTGACATAAAACCATCTTCGTACTATGACAAATTCTAAATCAATTCTTAGCCACTGTCATGTGTTTAGTTAAAATAGACTGAGGTCAAGTTTTAGAATTGAGCTGCCAATACCGCCCAAATAGGTTCATGAACTACTGTTGGTTTTTGACAATGACATTTTTCTGTCATTTACAAATATCTGATGGTTACTATAGAGTTGTTTAGGCTCTGAAATTTACTACGACAGATTATTTATATACTACTTTTTTATCTCAATATTTAGAAGATATAATAAAATTTTAAAAAGTATCAAATAGAAAATTTTACGTTCCTTAATACTAATAATAAAAAAATTCAAAAAAATAATGTTTACAATTTTTTTTTTAGATACTACTACTTCCGGTTTTCCAATTGGTACCAAAACCTATTCAACTCTTCCCATGAATGTTAGATTGAGGAATCCGTAATCAAAAAGGTCTTTAATCTTATAGAATTTGAGAAATCGTGTCTTCAACAACCTCACACACACACATCCACACACTCACAGACATCATTGTAAAAATGTTAAAAACGGATTCTTAGACCTTAAATCGTGCTTATTCAATAAAATCTGGATATGCGATTTTTAGCATGAATCATTAGCGAGAGGTAAAAATCAATAAATCTTGGAAATTCCCATTGACACAGATCGAAATCACTTCAGTCCCATTTCTCATCTTCAACCCATTCAATCACTTAACAATATTTGTGGATTCTATTACTCCATCCTGATTCCACATACCAACATCCCATTACCCTAATCCTAATGCGTTATCCTGCTTCCGACATAGGCGCGTGTATCGGCTTGTAGCTGTTGTCCTGGAGTCGCGCGAGGACATAGAACACAATAAAAAGCGGCTGGAATAATGGCTGAGGCATGACGCAGTCGTTCGGAGCAGATGTAACGAACGATCGCCTCACGTATATATTTATGAGAAAGCTAAAGACCTCCCTGCAGGACCGTAACCGTAACTTGCATCAAGAGGTAGCGGAAGACATCTTGTCCTGTGCCAAGTTGTCACAAAGTTATTCTAATTTCATAGTTGGGAAACGAATTATATGAATTAAGATTTTAGCTCCGCCCATTCAGTAGTGTCGTTTATTTAGTTTTTATGACGGTGCATAAAGATATGACTGTTATTTTGTGATTATAACAACATATGTTACAGTAAAAGCATTCAAAATTCAAAAATAAATCAACTGGTACGTTAATTAGTAAATGTAAAACTAAAAATCTGATGTGGCCAGCACATAACCTCTCGCCGTATATTTTACCTGGCTGTATGCATAAAGCAAAGAATATTTTTATAAATACAAATAATATATTCATATAAATCTATGACGTTTAAACTTCTTTATTATTCAATAATAGCATGTCTCAACATAAAGATATTTTACCATAAATTATGTTACAATAAATTACAAAGTAGAGTTTACCATATATAAATATTAGGCTGGTAACAGCAATTTTCAATTCGAACAACTTTGTTTACTTTCTCTTCATATTCTTCTAGTAAAAACATTAATTTTGGGCGGTCTAAAATGTATATATCTGGATTGTGCATCTATTCTTATATATCTTCTTTTACATTTTATTTTTTCATACTTGTTATATCTAAATAACCTTAATTCCCTTTAATAAAGTGACGGATAGATTGCACTCCGATTATTCTTATATCGATGTGTAATTTTGTCAATATTTACAACTTACTTGAGAAGAATTTGATAGCTTTTTCGCAATTCAAAGTTACTCTAGTCTACAGTACTGGTGTACATTGTCCCATAATGTTTGAAACAAATTTAAGTCCTTCAACCTAGACTTGTCATCTCCATAATAGTCACAGATCAAGAATTAAGGGATTCTCCAAATACATTTTTCTTTCATTACTCATTATTTCTGACACTGACATTTATCTGTCAGTTACAAATAATTTAAATTTGCAACTATTTTTCATGGCATCCTTTCGGTTGTAAAATTAATTACAACATTATTTTATATATTATATTCCTTTTATCTCTAAATCTATAAAATATGTATAAAAATATTTAAATGTATCAGAAAGAGAATTTATTTTTCTTTAATATTATCAAGAAAAATTTTCAAAAAATAATATTTAGAAGATTTTTTTTCAAGAATCTTCTACTTCCGGTTGTCCAATTGTTACCAAAACCTTTTCAGATCTTCCCATGAATGTCCGATTGGGAAATACGTTGTTAAACAAATTTTAAGTCTTATAGTTTTTGAGTAACCGTCCTTCCAACATCCCACACACACACACATCCACACACACACACACACACACACACACACACAGACATCATCGTAACAATGTTAAAATCGGATTGTAGGGACCTTAAAACGTGCTTATTCAATAAAATCTGGATATGCGATTTTTAGCATGAATGCAATACCTCTCTTAGCGAGAGGTAAAAATGTGTCTGAGTGTCTGTATGTGTGTCTGTGTGTGTCTGTTTGTGTGTGTCTGTGTTTGTGTGTCTGTGTATGTGTCTGTGTATGTGTCTGTGTATGTGTCTGTGTATGTGTCTGTGTATGTGTCTGTGTATGTGTCTGTGTCTGTGTCTGTGTGTCTGTGTCTGTGTCTGTGTGTGTGCGTGTTTGTGTGTCTGTGTGTGTGTGTGTGTGTGTGTGTGTGTGTGTGTGTGTGTGTGTGTGTGTGTGTGTGTGTGTGTGTGTGTTCGGATCGCATAACTTCAATACCACGATTCCAAAATTGATAATTTTTTCGTATTCCTCAAGTATACATCCAAAAGAAGAGGAGATTAGATTTTGGTCAACCGAAAGTACCCTCATTTGATGATGTTAACAGTTTTTCTTGAAAAAACACCGTTAAATCATTTTTGACACTTAATGTTATTATAAATATTAAAAAATATATTACTATCTACACGATTTAATTGCATTTTATACTTAGCATTCAATGGATATAGAGTAAAAGAATTAAAAGGAATTAAATTTCATAAATCAGCCAGCTATGCTATAACCATGGAAACAGCTACTATATTAAGAAAATTCTAATTGACAGATGTCAGTGTCAAAAGAAAATGAATGTAGCAGAGAGATGAGAATGAATGTTGAGATGGATGTTGAGGAAGATACGGAATGAGAGGATAAGGGAAATGGCTCAAGTGATAGAAGTTTCTAGAAAGGTACAAGAGAGACGATTACATTGGTTTGAACATCTCATGAGGAGAGATGAATATATTGGAAGAAGAATGCACAGCTTAGTAGTAGAAGGTAAAAGAAAAGAGACAGACTAAATATAAGATGGAAATGCTGTATTGCGAAGAACTTTAGAGAAAAAGAACTGAATGAGGGCAATTAGCAAAATAGAAATAAATGAATGAAGAAATTCAAGAATAACGACCACTTAACGAGTGGGCAAAGATAAAGAAGAAGAAAGTGTCAGTTTATGAAATAATTTTACTAAAAATATATAATCTTTTGAAAGAAAATTTATATATGGAATTTGTACATAATACACTGATTTGAGAGAAGGTAACATGCTGGCCACATCCGATTTTTTTGAATAATCTTATTTTTCACATGCAATAAGTTACAACACTTTAATATTTCGCCGTTCTCAACTATCAAATCTGTGGTTATTTTACTGGTTATGCCTGCTTTAGTATAGTAGCACTCTAACCTATATTAACAGATCTTTTATTTCATGCTAACATGTTTATTTCTCTATATATCTATCCCTTTCATTCAACATTTTCATTAATAGTACAGAGGTGCCAAGTACACTTTACTACTAGTTAAAATAAGCTAGTACTCAAATTATGAGAAGTAGTATCACTAGTATTACACTAACCCATTTTAGTAAGTAACTCTTAGTTGTAAAATTTAGTAAAAGATTATTAGCTTGGCTGTTTCCTTTAAAAAATGACAAATGACTTACATTTGAAATTTCAGCTACTCGGCAACTCCTACTCGGCATCTCTGCAAAAACGAAAACAGCTCTATGAAGTCGTACTCAGTTACTCAGGAACTCAGAAATCTCCAATTTTCTGTAATAAAAAAAATCATGCATAAGTAGGTATTCTGAATTAATAAAGAATCATTTCAAGTTAAAACATATTGGAAACTAAATTAGAATAAGATAGCAATTTGTTGGAAATTCGACGGGTCCTTTTTTTCCATTTCTCAAGCATTTTAATTTAAGTTTATTTTCTCATGAGAGGAATGTATGATCAATAAATTTAGACTCGCTGTATGTATTTTTAATTATTAAATATATAAGAAATAAAATAAATAATGTATTTTTTAATATTAAATATTGAAACTATCGTCAAATGAAATTTTTACAGTGTATTTCTTATACTGGATGGAAAAGCTCACCTTCCTGTGACATACATAGACGATTAATAATACATTTTACATTTATTCGTATTCCTGCTTTCCATTTTTATGTAATAACGACGAAAAAGTTCAAATTTGACAATTTTTGGTAATTTTAATCACAATATCAAAGAAATCGTCAATGTATCTTGTATGCAAAAAAAAAATCTGTTGTGGCCAGCACAATACCTCTCGCCACTTCCTTTTTTGGTTACATAAGTATAGGGCGCGAACAGTAATGTTACATTTTTGGGCTTGACAAGCAGATGTGTGGGCCCGTTTCAGAATGATAATTAGTAATTATGTACATAGATGTCAAATGTTAGAATTTTTCATTAAAAATTTCAAGATTTTCTAAATTTACGTAGTTAATTTATCACCAGGAGTTTAAAGTTTACTTGTATGCCTTAGATATTTAACATTTAATTCTGCTCCACATGGAATTGGAAAATCACTAAATTAAGAATGAGAAAATATGATATTTGACATCTATATACATAATTACTAGCTATCATTCTGACATGGGCCCCCATATCTGCTTGACAAGGCCAACAAAATCACATGACTGCTCGCGCCCTATTGTATTTAACATTTCTTGTATACCTACACTCTACACCAAAAATTCTACTTACGCATATATCTATTCCTTATATTTAGATTGTTTAATTTTAAATTCATTTTATGAATAAATTTTGTCCTCTTCTAATTTTTCGAAATCTTTCCAATTCTATTAATACATTAAGAAATAATATAATGTATGTACTTCCCAGAAAAAGTCTTCAGTAATGTCTTCGGATTTCTGACACTGACATTTATCTGTCAGTTACAAACAATCTAAATTTTCAACTATTTTCCATGGCCATTCTTTCGGCTGTAAAATTTATTATAACAGATTATTTTACATATTATATTTCTTTTATCTCTAAATCTATAGAATATATTGTAAAATATTTAAATATATCAGAAAGAGAATTTATTTTTCTTTAATATTATCAAGAAAAAATTTCAAAAAATATTATTTAAAAGATTTTTTTTCAAGAATCTTCTACTTCCGGTTGTCCAATTGTTACCAAAACCTTTTCAGATCTTCCCATGAATGTCCGATTGGGAAATACGTAGTTAAAAAAATTAAAGTCTTATAGTTTTTGAGTAACCGTCCTTCCAACATCCCACACACACACACACACACACATCCACACACACACACACACACACACACACACACACACAGACATCATCGTAAAAATGTTAAAATCGGATTGTAGGGACCTTAAAACGTGCTTATTCAATAAAATCTGGATATGCGATTTTTAGCATGAATGCAATACCTCTCTTAGCGAGAGGTAACAAAATAAATTATATGACAGGTAAAACTTGACACGTGTGTGACACACTAGTTTGCCTTTTAGTTTCAATTTCATATCTCTAGCGTTCTAGCATTATAAAATTATAATTTTGCAAATTTTTCGTAATTCTTCAGCTTTTATTTCATGCTTTTTTGTTTGACATCTTGTGTCAAAATTCGTTATATCCTATAACTTGTGCACATTTTATTATGTTATAATTTTAATAATTTAATTTTTGTCGAGCATGTTCCAATCTGTTACAAAAAATTTAAAAGAAAATAACACAAAAAACATAGCTAACAAATTCTGATGGATAAAATAATTAGTTTATGGGACAATAATATTACATAATTTACTTGTATTTGGTGTCAAGCAAAAAATATCGTTCTATTGAGACTAGAACCATCGTTCTAAGTTAAAACGGGGGAGCAATTGATTTCCCATGTAAATCTCCAAAAACACCCAGCGTATTTTAAGAAACACTTATCTTACATATTCTTATTTTAAGTAAAAAGAGTTGTAAGGATAACGTAAAACGTCAAGTTCGCACAGGACGAGTTATATCTGTGCACCTTATCGCGATGCTGAGAGCAGAGCTGTTGCAGTGCACTGAATTCACTAGATGTGCTATGTTCCAACGCTGAAGAAGTGAATTTTGTATGAATGGCTTTTCAAACTTCGGTTTATTTTTATGTCGTTCGGGATCGTGGTTTTGTTTCGCTTTTAGCGGAATTATAGTAGTGGGTGTTTGGGAAACGATTTCATACATATATTTATTCGCCTGCTTTACTCTAAAATGATTACAAAATGTTGGAGAACAGTTTTACTGTTACTTGTTGATATTTATAACACGGTTGCACTCAATGGACACTCTAATGCTTTCGGAGTCAAATTTTTTATTTATAATTCAGATGTTACAGTAAATTTATATAAGAAATAAATATAAATACAGTAGTTTGTACAACAAAAGTGGATATGAAGTCCATATCGCATGAGGATATGAGCATTCCACCCGAGTTATCCAGCATATTTTTTCTATGAGTACGAAATTATTTCCAATTCTAAAGGATAACATTGACTTGTTAATGTGACATTTCCTCTTGTGCACTTTGATCTAGTGTAGTGTATCGTGTCAAAAAATGTCAAAAAAAAATTTTTTTATACGTTCTTTTTGAATACTTACAATTTATCTAATCTATTAATTCATAATACAATTCAGTTCAATGTTGATAAATTATTCAAATCTCTTTTTATACTGAAAATATTTCCATCTAAATGACAACATTGAAATGTCAAATGTGACACTTTGTACCGTACCATTTCTTCGTTTTTCATCTTAATCTTGTAAGAAATGAATCGACAGTTTCATGGGTTATACGACTTGACTTGTGATTTGTGAATTTTATATCCATCCTATGATGGATACAAAATTATATCAGTTCTGTTAACTAGAATTTCCAATATGTTCATTCTGCAGATTGTGAAGAAAAGATAGGTTTTTCAAGTGGAAGTAGAAAATAATATATTACATTCGTGGTGAGATATGTTTCACTACAGCCGAGGGCTTATGTATATTACCGAGAAACGAAGCCTCGAGGTTAGATACAGCGCGAGGCTGTGATGAAACTCCTACCAAATTATAACATTTAGGGTTATTAGAATTTTGGCAGCTCTATTAAAATTTGTTCAGCCTACTTTATTATAGAGATCTATAAAATGTTACTAGGCAAGCCCTACATAAACATTTCCAACCCGTGGGGTGGAAGTGAAATCTATTATTTCCCAGCAAAGAGATTGTCATTGCATATTTAGGCAACCTCTCAAAGCTTAGGAATCGACATATTACTATAATGATTAATGATTGTGAATAAATTATTTTATGACTTTGATAAACTTATTTAAAGTATGAAGGTAGAAACAATATTCGTATAGTAAATCAATAATGCAGAATCATTTCTTTTCGTAAATAATTTTCTGTAAATAGGATTACTAAGGTGACGCCTTTTTAACAAATATGTATTGCATATTAATTCTGAGTGTTTATTAATTAGGATAATGTCAAAAATAATTGTATACTATGTATATTTATCTTATTATCTTCTACTTAATGTAATTTTGTACTAAAGTTATTGTACTTTGCATTTTTTTTTACTTTTTATTCTTCTTTTTACCTTCCGTCAGTTTTAGACATTAGTCTTTGGTCAAAAAATTCAATGATCAGTTTTTAGTGAAGAAGCATGTTTTAGGGTCCTATAATACGATTTTACCATTTTTACGATGATGTCTGTGTGTGTGTGACGAAAGTTTCGGATCGCATAACTTCAATACCACGATTCCAAAAATTATATTTTTTTCGTATTCCTCAAATTTACATCCAGAAGAACAAGTGATTAGATTTTGGTTATAATTGGTCAACCGGAAGTAGCCTTATTTGAAGATTTTAACAGTTAAATATGATTCATTGACACAACGTTATTATACTTAAAGAATATATTATTCTTATTATTATTGCATTTTACACTTCATATTCAATAGATATAGAATAAAAGAATTATATAGAAATTAAATTTCATAAATCAGCCAGCTATGCTAACCATGAACATTAGTAATATATTCAAATAATTAAAATTGACAGATGTCAGTATCAGTGAAAAGTAAATAAATGTGGCAGAGATGAAGATATTGAAGTAAATATTGGGGAAGACACGGAAAGATACGGTAAGGAAATAACTCTAGTGTTACAAGTTTCTAGAAAGATACAAAACAGACGATTACATTGTTTTGAACATGTCATGAGGAGAGATGAAGAATGTATTGGAAGAATGAATAGCTTAGTATTAGAAGGTTGAAGACACAGAGGAAGACCAACGATAAACAGAAATGAGTGGAAGAATAAAATAAAAAATACCGACCCCTAACGAAGGGGAAAAGCTAAAGAAGAAGATGTCAGTGTCACGTGCAATTTGCATAGTTTGTTTATGAAATAATTTTACTGGAAATTTAGAATCTTTTGCAAGAAAATTTCTGTACAGAATTTATACATAATATATTGACGAAAGGTATTGTGCTGGCCTCATCAGATTTTTTATGGCAGATTGTGTATACGACAGATAAATTTTGTTCCAAATAAAAATTATTTCTTCAATTGTTAATTTAAATAAATTTACTATACAACTAAATTTATTATATTTTTTATAAAATCGAGTATTTAGTACTTTGAAATATTTTACTAGATACCTCCATAAATCCTAATCCAATGTAAGTTGTTAAATAAATAATAAATAAATAAATTTATTTGGAATCAAGCTTAACTTATACAAAGGAGGAATATTTTCAACTTTAAATGTTACAAATAAAGTATCGAATTTCAAATGCGTTCTGAACAAAATTGTAGATATCATAAATCATAAGCCTTTTTCTACAGTAATATTGGACAGTAGGGTTGAATACAAATTTGCTGAGGGACTTTTGGTGATGTGTTTTATTATGTGGTATTGACGAAGTTCATTGAAGTTAAATTGTTAAATAACTTATTAAATTAATCAGATTCGTTTTCTATCATATGTGAAATCACGCGGAAAACGTAAATACTAATAAAATAATTGTAATTTTCGTGCGTTGCATTAAAATGTAATAGTTAAACACGTATTTAGTGTAAATTTAATACTGCAACAGCTTTATTATTAAAAATTCATGTTGAAACTTTAACACCTAAACAAATTACACAACAAAAACACTTTACCAGGAACGACACCAGCGCACGCCGTGACGCCGTCATTTCCCAGTGCGGTGGGAGAGAGAATTAAATGGAAATGTGTTTCGAAACGGTGTGAATCCCTCCCCTGGTCGACCGCGCCGCTGAATTATGCAGATCGGAATCATTTGGAAACAGACTGCTATTTTATATTTTAAATTCATACATAAATGTATTCGGTGTCGGAATATAACTGATGTAAATTCATGTGATGCATCTCGTGTTTTGGTTTTGGTAAACTGGCGCGCTCTTCCGGAATACATGTCGATGCCTGTATTATTTTCAAATAAATACGAATAGTTTATTTTTTATGGAGTTTTTATGTGACATTGAATTTTGATATACTGTTTATCATACAGAAAGTATTGTTTGAAAATAATATTCTTAAAACCAGTCACAAAAATAACAATGAGTTTGCTTTTACGTTTCGAACAATAGTATGCATTCCATTTGAATCATTATATTAAAGATTGTGCACAATAAATTCTGGAGACCTCTTTGAACTTAAATTATAATCAAAGTATCCCTATTTATATCTTTATACTGTAACTTCAAAGTTCAATTTAAAAAATCTGTTGTAGCCAACACAATACCTCTCGCCACTTCTGTTTTTGGTTATATAAGTATAGGGCGCGAGCAGTCATGTGACTTTTTTGGCCTTAATAAGCAGATATGGATCCGCGTCAGAATTACAACTACTAATTATTATGTACATAGATGTCAAATGTCAGAATTTTTCATTCTATGTTCATGTGGTTAATTTGTTACCAGGAGTGTGAACTTTACTTGTCTAGATAAGTAAACTACATGGAATTGGAAAATCACTAAATTTAGAATGAAAAATTAAGAAATTTACATCTATGTACATAATTTTACTTGCTATCTTTCTGACACGCGTCCCCATATCTGCTTGTCAAGGCTAACAAAGCCACATGACTGCTCGCACCCTATTGTATTTAACATTTCTTGTATACCTACACTTTACACCAAATATTCTACTTATATCTGTTCTTTATATGTAGATTTTTTTATTTAAATTCATTCTATGAAGAAATTTTGTACTACACTCTTCTAATTCTTCGGGATTTCTGACACTGACATTTATCTGTCTGTTACAAACATTTTAATTTTTCAATTGGTTTTCATAGTATTATTTCGGTTATAAGATTTATTACAACTTATTATTTTATATATTATATTTCTTTTACCGCTAAATCTATAGAAGATATAATAAAATATTTAAATGTATCAGATATAGAGCATTTACTTTTCTTTAATATCAGCAAGAACAAAAAATTTCAAAAAATAATATTTAAAAGATTTTTTTCAAGAATCTGCTACTTTTGGTTGTCCAATTTTTACCAAAACCTTTTTAACTCTTCCTATTAATGTCAGATTGGGAAATACGTAGTTAAACAGATATTATGTCTTATAGTTTTTAAGAAATCGTCCTTCCAATATCCACATACACACACACACACATCCGCACACAAATAGGCATCATTGTAAAAATGTTAAAATTTGATTGTAAGGACCTTAAAACATGATTGAAATCTAGATATCCGATTTTAGCATGAATTCAATACGTGTCTTAGGGAGAGGTAATAGTATATTACATCCGAGGTGGGATATGTTTCATTACAGCCGAGGGCTTGTGTATATTACCAAGAGGAATCGACATATTACTATAATGATTGTGAATAAAAATATTAACTATACAAGAATATGTATGTTCGCAAAATAATTTTTGTTGTACCTAGGATCTGTTAGTTTACGCTTCAAATATATTGTATATATAAGTATCCCCATTTATTTCTTTATACTGTAACTTATATCAATTGTTTCATTAAAAAAATATCAACTAGGCAAGAAGATGTTCGCAAAAGAACTTTGTACAATCGACAAAATATTCCAAATTAGGTTTTTCAAAAACTTGCAAAACTATTGTGTTTACCGAAGCCAAATTTCATATTGCTGTGAAGTCTGTTGAAGTACGCTTTACAACAGCAAGACAGATCGAAAAGTTAAAAGAAATTTTGAAAATATTAAAATTTCTGTGAGAATAACTAGTTCAAAAAGTTGGTATGTCCTCTTCATATGTGCGAAAGTTGTAATATATGAATAGTTGAATACTTACAAAGTTCAATTAATTCGAAACCGCAGTGATAAGCAAAATTTGGCAGATAAAACCTGAGATCGCAAACTAAACACTTGATATTTTGACAAAAATTTCTTGTGATGGATGGATGACGAAACATACGATATAAGTGATTTAGAACAAAGGACAAATTGAATGTTTAGGAGAAATTAAAAAAAAGAAAAATGTCAAAATTTCTATAACAACATCTAGTGATCCAATCAATTTATACATGTGGAAAGAAATCAGACTTTTATTGGGATCGAGTCCATAATTCAAAAAAATTATTTGAAAGAGTGTCTTCCAAAATATTTGTGGCCTTTTATTACCAATAACTAGACTTCTATTGTGTTTTGGCAATGATTTGGTTTCATATCATTATGCAAGATCTGTTATGCAGTGGTAGGAAAACAAAATCAATTTAGCGGACCCAAAAAGGTAAATCCATTTAATTGCCCAAAAGTAAGATCGATAGAGATTACTGGGCAATTGTGAAGCGGAAATTAAAAAAAGCTATTAGTGTGGCCTGAGATCTAGACAACAAGAAAAGACGGAATTCTGTGACAAAACAAGTTTCAGAAGTCACTGTACAAAATTTTATGGCTAATGTTAAAGGTGTGATCCGGTTATTTTATGAAAAGAATCAAGTTTAATAACTTGATTCAGTTCGTTATTAGGTGTTAACCTGCTCTTAATTTAAATTTATAAATATATTTTGCTACAATAGATGCACTGAAGTTTTTTACTTCCTTGTACATAGTAAAGGAAGTATTGTAATTGCGAAAAATTTCGGTTTGTAGATTTCAGCGGAAATATCCATTTTGATCATCCCTGAATCCATTTTGACTAATTTCGTGACGTCTGTGTACGTATGTACATAACTCAAAAACGGTAAGCTATTGAAATTTTATATTTAGGACTGCTACAATATCTAGCTTTGGACCTCTCTTTTTGGTCATTATATAATTTCCATAAGTGGTACTACACTTGAGCCTAATACGACCGAATTCACCATTAATCCGTTGACTAATAATCAGTTCATTAAGGAATCAAGCTGATCTGTAGATCAACGTATGTTCTAATTCATCAACTTGATTTCTGAATCAAGGAAACATGATCAACTAATTCACAGTTTTGTTTTGGTTTTTGACAGTTAATGTAACTGTCATGGAATTTTATTCGTGGTAATTGTACTTTCCGTTAAAAAAGGTATTGATATGTAAGTTTTTCATTTATTTATAAAATATATTTTATAATTTTCCTATAATAATATTATTTTTTTATTTTGATGTAGGTAGAAATTACACTGACTCAAATAAAGGAGTGTTTTTAAATGTAGGGAAAATGAAAGATGTAAAAGTATAGTTAAAAATAATAAAACCAATGCGGTTCTAAATAAAGATAAAGAAGAAGGATGAGGCAAAGTTACACATGGGTACAACAGCCAGAATCCTAACATAGCTATAAATGTCAAAATTAGGATTCAAAGATGTGATCAGTCCTTGATTCATGGAATATGACGAATCAGTTGATCATTGATTTTGATTAGCAGATTAGCTTGATTTTTAATGGTGAATTGGATTGATTTAGGATCAGCGTTGATCTGTAAATCAATTCATGATTAAGGAATGGTGAATTCGGCCGTAATAAATCTTAAGGAAGAACTATTTTAAAATATAATCCAAAACTTTTCAAATTTGGTATATAAGACTTTTATGTCAATGGGAATGACATAATAGATTTTGATTAAAATAGGCTAACCGGAAGTGATACATTACCTGAATTTGTTAACAGTTTTCCTTGATAAAATATGTTTTTATTTTGATTTTAGAAATAAATGCTTCAAATAAATGTTTTAGAGAATTAAATTCTGCGTCCAGCACATCAAGTATTATTAAATTAGCCCTTTATATAGGTAAGCGAGATATGTAAATTTAAAAATTATATACATTTTGGTTTTTGTAATAAAGCAGTGCAATGATGTTCATTTGCTTAACACAGCAGAAATAAATCATTTATTAAATTTATAGGGTGAAAACAATAGTTGTGACAAAACAAAATGCATAATTTATTTATTTTAGTGTGGCTCCAAAAATGTGTAACGCCTTGTACCCCTTGAAAGTTAAATCCACCATTTGTTTATTATTTTAAAGAAAAATGCTTCAAATAAAAATTATTATAAAATTAATACGCATCTTTTATTTAAAATAATATCTATATCTAATATAATTTTAAAAATAATGTGAAATTAAATAGTTATCTTTAGTATGCATTAATATGAAATAAACACACATATGGTTCCAATAGTGATAACATAATTAGTATGATGTGTCAGAAAATTAATATTTAGAAGTAATTATATTCATTATTAATGCAAAGTACATTAACCTAAAATGATAAACAAATAAGTTATTCATAAATGCTTCCTGCTTTTATCAAGACACAATACGTAATTAATAATTAAAATGAAACTGTTATCTTAAAAAAAATATTATTTGTTTCATATATACATACGCATATATGTAAATATATACGTATGCATATAATCAAAGAAAATATGTATTTGTTACAACAAAGTTTATTGTTGGACGTTTTGATGCCAAAATTAAACTATTATCAACGTAAGTTGTTAACAGGGATATAAATTACGTTATTACCTACGTGTAGACAATTATGTAGTTTACGTAATCAAAATTTGTATATATTGTTTACGCCTAAGAAGACTACATTTGATATTAATTTTTTGCTTAAAGAAGGACAAAAATATTGCTATTTATTGTTTATATGTTCCCAAGTATAATTTAATTTTCTCCTGCTTTTGTTTATTTATTATCAATGACTTTGACTCTGAAAATAAGTATAAAATTAGAAATCCACTGCGCATGTGCAACTACAAAGTTTGCATTCTGTATGTATTGTCTACATTTGACTTTATTTTTGCATTGTTTACGTATGTAAGTAAACTATCATTTATTACGCGTAGACGCACATCCCTGGTTGTTAATACTTCTATTAAAATTATTTATTTCCTAAATTGTTATAATAAGTTCGTTTGTAAAGGTATGAAGTTGGACATACGAGTATATTTTATTTTATGAATTTTCTTCTAAATTTAAAGCGAACTGTCTTAATTTTTATTTATTAAACCGTAATATTTTTTTACCTTCCGTCACCTTTAGGTAAGGAAGGTATTGTCTTTGGTCAAAAAATTCAATGATGAGTTTTTAGTGAATAAACACGTTTTAGGGTCCCTATAACACGATTTTACCAATGTAATGTAGGGATTTTATTCATCTTTAATTTAATTTTTTTTTCGCGGACTTGCGGTTGAGAAATTCTGATGTAGATGTTAAGGGTATTAAAAACGCGAATGTCTTAAAAACTAATAACTTTTTTTAATCTTTTATAACTATAAACTACGTTGAAATAAAATATTTTTCTTGATCCTACTACTCGTATACTTCCAACAATCAAAACTAAATTACATTGCGAAGATTATGCACCATCACTATTATAAGTTATTACTTCTTGAATCACCAAATACGAATTCGGCGCTATTGGACTATTGCTGAAATTGTTAAAAGCAAGAATGTATAGGCCTGTTTCTGTATAATTTCTATTGTGTATAAGACAAAATACGAGACAAAACACACCCTTGAATAGTATAATTTTTGTCACCCCCCTTCACACTTATCAACAATATACAACAATTAAACATACACATTCAGAACAGTGTATTCATTAACTCAAGTACAATAACTGCCGAGCATTGTCCGGGGGGTGAAAATTTTTCAAGTGCCATTCAAACCCTACAATTATTATGCTCTTATTTCCTAATAAACGCATAAATGCCTCTTGAAAAAAACGTTCGTTTCGTTCATTAGCAAAGCGCTAAACAGCGCATTAAGGAAGCCTCCCTTAAGGTCAGCCTTGTGAGCATGAGGGTACCCTTACCAACCGGAAGTCCCATTCGTGACGCCATGATGTTTAGCCTCGTGTTTTGTCACGAAAACAATAGCCAACTTCGATAAGAATTTGTTTTCTATGTTAATACTTTTATTACATGTGAAATATACTACCAGATGAAAGCTCAACTTTGCCTTCTGGCGGAAATTTTTGAAGAAGTAAAAAGTTTTTTATGGTAATTTGATATGCGATTAAAAGTAGTTAATTAATTGAGTGAAATATTTCGTGGCAGGAGTTTTATATTGATATAAATTTTGGTAGGGAAATTAATGGCACGGACGTTGGAACAACGTATTTAATTTTTAAATATAATTTATTATTCAATTTTTTATATGAATGTAATTTTTTCGTGCCGTTTTATATAAATTATTAATATATTAAAACATACTGTGAGTAAAATTAAAAACGTATCATTTATCTTTGAAATATGTCACCAGGTATGTACCAACGTACAGACATAATGAAGTACGAAAAATGTTCTGGTTATTAATACATACAATATAACAATACGAATATATCATCCCTTTTTCATTTTTCTAGATGGGTGCAATAAATTTTAAAATAAACAATTGAGTCATGACTTTTACCATGCTTCATCCAAACATTTTAATACTTTTCTTTCATAGTTTTGTTAACTACCGCTGTAATTATTAATTTTATACATTATTAATATTTCAATATATCCTTAAAACACTCCCATCATTAATTTGAAATAATTTTTTTTTACCTCTCGCTAAGAAAGGTATTGGATTCAAGCTAAAAATCGCATATCCAGATTTTAGTGAATAAGCACGTTTTAAGATATGTAGAATCCGAATATAACATTTTTTCGATGATGTCTGTGTGTGTGGATGTGTGTGTGGATGTGTGTGTGTGTGTATGTGTGTGTATGTGTGTGTGTATGTATGTGTGTATGTGTGTGTGTATGTGTGTGTGTGTATGTGTGTGTGTGTATGTGTATGTGTATGTGTGTGTGTATGTGTGTGTGTATGTGTATGGGCTTGTTGGAAGTACGATTTCTCAAGACTAAAGACCTATGTAACTACGGATTCCTCAATCTAACAGTAATGGGAAGAGTAGAATAGGTTCTGGTAACAATTGGACAACCGAAAGTAGTAGTATTTTAACAAAAATCCTCTAAATATTATTTTTTTTAAATTTATGTTATTAAAAATATTAAAAAACAAAATTCTCTATCCGAAACATTTAATTTTTTTATTATATCTTCTATAGATTTAAAGACATAGAAATATGATCCATAAAATAATCTGTTATAGTAAATCTCACAGCCAAAACATCTTCATGGAAACTACTTGAGAAATTTAATTGTGTGTAATTGACAGATTCAATTCACTAATGTCAGTGTCAAAAATTCGGAGATAGTACTGTAGGCTTTTTCTGGGAACGATATTTAATATTTCTTATTGTATTATTAATTATATATTTCAAATTATATGTATATTACATGAATCCTTCAGAAATACCGTTAATAAACTGGAAAAACCTCGAACATTTAGAAGAAATAAAGAAATCTTGCTCATAGAATGAATTTAAAATTATAGAAAATACGTAAATATAAAAATTGGGTGTAATTAGAATTTTTTGTGTGTACAAGAAATGTTAAATACAATATTTATATAACAGATTTTTTCACATTGATATTTGTGTCAGTTACATACATTTGAGATCTGAACTGTGTAGCAAGAAATTGTGTTTATTACCTTCCGTCACCTTTAGGCAAGGAAGGTATTGTCTTCGGTTAAAAAATTCAATGATGAATTTTTAGTGAATAAGCACGTTTTAGGGTCCATATAATACGATTTTACCATTTTTACGATGATATCTGTATGTATGTGTGTCTATGTATGTGTCACGAAAGTATCGGAACGTATAACTTCAATACTACTATTCCAAAAATTTAATTTTTTTCGTATTCGTCAAGTTTACATCGAAAAGAAGAGTTAATTAGATTTTGGTTATAATTGGTCAATCGGAAGTACCCTCATTTGAAGATTTTAACAGTTTTTCTTGAAAAAATTCAGTTAAATATTATTATCTAAATCTAAACGATTTGATTGCATTTTATACTTTATATTCAACAGATATAGAGGTAAAGAATTATAAAGATATTAAATATCATACATCAGTCAGTTATGCTAACCATGGAAACTGCTAATATATTCAGATAATCCAAATTGACAGATGTTATTATCAATGAAAAGTAAATGAATGTGGCATAGATGAGGATGTTGAGATAGATGTTGGGAAAGGCACGGAAAGATACAGTAAGGAATGTAAGAATAAGGGAAATAACTCTAGCGTTAGAAAGATATATGAGAGACGATTACATTGGTTTGATTATGTCATGAGGAGAGATGAAGAATATATTGGAAGAACGAACAGCTTAGTAATAGAAGGTTGAAGAAACAGAGGAAGACCAAAGATAAGATAGAAGCACTGTATTGCAGAAGACTTGAGAAAAAAGGAACTGATTAAGAACGCAAAACAGAATTGATTGGAAGAAGAAAATAAAAAATAGCGACCGCTAACGAATGGAAAAAGCTAAAGAAGAAGAAGAAGTCAGTTTCAAGTGCAATTTGCATAGTTTGTTTATGAAATAATTTTACTGGAAATTAAAAATATTTTGCAAGAAAATTTATGTATGGATTTATGTATAACAGAGGATTGACGGAAGGTATTGTGTTGGCCACATCAGATTTTTTTATAATCATATCTATATAGCATTCATATTTTTAATATAACAGTTAATTTTCTTTTAAATTGCATAAACAACTTCACGCAGACTTTGTGTTCAGAAAAAGGTGCTCACCTAAGTAATGTTGACGACTTTAGAAATAATACGCATTTCTTCTTTTTCATTTTCATAGCATCGCTTTGAATTAAATTTGTTATTGTTTAGTGACTGGTTAACTAATTTTATTTGTTAAACATATAATGCTTCTTTAATGTGAATTTGCTTATAAACGTTTTTATTTTATGTTCCCTCTTGTTTTATTTATTGTGATACAAAATTCGCGTGTCTACTTTTGCTAAAATATGCCATTTTCAGTAAAAAGTTCTCCACAGGGCATATTCATTTAACGTTTTATAAACTTGTAACAAAAACAAAATCCGCTATTCTTTGAAGTTCCGAGCTTAGAAAATTGATTCATATATCGGATATTGAGTAGGAAATAAGATACCTCATTTTTCTTTTTAAATATTGTGTTACTTTGGCATAAATATCAACTTTCAAAGCACGATGGGCTGAGGGGGATGACAGAGACTGTTAGTTGAGTTAGTGGAGACTATCGAGAGTCCCGGTAAATATATTGACACGACTTCAAGGTGCCTGTGCCGCATCTCGCGTTGGCTTCCTTGTTTACACTTCAAATCGTTAAATGTTCGGATTTGAAGATGTAGTTGTCTTTCTAACTCCTCTATGTTAAGTCAGGAATGGATTCAATTTTTTTTAAATATATTTTTTCAGTACTTGTAATTTGTACAATACAATACATAAGAATTTTACATGTAAACGTTCTATTAGACACACCTAATGTTTAGAAATGATCTGAATATCATAAAATTACAAACGTTGTTGAATTGTTTAAGACAAAGGTGCAACTAATTTTAAGAATAAAGAGTTATGAAAAACAAGTATAAGAACTAAAATATTCTGATTTAAACGTCCAAATAATTGGCATATATTTAAACAAACATGATTTTTTACCTCTCGCTTAGAGAGGTATTGGATTCATGCTAAAAATCGCATATCCAGATTTTATTGAATAAGCACGTTTTAAGGTCCCTACAATCCGATTTTAACATTTTTACGATGATGTCTGTGTGTGTGTGTGTGTGGATGTGTGTGTGAGGGATGTTGGAAGGACGGTTACTCAAAAACTATAAGACTTAAAATTTGTTTAACAACGTATTTCCCAATCGGACATTCATGGGAAGATCTGAAAAGGTTTTGGTAACAATTGGACAACCGGAAGTAGAAGATTCTTGAAAAAAAATCTTCTTTCTGATACATTTAAATATTTTTATACATATTTTATAGATTTAGAGATAAAAGGAATATAATATATAAAATAATGTTGTAATTAATTTTACAACCGAAAGGATGCCATGAAAAATAGTTGCAAATTTAAATTATTTGTAACTGACAGATAAATGTCAGTGTCAGAAATAATGAGTAATGAAAGAAAAATGTATTTGGAGAATCCCTTAATTCTTGATCTGTGACTATTATGGAGATGACAAGTCTAGGTTGAAGGACTTAAATTTGTTTCAAACATTATGGAACAATGTACCTCAGTACTGTAGACTAGAGTAACTTTGAATTGCGAAAAAGCTATCAAATTCTTCTCAAGTAAGTTGTAAATATTGACAAAATTACACATCGATATAAGAATAATCGGAGTGCAATCTATCCGTCACTTTATTAAAGGGAATTAAGGTTATTTAGATATAACAAGTATGAAAAAATAAAATGTAAAAGAAGATATATAAGAATAGATGCACAATCCAGATATATACATTTTAGACCGCCCAAAATTAATGTTTTTACTAGAAGAATATGAAGAGAAAGTAAACAAAGTTGTTCGAATTGAAAATTGCTGTTACCAGCCTAATATTTATATATGGTAAACTCTACTTTGTAATTTATTGTAACATAATTTATGGTAAATATCTTTATGTTGAGACATGCTATTATTGAATAATAAAGAAGTTTATACGTCATAGATTTATATGAATATATTATTTGTATTTATAAAAATAATCTTTGCTTTATGCATACAGCCAGGTAAAATATACGGCGAGAGGTTATGTGCTGGCCACATCAGATTTTTTAAATAAATAAATGAATTGAACCTATCATGCAAGATTCTTACTGTTGAATAACGGTCGTCTGTGGTCGTGCGGTTGAAAGTGCTCGCCTGGCATCACAAGGTTTGTGCGTGTGGGACAGCGTTCGAATCCCACACGAGTCAGTTTTTAATAAAAACCGACCCACCCAGATGAGTCCGAGTGGCAGCAGAGGTCACTATAAGCTAGTCTGCATGTAGCGAGAGTGCCAACATAGGGCACTAAAAATAATTGTAAAATTGTATATTTATATCTATGTAAAACTGTGAAATTTAAATAGGTCAAAGGACCTTAAAACAAATAAATACATTATTATTACTATTATTATTATTATTATTATTATTATTCTTACTGTTGAATAACGTTTAAACATAAATATTAGGCGTTTTCGTAAAGTCGGTCGGATTGATCCGATGTAATCTGAAGCGTTCGTAAAGTCATTCGGATTTGTCTGACACGTTCGTAATACAGATTGCGTGCGCAAATTTAAAACTGTAAATATTTGTGTTTCAGAAATTATATTTACTTAATTCTTTCTGACCATAAACATTACAGCACTATAGCAAGTTCACACTTTGTGAACTCTACGAGTTATTTCAAAACAAATAAATGACCACATGAAACAATTTCTGATCGAAATAATCTAAACAAATTATTCAAATAGCCTTTCAGTCTTACTTGAGTCGTCATATATAAAATTATCTTTAATAACATGTTAAACTTCTATAACCTCAGATGTAAACGTCACAATCATACAGCTCTCACGCGTTCGTAAAAGTTTCGAAAATCGGATGGATCTGATATATCTATGACGTCATCGAACAAATCCGTCGGATAGCTCCGACTGACTACGAAAACGCCTATTGCACTTATGGCCAGTTGCACAGCATATAGTTAATGGCTAACTAAAAATGCGTATCGAAATTTTGACAGTAATATTTAGCAACTCATTTGACATTTTGTTTCGATGCGATATTGTCAATTTAACCAACGGTTAACAATTTAACTATAAGCTGTGCAACTGGCCATTAAAGATTTTTGAATTTTAAAGATTTAATTCGCTAAATGGGTAAACGAACAAATAAATAAATAAAATAAATAAATACATATATCATCACGGCATACGAGTATTACCCATTGCTGGGTGTGCCAATCTGCTGTGTACACAGATATCGGTAATGATGAAATATTTGCACCGTGCGGGCGCTTACCAAGCGTCACCTCACGAGCACTCATTGCTGGCGTGGACGGTGCACCACAGGGGTCAATGTTGTACCATTCAAATTCGAAGCCACATAATAAAACAATTTTTACGAAATATGAGTACATACAGTGAAATTTGTCCGATCAAGGTCATTTATGAATTGTATGAATTAAGATTTTAGTTTCGCCCATTCTGCCAAATTCAGTAGTGCCATTTACTTAGTTTTTGTGAGATACTACTGTTTAAATAAATAAAATAAATATATCATCATGGCATATTACCCATTGCTGGGTGTGCTAATCTGCTTTGTACACAGATTTCGGTAATGATAATAACATATTTGTACCGTGCGGGCATTTACCAGGCGGCACCTCACGGGCACTCATTGCTGGCGTGGATAGTGCGTCCACAGGGATCAAATTATTATTATAAAAATATGTGTTACAGTAAAAACATTCTAAATTCAAAACTAAGTCAACTGGTAAGTTTACTAGCAAATGTAAATTCAAATATGTGAAAAATAAGACAATGTTACACTGACTGAAATAACGTTATTCTTATGGCTATAAATCAAGATAATATATTTGAATTAATAAATACATTTACACGTTACAGTGAAAGTATTATCAAGAAGCATCGTTTTAAAATATGTGGTCTTTGCAAATGAGAGAGATAAATGTATGTTAATTTGTTAATTCGTTCATGATACAGATGACCTTAACCGCACATCTTTAAAAAATATTACAGCATATCATTTTTACCTCTCGCTAAGAGATGTAATGGATTAATGCTAAAAATCGCATATCCAGATTTTATTGAATAAGCACGTTTTAAGGTCCATACAATCCGATTTTAACATTTTTACGATGATGTCTGTGTGTGTGTGTGTGGATGTGTGTGTGTGTGTATGAGTGTGTGTGTGTGTATGAGTGTGTGTGTGTTTATGAGTGTGTGTGTGTGTATGAGTGTGTGTGTGTGTGTGTGTGTGTGGGATGTTGGAAGGACGGTTACTCAAAAACTATAAGACTTTAAATTTGTTTAACTAAGTATTTCCCAATCGGACATTCATGGGAAGATCTGAAAAGGTTTTGGTAACAATTGGACAACCGGAAGTAGAAGATTCTTGAAAAAAAATCTTCTAAATAATATTTTTTGAAATTTTTTCTTGGTAATATTAAAGAAAATTAAATTCTCTATCTGATACATTTAAATATTTTATTATATATTCTATAGATTTAGCGATAAAAGGAATATAATATGTTATAATAAATTTTACAGCCGAAAGAATGGCCATGGAAAATAGTTGAAAATTTAAATTGTTTGTAACTAACAGATAAATGTCAGTGTCAGAAATCCAGAGACATTACTGAAGACTTTTTCTGGGAAGTACATACATTATATTATTTCTTAAAGTATTAATAGCTAAATATTTAATATTATAAGTATATTACATATATCCTTCAAAAATACTGTCAATCCTGACAATGAATTGGAAACATTTCGAAAAATTAGAAGAGGACAAAATTTCTTCTTAAAATGAATTTAAAATTAAACAATCTAAATATAAGGAATAGATACATATATGCGTAAGTAGAATTTTTGGTGTAGAGTGTAGGTATACAAGAAATGTTAAATACAATAGGGCGCGAGCAGTCATGTGATTTTGTTGGCCTTGTCAAGCAGATATGGGGGCCCATGTCAGAATGATGGCTAGTAATTATGTATATAGATGTCAAATATCATATTTTCTCATTCTAAATTTAGTGATTTTTCAATTCCATGTGGAGCAGAATTAAATGTTAAATATCTAAGGCATACGACTGTTCGCGCACTATACTTATGTAATCAAAAAAAGGAAGTGGCGAGAGGTATTGTGCTGGCCACAACAGATTTTTTAAATACATATAATGATATAATTGACAATTGACACACAAACTTGCTTTTATTTTTTTTAAATTAAATTTCATACTTTCTATTGCAAAAATTTCGGTACGCGGTAATTAGGCGACGATCAACTGGGCAAGTTACAATGGCCGATGGTGAATTGGGCTATAGTTAATTAAGCGATCCTCATTTTTTGTACGTTTCGCTTAGCAGCCAAACAATTGGACTTTTTTTTTTCTAGAGGAAAAATAGTTAAAAGTGGTACACTGATTTTTCTAAACATACAAACATAAGCTAATCTAACGTATAATTTTATCTCCCTGTTGACCGTGTTCGCTTTTCGGTACCTATCATCATCACATAAACATGAAATAAGATATGTTCTTTTATTTCTTATTATAATAAAAATAAATGTTATTGTGCGAAATATGCGAATATTATGTGACAAAGATAATAAAATTTTAATTATCATATGTATATATGAGCCATTACGAAAAATTTAATTTAGCTCGTAAATTTGTGGTGTTTAAGTTATCTTATATTTGGAATCATATTACATTTTGTATATGACCTTTAATGGAAATATCTAATAATTGAAATATGATATGATTGCAAATTACAAATGTTTTGTCTTTATGTTTTGCATCTGACGGTTAGTTTTTGATTTACAGAAAACAGACAATGATAAAATATACGATAATTATATCAAAACTGCAATGCTTAATTTACCTTACGCATTTTCCGTATTTTTTCACATTGTGATAACTGATAATGTAGTAAAGCGATTATAATAAACAAGTATTTATTCAAAGAATTACACAGTAGGTACTATGTACATTTATGTATATTTTTGATTTGAATCTAGAACAATATAATACGTATAATTAAATAGTGAATGTACCTAACTATTATGAGTAATAGTAGTCGAATACATATTGCAATCTTTCTCACATCCAATAGGTACATTATTAAACAGTAATCTATTTAAACCTTTATAAGAATATATAAATCGTAGTGACCACTAATAACATTATTGGAATGAAAAAGTTCCTGGCATTCAGCTACATTTATTGAATCCCAGCAACTATTTAATTTCATCAACTACCCAGCCAAGAAACAACCCTTATGCCATTAACATTATGAGTCAATATTTACGAAAATGTATGCAAGTTTACAAGTATAAACATGGTTCGAAAATTCTCTATAGTTAATCCCATATTTTTACTCACTATGATAAGAATGAGTTCTAACTTAGTTTCCGCAACTTAATTTCAAATTACAGATGAATATATTTTTCTTGCCTACCTGATTTTCTTATTCTCATAAATTCTAACTAATATGATACAATACTGGAAAATGATTAAAAAACAAAGTGTAGCGCCTATCGTTGTATGACACAAGAAATTTTTAAGAGAATTGAATGTTGGAGTAATAAAATACTTTGAAGGTTTGTTATTATTTTACTTATATTTATAACATTAAAAAGAATGTAGATTTTTTTATATACAAATATATTATTTATTCACTATGCATTCATTTATTTCTTATTCCGTAGATATACATTCATTATTGGAAATAAATAAACATTTTCGCTGTTAGTAATAAATTAAAACTGTAACGCTGTTTGTTGTAGCAGATATGTTCGTTTTATTTTGCCCACTATTGCTGTCTCGAGATCTATAAGAGACTATTTTATTGAGCGTATTTATTTTGTAACAGTGCTGGAAGTCAGTTGTTACATAGTTTTTTTTAGCGGTCAAGCGTCATACATTAACATTTTGTAATATTATCATTATTAGCTGTTAACAATTACTCGAAAGTTCCACATCACAGTCTAGAAATTACCCACAATTATCATTATTATTGTAAAATCTAGTGTAGTTTAATAAAAAAAATCTGTTGTGGCCAGCACAATACCTCTCGCCACTTCCTTTTTTTGGTTACATAAGTATAGGGCGCGAACGGTAATGTTACATTTTTGGGCTTGACAAGCAAATGTGTGGGCCCGTTTCAGAATGATAATTAGTAATTATGTACATAGATGTCAAATGTTAGAATTTTTCATTAAAAATTTCAAGATTTTCTAAATTTACGTAGTTAATTTATCACCAGGAGTTTAAAGTTTACTTGTATGCCTTAGATATTTAACATTTAATTCTGCTCCACATGGAATTGGAAAATCACTAAATTTAGAATGAGAAATTATGATATTTGACATCTATATACATAATTACTACCTATCATTCTGACATGGGCCCCCATATCTGCTTGTCAAGGCCAACAAAATCATATGACTGCTTGCTCCCTATTGTATTTAACATTTCTTGTATACCTACACTCTACACCAAAAATTCTACTTACGCATATATCTATTCCATATATATTTAGATTGTTTAATTTTAAATTCATTTTTGATGAAGAAATTTTGTCCTCTTCTAATTTTTCGAAATGTTTCCAATTCTATTAATACATTAAGAAATAATATAATGTATGTACTTCCCAGAAAGTCTTCAGTAATGTCTTCGGATTTCTGACACTGACATTATCTGTCAGTTACAAACAAATTAAATTTTCAACTATTTTCCATGGCCATTCTTTCGGCTGTAAAATTTATTATAACAGATTATTTTACATACTATATTTCTTCTATCTCTAAATCTATAGAATATATTGTAAAATATTTAAATGTATCAGAAAGAGAATTTATTTTTCTTTAATATTATCAAGAAAAAATTTCAAAAAATATTATTTAAAGATTTTTTTTCAAGAATCTTCTACTTCCGGTTTTCCAATTGTTACCAAAACCTTTTCAGATCTTCCCATGAATGTCCGATTGGGAAATACGTAGTTCAAAAAATTTAAAGTCTTATAGTTTTTGAGTAACCGTCCTTCCAACATCCCACACACACACACACACACATACACACACACATCCACACACACACACACACACACACACACACACACACACACACAGACATCATCGTAAAAATGATAAAATCGGATTGTAGGGACCTTAAAACGTGCTTATTCAATAAAATCTGGATATGCGATTTTTAGCATGAATGCAATACCTCTCTTAGCGAGAGGTAAAAATCTTTCTTACACAATCCACTCGAGACAAAACCTAATAATTTGAATTCAGTTCACTAAAAGAGTAAATATATTTGTTATTTTCAGGACCCAATATTATAAACGCCCAGTTAAATTTACTTCCATAATAAATTTAATAAAACGAACAAATTCGAATCGACCTCTATGTTCTTATGATATATTTGTTCATTTAATTAAATTTACCATCTAACTAGACGTTTATAATACCGGTCCTAAAGCCCAATCCTACCACCTCTAGTTAAAGTGACTGTTTAGCAACCATGAGTTAAGAATTAAACTAAAGGTTAGAAGCGATGCGAACAATAGTTTTAACAATTTTGCAACATAACCCTTGGTTAGCCCTAACTGTTACATTAACTAGAGGTGGTCGGAGCGGGTTTAATTGAATTAGAATTTGTAATCAGTAAAAAATTAGTGAAATACCAATTTCTACTCAGTTATATTATATCAGATATTATTACAGTAATGTTAGTAAATAATTTTACCAATTAAATTAGAAATTCTTGTTTCTGAAACAGTTAAAAAGCAATAGAAATAATATTTCATTTTCGTAGGAAATATTTTAGCTTTCACGATATTAGAGTATTCGCTACTAGAAGCAAACTATTTTTTTCAGTGAGTTTGAAAGAATTCAAAAATAAGATTGATTAGGATCTTTAAATGAGTGGAAGTAAAGATTGGTGAAGTGAATTATTGTTGAAGGGAACTACTTTAAACATAATAAAATCTAAAAAGTATGAACCCTGTGTCTAATTCTAGCGTGTCCTTCTAACTATACAATAATTTCTTAATAAATCACATTCTTCCATTTTCTCCATAAATTCCCTTTGTCTATTTCTTATTTTTTGTTGAATACGGCCCTGTCCTCTTTTCTGTTTCTGTTTTCCGTCGGCTCTGAGCTGTCTGAAGACTGTACACATGTTATACCAACTCATTACAGATCTTGTGCTGCGTTTGTTTTCAAACAAACGATTCCGACGTACCGCCGACGACGTCTTTCCTTTGCTTTGCTTCCTTCTAACGTGAGAAAACGTTCTGTTTATTCAAATGTTTTTAAAACCAGCTTATTATTGTGTTTTGTTTGTTTTAAAACTCGTCTTTCAGTTTTTTCGGTTTTCTTTTATAGACTGACAAGCTCTTTGATCACTGAAATGGGAGATGATGTTGATCTATTAATTTAAGTAATTTTAGAAAATTCTCAGTAAACATTTCAATTTATTTGCGAGCAGCGGCTCTTTTTATTTCTACGTACATCAGCATAAAGTATTTCTATAAATACTTACGGTATATGCGATATGGATAGTAATTTTTTATTTATAGTTACTATTTTTTATTTTTTTCTTTAATATCTGCTATAGAAAAAAATAGCATTTTATACACGACGATAATTTAATTTTATCGTCTATTGTATGAAAAATAACTATTATCTCTTTTGAAATTTGAAATAATGACATTAGATTTCATGTTTAGTAAGATATATTTGAGCTTTTTTCTCAGATCATCACATATAATTTATTGATATGTTATTAATACTATATTTATTATTACAATGTTTCAATGTTAATGTTTTTATTAAAAGATACTTATAAGTTAGAATTATTTATTTACTGAATATACTAGTCTTAAATACAGAGAAATGGCGCCAAAGAAAGAAATTTCGTATAATATTCGTGTAACAGAGGAAATAAATGATGCTTTGACCATTTGCATAAAATACACGTTTTTAATTTCTGTTTTCAATAAATGAATTTAAAATAAAATTTTCAATTCAAACAAATATTGAAACTTTAATTAAAACTTTCTCATAAACTAATTAGTAAGTTATGAGTTATATTTTTCCTCTATAGTACTGAATGAATGAATGAATAAGCTTATTCATATTTTTAGTCAGAGTTTTTATATACAAACATACACGTATTTCTCAATAAAGAATAATTTGTACATTTTACAAATATTTGAAAACAAGATGTAATATATGATATTAGCAATGTAATATAAACATTGCCAAACAATGTCAAACTAAAAGAATATATTATGTAACAAGTTTTATAAACATCACTTTAGACTAAAGAATTTATAAAAAGTTTGGCATATTATACTTTTTCTACGATTGCAAATTTGGACAGTAGAAATACAGATATACAATTTAAGAACTATGGCAAAAATTTCTAGGATGCCAAATACTTTGGTAAAAAGATTTTTCGCAGAAAGTATCTTAGTCACAATTGACAATATCGTATCGAAACGAAATGTCAAATGTTTTTCTTAAATATTACTGTCAAAATTTCGATATGCACTTTATTATGTTAACCTGTAATTAAGACTTTAACTATAAACGGTGCAACTGGCTATTACTCACATTTTAAAAGCAAGAAAAAAAAACTGTTCTGACCAATACAATACCTCTCACTAATTCCGATTTTGCTTACATAAGTATAGGGCGCATGCAGTCATGTGACTTTGTTGACTTTGACAAGCAGATATGGGGCCCGTCTCAGAATGACAACTAGTAATTATGTACATAGATGTCAAGTGTCAAAATTTTTTATTCAAAATTTCAAGATTTTCAGTTCACATAATTAATTTGTCACCAGGAGTGTGGAATTTACTTGTTGAGGAAAATAAACTAAATGGAATTGGAAAATCACGAAATTTAGAATGAAAAATTATGATATTTTACATCTATGTACGTAATTCCTAGCTATCATACTGACACGGGCCCCTGTATTTGCTTGGCAAGGCCACCAAAGTCAGACAACTGCCCGTGTCTTATTGTATTTAATATTTCGTATATACCTACACTTAATTTTAAATTCATTCTATGATGAAACTTTGGCCTTCTCTTCTAATTTTTCGAGATCTGTCCATTTCATTGTCGGGATTAACAGTATTTCTGAAAGGTATATGTAATATACCCATATTTTTAAATATTTAACTATTAATACAATAAGAAATAATATATGTAGGTACTTCCCAGAAAAAGTCTTCAGTAATGTCTCCCGATTTTGGACACTGACATTTATCTGTCAGTTACAAACATTTTAATGTTTCAATTGGTTTTCTGAGAAATTTATTACAACAGATTATTTGACATATTGTATTCTTTTATCTCTAAATCAATAAAAGTTATTATAAAATATTTAAATATATCAGATAAAGAATTTAAACATTTTTAACATTTGCAAGAACAATATCTTTCAATAACTTATATTTAGAAGAATATTTTTAAGAATCTGCCACTTCCGGTTATCCAATTCTACCAAAACCTTTTCAACATTCTCATTCATGTCCGATTGAGAAATACGTAGTTAAACAGATATTAAGTCTTATAGTTTTTTAGAAAATACACATACACACACACACACACACACACACACACACACACACACACACACACACACACACACACACACACACATAGACATCATCGTTAAAATGTTAAAATCAAATTGTAGGGACTTTAAAACATGCTTATTCATTTGTATGGCACACATGTGTTAGTTACATAAATTGGAAACATAAATAAATATACATTTTAAATAAAAGAGTTACGCTTTTCTAAATAAAACTAAAATGCTGTAAATTTTCTAAAATAGATTATTTGTTTGTCTTCTCTCTCGATTAAGTGTTAAAATTATTTGTATAAATAAAATATAAAATAATTTGCATTTATTTTGTGAAACATGAATTAAATTCAAAGTAGTTTGTAAAGTAATACATAATGTAATACTAATGTATTTAACGTGTGTACAACTCGCATAAAGTTTAATAATATTCTTAAGAAGTAATTAATTTTTTGCACAAAGTTCACATAATATTTTTATGATGTGAAACATTTGAATGAACTTGTTGTAATGTTAAGAAGTGTGTTAATTTTAAATGTAAATTTATGGCTAGCAGTTTATGGAATTTTTATTCACAATTTTCTTTTATGCAGTGAAATACCGTCGGTTTTTTACATGACAAGTTTTAATAGACCTCATTTACCCTCCCTCATACTGTTCAGAATTAAAGTTTTACCTTTAGAAGTTTTCAAATTATTGAACAACATTTTATTTTCTTACTAAAACTTCTTTTTACATTCAAGAACTTTTATGTACGCTTAACGTTTATAAAAACAAAAAATACATTGGAAGCATAGGTATCCAGCTTTAGGTACCTGAATTTTTGTTTTGTTTTTCTCTGCAAAAAAATGTTTGCGAAATCAACGGTAATCGATTGGACGTTCAGTTTACATCTTATTAAAAATTCTCAGCAACTTCAGAATTTTAAACAATTTTCAAGTTACGGTAGTGCTCATTGCTATGTGCTTTTTATTTTTTGTAGTTGTTTAAACATTTGAGATAATTTCATATATTAGTAAAACTTGTTTTCTTTTATATAATTTAAATAAAACATAATTATACTTGTTAAATAACAAGTTTAATATTATTTAAATTTCAGTAAATACGTTCACATTTACTGAAAAAAGTATAGTTAAAAAGAAAGGAAATGTACATGTACTTGAATATTATAAATTAATTTTTATTAAATTTGGATTGTGTAATATTTAAAGCTGCCGGATTACTAGACGTGTCAGACTCTTAAGTGCCGGATTAACGAGATTATACTGTATATTATTTTTACCTTCCGTCACCTTTAGGTAAGGAAGGTATTGTCTTTGGTCAAAACATTCAATGATGAGTTTTTAGTGAATAAGCATGTTTTAGGGTCCCTATAATACGATTTTAATGTATGTGTGTGTGTGTGTCTGTGTGTGTGTCTGTGTGTGTGTGTCTGTGTGTGTGTGTGTCTGTGTGTGTGTGTGTCTGTGTGTGTGTGTGTCTGTGTGTGTGTGTCTGTGTGTGTGTGTGTGTGTCTGTGTGTGTGTGTCTGTGTGTGTGTGTGTGTGTGTGTGTGTCTGTCTGTGTGTGTGTGTCTGTGTGTGTGCGTCTGTGTGTGTGTGTCTGTGTCTGTGTCTGTGTGTGTGTGTGTGTGTGTGTGTGTGTGTGTCTGTGTGTGTGACAATAGTTCCGGATCCCATAACTTCAATACCACGATTCCAAAAATTAAATTTGTTCGTATTCCTCAAGTTTACATCAAAAAGAACAACTGATTAGATTTGGTTATAATTGGCGAACCGGAAGTAGCCTCATTTGAAGATCTAACAGTTAAATTTGATTTATTGACATTTAACGTTATTATGTTATTATAATTATTATTCTCTATACGATTTGATAACATTTTATACTTCATATTCAATAGATACAGAGTTAAAGAATTTTATAGAAATTAAATTTTATAATTCTGCCAGCTATGCTATACATGGAAACTACTAATATATTCATATAATTCAAATTGACAGATGTCAGTATCAGTAAAAAGTAAATTAATGTGGCAGAAATGAGGATGTTGAAGTAGATGTTGGGAAAGACACGGAAAGTTACGGTAATAAAATAACTCTAGTGTTACAAGTTTCTAGAAAGATACAAGAAAGACGATTACATTGGTTTGAACATGTCATGAGGAGAAATGAAGAATTATATTTTGAACAAGAATGAGTAGTTTAGTTATAGGAGGTTGAAGAAACAGAAGAAGACCAAAAATAAGATGGAAGGACTGTATTGCGGAAAACTTGAGAGAAAAGGAACTGAATGAGAACGACACGCAAAAATAGCGACTCTTAACGAATGGCAAAAGCTAAAGAGGAAGAAGTTGTCAGTGTCAATTGCAATTTGAATAGTTTTTTTATGAAATAATTTTACTGGAAATTTAGAATCTTTTGCAAGAAATATTATGTATGGAATTTATACATTATACACAGGATTGACGGAAGTCATTGTGCTGGCCACAACAGATTTTTTTTCAGTGGTATTGTATAGGCGGTGCATTATGGAGTCAAGTCCATACACTATATCTCTAACCACAGTATACCTAAGTCGATATATTTAATAAAGCTTCAAGTTAATACATTATCATTACAGTAAAGTATAGTTACATTATATTGTAATTATCTTTGGTCATGAACTTAATAAAATCTTAATATCTCCCCAAAAATAAACTCTCATTAGACCGAAATATTGCGAATCCCATTTGGAACAGGTGTCCTGCCTCCCTTCCAAAGTGTGCCTATCTGTGTGTGCGTGGGTGTGTTTGCGTGTTTGCCGAAGAACGCGGCCAAGCCGAGGGCCGAGGGCGGAAAGGTACCGCTACTTCCGGAAACCTGCGGAAGTCACGTGAACAACGCTCTACGTTCAGCACTGAACGGCGAACGCAAACCGTCAATCTGACTTACGTGCTGACATTGATACGAAAATAAATTCCCAAAAACTTGTGACGGTGTCGCCAAACAGGAAAATGTGGCCAGTTTGTAGCTAGTATCGCAGGTGGTGAAAAAAGAGCTTATTTTCTAGTTAGAAATAGAGGTTGTGACAGTATAATATTAATAATGACAATTAGTGACGATTGTCAACAGAGGCAATGACTTCTAATCCTCCTAAAGATTGTACAAATTTTAATGTAGAAAAACATTTAATACTGATTTAAATTTAAGGGTGAGTAGTATGACATGTGTAAATTACGAAACAGAAAGAATTTTTTAAAAATTCGCATATTTAAGGGTAGTTTTCATGAAACTAACATTTTTGGTACCACTGGACCACTGGCAACGCATTTGCATTATTTTATCTATTACACAATTATTTTCGTTAAAAATGCTATTTAATTTAATTATTAAGAATATCTTATACAACTAATTTTGAATGTATTTTTGATAACCATATTTTTAATGAAATATGAATTAAAACAGCAGTAAAAAGAAGTTTCAATAAGAAAAGTCGAATTTTTGTTTTTCGAATTTTAAAAAAATTCTTTCAGTTTCGTAATCTACACACCCTTAAATTTATGATATTAAGTTCGTTTCCACCCTGTATATGTACTATTGAAAATAGTTATAATTATAACGTATTTTATGTTGAACTGCACTTTTGTGATTTTTAACACAAATAATTATAGGTTCTTATGAATAATCTAGGGATATTTCATATGTTATATTTTCCAAGATCTAGAGAATAAGGGAATTTTAAAAGCTTGACATATATTTATATATGTAGGTATCTTAAGTTTTTTGTTTTTATAAATTAATGTAATATTTTATTATTTACATTTCCTACATTGTCTATGCTACGTCACTGCCACACGTCACCTATTACATTGTTGTTGTGAAGTAATCTACACGCCCATCCCTGAATATTACCGTACAGATACAGTTATTACATAGTTACCAGCTTATTTTTACCGCGCGCTAAGCGAGGTAATGAATTCATGCTAAAAATCGCATATCCAGATTTTAATGATTAAATAGGTTTCAAGGTCCCTACAATCCAATTTTAATATTTTTACGATGATGTCTGTGTGTGTTTGTGTGTGTATGTGTGGATGTATGTGTTTTTGTGGGGAGGATGGAAGGACGATTTCTCAAAAACTATAATGTTTAACTACGTATTTCTCAATCGGACATTACTGGGTAGAGTTGAAAAGGTTTTGATAATAATTGGACAACCGAAAGTTGCAGATTCCTATAAAACTCTTCTAAATATTATTTTTTGAAAAATTTTGTTCTTGCTTATTAAAGAAAGGTAAATTTTCTATCTGATACATATAATTATTTTATTATATCTTTTATAGATTTAGAGATAAAGAAATATAAGGTATATAATAATCTGTTGTAATAAATGTCACAGCCCAAATAATGTCATGGAAACTAATTGAAATATTAAACTGTTTGTAAATGACAGATAAATGTCAGTGTCAAAAATCCAGAGACATAACTGAAGATTTTTTCTGGAGAGTACATACATTATATTATTTCTTATTGTATTAATAGTTATAAATATTTAAAATTATAGATATATTATACACACACTTCAAAAATACAGTCAAGACCGACAATGAATTGGAAACATTTCGAAAAATTAGAAGAGTATGACAAAATTTCTTCATAGAATGAATTTAAAAAAAAATCTTAATATAAAGAATAGATGAAGTAGATTTTTTGGTGTTGGGTGTAGGTATACAAGAAATGTTAAATACATTAGGGCGCGAGCAGTCATGTAACTTTGTTAGCCTTGACAAGCAGAAATGGGGCCCCGTGTCAGAATGATAGCTAGTAATTATAATATAATAATTAACATAGATGTTTAATTTTCATTCTAAATCTAGTGATTTTTCAATTCCATTTGGTTTATTTACTTCAACAAGTAAATTCCACACTCCTGGTGACAATTTAACTACGTGAATTTAGAAACACTTGAAATTTTTAATGAAAAATGCTGATATTTGTTATCTAAGTTAATAATTACTAATAGTGATTCTGACACGGACCTCCATATCTGCTTGTCAAGTGGCGAGAGGTATTGAGCTGGCCACAACAGATTTTTATATATGTAAACAAAGGATTAATATCCTGAAACAAGTAAAGGGTATTAAAAACTCGAATATAGTTTAAAAACATATTTTTTAAATTTTCATAGATTTTATAACTTATGCAGTTTTAAGGTTAAGTTTTATTATAAATTACGCTGGTTTCGGTAATACAATATTTCTGAAAGTATGTAATTGTCAGTAAATATACAATTATGAGAAATGAAAATTGTTCATGCTTTATGATTAATTATAATGTAATTTAAAATAATTAACATAGGTATTTTAAATAAAATTTTAATTGATTGTACGTACATATTATAAATTCGTCATAATCAGATAAAATTATAGCCAAAAATTGTTGTCTAGAATTATGTGAATTATGAACATGGAATTTATGTTGCATTAATAATTGTTACAATTAAATTACAGACACATCTTTTGTTTTGTATTTGGGTCAAACAATTTAAATTTTTAAACTAACTTGTGATTTCATTACGACAATAATTAAATTCAATGCATCAACTAGTTATTAAAATTATAATTAACTTACTGTAACTAATTACAACAATGTTTAATTAATTGACAATAATTTTGCCCCGTACATTTGTATTTATTTCAGTTAATTAATAATTTCATTTTTGTTTTCAATTTCAAATGTTATTCATTTTTTTGATATACATATGTCAATTAGAAAGAAAATATTAATTTTAATTTTCCAATTTTATATAAAAATTTATATTCGCAAATAAAATGAATTTTTATTAAATATTCTATGATGATATTTTAAAATCTGTTAATGATTCTAAAATCAGATAATAATTAAAATATAAACTTTTAATTATAAATCAACCATTGTATAATTGCTTTTATTTAGCTGTCATGATTTCAAACAAATTTCTGTTTGTGCTATTTTTAGTGGAATAATGTGTAATTTCATATTAATTTTATTTTATAATTTCATATAATATTATGAATTAGATAGCCATAACAAATTTATCTATAACTGGACATAGTCAACCGTGTCATGAATTATTATAACTAACAATTTAAAATATTAAATTAATAGTTATTTGTTTAACAAGGCTAAGTAGTAGTTTCATTGTCGCATGGGGTTTTATGAACGAAGCGAAGCCGAGCTTAAATGTAGCCTGCCTATGCAGTGTTGAATATATCATTTTTCGGGATTATTTAGAATTAATATTAATTTTATGAATATAAGGAAACGTTTCACCGAGGTTTGTATACTATTTTATACACAATCGGAAATTAATAATATGTAATTGATTTTGAAATAATAATAATAATCTAACATAAATAAAGAGTGCTCTGCGCGTATTCATTTCTCCCATAAATTGTCAATTTAATTTCTAACCTTAAATTTTGATTTCACATTTATTTATATTGTCTACAATTTCATTCATTTCTTTATATGTAAAATTTAAAGAAGTTTTGTTTACAAGTAAATACCTATCACTCATCCCTCAAGGTGGGAATGGGAAATACCCCTGATCCTTAAGTTGGGATGTGGCATCTTCCCGCCTTGGAAAATAAGATTAACAATAACTAACTTTTTAAAAGTCAATAATCGTCATATTACTAACCGATTGTGAATAAATAATATTTTTCTACAGTCTACAAAGAAAGTAGCTATAGTCAAATTTTTTGACTCTGTCGGGTACAGTAATAAAACTATAAATGAGCTATAAAAATCGCAATTATGATAAAGCGGCATATCCTTTTCTTTCTGTAGTATAATACTGTTTGGCTTCGGCCCATATTTTTGAGCCGCTCTATTCATTTATGTTAAAGGACTGTAAGGCTATTTTCCTATACATACCTGGTAGACGTTTGATTCAATGTATGAATAGAGCGGCTCAAAAATATGGGCCGATGCCAAACAGTATTATACTGCAGAAAGTAAAGGATATGCCGCTTTATCATAATTACGATATTTATAGTTCATTTATAGTTTTATTACTGTACCCGACAGAGTCAAAAAATTTGACTATATTTGCGTTCTCTTTTGTCAACGCAAAATGTGACTTTGCCGCTCTAGCGCGACAACGTAGAAAAAACGCTCGCTGTCCAGATTTCTAACTATACAATGTTGAGAAATGTCACTTGTCTACATTCTTAATGAAAACGTTTAGTCAGGAACTAATGGCACTGTAGTGACACATTTACCACCTTTACAAATAAATCTGACATAACTGCTCTGACGGTATATTACATAACCAAAAAAAAAATAAAAAAATTCCGCACTATTGTGAAAATAAAATAGGGCATAGATTTACAAAAATGAAAGTATAAAATGTTTAGATTAGATTGAAGCAATAGGTCAAGAATGGGAAATAACGATAAATGAAAATTAAATATAAAAGTCGTTTTTTCTTTATATTAAAAAATCTTGTGTGTGTTTCGAGCGCAAATGCACATTGTCAATCGACAATATCCTATTTTGCGTTCTTAATACACACATAGCTATTTCCTGTCGGTGATAGTGAAAGAATTAATACTTTATTGTCTAATAATTAATGTTTGGTAAAATCATAATTCAGCAAAAAGCATATTTTTAAAAAAAAATATTGTCATACTTCATCAAACATTCTTAGATTCCAAATACAGAATAAACAAGAGATTCCTTGACGTATAGGCATTTGACATGACAAAATAATTCTTTTCATAAATTAACTCTTCCATAAATGTTTATTAGATGATTCATGAATTTTTTAAAGTAAAAATTATTAAATTTCTGCGTAAATGACAGTAAATTTAAATTAAAGGCGTGGTAAAAACAGATTTAGTAAGTATGCTTTATTTAAAGAAATGAGTGTCAATTAACTGTCAAATATCCAATTATTTTTTGAATGGTAATAAAATTTAAAATTTCCACTAACTTTTAAATTAAGTAATTTATTTTTACGTTATAAAAAAATTAAGTCTACTCAGATACCAAAAATGAAAATTTTAAAATTTTGGCACCCAAATAGTATGAATTTTATTCTCTTAACTATCCTAATGCCAGTTGGAGTATTTGTATACTCCAGTGACAGTTTTTTTTTTAAATAACTTTTCAATGCCCTGTTTTGTAATATCATGCTTCTAAGATTGCCAAAAAGACGCTATTTACAGTTAACAATTGAATTTGTTTTACATTTTTGATCTGATTATTTTAACTTTAATAAATGTTTGAAACACTATCTATTTCTATTATAATACAGGAATAAAAATTCGCCAGTTAAATAAATTTATGCTTGGAGTATAAAAGTACCCCAGGTGATCGGATTAAGCGAAAAATTCAACCGGCCTTACGAACGTTAATCTCTATGTGCACCGTATAAAGGTAATTTTTGAAAAAAATGTTTACGTGTTCAATGCCTCTGTCACGGATATACCCATCCGTATTTGTACCGTTGAAAATGTTTAAATTCAAACAAGCTAATGAAACAAATGAAATACGTAAACATATTTACGTCAGCTGTTTTTATGGTGACAAATTTTATTAATATCTTTTTTATGATCTCATAACAGCTATAATTAAATGCAAATATGATCAGGATATAAATACAGATCATAAAAACGTTAACCGTTATTGTACTAAAGATAAGGTGACTAACATGTTTGTTATCATATTAAGAATGAAAGAATAGTATGTAAGTATACGTTGATAAACATTGCATTCCATTTTCGACATGCTACATATATGTAATGTACATACAGTTCGGACAAAAGTAAAGCAACTCTGTGGGAATCATTAAAAAAATATGTCTCGTGCATTTTAAATAAGTCAATATATTTTCAAATTTCTTATAAAGCTGTTTATTTTATTTTGGCTACTATTACCATCTCGAGAACTATAAGAGTTACGAGGTCGGTTAAATGAGCAAACAATTTCTATTTTACAAAGCTATTTAATGAGCGTAAAATTATTTTTCAAACTAATGGTTTTCAAAATGTGGAGACCAACATTGTTGTTTTAAATGAGACCATATACTTTTTATTCCTTATTCGATAGAGAATTTTATTCTGAATTCAATTATGTAATATTTGCATACCCTTGGTTAACATTTTATGTTGAAAAAAATCATGTTTAGATTTTATTATAGCTAAAATAAGTATGCCATGGACGATACAAGTGAATATGCATTCACATTTTAGAGTGTTAGGACCGAAAATGGAGGACTATTTGAGCAGAATTGGTAAATTATGTTCATTTAATTTTTTTAGATAGTAATTGTTTTCCACATTCATTTGTATGGTCCATAGCACACTTATTTTAGCCATATAAAAATTAAATTAATGCAAATTTAAACATGCATTGAAAATAAATTGTCATTTAAGGGTATGCAAATATTATATCATTGAATTCAGAATAAAATTCTCTATTTAATAAGCAAATAAAAATATATTGGTCTCATTAAAATAACAAAGTTGTCCCGACCGTTAGTGGACCACTGGTTGAAAAAAAATATTTTATGCTCATTAAAATAGTTTTATAAAATAGATATTATTTGCTAATTTAACCAACCTACTAGCTCTTAAAGCCCTCGAAATAGCAATGGTGGACAAATAAAATGAACAGCTTGTATTATAAAGGTGATATATTAAAAAAAAAAAAAAAAAACTACGAACGTTATACGATTATATCCAAAGTATGTTACGAAGTATTATCAAAAATAAAATGATTTTATGAAAGTTTACATTGAAAAGTAAGAAAAATATCTAACAATTTATGAAAGAAATTTAAAGTTAAATTTTAAAGTTATTTTGAAAAAAAAAACTGTTGTGGCCAGCACAATACCTCTCGCCACTTACTTTTTTGGTTTACATAAGTATATAAGTCATGTTACATTGTTGGCCTTAACAAGCAGATGTGGGAGCCCGCTTCAGAATGATAATTAGTAATTATGTACATGGATATCACTTGTCAATTTTTCATTCAAAACTTCAAGATTTTCTAAATACACGTAGTTAATTTGTCACCAGGAGTGTGGAATTTACTTGTCGAGGAAAATAAACCACATGGAATTTGAAAATCACTAAATTTAGGATGAGAAATTATGATACTTCACATCTATATACATAATTACTAGCTATCATTGTGTGATGGGCCCCCATATCTGCTAGTCAGGGCCAACAAAATCACATGACTGCTCGCGCCCTATTGTATTTAACATTTCTTGTATACAACACTCTACACCAAAAATTCTACTTACATATATCTATTTCTTATATTTAGATTGATTAATTTTAAATTCATTTTATGAAGAAATTTTGTCCTCTTCTAATTTTTCGAAATGTTTCCAATTCATTGTCAGGATTGACAGTATTTTTGAAGGATATATGTTATGTATTTATTAATACATTAAGAAATAATATAATGTATGTACTTCCCAGAAAAAGTCTTCAGTAATGTCTCCGTATTTCTGACACTGACATTTATCTGTCAGTTACAAACAATTTAAATTTGCAACTATTTTCCATGGCATTCTTTCGACTGTAAAATTTATTATAACAGATTATTTTGTATATTATATTTGTTTTATCTCTAAATCTATAGAATATATAATAAAATATTTAAATGTATCAGATAAAGAATTTAATTTTCTTTAATATTACCAAGAAAAAATTTCAAAAAATATTATTTAGAAGATTTTTTTTTAAGAATCTTCTACTTCCGGTTGTCCAATTATTACCAAAACCTTTTCAGATCTTCCCATGAATGTCCGATTGGGAAATACGTAGTTAAACAAATTTAAAGTCTTATAGTTTTTGAGTAATCGTCCTTCCAACATCCTACATACATACACACACACAGACACACACACACACATACACATACATCCACACACACACACACACACACACACACACACACACACACACACACACACAGACATCATCGTAAAAATGTTAAAATCGGATTTTAGGGACCTTAAAACGTGCTTATTCAATAAAATCTGGACATGCGATTTTTAGCATGAATGCAATACCTCTCTTAGCGAGAGGTAAAAATATATCTACATCATTTTTATTAATATTATTATTCATTTTATTCCAGTATTCCATTGTTCAGTACTCTCTTCGATGCTAATTAATGTAATTAGGATATCATCATATAATGAAATGTAAAAAATTGTCATTTATTTTAACGAATGCATAAAGTTCAGTGTTCATTTTTGGCATGAAATAGACAATAGACTGAAAATATTCCTACCTTGTCTGCTGTTGTAGTCTGGTGTCGTTTATTCGAAGAACTTGCCGATTTCCAAGATAAGATCGCCGCAAATCACTGTAAAAATAAAATAATGTTAAATATTTGTATTTTAGTTTTTTCAACTGTTAATGAATGTTTAATTGTTTAATATACCTGTTCCTGTTATATGTTTATCTGTTTCACACGCTAAAACTTTTGCTATATGAAATTTATATCAGTAGAAAGAGCATTAAATTCTGAATATGATGCATTAAATTGGGAAATATATTTTCACGTATTTACAATGAATTATTGATAAAAATCGCCACACTAACAACGACATTCGTTTAGCGTAAAAGCAAAATAATGACTGGCTATAGACCGCTGTGAATATTCGTTACGAAATACGATATACGGGAATTAACAAGCCAATTACGATAAAAGAAATTAATTTTATGTAGGTATATAATTTTAATATTGGCAATGTTTTTAAATATTATAAATAAATACATAGAATCTAAATGTGTTAAATACATACAAATATTGATATATTCTGTTTTACCCTATATTTTTTTTAAATTTTAATTATAAATATATAAAAATACTAATAATTTCTAATTTATTTAAACTACTACAGCTGATCTAGTTTTACAATTTTAATATTAATATTTTAATAAAAAATAATGTAATTTCTTTGTTTCTTACAAAATTTTGGTGCCCGTTTCCACCATTAATTTGGTTATCATCGGACAGGTGTAAGTTCCGAGGATGCCCCATTTTAGACGTTACTTATCCTTGGAATCAGTGTCGAGCTTACAGATTTTGGCCCACCGGGCAAAATACAGGATAAATATTTAAAAAACACAAATATGTATTGCAAAATAAATTAATATAGCGGAACACGACCCCAACAGACTTTAGTTTTCATTTAACAAAGAAATCACACATTTATTTAAATTTTAATATCGACAAATATTTAATAATAGATAAAAGATAAATTCATTAAATTTTAAAAATAGATAGTAAAAATTCTAGAATTGTAATTATTATAAAATTACCTAATTTAAATTTTGGCAAGGGAAATTTCATTGGGATAATTGTTGTTTTTAATATTATTATGTCGTATAGGCAAATTATGACCTATTTCTAGTTCATTTAAACTACTACTACTATTTGTTTTTTCCTCGAAAAATGCACTAACGACATTTTTATTTGATGTAAAGGGAAACAAACAAATATTCTCCAAATCTTCTTTATTGAAGTTGGTTTTAGCTTTACTAAACATAATAATTTTCTTAATTCTGTAGTAGTTAACTTATCAGGTTATGGGAACATTATTGAAAATGTAAGAGCAGAGTAAGATGTTTTTAATTATTCCGTTTCAGAATCAGAGTCAGTGCTGCCTGCTATACTGAAATTATGTTGCGGTTTTTCAGGTGGCTCTTGAACTTGTATCTTGTATATTAACATTTTCTTATTCTACTTTTTTTACTGTATATTTTGTTTGTGCAGGTTGAAATTGGCCAATTTGACACTGCCCTAACTTTTCTTGAATGTTTACTTGCATTTGGTTTATTTTTGAGTAAAAAAATCTGTTGTGCCTAGCACAACACCTCTCGTTACTTTCATTTTTGGTTCCATAAGTATAGGGCGCGAGCAATTATGTGACATTGTTGGCCTTGACAAGCGGATATGGGGGTCCGTGTCAGAATGACAATTATTAATTATATACATAGATGTCAAATGTATGGGCCCCCATATCTGCTAGTCAAGGCCAACAATGTCACATGACTGCTCGCGCCCTATACTTGTGAAATCAAAAACGGAAGTAGTGAGAGGTATTATAACATTTGATATCTATGTACATAATTACTAATTGTCATGCTGACACGGACCCCATATCTGCTTGTCAAGGCTAACAATGTCACATGACTGCTCTCGCCCTATATTTATGTAACCAAAACCGGAAGTGGCGAGAGGTATTGCACTGGCCACAACAGATTTTTTAATAATATAACATATGACTTTTTCTACTATTGGATATCAAATTTCATAAATAAATAAATTTATATTACCCATTGTTGGATCTACTTTGAACATAGATTTCGGTAATGATGATGACAAATTTGTACCGTGCGGCCGTTTATAAGGTGTCACCTAACGGGCACCCATTTCTGGCGTGAAAAGTGCACCGCAGGGGTCAATTTTGGGCCATTTAAAACTCGAAATATTTGGTGTCGGTTGGGATCGAATCCGGTTCCCCATATTCGCGACCATACACTCAGGCACGCGGCCACGAAACTCGATGTAGTTTTCAAATTTGAATAAAAATTTGGAAATATGAGGGTGCATACTATTGCGTAAAAATGGAACAGACAGTTTAACATAAAACAAAGTTCGTTTGAAAATATTTTCCATAATATTTAAAATAATCGAGGTATTAAAAAAGAACAAACTGATGAATCACCTGTATGTATATTCTTTTCCATCGTAAATAATTGTTCGCTCTATTATTCGCAAAATACTCACATAAATCTCACAAATAACTCAAATACATTATTTCTACAGCAGTCAATTTCCTTTTATGCTTCTTCTCTAAGCTATAAAGACAGAAATTCCAAATGACTCATTGTTTCTGTCGATCAATAGTAGCCAAGAATGAAAATTGCTTTCGAATTTTACAAAATGAAATAGTAATTGGAATTTACTTTGCCGATTTTCCGGTAAGAGAGAAATAAAACCTCTAAGGTCTAAGGATTGTACGCAAGGTGCGGGAAATGAAGAATACACGGCAGTCTTAGTTGGCCTTGAAATCCTCCCACCGATGTTCTTTTGTTCTGTTTTAATTAAAATCTCTAGTAAAATTAAAATGTATAATTGTTTCTTCTTCCGAAATTTCATTCTGAAATTAATTTGCTCACGATCAGTAAAAAGTCACGAATATTAAAAATGTTATTTACATTTTGTGAATAATTTTAAATTTATAATTTTGTCGTACGAATTGGATTTTATTGTCATACCAAAATTAAGAATATAAAAGCGATATTTAATTAATGTTTTATATTTGGACGTTTTAAACAAGCGATTATGGGTTCAAAACTTACGTATACGAGTATACTCAACTGATACGAGTCCAAGTCTGTAAAATTTATAATTTTGTCAAATTTAATGCTATTTTTTCTTTACATTATTTCCAAAAATTGACATGTATCCGGGACGGGTGAACTCGGCCCTCGAGAATTGATTCAATTCGACCAGACTTAAAGCTGGATTCGTAATCTGTTCAAGTTTAGAGCCAAACTGATCCGAAGTTCGAGAGTACGAGTGTGCCTAATTTTTATTTTGAAAAGACTACTCAGCCATATTCAGGAGAGAACAAGAGAACGATCGCATTTAAGTATTTTCGGAATTTAGTAAATATAATTAATATTTAAAAAAATATATATAAAAAAACCGTTGTGGTCAGCACAATACCTCTCGCCATTTTCATTTTATGTTACATTAAGCGCGAGCAGTCATGTGACATTGTTGGTCTTGGCAAGCAGATATGGAGGCCCGTGTCAGAATGACAGTTAGTAAAAATATACATAGGTGTCAAGTATCAAAAATTTTCATTCAAAACATCATGATTTTCCAAATCCATATGTGGATTAATTTCCTCGAACAAATAAACAACATGATATCAGAATATTTTGAATAAAAATTGTGACATATGACAATTGTGACATCTATGTAAATAACTACTAGCTGTCATTCTGATACGGTCCCCCATATCTGCTTGCCAAGGCCAACAAAGTCACATGCCTGCTCGCGCCCTATAAATAACGAATTTAACATTTCTTGTACACAGAAATAATTCAAATTGTATATCTTCTTTCACATGCACATATATATAATATATACAGACATCATGGTAAATTCACTAAACTCGTATTCTTTGGACCCCAAAACGTGCTTATTCATTAGAAACTCACTATCGAATTTTTTGACCGAAAACAATGTCTTCCTTAGCTAAAAAAAACTGTGGGCTAAATGACAAGCGATAATAGTCCGATCGACATCTTTTTCTGGTCCAAACTTATTGATTGTAGCGAGACTGTACTATTGGCACAATGAAAAACCAGTACAGTAAAACTTACCTTGCAAGTTAGTATGGGACAATATTCAAGAGTACAATTTCCAGATTTTTTAAAAATTTTATTATACTATATAGATAGCAAAGCAGTTTAAATTTTATTACGAATCATCTATATATAATATTTATTTTATTTTATTTCTGGAAATTGTACTACTTTTAAATGAACACTGTTGATGAATGTGTTAACATTTCGAAACGTATATGTAAAATTAATCGTCAAATAAAAAAAAAATTTCATGAGGATTTTATCAAAATAAACTACATTAGGATCCCTTGAACATTTAAAAAAACATACTAAGTTTTTGTAAGTTTAAAATCTATACTTTCAATCATTGAAAAAAAAAAATGTAGAAATTTCACACCATTTGCGTAGGTTTTATAATTTGTATATTGAAAATATAAACCGACCCAAATATTATGGGTTTGGGCTCGTATACTACTTTATATTTTCTAATTAAAATTCTGTTCCATTATTACATATAATATATTCAGCAGAAATTGAAATACGAATAAGTTTAATATGAAGAGCAGAACAAACAAAAGTAAAAAGATGTGGAACATTTAGCTGTCCAAATTGCATCAAATCAAAGCTGATTCCACATTTCCTGTTCCGTTGAAAGTTGAAAAAATCATTCGCATCCAGAAATCGTTTGGTTTCTTCCTTTATTAAAGAATATCATAATCCTTAACGAACCTGAGCTAAAACACGGTTATTGCCCCAGTAAACTCCACAAGTGCGAGTGAGACGTTGTTATCAGTGTAGAGTAGAGAGAGAGAGGTATACTGCACGGGAACTGTGAAACCGCTCATTAACCCCATGGGTGTGAGAGAGAGGGAGTGATAAGGTTTGCGTGGGCGGGAGTGAGGTGGCGTATCGCGAAGAGCGCACAATCAGTGATAACACGGTTTTCGCTTTCGGCGTGCGCCGGGCAGTCTGCCTCAGGAGCGCCGAGACGCCGAGTGCGAATAGGCGCCAGTCGACCAGAAGCGTCGGAACGCGAATGACGCCGGCGACAAGACTGAACACGCGACGTACGAGTGCATGTGATGTGATGTGGGTGAACTTGAGAGCTGGACAGTTCATGGCGTTCGCACTCATATCTTTTTACTAAAGGTAGTGCGATTACTTTTACTACATTTTACATGCATTACAAACATGTATCAAGTTCACTTATAATCTATGAAATTATGATATGAACATATTATACAACCCAATATTTTCTAGCGTGCAGTTGACTACCAATTTTTTCTGCCAATTGTTTATGGATTATTTTAGAGAAAAATACTTCAAATAAAAGATGCGTACAATTAATTTTACTATATCTATTATTTTAAGTATTTTTGTCCAAAATAATCCATGAACAATTGACAGAGAAAAAACTATGCTAGTCAACTGTTCGATAAACACCTTTAACCGTTTGTTCATATTTATACTACCATCCGTTATGTTTACTCAACCACCAAACATGTAAATTAAAAATTTTGGCACCTTAAAATTCAGAATTTTATTCTTTAAAACTGTATGTACAAATAACTCCTAAAGTTTTACGAGATAGGTAATATATGAAAAAAAAAAGTGTTTTATGTTAAATGCTTATTTCTCGGGATGTCGTATTCACCCTATATATAAAAAGAAGGTGCATATTACTTTCTACTTTTACAAAACAGAACAAATCTATTTCATTTTTATAAGTATTACTATGATATGGTGTGTATAAATTTTACTTATGACATATGAACATAAATGCAACTTATCATACAGAGTAGAGTATTATAGGAAATATTTACGAATCTAATAATATGATAATTGCCAAAACTATAAAGGCTGAACAAAAGAATCCGCAACATTTAAAATGAGGAAACATTTTCTCAAATCAGTAGAACTTTATAGGGCTTTATATAAAATGATTCGGGCTCGATATTTTCATTTCTCTAAAATAAATTATTCTAAACTTCAAAATATTGGGACTACTTTACATTAAATTATATACATATAGTTCATGTGGTAACTCCAAACATTTTTTCTAGAATATCTTTTTTTGATTTATCCATATTCTGCATTTCCTAGCAATAACAACGAATTGTAAAGAAGTTGAAATTTTAAAGAAATCATAGCAAAAAGATACAATATTTTCTAGTAGTATGTTTCATTACTAATAATTGTCAACTATATACTTGAGCAAAAGCAACATAAGTAGATAATTTAAATATAATAAAACAAGTCAAAATTAATCGACTTTTTTGTTGTCATATTGCTTATTTTTTTATAATATTACAGTGAAAATGAAGTAGTATGTCTGAAATTTAGTCAATATTAAAGATAAAACATTTCAAATTAACTCAAGAAGATACATAAATTATCAAAATAGAACATTTTTTTTTTTGGCTAAGCTAGTGTTCACTTTTTCAAGCATTACTATGATATGATACAGCGTATGAACTTCACGTGACATAAAATTATGACATATTACATACATACACAGAAGTAAATAAATTATTACTTATAATCAAAATGGAATGATTTTTCTTGTGATAGTGCTCAATTTTATAAGCCTTATTACAATGATATTCACTGTTTTAAATTATGATATAGCATATTTTGAAACATGTAGAAAATATACGTTAATTATTACTTATTATCAAAACACAGCAAATGCATCAATTTTTATTACCGATAAATGCTTACATGTACAGTGATAAACATTTAGATGAAGAAAATATTAATGTACTTGTATATTATAGTCTGCTTTTAAGCTGCACAATAAGTTATCACAAAAAATTGCTACAGTGAATACTTTCAGCTTTGAAAGATTTTATTTCGCCAATATGATATTATGTAATTAACAACCTGTTTTGTGTATCTCGGTAATATTGCTAAAAATAAAAACTTAATATTAATTGAACTGTTTGATTAATACTACTAAATTATTTGCCAGTTTCTTGTCTTAATAAAAACGTTCTATTTATAAACCAAAACATAATAAATAAAAAAATTGTAATATAATAGTTACGAAATCTTTTTTTATAACACAATTAAATAAATTAGTATCTAATCTAACAAACTAATTTTGCTGACAGTAGTGACAGTTATATGTATTTTATGTCAATTCCATGGCTATCACTAGAAATGAGCAATATTTATGAAATTTCAAATTCGGTTTAGCAGATTACAAAACGTGCAAAATAAAATCTGATTGGTGATTTAGGTGTAGAATTTTATTATCTACAAACTTAATTTGAAACATTATTGGTCTACAGCTACAGCAAAATAAAAAAAAAATCTGCTGTGGCCATCACAATACCTCTCGCCCTTTCCATTGTGGTATATATAAGTATTGTATTTAACATTTCTTGTACATACAAAAAATTCTAATTACACCTAATCTATACATTTACGTATTTGCAATAATTTAAATTCATTCTATGAGCACGTTTTCTCCATTTCTTCTAAATTTTCGAGGTTCTTCCAATTCATTAACGGGATTGGTGTTATTTCTGAAGGGTTAATGTAATATACCTATAATTTTAAATACATATATAATTAATAATACAATAAGGAATATTAAATATCGTTCCCAGAAAAAGCTTTCAGTACTATCTCTGAATTTTTGACACTGACATTAGTGACATTTGTCTGACAATTACAGACATTTTAATTTCTCAAATAGTTACCATGGAGATGTTTGGGCTGTGAGCAGGCTGTAAGATTTGCTACAACAGATTATTTTATAGATTATATATCTATATTTTTAAATCTATATAAGGTATAATAAAAAAATTAAATGTGTGAGAGAGAATTTTGTTTTTTTTATATTTGTAATAACATAAATTTTCAAAAAGTAATATTTAGAAGATTATTGTCAAAATACTACTACTTCCGGTTGCCCAATTCAGAATCTATTAAAAAACTCTTCCCAGTACTGTCAGATTGAGGAATCCGTAGTTACACAGGTCTTTAGTTTTATAGACTTTGAGAAATCGTGCCTCCAACACCCACACACACACACGCACGCACACACACACGCACACACAGACATCATCGTAAAAATGATTTTATCGGATTCTAGGGACCTTAAAACGTGCTTATTCACTAAAATCTGGATATGCGATTTTTAGCAAAATTCCAATACCTCTCTTAGCGAGAGGTAAAAATAACATTGTATGCCCTATATAACGATTTCAAGTCGACACCCGGTATAGGGATATTTTTAATTTACTCCATTTACGTGCGGTTTTATAAACGAAAAATGATGTACTTTTAAATAAAATTTAATTGTTTGAGTTATTTCACGGCAATGACTTAATAGTTTGAATGTAAATTAATAAAAATACAGACACTTTTATAAATCATTGACAGGATTGTTATTTCTAGTCGTATATGTAAAACTTGTTTTGATGTAAAATATATTTACAAATGTAAAGTTTGTAAGCACTTATAATGCTATAAAAACAGACGTGCATTATCAAAATATTATAACAGAAAATAACTTTAAACATGTATATCTTTCTCCTTTGTAATAAAATTAATTGTTATGTAACAGTCTATCATTGTAATATCAAATGCATTTTGCATTATTTTCCAGAAAAGATGCTTCATTATAAAACAAAAACCTGTAGTACAAACAATATTTTATAATGAAATAAAATACATTTTTTTTCGCAAAATAAATAAATGCATGTAATTCTTATGCTACATTTATCATTGTCTGACTTGAAAATAGGTAATATGTTTTTAGACATGATATAGATTTATTAATATTTTTAGACAACTTACGATGATGAATGATGATAACAGTTAAATTTAAAACATATTCTGCACATAGAATTTAAGATTGGTATGCAAAAAATCAAAGCAAATTGAAAAATAATACTACAAGTATAGTTTGACATAGTAATTATGTATTTTTATAAAATTACATATTAAATGAAATATGTATCGTAGATAGGTTTGTGGTAAAAAGGAACTCTGAAGTTTTTATATATTTTTTTATATTTCATAAAATTTTTATAAAAACTTCAGTTTGTTTTTACTACAAACCTATCTACGATCGAGAATAATATGAATTCTGAACTGGAGTCCTTCTTCAACGAAATATGTATCTTAGTCAATACATAAGAAGCAACATTTCATAATCTTGGGGATGATTGATTTAAAATCAACAAGAAGCTTTTAGTTTTCAGTAAAACCTGATATTCATATTTCACTATTAATGTTCATTACAAATGTGATTAATTTTATGATTTATATTGACTATAGCTATAGCTATAGCTATATATATATATATATATATATATATATATATATATATATATATATATACAGGGTGTATCAAGATAATGGAACAGCCATTTATTCGTAAAAAAAACTTTGAGTTAACTTTTATCAATTTTTTTACAATATAAGGGTATGATATTATTATATTGTTGAATTCAGAAGAAAATTCGCTATTTAATGGGTTAATTAAAAATATATGATACCATTTAAAAATATATAACATTGATCTATAAGTTGAGTACCACTGGCTCTAAAATAATAATAGTTATGCCAAAATGTGTCCCCCTCTATGCTTTACAAAATATCTTAATCACTTTTTCGTGTAACTTTTCAGATTCACGAATAAATGGCACTGTTCCATTATCTTGATACATCCTGTATATATATATATATATATATATATATATATATATATATATATATATATATATATATATATATTGTTTTATAACTTAATAGTGTTTTAATATGGATGCAATATGTCAAGTAATCAATTTTTGAGATTTTTTTTATTAAAATAACGTAATCTTTGTTTTTCTTTTTTTAAAAAATTGTTAAATATTAAAATTTGATAGGGTGTTAACAATCACTCTAAATATCAGTCAAACAGCATTTATTCTTACAACATTTGCACCTTCTTCAGGCTAGTAAGATCTTACAAAATATTACAAGTACACAAAATACATTCGTACTAAACATTCAATTTTTACACATCGTTCAAAGAGCACACACACATCCATTTGCACTTTGAATTTTTTGTACGATGTGTAAGAACTGAATGTTTAATAAGGTTTAGTATGAATTATTTTCTCTAAAGTCCAATTTTATTTTCTCTGTATGTCAATGAAGTAAAAGTTGTTCTTAATACAAATTTCGTTAGTTTTGCCGATGATTTTTGTAAATTATTCCAGAAAATTATATTAATTCAGATAATACTTTATCCATTTTAACTAAAAATATTTTGGCGGTATTTTTGAAGGGTGTATATAATATACTTATAATTTTAAATATATAATTAATAATACAAAAAGTTATATTAAATATTATTCCCAGAAAATGTCTTCAGTACTACTTTGAATTTTTGACACTGACATTAGCGACATTTGTATGTCTATCACAGACATTTTAATTTCTCAACTGGTTACCATGGAAATGTTTGGGCTGTGAGATTTACTACAACAGATTATTTTATAGATTATATTTCTATATCTTTAAATCTATAGAAGATTATAAATGTGTCAGATAAAGAATTTTGTTTTTTAATATTTGTAATAACTTAAATTTTCAAAGAATAATATTTAGAATATTTTTGTTAAATACTACTGCTTCCGGTTATCCAGTTGTTACCAGAACCTATTCAACTCTTCACATTACTGTTAGATTTTGGAATCTGTAGTTATACAGGTATATAGAATTTGAGAAATCGTACCTTCAAAAAAATTGTAAATTGTATTAGCGGATCCCAAGATATGGGACAAAATATATATTTTTTAAATGAAACCATATAATTTTTACCTCTCGTCAAGAGAGGTATTGGATTCATGCTAAAAATCGCATATCCAGATTTTATTGAATAAGCACGTTTTAAGGTCCCTACAATCCGATTTTAACATTTTTACGATGATGTCTGTGTGTGTGTGTGGATGTGTGTGTATGTATGTGTGTGTGTGTGTGTGTGTGTGTGTGTGTGTGTGTGTGTGTGTGTGTGTGGGATGCTGGAAGGACGGTTACTCAAAAACTATAAGACTTAAAATTTGTTTAACAACGTATTTCCCAATCGGACATTCATGGGAAGATCTGAAAAGATTTTGGTAATAATTAGACAACCGGAAGTAGAAGATTCTTGAAAAAAAATCTTCTAAATATTATTTTTTGAAAATTTTTCTTGATAATATTAAAGAAAAATAAATTCTCTTTCTGATACATTTAAATATTTTTATATATATTTTATAGATTTAGAGATAAAAGGAATATAATATATAAAATAATCTGTTGTAATTAATTTTACAACCGAAAGGATGCCATGAAAAATAGTTGAAAATTTAAATTATTTGTAACTGACAGATAAATGTCAGTGTCAGAAATAATGAGTAATGAAAGAAAAATGTACTTGGAGAATCCCTTAATTCTTGATCTGTGACTATTATGGAGATGACAAGTCTAGGTTGAAGGACTTAAATTTGTTTCAAACATTATGGGACAATGTACACCAGTACTGTAGACTAGAGTAACTTTGAATTGCGAAAAAGCTATCAAATTCTTCTCAAGTAAGTTGTAAATATTGACAAAATTACACATTGATATAAGAATAATCGGAGTGCAATCTATCCGTCACGTTATTAAAGGGAATTAGTGTTATTTAGATATAACATGTATGAAAAAATAAAATGTAAAAGAAGATATGTAAGAATAGATGCACAATCCAGATATATACATTTTAGACCGCCCAAAATTAATGTTTTTACTAGAAGAATATGAAGAGAAAGTAAACAAGGTTGTTCGAATTGAAAATTGCTTTTACCAGCTTAATATTTATATATGGTAAACACTACTTTGTAATTTATTGTAACATAATTTATGGTAAAATATCTTTATGTTGAGACATGCTATTATTGAATAATAAAGAAGTTTAAATGTCATAGATTTATATGAATATATTATTTGTATTTATAAAAATATTCTTTGCTTTATGCATACAGCCAGGTAAAATATACGGCGAGAGGTTATGTGCTGGCCACTTCAGATTTTTATTCTTTTATTGGAAAGAGTATTTTTTTTCTCTTCAATAAGGTTTAAAGCCACAGAAAGATTGTGCATGCATATTGGTCATTAAACAGTTTATTTTTTGTTAAAAACAATTTGTATGTACATATGTATTATTGAAATTTATTTTACCACATCATATTATTTACTTAAAATATTATTATTATGTTAAACAACAAATCTAATTTATTTTATAAATTTAAACCATGTCAAATACAAAATCCACGTGTTTATTAACTCTGCAAATTGTTAAAGTTGAGCACCGCTTGTATTACCGCCAACATTACAAATGTTAGCTTCCGTTGTTTCTAAAACATATAAATAGCAACCTGACAACAAAATACACATATTGTGGAATTACATGTGGTAAAATTTAGTGCTGCAAGAAATTACTCCTCGTTCTGTTTGAAATTTGAATCACGTCTCTTGGAGATATGAAATAACTTCAGTACATGATAAACGTAATCAGTGTGCAAACCATGTTTGTGTTCGATATCAAAAATGAGTTTATGTTTGCATATTGTCAAGAATATTATGACTGATGCTCCAAACAAACAAACGAAAGTGTGATGGAGATTGAAGTATCAGGAACAAAAGAGCTTTTTCAAATCTACCAATGCACGAATGCAGAGATGAATATCAGCAAATTAAAATTACAAAATTAATTGAACAGTAAATAGGTTAAATTGATTATTTCGATCATAGGCTTGCCGGTATTACTAATAACCGTCATGCGGGTCTATTCTCTAAAATTAGCGTTAACGTTAAATTCGAAGACAATCATTAAAATTTTAACGGATTCTTTTCTATTTTATATTCAGTAATTATCATCGTGACACTCTTTCACAGTATTCATTAGCGTATACGCTAATAAGTTGAATGTTAACAAAAAAATTAACCAGTGCTTTAGTGAATAACAATTTTATGAAAATCTAGGCTTTTCGTAAATTCGATCGGATTGATCCGATGTAATCTGAAGTTTTCGTAAAATCAATCAGGTTAATCTGACGCGTTCGTAAACTTATTCCAATCAGTCAGACCGAGCGATCCGATCAAAAATTTTCAACACTGATCCATGTGCAAGGTTAGTGCAGATTGCGCGCGCAAATTTAAAATTGTGAACATTTGTGTTTCAGAAAATGTATTTATTTAAATGTTTTAAAACTAAAGACAATATGGCAGTTCACACTTCATGAAGTCTTTATGAGTTATTTCGAATAAATAAATTATTACATGAAACAATTTCTGATTGAAAATCTAAACAAATGATTCAAGTGGCCAGTCAGTCTCACTACTTGAGTCATCGTATATACAATTATGTTCAACTTCAGAAACAAGTGCTATTTTCTTATTCATTTTACAAATTTGACGCGTTCGTAAAAGCTTCGATAATCGGAAGGATCTGATATATCTGTGATGTCAACGGATAGCTCCGAATGACTTTACCAAAACGCCTACTAATAACACTAAAGCTATTTTTAGCGTTGTATATTTGTACGATAAAATTTGTTAGTCTAATTGTTTTAGATTTTGGTAATTTAACTGTCAGTTAAAATGAAATATGTAGGAGACAGATTAACTTGAGATAAGAATACGGGACCTCAATAAAGTATGTTTACTATTAATTTATTAACCGGTACCTATTTGAGCTACTTGTGTACGGTGTATCGCCGTATTTTAGCGATTAACCGGTTGCCGTCATAAGCTAGTTTTTGTGTGTAATAAAACTGAATTTGGGTTTTCTCATTTTTATATATTTTCGAATGGCTATACTTAATTTTTTATCACTATTGGATTTAAAGTTCATTTATAATGTCAAAGTTATAATTTTCATATGAAACTGATAGTGGAAAGATTTGTTTAATTGGTCTTTAATTTTTATTTGTTAAATGTGCAATTATGTGTAAGTATCTGTTGGTAATAGCGCTCATTATATTCTGAGTTATGGTACCAAAGTTAGACTTCATAGTAGCGGTCAATAACACCAATGACAAGATTTTTTTCTTGTACATTTTAACGGTATGTAATATACATTTTTTTCTATTTTTAATAGCAAAGATACTTCAATTATTAAATCAATTTTGAAATGACAATTTTTTTGAAATGGGTACTAACATTTTATGTAATTTATATCTTTTTTTCTATTTTTTTTTTACAAATGTTTAGTTTGCAAATATTTCAGGTATTTCAGATTTATTTCAGTTTTATTGAATTCTTTGTGTGCATTGATATTTCATCAATTGTATTTCAAAAAACAATATATTTGCTCACAATGAAATAAACACAATTACATATTAATTATTTCTCATTAATAAAATGCGAATAATTCTATAAATAAAACATTAATTAAATATAATTAAAAATCTACAATCAAATTAGCATTTATTTTACAATTTCATCTAAATAGAGCAAATTTTTAAACAAAAATAATAAAAGTGTCGTAAATTCAAATTAAACATCACGTGAAGAGAAAGGAATTTTATTTTGTAAGCGCAAAGGTAGAATTGCTTTCCACGAAATATGATATATTTGTAATTAATTAAATGATTAATTAAAATGCCAATAAAATAGATCTTATCTGGGCTATAAAAAGTTTCTTACAGGAAGAATTAATCAAAATATAATAACGACTGTAATGTCAACAGTAATGATAACCAGCCATAGAAGTCGTTTGTTATAGTCGATTCAACAAAAAAGTAATTATATTTATTATATCAGTTTCGATATCATCATGAATATTATGGAAAATTAAGTGTAATGTGTAATATGAACAAATAATACGAGACAGTGTGATAAAATACTAGGCTGGTACCACAAGCTTTGTTTTAACTAAAACGCTGTTTTAAGAAATGCCAAATTTCATTATTTAATAATAATAATAAATAATAACAAATTTATTAAAATATGATTTTAAAACAGAACATAGTTTGTATTCCAACAAATATTTTTTAAAAATCGTTCTTAAAACGTAAAGGTGAAATTAAAACTTGAAATGTAAATTTGACATTTCTTAAAACAGCGTTTTCGTTAAAACAGGGCTTGTGGTACCAACCAATGTTTCATATTTGTTTTCATATGTGATTACTGTATACTCTGTGCAGATTGCCAGATTGGAATTTGATACTTTTGTGACAAATAGATTTAGCAATTGAAAATCGGCGAAACTCAAATTATTATTACTAATATCGATTTTATATTAATCGTATGTATTTGATTGACGGCTGAATATGGATTTTTCGATGACTCAGACGATGAAGGGAATTATGATTAAAATATTTTAGAAAAAGTAAATAATTATGCTAAACAACCAAATATGTGCCTAACGGGCAGTTTGAAACTCATTTTCGAATGTATCCCGATATTTTAACTTGGTGTTCAGGAAACCCAGAAAGCTTCCGGTAAATACTAATTAATGCAACAAATAAAATAAATATGTCATCACGGCATATTACCCATTGCTTGATGATGATATATTTGTACCGTGCGGCCGTTTACCAGGCATCACATCAAAGGCATTCATTCGTGGCGTGGAGAGTGCTCCACAGGAATCAATTTTGTGCCATTTAAAATTCGAAATATTTGGCGTCGGTCGGGATCGAACCCGGTTCCCCAGATTCGCGACCAGACACTCAAGAACGCGGCCATGAGACCCCATATTAATGCAATAGCATATATATTTACAAAATTACCAAAAAAATGCAAACTTCTCTCATAGAAATTAATATTTATTCATTTTCTGTTATTGTCAGTATGCTTTCGACCTTCGTACTATCATTCTACAGTCTGTTCAAATAAAAATCTAACTCAGAGTAGGCTATGAACAAAAAAAAGTATGTCAATTTAAAGGAATTTAATTAAATGTCAATTTGACACGAAAAATTGTCAAAATATTATCTAAAGAAATCTGACTTGAATCTTATTTCAGAAATGGAAATAAATTAAGAAAACGACGAATGGCAATATTCTGTGTTTGTATTTATTATCTTTTTGAATTGATTTTTTCATCCAAATTTCAAGATTTTTTATGTTCACATGTGGTTAATTTGCCACCAGGAGTGTGGAATTTACTTGTCGAGGAAAATAAACCACATGGAATTGGAAAATCACTAAATTTAGGGTGAAAAAATATGATATTTGACATCTATGTACATAATTACTAGCTATCATTGTGACACGGTCCCCATATCTGCTTGTCAAAGCCAACAAAGTCACATGACTAGTCGCACCCTAATGTATTTAACATTACTTGTATACCTACACTCTACAAATTTTGTCCTATTCTTCTAATTTTTCGAGACATTATTTCTGAAGGGTATATATTTTATACCTACAACTTTAAATATTGAACTTATTAATACAATAAGAAATAATATATATACGTACTTCCCAAAAAAGCCTTCAGTAATGTCTACGGATTTCTGATACAGAAATTTATCTGTCAGTTGCAAACATTTTAACTTTTCAATTGGTTTCCATGGCATTTTTTGGGCTATGAGATTTATTACAACAGACTATTTTATATATTACATTCTTTTATCTCTAAATCAATAAAAGATTTAACAAAATATTGAAATGTATCAAATAAACATTTCAAAAAATAATATTTAGAAGATTTTTTTAAGAATCTGCCACTTCCGGTTGTCCAATTGATACCAAAACCCATTAATGTCCGATTGGGAAATACGTAGTTAAACAGATATTAAGTCTTATAATTTTTGAGAAATCGGCCTTCCAACATCCACACACACACACATGTGTCTACTTGATCGTAAAAATGTTAAAATCGGAATGTGCTTATTCATTAAAATCTAGATATGTGAATTTTAGCATGAATTCATACCTCTTTTAGCAAGAAGAAAAAATCTGTTGTGGCCAGCACAATACCTTCCGTCATTCTCGTGTATAATGTATAAATTCCATAATTTTTCTTACAAAAGATTCTAAATTTCCAGTAAAATTATTTCATAAACAAACTATTCAAATTGCACTTGACACTGGCATCTTCTTCTTCTTTAGCTTTTCCCATTCGTTAGGGGTCGCTATTTTTGCATGTCGTTCTCATTCAGTTCCTTTTCTCTCAAATCTTCCGCAATACGGTCCTTCCATCTTATCTTTGGTCTTCCTCTGTTTCTTTATTTAACGTCCTATTACTAATCTATTCATTCTTGTTCCAATATAATTCTTCATTTCTCCTCATGACATGTTCAAACCAATGTAATCGTCTTTCTTGTATCTTTCTAAAAACTTGTAACACTAGAGTTATTTTCTTACCGTATCTTTCCATGTATTCCCCAATATCTACTTCAACATCCTCATATCTGCCACATTAATTTACTTTTTATTGATACTGACATCTGTCAATTTGAATTATATGAATATATTAGTAGTTCCCAAGTTTGGCATAGCTGGCTGAATTATAAAATTTAATTTCTTTAAAATTCTTTAACTCTGTATCTATTGAATATGAAGTATAAATTGTAATCAAATCGTATAGAGAATAATATATTCTTTAAGTTATAATAATGAGACTACTTCCGGTTGACCAATTATAACCAAAATCTAATCAGTTGTTCTTCTGGATGTAAACTTGAGGAATACGAAAAAATTATAATTTTTGGAATCGTGGTATTGTAGTTATGGAACCCGGAACTTTCGTCACACACACACACACACACACACACACACATACAGACATCATCGTAAAAATGGTAAAATTGTATTATATGGACCCTAAAACGTGCTTATTCAGTAAAAACTCATCATTGAATTTTTTGACCAAAGACAATACCTTCCTTACCTAAAGGTGACGGAAGGTAAAAACATATATTGCAATGTGCATTTGTAATACTTATCTTTAAATATATTGTTGAATCATATTATCGACTATTTTCAATATTCGGAAACGTCTGTTCGATTAAAGTAGGTAGTTCTAATTATTTTTTGTATTTTTGCATTTGTATATTCTCTCTTTTCTTCTTTTAACATTCGTAGTAAACTAGGCCTTATCAAAAACGTTACGTGCGTTGCATAACTGTGAACGTAGTAAAGATAACGATAATTTAAAACAAGTTCCGATAATTAGCTGGAAATATTAGGTCAGTAGATATTGAGCATTTTTATTCGATTCCTAGAAATGTATTAATTATTAACTGAAATGCAAGTAGCAGTAGCTAATGAAGAGAAAGCTATTTAGATATATCTATACTCTAGTTACATACTCATGAGACATGAACATGTTTACAAATTACATGTAGCGCATTTTATCTTTTTTAACCCATATACGAATAATTTATTATACCTGCATATCGTGTAATGTTAATGTTGCATTATTTTATATAAAAATATTTCCTGCAGTATTACAATGATATAAATTTGATATCTATATTATTTTATTGAAAATGACATATAATTTAGTGTTTTGTATTACGCAATAGGGCTTCAATTGCTACATAAATTATTCATTTACTACAAGTTATATAGAAATTTCCGAATATTGATCAGATTTTCCATGGTAAGTATACAATAAGGAATATTAGATGAAATAAAAAAAATAGTATTGATAAGTAGAACTACTATTCATTAATATTTATTGGCAATTACTTGTTAATGTAAGAAAATTCTAGAACTACAATAGAACAGTCAACAAATCAATTCAAATACATTCAATATTTGATGGTAATTTCATAAAAAGAACCAAAATACACTCGAAAATATCTATTAAATCCAAAAGTCAACAGTTTTCACCTTTGAAAATAATGAGTTTTATCATTTAAATATTAATAATATTCATTGCTCGCGTTCACCCAGCATAGCGCTAGGCTAGCAAAAATGTAGCGCAGTTTATTAGCGCTAGATGCGCACTGAACGCCATTCATTTATTAAACATACCACGCAAGCGCTGTTTAAAGTAAGAACATAACTGACAGTTCTATCTGAATAGTATTGAAAGCTCTCTGACTTCATTGTGAAATGGAAAGTATTACTTGAACTATTAGATGATGTTTTAGTGAAAAATTTCTCTCAAGCTATTTCTTATAGCGTTATATTAGCGCTAGCGTTCAACTATTTTGGTAGTCTAGCGCTGGTTAGCGCTAATCCGGCTGAACACGAGTATTGCTAAAAATTGTAACAACAGAAATGTAAGGCCAGTCATTTATACCTCTCGCTAAGAGAGGTATTGGATTCATGCTAAAAATAGCATATAAAGTGTGTGTGTGTGTCTTTTAAATATTATTTTTGGAAAAAAATTGTTGTTGCTAGTATTAAAGCAGAATTCTCTATCTGATGCATATAAATATTTTATTGTATCTTTTATAGATTTAGAGATAATGAAATATATGGTTTAATAATCTGTAGTAATAAATCTCTCAGCACAAATAATGTCATGGTAATCAATTGAAAAATTAAAATGTTTGTAACTAACATAAATGTCAGTGTCAAAAATCCAGAGACATTACAGAAGATATTTTTTGGGAAGTACATACATTATTTATTTTTTATTGTATTAATAGTTGAATATTTAATATTATAGGTATATCACATATACCCTTTACAAATACTGTCAATCCCGACAATGAATTGGAAACATTTCGAAAAATAAGAAGAGTAGGACAAAATTTCGTATGAATATAAAATTAAAAAATCTAAATATGTATAAAGAATAGATATAACTAGAATTTTTGGTGTAGAGTGTAGGTATAAAAGAAATGTTAAATACAATGGCAGTCATGTGACTTTCTTGGCCTTGAAAAGCAGATGGGGCCAGTGTCAAAATGATAGCTAGTAATTATGTATATAGATGTCAAATATCATAATTTTTCATTCTAAATTTAGTGATTTTCCAATTCCATGTGGTTTATTTTCCTCGACAAGTAAATTCCACACTCCTGGTGAAAAATTAACTACGTGAATATAGAAAATCTTGAACTATGGACATATGACATCTATGTACATAATTACTAATTGTCATTCTGATACGGGCCCCCATATGTGCTTGTCAAGGCCAACAATGTCACATGACTGCTCATGCTGTATACTTATGAACCAAAAACGGAAGTGGCGAAAGGTATTGTGGCCACAACAGATTTTTGCTTTCGGTTTTAGTACTGTTAAATCATAGTAACGGTATGGTATTACGATTTTTTTTATCTACGGCTGTTTTAAAAGTTGTTTTTCCAGATGTTAATTTGGAATAGAAAGTTGAATAAAAACTATGTTCTGCTTTAAAATCATATTTTGAAAAAAAATCGTTCTTTAAAGATAAGGATGAAAAATTTTCATTTTCGAAACAATGCTTGTGGTACCAACCATTGATTTTACTGTAAATTACTACAGTAATTCTTTTAAACATTTTATTTAGTAAACCCTAACAACCTTACAACTTAAATTCGTTTAATTATTTTTCAGTTTTTCTTGAATTGTTGGTAAGATTAAATATTATTTCATTTTACATTAATACAATAAAATATTTTTAATAACATATCTTGCTATGTGTCATTAGAATGACAAAATGTCCGTATTATTAATAAAAATTGGCGATAATTTATGTTAGTTATTATTTGTATGAAAAATTAACTAAATTAAATTAAAGCGCTCATATTATTTGGTATTGTAGTAAACGATAAGAAAAGTTGAACCCTTATTTCTTATTATACGAATACAATTTTATCTAAAATAGAAAATTGAAAGTTGGAATGTTTCTCATCTCGCCTCAGAGCAAAATTCCCTTGGGTGGAAATAATACGAGACAGCGTCACGGTGTTGAAAATTCTAATTCCATTTCGCAAAAAATTAATCCGAGAAAGATAACATAGCATTTTAAATTTAATTTTCTGTCACTAACTGGAGCTGGTCTTTCAAAGGAGTGTTTTAAATCGCAAAATGAAATTAATTGTACGCTTTGAAAATTGCTTTTGATGTCGCTAATACGATTTACTGAGCCGGAATTGTTTGGGTACCTCTGATGTACAAGGATTTGTGTATATTTCAAGCAGATTTACAGCAACGTATATGGAATTGTCAAGGAGTAAATGAACTGGTTTGATCTACAAGCCGGACGGGAGACGGGAGTGTTTGTTATTTTTACACTATAAATATTGGTTTAGGTCTGCATGCGAAAAGATTATTATTTTAAAATTTCCGTTTATAAAATGCGAAACTATTTTGTTTTATAATACCAACACAGCGTTATTTTATTCTATTCAAACGAAAATAAATAAATGGGATTCGAACTCACGACCTAAATCGTGGAATGGCATCGGTGCTACTTATAGGTATTACCGGGGTTGATTATCAAATAAAATAAATGAATAAATATTTCATCAAGGCATATTACCCACTGCTGGGTGTGCCAATCTGCTTCGAGCACAGATATCGGTAATGGTGGAAAATTTGTACCGCGCGGGCGCTTACCAGCCCGAAAATTACCCCTGGGGTGCTCTTTCTACGATTATTTTTATTTATTTTGAGGTGAAACGGAGTTAATTTTTTTTTGTGTGTAATACATTAATCGTATAATATACGACTAATGTATTACATTATATTATAAAGTATGGGTTACAACTCGCTATATTGGCTATTATTACTACGAATGACTGCAACTCTTGTTTGTTAGTGCTCATTTTGTGAACTTTATCTTCGTAATTAGAGCATCTATTATATCGTCGTAGTATGAGTATAATAATCTAGATATTATTTATTTTTGTTAAAAATGGAGATGTATCGAAATGAAGAAAAAAATTCTAAACAAAAAAAAAATTCCAGTCAAAAAATAATACAATTTTGATTTAAATAATAAAAAAAAATAACCGACAATTTTTTTTTTATTTATCACCTGCATACAGTAAAATTTTTGAAAGATATCCGACAAGGTCATCTACGAATTATGAATTAAGATTTTAGCTCCGCCTATTCTCTCAAATTCAGGCTTTTTTTTTCATGAGGGTATATAAGGTACTATTGTTATTTTATTATTACAAAAATGTATGTTACAGTAAAAGCATTCGAAACTAAGTGAAATGGTAAGTTTAATAGCAAATGTAAAACCAAATATGCGAAAAATACCTTCCTTACCAGGTGATGGAAGGTAAAAATGCTATAACAATTTTGTAAGCAACTTGCAATTTTTGTCGTGAAATGAACAGGAGAGCAGGAAATTGTAACACTAAGTTCACATTATGTTCATTTCTAAGCTTCACCGCACAGGGTGGTTTTGAACTTAAATGTCATAAATTTAGCGGTAAGTAGTATGACATGTGTAGATTACGAAATAGAAAGATTTTTTTAAAATTTCGCATATTTAAGGGTAGTTTTCATGAAACTAACATTTTTGGTACCACTGAACCAGTGGCAACACATTTGCATTATTTTATCTATTACATAATTATTTTCGTTAAAAATGGTATTTAATTTAATTATTAAGAATAATATCTTATACAACTAATTTTGAATGTATTTTTGATAACCATATTTTTAATGAAATATTGAAAAAGTTTCCTTAAGAAAAGTCGAATTTTCTTTTTTCGAATTTAAAAAAAAAATCTTTCTGTTTTGTAATCTACACATGTCATAGTACTTACCGTTAAATTTATGACATTAGGTTCAAAACCACCCTGTATATATATTCGAAGTTCTACATATTTAGAGAATAAATAGTTTCAATTTTATCGTACCTGTAAAATATTAACGAATGTAAAGTGAAAAGATAAATTATTAAAACACCTTTCCAAAGATGAAAGATAAAAATAATTTTTACAATTTTAAACAACGTCTTGTTCTTGTCACCTTAATTAAATAATACATGAGAACTCCTGCCCCAATTCTATTATTTGAGGAAATGGTAGAAAAACGGTAGACAGGTCCCAGACACTCCCCCGAATGGTAATTACAGTTAGTGAGTTGTTAGTCAGGTAAAGTTAATTTCCCATCAGATAAAATTCCCTAAACAAACGAAAAACAGGAAATAGAAATATCTAATTCATCACATTAAATTGCTTCCAGAAGGAGGGGAACCTAAAATAGTAATTGCTTCTAGGGAGAATAGTTGACACCCCTGTGAACACCATAGTGTGCTGTAATTAACCCCAGACTGCGCTTAAAGTGAGGAATTTTCTCTCGTGTCAGGAAGAAAAATTGTTTTCGTACGACTTGTAATCTTTTCATTATCTCTAGTATATTTTCAAGCTAAACTAAATCATCATTTCGATAAGGATGTCAACAATTACAAAAAAATAATTTTAAAATTATTTCAGATTGTGAAACTGAAGGAAATGCTTATTTTTAGTGTTCTTCACTTTTTGAATTTGTTCTGTAAATTATAAATTTAAGGTTTGTTCCGGAGTTTAGAACGTGATTCAGAACTGCTTAGAATCCACACTCGAACTTAGTTTTAGAATCGACTTGACTAGTGTTAGAACGATTTAGAACTGTTGAGAATTTTGTTTGTTTATTCTAACCTATAAAATCACAAAATAAAAAAAAACTCCTATTAGAAAATATTGTGCCACTTATATAATATATTTAAACTGTTGGCAATATTCATTGTTTTGTCTTATTTCAACAATATCGTTCAAGAAATCTCCATTATTATTTACGCTTGAAAATAACGACAAACCAGAAAAATCACTGTATTCTATCATTACTAATTAAATTTAATGGTAACAAAAACAAAATAAGTCAGGTTAGATATCACGTCAAACTGTTTTCAGTATTAAAAATTCATAATCAGTTCAGAGTGCAATTCAATCGTTCTTGGAACACTTTACTATAAGTTCTCAATTTTTAAATCGACTTGATGGAACGGTGACATAGATTTGCGCAGACTCAGTGAAATTCTGAACGGTTCGGAACTTTTGTTGGAACAAACATATAATTATTTTTTTATTTTATGATTTATGTAGCGAGCCAGAGTTCAACAAAAAAATATTCAGCATATTCTGATAAAATATGAGGTACAATGGTTCGAGTCTTTTTTTTTTAGAAACTACCACTTCCGATTGTCCAACTGTTACCAGAACCTATTCAACTCTTCCCATTACTGTTAGATTGAGGAATCCGGTTTTACACAGGTCTTTAGTCTTATAGAATTTGAAAATTGTATCTACAATATCCTAACACATACACATACACACACATGCATCATCGTAAAATGTTATAATGGGATTCTACGGACCTTAAGACGTGTTTAATCACTAAAATCTGGATATGCGATTTTTAGCATGAATCCAATACCTCTCTTAGCGAGAGGTAAAAAGTCCCGAGCCCAATTGGCTAACACCCAATCGACCATAGCCCAGATTTTTTTTTATACTTTTATATAAACTTTGGGAATTTATAGTTTGCAAACACGTTTCATTTTAAGTCATCAAGACAGGAGGAAATAATTTGAAGTATATAAATAATTAAATTTGGCATATAGGGCATCGTATAGAGTTATGAACTATATCTGACAATAAATAAATACCCGTTAAAAATAGAATTTGGCATATAGGGCATCGTATAGAGTTATGAACTATATCTGACAATAAATAAATACCCGTTAAAAATAGAATCTATTTATTCTGTATTAAAAATAAAAAAATAAATTCAATTAAGCGTCCGTAAAACTTTGTTATTACACTTAAATTGATTTTCCCAAAATATCATGTCCAACGTCATATAATATGCCGCCTCTTCTAAATTTAGTTACAATTTTTTAACTCAAAATTTAAAAATATCTACTCTGACACCTAGTTGAAAGAATTTTAATTAAAATACCTAACCGCGAGATGAATTTCCAATGTCAATTTTTTCATCAAAAAATCGAGCAAAACTGAACGTCAAGAAATTTGAATAGAATATTTTATTTTGGCTACATGAGAACACCTTCTTCATCAATATTCAAATGCGAAGTGTATCTGTGCTCGTTGGCTGCACTTCCGCTAGAGGCGCTGGCGTTGAATACAAATCGGCTTTCGATACGCAATTTAATTTTGTGATTTTGTTTCTGTTTGGGTTTGAACACAGACTTACAGGAGTAAACGAATTTGGAGAAATATTTGATTTTCAAATATTTTTTCTTGTTAGCTAAAATTGATTGTTAGGGATTCAAAATGATGTATTGTAACAGAATAACAGAAATTTTATATTCATGGCTTATTTGCGAGATTATTAATTCTTTACTGAAAAGTTTATTTAAAAAGAAAAAATATATATTCAGGAAAGTAAACTTAAAACAAAAAAAATGTTTAATTTCCGTTTTATTTATAGTAAAGACTTAATATATCGAGCTGAACTTTTGATAAATATTTATTGGATATTCAAATATTAATAATTAAATATTGAATATCCCTGAGCATTAAAAGTAAAATATATTATGAAATTATCATAAATTATAATATTATAGCGTCAATGAACTAGACACCGCATATACTAACTTGAATATTTATAAACTAAAGAGAGTTAAGCAAGAAGGAGCTTGTCACTAACTTGATGGGTTACCGCAGGGAAAACTGTTTACCATTGGTTAATTAAACTTTAAATGAAGAACTATAGGAAATCGCAAAGTATTGTCTCTTTCAGTTCCTTGGACATTTGCTTTCAAACTTCGACTTTAAAATTTTTATTTTTGGACAATAATCCAAGAATGGGTGGTGTGGCGACTTCACTATTCGATTCTAATATTTCACGTAAGAGCAATGAAAAGTGACATATCTGCTTTTGCCACGTAACCATAAATATATTTGTTATATGGAATGTACATAAATTGTTATCATTATTTTATGATAGTTGGTTTACAGGGTGTTTCTCGGATACGCGACACCTCGATTATTTTCATTATTATTGGAAATAGAAGAAAATAATTCAAATAAAACTTATAAAGATCAAGGGAGATATTCACTTATTGAAGAAAAAACATTTTTAAACCACTGGTTCTTAAACTATAACAAAGTTATATTTTTACCTTCCGTCACCTTTAGGTAAGGAAGGTATTGTCTTTGGTCAAAAATTTGGATAGTGAGTTTAAAATTAATAAGCATGTTTGGAGGTACCTAAAATACAAATTTACTATTTTTATGATAATGTCTGTATATGTATGTGTGCGTCTGTGTGTGTGTGTGTATGTGTATGTGTATGTGTATGTGTATGTGTATGTGTATGTGTATGTGTATGTGTATGTGTATGTGTATGTGTATGTGTATGTGTATGTGTATGTGTATGTGTATGTGTATGTGTATGTGTATGTGTATGTGTATGTGTATGTGTATGTGTATGTGTATGTGTATGTGTATGTGTATGTGTATGTGTATGTGTATGTGTATGTGTATGTGTATGTGTATGTGTATGTGTATGTGTATGTGTATGTGTATGTGTATGTGTATGTGTATGTGTATGTGTATGTGTATGTGTATGTGTATGTGTATGTGTATGTGTATGTGTATGTGTATGTGTATGTGTATGTGTATGTGTATGTGTATGTGTATGTGTATGTGTATGTGTATGTGTATGTGTATGTGTATGTGTATGTGTATGTGTATGTGTATGTGTATGTGTATGTGTATGTGTATGTGTATGTGTATGTGTATGTGTATGTGTATGTGTATGTGTATGTGTATGTGTATGTGTATATGTGTATATGTGTGTGTGTGTGTGTGTGTGTGTGTGTGTGTGTGTGTGTGTGTGTGTGTGTGTGTGTGTGTGTGTGTGTGTGTGTGTGAGACGATTGTTTCGGATTGCATAACTCCAATATCACGATTCCAAAAATTATATTTTTTTCGTATTCCTCGAGTTTAGACCCTTATGCAGACATTATTAGATATTGGTTATAATTGGTCCAGCGGAAGTACCCTCATTTGCAACTTTTAACAGCTTTTTTGAAAAAAAAAGCAGTTAAATATCATTTATTTATTATATTTTAAAGAATACCTACGTTATTCTCTGTACGATGTGATTGCATTTTATACTTCATATTCAATACATATAGAATTAAAGAATTATAAAGATATTAAATTTCATAAATCAGCCAGCTATGCTAACATGGAAACTGCCAATATATTCAGATAATTCATATTGACAGATGTAAGTATCAGTGAACAGAAAATGAATGTGGCAGAGAAGAGGATGTTGAAATAGATTTTGGGGAAGACACGGAAAAAATATATTTGAAGAATGAATAGCTTAGTAATAGAAGGTTGAAGAAACAGAGAAAGACCAAAGATAAGATAGGTGGACTGTATTGTGGAAGACTTGATAGGAAAAGGAACTGAATGAGGACGACACACAAAACAGAAATGAGTGGAAGAAGAAAATAAAAAATAGCGACCCCTAACGAATGGGAAAAGATAAAGAAGAAGATGTCAGTGTCAAGTGCAATTTGCATAGTTTGTTTATGAAATAATTTTACGGGAAATGTAGGATCTTTTGCAAGAATATTTTTGTATGGAATTTGTACATAATACACAGGATTGACGGAAGGTAATGTGCTGGCCACATCAGATTGTTTAAATGTACTCGTATACATTTTTAGGCCCATTTGATAGAATTTTTTTTTCCTGAATTCAACCATGTATTTATTTTATTGCCTTACATGACAAACTTATTGAGAAAAATTCAATTAAAATTTAAAACGAACAAATTAAAACGAAATATTTGTTAAAAACTTTATAAGCAGTTTTTGTTATTCTTTCATACATATGTAGCCCACTGAAAAAGATATATAAACATAAAATTTGTTTAAATTTCAATTGAATTTTCTCAATATAAAATGATTATATGGTTGAATTTAGAAAGAAATACTCTATCGAATGGGCCTATATATATATATATATATATATATATATATATATATATATATATATATATATATATATATATATATATATATATATATATATATATATATATATCATAGCATTTAAAAAAATATAACTTTATGTTATAGTTTGAGAACCATTGGTTAAAATTCTATTTTCTTCAACAAGTGAATGTCTGCTTTTATCTACTGCAACTTGTATTTGAATAATTTTCTACTATTTCTAATAATAAAGAAAATAATTGAGGAGTCCCGTATCCGAGAAACATCATGTATATATTTAATACCGTTAAAGCTCATATGAAAATTATTAAAAATGTGAAGTAATTTGCTAGTGATGTGTAAAATCATTGCAATCTATTTATTATCAGTTTGTATAGTATACTTAGGGCCAGTTGCATAAAACGTTGTTAGCTGATCATGTGTTTAACAACACATTGTAACCATGGTTACGTATCAAAAATACATTGCAAATAGGCCTTGTTAAAGTTAACAACAATGTTTTATGCAACTGGGCCTTAGTATTCCCCATATTCTCTAGGTACGAGTACATGTAAAATATGTAATTGGAATGTACGCACTACACAAATAGAGTAACATTTGGAAGGGTAAATACCGGAGGCCGGAGGACATTACCTAGATTTGGCAGATGCCAAACAATTACTCTAATTACACGAATGTAACAAAAGGAACATTGAACCAAACACAGATACATATACATTTACTAATCTGGGATAGTGGACAATGGTTAGTACTCTCGTTTAGTAAGTGAGCAGTCGACAGTAATAACATCAAACAGCTGTTTTTCAGTGTTCAAAACCCACAATAAGGTTAAGAGCTTTGTATTTAACAGAAAGACACAGATAGTATAATATTTACACTAGTAAGTTAGGAAAAAAAAAATATTTGATATTTTTTTACCTTCCGCCACCTCTAGGTAAGGAAGGTACTCGTATTGTGTCTTTGGTCAAAAAATTCGATGGTGAGTTTTCATTGAATAAGCACGTTTTAGGGTCTTTACAACGGAGCATGCCGCGCAGTCGACAACCACGCCATCGAATAGCCGTAGCATCGAAAAACCGTGCCAGCGAAAGTCGCCACGTCGACACCTACCCCCCACCACAGGCCATAGCTTCAATAGCCGTCACATCGAAAGTCGCCACGTCGACATCACCCCCCACCACTGACCGTAGCTACGATAACCGTCACATCGAAAGTCGCCACGTCGACATCACCCCCCACTACTGACCGTAGCTACGATAGCCGTCACATCGAAAGTCGTCACGTCGACATCACCCCCCCATCTAATCGCCACTGAGTCTTTCAAAGCGTTAATTCAGCTGACTCGCTGTAACATAGTTTGTACTTCATATTATTTACGTTAGATTACACCGCCATGTACGATTATGTCATGGCATTTACTCAAATGATTAAATGGAAAAAGAAATATGTATCTATTTTTGTCAACAATTTAATGCTACAATATATAAAACAGTTAAACATTATATGCCAGACTGAACAAATATATGTGTGTATTATAAAATATTGTAGGTATGTAATATTGTATGTTAGTATTGTTTATACAAAATATTTTATTAGCTGTTAGGTATACCTAGAAAATGTACCGGTATAGTATTTCGTTTTCGTACATTGCTAAATAGAAGATAAAAATATGTATAGAGGTATATTTTGGAGGTTGATAGTCAGAATTTGGAGAGCTGAGCTGTAAATATAATGACAACGTAGATTTTATATTCAAAACTCAACATAATTTTTAAGTTTTACAAATAGTAAAATGTACAAAATGGTTACATGCATGCTCCGAAAAATTGTATGAATTTACAATATAAATGCAGTAATATTACAATTAAATACAAAATAAGAAAATAATTTACATACCGTTGGGTTATTGTGTTATAAAAATTTAATGGTATAAATTATTTTTAGTGACGATTTATAAATTATATATATAATCCGTTGTACTTTGTGTGAATTTTAGCTAACAAAATGAAACATTTAAAATTAAAAAGGCATATAGTTATGCTATTACTTATTATGTAGGTATATCTCTACAATCAGCCGGAGGCAAAATAAGACTAAAATGTTTATTACTGATATTATTATATAAACAAATTTATTATTATTATTATCAACGACTTATTCACTGATAAACACTACTATTAAAAATAAAATTGAAATACTACTTAAATTTTTGACATGAAATTTGTTTTTTATGAAAAATAACGAAAAATTTAAAATTTTAGGGATAAAACAAAACTGAAACACAATAACCCTTACGCCATAAGAAAGAGAAAAAAAATAGTATTTTTTTAAAGTAAAAATCCAATTTGGTGTCCATTTAAAATAAGTTGCTATTAATATCTTGCAAACTGTCATCTTGAATTTCATTCTGACTTCACTTTTATGTTTGTATTATTAGATTGTTTAACAATTTACACAGTTTGTATGTAGATGCTTCTACGTATGATACAAATGGCCGTATGGGTATGTTGTCTTTATGTAATTTAGGTAAGCCATATATTACTAGAGCTGAGGGGTTAGAATTGATAAATTTTCCTTATAGATAAAATTTTACAATTCTTTAATGCTTAAAGCTTGGAAATATTACCCTTGCTAATGAAATCGTTGACTTTATCTAAATAGTTTGTTTTGTCAAGAATAACCATACTGTTCCTTTTGTCAACTTTGGATAAAATTAAGATAGAACCAATTCAAATGTAGCCTAACATTTATTAGAAAATCAACATACATGTAATAAAGTCAATTTAAGTATATGCATTGTGAAAGGGAAAGGCCAAGATTAACTTTCCTGGAATCCTTCGAAATCAAGAAAGCTATTCACAATGACTATAACCTTATGAACGAACAGTTAGACCTTTGTCCATCACCGATTCTGCATTGTTTAATCTCGGCATTCCCTAGAATTCTTTAATCTTTGCACTATGTTTAAGCTATACCTGTGTAAGCCTTCTGAATTTTAATATTCATTCATGTAATTCTTCTGAATCACAAGTTCTGATGATGGCAGGAACACCGAAATTGCAATAAAGAATCCTTCAAATTTTGTGAAACCTACCGAGTATGTATTTTTGTCCTTATTTCAATCTAGTTTTAGTATTGATAGTGTTAAATTTTAAAACAATTCTAATAGCATGTTTCTGTTTTTGTCTAACTTTTAATACAAATTTATAAATCCGCATTATGTATCAAATGGTAAATATTTCACCTATTTTGAAACATATTTACACATATAATATTATATATATATATATATATATATATATATATATATATATATATATATATATATATATTGTTTGTAGATATATATATATATATATATATATATATATATATATATATATATATTGTATATATATATATATATATAATGTTTAACTGTTTTATATTTTGTAGCATTAAATTTTTGACAAAAATAGATACATTTTTCCATTTAATCATTTGAGTAAATGTCATGACATAATCGTACATGGCGGTGTCATCTAACGTAAATAATATGAAGTACAAACTATGTTACAGCGAGTCAGCTGAATTAACGCTTTGAAAGACTCAGTGGCGATTAGGTGGGGGGGGGTGATGTCGACGTGACGACTTTCGATGTGACGGCTATCGTAGCTACGGTCAGTAGTGGGGGGTGATGTCGACGTGGCGACTTTCGATGTGACGGCTATCGTAGCTACGGTCAGTGGTGGGGGGTGATGTCGACGTGGCGACTTTCGATGTGACGGCTATCGAAGCTATGGCTTGTGGTGGGGGGTAGGTGTCGACGTGGCGACTTTCGCTGGCACGGTTTTTCGATGCTACGGCTATTCGATGGCGTGGTTGTCGACTGCGCGACACGCACTCCTTTACAATACGATTATACTATTTTTACGATGATGTCTGTATGTGTGTGTGGACGTGTGTGCTCGTGTGTGTGTGACCGCGGTTTCGGCCGCGATATCTCCAATACTAGAATTCCAAAAATTACAATTCTTGCGTATTCCTCTTCCTTACAATCATTTGCAGACTTGATTAGATTTTGGTTATAATTGGTCAACCAGAAGTATCCTCATCTGAAGATTTTAACAGTTTTTCTTAAAAAACTCAGTTAAATATTATTATAACTTAAAGAACATATTATTCTCTATACGATTTAATTGCATTTTATATTTCATATTCAACAGATATATAGTTAAAGACTTATTAAGATAATAAATCAGCCAGCTATGCTAACTTAACCATGGAAACTGATAATATTTTCAGGTAATTCAAATTGACAGATGTCAGTATCAATAAAAAGTAAATGAATGAAAGAATAAGGGAAATAACTTGAATGTTTCTAGAAAGATATAAGAGAGACGATTACATTGGTTTGAACATGTCATGAGGATGAATATATTGGAAGAAGAATGAATAGCTTAGTAATAGAAGGTGAAAGAAACATAGGAAGACCAAATAGAAGATGAAAGGACTGTATTTCGGAAGACTTGAGAGAAAAGGAACTGAATGAGGAAGACACGCAAAACAAAAATGAGTGGAAGAACAAAATAAAAATAGCGACCCCTAACAAATGGGAAAAACTAAAGAAGAAGATGATGTCTGTGTCAAGTGCAATTTGCATAGTTTGTTTATGAAATAATTTTACTGGAAATATAAGATCTTTTGCAAGAAAATTTATGTATAGGGCGCGTGCAGTAACGTGACTTTGCTGACTTTGGCAAGCAGATATGGGGACCCGTGTCGAAATGACAACAATTAAATATGTCCATAACTGACAAGTGTCATAATTTTTCATTCAAAATTTCATGATTGATGATGATGGAATTTGTACATAATACACAGGATTGACGAAAAGTATTGTGCTGGCCACATTAGAGTTTTTTAACTAATCAAAATTGGTGTAGTGTGGCAATAATTTATTTTATAAGTCCCTTCCTTAAGCATTTATATTTGCTCCTTAATTATAATTTAATTGAATGATTGCATAATAAAGTTAGTAGGTTCGGTGAAAATCGTCCGTTGATTAACAGTGTAGTAGTGCCAGTCATGTTACACCTGCACATTCTTAATAACAGGGTAGCTGGACGTCTCTATCGCCGTATCCCCGCGAGCCTACCCTATCATTAATGAAATTGTGTTATTTTTTTAATAACTATATTACAGGAGTCGCCTTTGACTGCGTCCAGGCCCGCTATTATTAGCCGCCCGGTTTTTTTTTTTTTGACTGCATCTTGTTAGTACAGCTGCCGAATGGATCCTAAGGTACCGCTTACACCAACCATGCATACATGTACACGATGTATTCGGATTATGTATTGTAGGGATGAGTAATAATAATACAAAAATAAAATAAACACCGTTGATTTATTTGACGTAGATGTTAAGCTCATTTTCTTCTCCGGCAATGGAGTTCGCTAATAATTGGAGTAAAAAAAGATCTATAATACCGAAACAGAAAAAGTCGATCCCTTTATCATAGTCTATAATCTATATTGTACAATTTTAAGGTATAGTTTTAATATAAATGGCCCATATTCTAATTTGTTACTATGGCGAAGGACGCCATTCATTTATTATTAATTTTGTCCAAATATTAAAATTCTTTACCTAAAACTATTCATTTAGATCAACCAGTTTTTTTGTCATTACCCTTGCAATAAAAACATCATTAAAACTATTTATTCATTTAAAAACCAAAATATCGTGCATATATCTATAATTAAATATTTGATTTTATATTTATCTGCGAAAGATGCTAATTTTAATAACACACTGCTGATAAAAGATAAATTATATCGTTTAATGAAGCATCTATAGAGTGCATGCATAGTGTGAACATCGCTTTATAGTCACATAACGTGCCGCCAATGCACCAACCTGTTATTATTGGAAAGAGTTCACTGGACTACTCATGAACAACTTTTAAGAGAAAAAAGTGCAGCTTAAGGTAAGAAAAACTGGTAAGGGTTTATGTAATAACTACACTGTTAATAATTTTTGGGATTTTAAAATCATTTACTTAATATACATTTAAGGTTGCCCAATACGTGTTTTTCATCTACATGTTTTTGCATTTTTTGTATTATTAATGCGTACAAAATTGAACACAAATTGTTGACATGGGAATTTTTTAGCAGTTGCAATTTCAAAAAGTGTCTGCAATAAAATAAAAAAAAAACTTAAGTAACTTTTTAATATGCAGGCAAAATATTAATTAAATTAACTATATTTCAAATAATGATGACTAATATATGTTTGCAACGCTTCTACTTAAAACCTAAGTATAACTTAAAATTAAGTCGGACCTAAATTTTAAAAATGTATTGCACCGTATGCCAAGTTATACAAGGTACACTTACTGTAATCTTCGGATAACTGCGGATCTACTTTGACAATGGATATGATTGATTACAATGGTGGTTAATTTTAATTTTAATCGAAGTTTTTCTAACACTAGTTTAGTGATAGCTAAATCAGTATATTTTTTTTAAATTGCTCGAGTGTAGTACAAATTAAGTTAGTTTTCGCCGTTTAACATATTTATTTTGATCTTCCCCATTTTCTATACGTTTTTTAGAAATTTTAAATGCCAGTTTCTTATGTAGTGGTCTAGTGGTGCTGTTTTCAATTTCTGGCTTATAATCAGACCAATTTATTTGTAATTTTTACTCTATACTTCAAATTATTCATTAATAAAACGAGCGCCTCGGCGCTACTTTACTTGTGTATATCGGTGTATCGCAGCGAATTTGAAAAAACTGAGTGCTGTTTCTGGGGAACCGGGTTCGATCCCGACCGACGCCAAATATTTTGAATTTTAAATAACAGAAAATTGACCCCTTGTTTGTGCACTTTCCACGCCAGCAATGAGTGCCCGTTCGGTGACGCCTGGTAAAGGCCAGCACGGTACAAATATGTCATCATAATTACCGAAATCTGTATACAAAGCAGATTGGCACACAATGGGTAATATGCCGTGATGATATATTTATTTATTTATAAAAATAAATTCCGATGTTTCACTTCTGTCAGGCGTCCCGCGACGGCTCACTTTTTGTAAATAAAAATTCGCTGAACGGTTCAAAATAGTCAATATGTAGTTCTCGAACATAAACTACGCCTCCTTTCTATATGAAGCTTGACAGTGGCATCAACGAGATAAAAAATCTGATGTGGCCAGCACAATACCTTCCGTCAATCCTGTGTATTATGTACAAATTCCATACATAAATTTTCTTGCAAAAGATTCTAAATTTTTGGTATTATGTGATTCCCTTTCTCGGCAACTGAATTCCATACTCCTGATAACAAACAAACCACATGAAATAAGAAAATTATGAAATTTTGAATGAAAAATTATAACACTTGTCAGTTATGGACATAATTAATTGCTGTCACTTTGACACGGGTCCCCATATCTGTTTGCCAAAGTCAGAAAAAGATCCTATATTTCCAGTAAAGTTATTTCATAAACAAACTATGCAAATTGCACTTGACACTAACATCTTCTTCTTCTTTAGTTTTTCCCATTCGCTAGGGGGTCGCTATTTTTTATTTTCTTCTTCCACTCATTTTTGTTTTGCGTGTGTCCTCCTTCAGTTCCTTTTCTCTCAAGTCTTCTGCAATACAGTCTTTTCATCTTATATTTGGTCTTCTATGTTTCTTTCACCTTCTATTAATATATTCATCTCTCCTCATGACTTGTTCAAACCAATGTAATCGTCTCTCTTATATCTAGAAACTTCTAACACTAGCGTTACTTCCCTTATTCTTTCATTCAATTACTTGCTTTTTATTGATACTGACATCTGTCAATTTGAATTACCTGAATATATTAGCAGTTTCCATGGTTAAGTTAGCATAGCTGGCTGAATTATGAAATTTATATGATTTTTTTTTATCTTTATTATTCTTTAACTCTATAAAATATGAAATATAAAATGCAATCAAATCGTATAGACAATAATATATTCTTTAAGTTATAATAACATTTAACTGAGGTTTTCAAGAAAAACTGTCATTCATGCATCTTTAGCCAAATACAGTTCGCTTAATAGAGAAAGAAAGGTAAGTTTAGAAAAAAACTCGTCTGCTGATGAACATCCAGGTGCAACTGTTTTTGTTAAATTATATCATTATCCGTAATATTTGCTAACGCTCTAAAGCTTGAATCTCGAGTTCCGTTTACGCAACCGGCAAAAACAATATCGATATAAAAACTCGTCGATCGCTTATGCGTGGATTAGAGGCAAAATAAATGAACGGATGCTTCATTAACGTCTATTAAAAACATAATTTCCGGTTGGAATCAAAGTCTAAAGCACGTGAGAGGAAATCTCCTTGTCGGCAGAAAGAAGAAGATAAATCATCCAGCGTGCGTAATAACAGTGCTTGTGACGGTTTAGTTAATTTATTAAAACTTAATTAATGCACTAATAGGGTGCATTCTGCATTGCTTTATCGCCGAACAGCGATAATAAGCACTAAGCATATTTCTTCGGCGCCTGTCAATTATATATTTTTGTAAAACAGGTGGACTAAATTAACTATAGAGGTATTTCTTGTAAGAACAAGTTAAGAAGATTTATGAACAACAAGAAGATTATTATTTACTGGTGTTCGAATTTTTATTTATTGTGTTTTGCAATGAAAAGGATAAAACCCTACGCAAATTATAAGTTCAAGTATATCTTATCAAGTACAGGCTACTAAAAAATATGCGTTCACCAGATAATAATAGTATCATGTCATAAATTTTATTTTCCTCCCAAAGACTACATAAAATTACTTTTTAAACATAAACTATATCATTAAATTCGGTGTCAATTTTGTAAAATCACCTAAAATATTCATATTTCAGAACGCGCAGTGATTGGTGTAACGTCATAGCCTCGATACCAGATTTCTGCCCGTTTAATTTACTGTCACAGATGAGATTGGCTATTTTTGTGTTTAAGGTATTAAAATTTAAATAATTAGACTAAAAATGAAAAGTAATTATTGCAGTATTGCAATACGGACAAATACAAGCAAGAACAGCTCAAAAAAATTGTATATTATGTTATTAGGAATAGAAAGAGGTCTTTGTCTTTTTGTGTTGAACCCAGCTATTGCGGCCGAGGCGGTAGCCGAGGCCAGACAAGCTGGGTAAAACACAAACAGGACGTTCTGCTCCAAATAACATATACAATTTTTTCTCCAAGTGTTTCAAACAAAATTGGGGATTTTTAAAATATTATTCTGAAATTGTTTTAACTGTAGAGTTGGCAATTTTAGCCATAGTTGGTTGTGTGCACTACAAAACACAAACGTTACAACTGTCAAAAACAATATTCAATATGGTCTGTGTTGCTGTGACGACTGCTGCCGCCAGCGGTGAACTAAGAAGCTAACATTTTTTTACTAGTACAATAATATTGTTGTACTAGTAATAAAATTAATATCTTCTATAGTGTGTGTAAAGTAGCATAATATGAATATTATTGTACACTTGAAGAAAAAAAAAATAGATTTATGAGACAAGATAGGTTAACCAATTTTGAATGTGGAAATTAGCCGAAGAAATATCTGATAAAACTTTACATAAAAGAGTAAGAAAAAATATGTTACAGTAAGTTATTATTGAAATATTGATGAAATTTCCTTTATTGAATTTTGGATTTATTGTTGTAATCAATGTTCTTGAATTGTAAATATCCTGTATTGTAATCAACATAATAAGTATTATTTGCTATATAATAAAGCCAGAAACATTATGTAAAAATATTTATTCAGAATCATTATAATTATATGTCTATTCCCAACTTTTAGGGGTTGGGAAATAAGTCATTCGTAACTGCAATGACAATGTCTTGGGTGGGGAATAACAGATTTCACTTCCACCTCACGGGTTGGAAATGTATATGTAGAGGTTCCTAGCAATATTGCCACAGATCACTATAATATAGTAGGCTAAACAAATTTTATTAGAGCTGTCAAAAAACATTAACAAAATTAAAAGTTTATAATTTAATGATTTATTCTGAAAATTATAGATTTAAAGAGGATGATTGTGAATAAAATAGTATACCTCGGTGGGAATATATTACAGCCTGTATCTCACCTCGAGGCGTCTCTCGGTTATATATATATATATATATATATATATATATATATATATATATATATATATATATATATATATATATATATGAGCCCTCGGTTGTAATAAAACATATCCCACCTCGGATGTAATATCCTATTGTATATTCCAATGTATGTAATTTTCACATTTAGGGCGCTAGCAGTCATATTATTCCTTTTACGGAATATAAAACTATTTGAAATAATAGTAGTTTATTTTCGTACCATACGTGCAACTTTAGATCGATATGCACATATGATTAGATTTTGGTTATAATTGGTCCAACGGTAGTACCCTCATTTGCAACTTTTAACAGTTTTTCTTGAAAAAATACCATATTGATATTTAATGTTTTCATAAATTTTAAAGAATATATTATTCCCTATACGAATGGTTTGCTTTTTATACTTCATGTTCAATAGATATAGAGTTAAAGAATTATAAAGATATTCAATTTCATAAAGCAGTCAACTATGCTAACCATGGAAGCTGCTAATATATTCAGATAATTCAAATTGATACATGTCAGTATCAATGAAACGAAAATGAATTGGCAGAGATGAGGATGTTGAGATAGATGCTGGAGAAGACACGGAAAGATAGAAGTTTCTAGAAAGATACTAGAAAGACGATTCGACTGGTTTGAACATGTCATGAGAAGAGATAAAGAATATTTTGCAAGAAAAATGAGTAACTTAGTAGTAGAAGGTAGAAGAAACAGAGGAAGACGAAAGATAAGATGGAAGGACTGTATTGCGGAAGACATGAGAGAAAAGGAACTGAATCAGGACAACACGTAAAACAGAAATGAGTGGAAGAAAATAAAAAATAGCGACCCCTAACGAATGGCAAAAGCTAAAGAACAAGAATATGTCAGTGTCAAGTGCAATTTGCATAATTTGTTTATGAAATAATTTTACTGGAAATATAGGATCTTTTGCAATAAAATTTATGTATGGAATTTGTACATAACCTTCCATCAATCCACAGGATTGATGGATGGTAATGTGCTGGCCACATCAGATTTTTTTTATATTTTCTTTCAGTTAAACAAAAATTTAAAATTTATGAAATGACCTTATTGTTCTGTCTGTCACCATTTAATGACACATCAATTTTCCTTGTTGTTGCCATATTAACTATTTAGCATCGAATTTAGACAAAAATGTATATTGTAAAACAAGATTAATTGCAATTAATTTCACTGAGCAATATGGGCAATTGAAATTATTTTGTAATAAACACATTTGTCTTACATTATTTAATTAGAATATTATTGGTAATTGGAATTAGGTAACATGAGTAGGTGGACATGGAACAGCACAAACAAGCCTTGTGTTCTGGGAATATCATATTCGTCCTCATATTAATTACAAATTTATGCTAGTATAGTATGGCTCAATGAATATCCAAATGAAATTTCCATGTGACATGCAAACACATTCATTTCAAAATTATTCACATTCTGCTTTCAAATAGTTTGGAAATACCATCATATTCATAATATATATGTGCATTAAAAGTTTTTTGATATTTTCACGAAAAGATACAAATACGGAAATGTAGTTATGTCACCTGGGACAGATAATAAAGTTAGAAAAGTAGTTCATAGCTACGAAATCCCGAGATAGACTGACTGAAATCAGATTATCTGAACTGTAGCCTGTCACCTTTCTCCTAATGCACTTATGTTATTATTACGCCAACGTAGGGGTTACATTCCTGACACCAAATCTTCCAAATAAGATTATTATAGTCCGCCAAATTAATATAGACAGGTACGAAATTAATAACGCTCATTGTGATGGCATGAACATATTTTTTATGTAGGTACACACCGGTTGTTGCTCGAAATAATAACAGATTTTTGGAAATACCGCGTAGTAAATTTATTTTATCACGTCTTTCAATTAAGTTTACACACTCACGAAAGCCGTAAATTTAAAAAAATTGTTTTTATGTGTAAAACGCGGTGTTTTGCACATAGTATACAGTTTTATAGGGCAGATAATATTTAAAAATAATTGTTTTTCCCATTTTAAACGTCTATAAAATATATTTCGAGCGCCTCCCGATATATTATTTCTTAAAAATTAAATAACTAAAAAATCTGATGTGGCCAACACAATACCTCCCGTTTAATTTAATTTTTATTCATGTAAATACTTAAAATTAAATTTAAATACCGGGTTCGATCCCGACCGACGCCAAATATTTCGAATTTTAAATCGTTACCGAAATCTGTGTATAAAGCAGATTGGCAGACCCAGCAATGGGTAATATGCCGTGATTTACTACTGTAATTTAAATTTATTTTTAATTGATAGTTAAAAATAACGCATTTGTTTATTTTTGTCACAAATCCATGGCTGCCTAGACAAAAAGCTCATAAAAACTGTAACTTTATAATAATTAATTTTTACGCTTATATGAAGTGCTAAAAACCTATGGCTCACGTTTCGATACTTAAAACCAATGTATACGTCCGGGAATGGGGGTAAACGTCTTCGGTCTTTAAAATTAATTCAGTCGATTTCGATCGACGTTCTACTCAAGGTCGAAATACACAAGTATTCATGATTAAAACAGAAATGGGTGGGCGGTATTAGCGTATTAATTATTTACGTCTGATCGTGGGGAAACATATTTAGTAATCGTTATTTACCGAAATATTTGTCATTCAGTATTTATTTATACTACGAATTTTTATTGAGACCACCAAAAAGATGAAGTATTCAAATGTAACTGAAGAATTTTTCATGGTCTTCAATAATTATTTCGTTGTATGAGCTTTGTAAGTAAGCACTAAAATTAGATAACTCGATTCAAAATAAAATATATGTATGTGCTTTAATATGAGAATATATTAGCGTTATTTTTTAATCATGATATCATGCAGTGCACAACTTTATTTGCCTTCTCATATTAAAGCATTTTTTTTTATAAAAATATATATGATTCTGCTACTATCACAATTTAAAAAAAATATTCTAAATTCACGTAGTTAATTTGTCACCATGAGTGTGGAGGAAAATAAACCACATGGAATTGGAAAATCACTAAATTTAGAATGCAAAATTATGATATTTGAATTCTATGTACATAATTACTAACTATCATTCTGACACGGGCCCCCATATCTGCTTGTCAAGGCCAAAAAAGTAAGATGACTGCTCGCGCCCTATTGTATTTAACATTTCTTGTATACCTACACTCTACACCATTCTACTTATATCTATTTCTTATATATTTAGATTTTTTATTTTAAAATTCATTCTATCAAGAAATTTTGTCCTACTCTTCCAATTTTTCGAAATGTTTCCAATTCATTGTTGGGATTAACAGTATTTTTGAAGGGTATATTTAATATACCTATAATTTTAAATATTTAACTATTAATACAATAAGATATAATATAATGTATGTACTGCCCAGAAAAAATCTTCAGTAATTACTCTGACATTTATCTGTCAGTTACAAATATTTTAATTTTTCAATTGGTTTCCATGACATTATTTGGGCTGTGGGATTTATTACAACAGATTATTATATACCTTATATATCTTTATCTCTGAAACTATAAAAGATATAATAAAATATTTATATGTATCAGATAGAGAATTTACTCTTCTTTAATATTAGCAAGAACAAAAATTTTCAACCAATAATATTTAGAAGATTTTTTTTAAGAATCTGCTACTTCTGGTTGTCCAATTATTACCAAAACCTTTTAGCTCTTTCCAGTAATGTCCGATACAGAAATACGTACTTAAACAGATATTAAGTATTATAATCGCCCACACACATACACACACATATATACACACACATACATCCACACAAATATACACACAAACACACACACGCACAGATATCATCGTAAAAATATTAAAATCGGATTGTAGGGACCTTAAAACGTGTTAATCATTAAAATCTGGATATGCTATTATTAGCATGAATCCAATACCTCTCTTAGCGAGAGATAAAAAGTCTTCTATAATTTATTATACTCACTTATTTAAACTTGATTTTTAAACATTTGTTTTAAAACTTTGTAACACTTTTCACCTTGTAAAGCATGAAAACAGTCCTGGCAGTTCGTAGGAAAGTAGCATCTTCTCAGTCTTGTTACATTGAAGTATGATACAATGATATGAAAACTTGACGTCTAAGATTGGCTGGCGTTTTCAGCTTCAGTGCTCGGTGATAATGATATAAGGTTATGTACATACTTACTTAGCTCTTGGAGACAAGAGATAATGAATAACGGAGGAAGATAATGCTGTTATGAGCGAACAAAGCTCAACACGCGTTTTCGCCAGGTGAATATTCCCTGCAGCTCACAAAAGAATGTTTCAGACACTCGAGATCGATAAACGTAATTATTAATTAATAATGTCTTACTCCGCCGGTTGGAATACCAGATACTATGTATTAATAACTGGTTTCAGTTGCAACACTTCTTCAACAACGTTAATTGTAAAATAATCGTAATTGTAATTGACGTGATAAAAGTGTATGTTACAATTATCCAATTTGCTATACGTCCTTATAGAATAAATTAAGATTGAAGTGGCGTAATAAATTATGAAATGAATTTATAATCTAGTTTAAAGTGAAGTCAATATAAAGCATTTAATACTTTCTTGAATAGTGAATTAGTGCAAAAGTTTTTTGACATAGCAGTTAGTGATACACAGATGCACTAAACCGAGTAGCTTGGCTTGAAATAAAATAAAATTTTGGCTTGGCTTGAAAATTAAAACTTTATTTAATGTTATGCTTGATGTGACTTGGGCTTGATGAAACAGAAGCTTTATTTGGCTAGAAATTTAAAGCTTTTTTTAATGTCAGGCGATTTTTTCAAGCTTTGTCAAACCAAGCTTCAAGTTAATTCAGCATTTCTCAACCGCCTGTCCGCAGAAAAATATCTCACGTATTGAAACGCGTGAAAGTTAAATAGTAATATGAAGCTTCTGTATCTACTAATTAAAAGTTGGAATATTTTAGGTTAACGATGAATAAAATACATAATCAGAAATAATATTTTTTTATTATTTAATTTTCGTATTGTAATGAATTGTTTCTCAACTATACATTAACTATCCCTGATGATGATTCATTTGGAATCGAAACGTCGGAATGTTAAATAGATGAAATCCTAATAAACATTTTTCACCAATACTGCAACTCCAATTATTTATCTTTAACCTTTACATCATAACCAACAGTCAAGAAATACCAAGAAAATTATATTTATTTTTGGAGGTCAAGGAGAATAATCAGAAATATAAACAAATTTAACAATAAAGATTAAGGCTTTATTATAAAAGTGCGCTTGGAATACGGACTAATATATTTAAACAGTTTTCGGTTTGCCGATCATAAATAACAAATTAAGAAGCTGCCTATCTGCATATTCATCTATCCGTCTATCTTGACGGATTTGGAACCTAATATTGATTAGAATTAGTTATTGAACTTGAACAACAAACACATTAAATTATGACTAATTTTTCTCTTGAGTATCTTGTAATATTGTGATTTTTTTTCTTTTTGTAATTAATATTGTGTTTGAGAAGATCATTTTGTGATTTTCTGCTTGATATAGATAATAACAATGATAATATGTGTACAGGCATACCGACATATTCATATAATAAAATGTTATTATTAGAAAATAGATACACATAATTCATAGTAGCATAATATAATAACCGGTTCACGTAAAATTATCCAAAATTTTACCGGTCCGCGATGAGAAAGAAGATGAGAAAGACTGAGCTTAACTACAATGAATCTATAATAGTAATTTACAAAACAAGTGCAAATAGTGAGTCTTTTTATATCCCGTCACCATAAAGGAGATATCGCCCTAGCAGGAGGCTTTGCAATTGAATTATTTATAAGAAATATTTTAATATTATTATTACATGACAAATATACACACTTTCTGGAAAAAGGTATCTAAACAATATTCAAGTAAATGAACATGAATTAATAAATTGATTTTATTTAAATTTGAATAGTGTAATGTAAAATAAATGAAATGCAAAGCTTTATGCATTTAATAAAAATGTTATATTTTAATCATTCGCCATTTTATTTTTTTAATATTTTATACTATGGACAGCAAATTTTTAGATACTTTTTAATTGTAAATTAATATGTAGTATGTTCCATTTGAAAATTAGAAATTCATATCAATTACTAATCAAAAACCGGAAGTAATATGTTGAGCTACATTAAACACAATTTTGCAAGGAATTAGATACAAAGGTTTTTCTAATTATTTTAAAAAGTTTATATTATATAAGGAAGAAATATAGAAAGGAAGTATCATATTAGATGTTAGCTGTCACTTTTTCGCATTAGTGCACAAAAAAAAATAACCACCGTTTGATTGTTTTTTTTGCATTAGTGCGGAAAAGTGACAAATAACGCACTAATGCTAAAAAAATGTCATATTGAATGTCAAAATGACGAAAAAAATTGAAACGGAATTAGAAATATTACATTTACTGTGCATTCAATGCTTAAAAATGTATTTACGTTAAACAACACAACTTTAGCCTTTGTAGCACTAACTATCTACGATATTTTATATACCTTTCTAACTTTAACTTTACTACTATATTTCTTCTAACATAACCACCAACTTTAAATAGTAAATTGTACTAGTCTTTTACAACACTGGAATGAGCTGTTAACGAACTCTTTTATGTCTTCTCTTCTTCTTCTTCTTTTAATAGGCTATTAGCCTATTATATCCAGATTTCATCTTGGACTATCTTCGTAAGTTGTTACCCAGGAGTCTTTCCATCGTTTGGCGGGTCTTCCAATCGGACGTTTGGTTTCTGGTTTTCCATCGCGAGCAATTTTTGCTATTCTGTCATCTCCCATTCTGGATATGTGTTGGTTCCACTCTCGTCTTCTTTTTCTATTCCATTTTACAATGTCCTGCGTTTCCTATCTATTAACCTATATCCTGCTATATTTCTCAATATTTTCATTTCAGTTGTTCTTAAGATTGTTTTTGTTATTCTCGTGTCAGCTCTTGTTTCTGCAGCATATGTTAATATAGGTCTAATGCATGTTTTATATATGCGCACTTTGGAGTCTTGATTCATATATTTGTTTTTCCATACGATTTCATTCATACTTCTTGATATTCTGGATGATTTGTGGGATTGTTATCTTACTTCTGTTGTTCTGTCTTGGCTGTATGTAATATCACATCCAAGGTAAGAAAATGATGATATCTGTTCTATGATTTCGTCGTTAACTGCTAACTTGCATCGTATTGGGGTTTTGGATGCGACAAGACTTTTTGTTTTTGGTACAGATATTATCATATTGTATCGGGTAGCTGTTAAGTAAAAGGCGTGAAGGAGTCGTTGTAAGTCATTTTCGTTCTCTTTTAGGTATATGAACAAATTGTTTTGAATACATTCATAAATACTCTGTTATTATCATATTTATATGTTTTATAAAACAAATCCCCTATATTCAATCTCTAACAAAGAAATATAAAAGCGTTATAAATCCCGTTACTAGTTCGATAATTCAATTCTTTGTACATATGCTTTGTAGCTGCAACCAACGTGCAAATTTACCCTAAAAATTACACAATTGCCGAAATTTCCTGTATCATTCTCCAAGTTCTCACTTTTGTACGTCCGCATTGAAATATCCCGTGCACGCCCATGGCAATAAATAATCTCACTAGCAGTGCAGTAAATCTCCAGCATATGACAGTGACATCGAGGGTTCCCTCTATTGAAAGTGGCACGCGCCCCTCGTTATAATAGCGGGTTAGTTTCTATAAATGAACCTCCTGCACGAAGATTACGCTATGCGCACGTTACCTCCAGTTCCGGGGCTATTATGCCATCTAGAAGGCCATGAAAACGTTTGATGCTTTGATGTTATCAATTATCGGTGCTGATATACAATACGATAGCCAAACTCTAGGGTCTGCTACTGTGTTATTATTTATGGTGATTTTTCGTTTGTAATGGTGGTTGCAAATGATGAAAGTGATAGTTTTCTTTTTGTGATTGCCAATCTGGGATTATGGTTATCGAATATCATGGGATTATAGTAAACAAAAATGACTGTGTGGATATTACATTGAGTTGTATTAGTAGTCTAAAATTTTATGGTTTTATATTGTAAAACTGTTATTGTTATTGGAAAATGGGTATTTAAATGGTATCATATTTTCGTATTATGACCGGATATTATTTTTATTTTTGTAATTAAATGTAGATAACGTTAATTTTAATATCATAACCGCTATTAAAATATTTTCATACTTTTTAAAGTACAATAATTGTTATAATATTCATTTTAATTTTAATGGTAATATTATTATAGCAAAATTTTATGAGTATTTCATTATACTTTATGAATATAATTACATGAGTACATTTTTTCAGCACATACATGAAATTGCCCTAACCTATAAAGGCATAGTTTGTTTTATTTTGAAAAATTACTAGAATTTTTGATTTTAGAAAATATGGGCACATCTGCTGATTTATAAAAATCAATGTAGGTTTACTCAAATTACACATTTATTCTATTTTTACCCGTATTTACATTTGCTTCCTTTGAAAATAGAAATAATAACATTAGATTACAAGTTTATAGTTAGTATTATTCATATTATTATACAGTCTATCCTGTGAATTATGTGCAAATTCCATACATAAATTTTCTTGCAAAATATCCTATATTTCCAGTAAAATTATTTCATAAACAAACTATGCAATTACACTTGATACATCTTCTTCTTCTTTAGCTTTTCTCATTCGTTAACGGTCGCTATTTTTATTATCTTTTTCCACTCATTTCTGTTTGCGTGTCGTCCTCATTCAGTTCCTTTTTTCTCAAGTCTTCCGCAATACAGGTCCTTAAATCTTATCTTTGGTCTTCCTCAGTTTCTTCTACCTTCTACTACTAAGCTATTCATTCTTCTTCTAATATATTCTTCATCTTTCATCATAACATGTTCAAACCAATGTAATCGTTTCTCTTGTATCTTTCTAGAAACTTTATCACTCGGGCTATTTCCCTTACCTTTCATTCCTTACTCTATCTTCCCAACATCTATTTCAATATTCTAGTCTCTGCCACATTCATTTTCGTTTCATTGACTCTGACATCTGTCAATTTGAATTATCTGAATATATTAGCAGTTTCTATGGTTAGCATAGCTGGTTAATTTATTAAATTTAATATCTTTATAATTATTTAACTCTATCTATTGAATATGAAGTATAAAATGCAATCAAATCGTATAGAGAATAATATATTCTTTAAAAATTGTAATCATTAAACGTTAATAAATGATATTTAACTGTGTTTTTCAAGAAAAATTGTTTAAAGTTGCAATTGAGGGTACTTCCGGTGGGCCAGTTATAACCAAAATAAAATCACGTCTGCATATGGATCTAACCTCGAGGAATACGAAAAAAATATAATTTTTGGAATCGTGGTATTGGAGTTATGCGATCCGAGACGATCGTCACAAACAAACAAACAACACACACACACACACACACACACACACACACACACACACTAGAATTTTTTGACCAAAGATAATATCTTCCTTGCCTAAAGGGGGCGGTAGGTAAAAATTTACTAGATATAGTAAAGAGATCGAGAATTCTACAATAGGAGACTCTGGTTTCTTTCGCAAGAAATTTATTGTTATCCTATTTTATTAGTTCGCTGCGAATTATATCAGTGATTTTGTTAGCGTTCAATGAAGTTTTTAAGAAAATTGTCATATATCAATATTATTATAAACTCTAAATTCACCTACTTTATTAAAAACCTTCAAATTGCTCAATTTGTAACAATAAATGTCATATGATACAATGTGTAGGCAACATTGTATACAAATGTATAGTGACAATAAATAACAAAAAGACAACATTACCACCAAAATATTCATGCAATACTTGTAACAAAGGCGGCACACGTTCCCTTGTACATTGTACGTCACACATCTGACAACAGATGGCACCAGTAGCAAGCGGAAGCGTCCCGCCTTCGCGCTTTAACAAAGTTTCCTCCTCTTCCCTCCCCTACATGGCACAGGCGGGCAGCGAAAAACTCCACACTCCCTCGTCAAATTCACACCCGAAATGCGATTAAAGGAGATTTTGTTTACGTAGCAAACGTAAAAGACACCAGCACAAAGAGTACGGGTTCAAAGAGGGCTCTGCCATCATTAGTTCGCAAGACGTGATGGAGACAGTTACAGAAAAACGGAGATGGGCGCGAGCATATGGATGCGCCTTTACAGGCCTGCTCGAGCGAAAAATAACGTCTGATGCGTCTGTCATTTCATTACTGACGGAATAGTTGGGGAAATGCAAATGCAGATGATTCAAGTGCAGGTTATGCGATTGAGGGCTTTTGTCGTACCGCATGCGAGTCTCAAGACGCAGACGCTTTGCTTTGTAACATTTACATGAAAGCGCACAGGCACATATGAGTCTATTACATAAGTAGTGGTGCTTAAATGATATATGTACCATATTCAGGTAGCAATTATCTCTTTGTACATTGAAGCATCAATAAAACTATAAAAAATACGGATGCACACAATAAGACAAAATGATGAAGCGACGGTATGAAATCCAATTCAATATTATGCAGTTCCTTCTAAATGCGGTTCAGAATTTTGAAGTGATATATTCACGATTGCCATCTATTATTTAATATACTTGAAATGTCAAACAGTAACGGTTTACAAGGTTTGGCCAGACGTACATATTTTATCAATAAACGGTTAATACCTTAAACTTCATCCGCTAAATTTCACGAGTTGATAAAATTACTTTATCTGGAATTACTGTAACTGTGTATGACCTCCTCTGCACTATTTTCTTTTATAAAATGTTATATTCTAAGCCATTCACAGAACTATTAGATAAAATTGTGCAGGGCACACGAGTGTTATTTACCTAAGCTTCTTGAGAAAAGTATATACCCTTACAAGTAAAGTAGTAGTAAATAAAAGTGTTACTATTTTGTTGACAAGACAAATTCTATTCATTTAAATATTAAAAATTTAAATTAATCAAAATCGAACTTCGGACTCTTTATATCAGCTAGGCTCGTTTTGAATGGGAGCGGGGGGGGGGGGGGCGGTGTTTGTTTTAATGATGTACATATTTTAAAACAATTTTTTATTTAATGTTAATTATTAATTAACATTAATTAATTAATAAAATACCTCGAACAATAAGTCCTTTTTTCATTTCTACACATAGAAGGTTCCCAAAATATTTTTAAAAAAATTTTACCTCTCGCTAAGAGAGGTGTTGGATTTATGCTAAAAATCGCATATACAGATTTTAGTGAATAGGCACGTTTTAAGGTCCCTAGAAACCGATAATTTACGATGATGTCTGTGTGTGTGTTGTGTGTAATGTGTGTGTGTGTCTCTGTGTGTGTGTGTGTGTGTGTGTGTGTGTGTGTGTGTGTGTGTGTGTGTCTGTGTGTGTGTGTGTGTGTGTGTGTGTGTGTGTGCGGTTGTTGTAACTACGGATTCCTCAATTTAACAGTAGGTAATGGGAAGAATTGAATAGATTCTAGTAACAATTGGACAATCGCAAGCATGTAGTAGTATTTTAACAAAAATCTTCTAAATATATTATTTTGAAAATTTATGTTATTACAAATATTAAAAAACAAAATTCTCTATCCGACACGTTTAAATATTTTATTATACTTTCTATAGATTTAAAGATATAGATATATAATCTATAAAATAATCTGTTGTAGTAAATCTTATATCCATCTTAGAGGCCAAACATCTCCATGGTAACTACTTGAGAAATAAAAATGTCTGTAATTGACAGCTAAATGTCACTAATGTCAGTGCCAAAAATTCAGAGAAGGTTTCTTCTGAGAACGATATTTAATATTTTTTATTGTATTATTAATTATATACCGAATGAATTGGAAAAACCAACATTTAGAGGAAATGGAGAATAATGGTTAAATACAATACTTATACCACATTGGAAAGGGCGCGAGAGGTATTGTGATGGCCACAACAGATTTTAATTATTGTATGAATGTAAAATTGTCCTTTATTAACATTTTAAGTATCAATAAGTAGAATATTTTGGTTTTCAATATCAAATATATTATTATTATTTTAATTTATAAAAATATTGATTAAATTATCAATTATTAATTTCGTATTTATAAATATTTGTTATAAAATTACTACTATTTAAAGTTAACATAATCTTCCCTACCCCTGGTGGTCCAAACGTGGGGTTGGGATTAACTGCCCACCCTAGCCACCCCCAAATCCCGCCACTGACGATTATAAATCGCCCTTATTAACATAGTAGTTTGTTAAGTAACTATTATTAACAAAAATATGCGTTACATTAATGCCCAGCCGGTATATTATTATTATCATAATAACTTTTAGTGTAATTACATAACAAATAACGCCCAAGGGCATTATGAATTTTTGCTATTGTAATATTGTCAAGAAATTGATATTGACACTAGGACAAAGACTAAAAAACAAGCACAAGCATTCAAAGCCTACCTACTTGACTTGGTAAATTTTATTAAAACTTTCTGATCCGTATTCCGTAGAATATTATTATAGTATGACATTAAACGTAGAAGGAACCACGGAGCTAAACGGACAATAATGCCTAGTGATACGTAACACATAGCGATAAAGTCAGTTTATGCAATCATAGAAAATATATATTTATTTGACAGGTAAAATATAATCACAAATACCACTCCTTAAAATAATATATTGCAGTCCAGTGCATTTTAATTTATCTATCGAGGCATACATTCTATAACTACATCATTATAAAAGTAATAATTAAAAATACAAGTCGAAAACAATGTCCACCAACCTATTTCATTCAGAAACTACTGACATTTGGACACAACACATAAGGATAAGACATGAGAAATAAAATTTGGTCATTTCTTATGTAATATGTTTATGTATCTCATGTTTATGTTTTATCTCAAAACTGCGTAAACGGTGCGATATATGTGTGCACATGAATATTTTATGTTTTATTACTTATTCCTTATGAAAAGTTGCATAAACTAGCCTTAACACTGTTGACCTTTGGCATTATTGTCCTTATAACACCTTTGATAACTTAATTACTATTTTTCTCAAAATTAGTTTTTCATTATATTATATTTTATCCAACAACTATTTTTAAAGTGACACAATAGTCTAAATAAAGATACTTGAAATTTTAAATCCAAGTACATTTACATTCATGTGAAATTGAACTTTTTATGCCTGAAGAATAACAATAAAATCAACCTACCAAATATTTCTATTCAATTTTATTCATAAAGAAACTGAAAACTTTTGAGAAAATCCTATGTTCGTAACAACAAAAAAAAAACTGTGGAAATTTAATAGAATATATTAAAATAATTTAAAGAGGCCATTTCCAGCTCACTGGATATAATTAATTATATTGTTATAAATGTTTTCCGAATCAAATTAAAATAAATACATTTATATATTGCGTGTGTAATTAATTATATTCATTTTTAATTATTAAAACTTCCGGGCCATAACACAAAACACAATAAATATTAATTATTTATTTGTGCGTATTACAAATACATAAATTTATAACGAAGATAAAAAGAGAAAATAATGGTACTCATACTATATTTGTCACTTTAATTTTAAAATAGAATTTTCATGTTATATAAACATACTCGTATGGTATTTGAAATTGTGTTCAAATATCTTATCTTCCAAATATTTACATACCTATTTAGAAAAGATAAATATTTATATTTGTACTAAATAAATTCGAACACTGTATCTCTATTTACACTGAGGTAACAAATATATTATTTAGTTCTTCATATCATATAATCATATATATATATATATATATATATATATATATATATATATATATATATATATATATATATATATATATATATGTGTATATTTACATTGAAAATGTAATTGTGTTGTGTATTTAACTTTATATGTTTTATATACAACCGCACCTGGTAAATAATGTTCACTTTATTCCTACAAAAAAACATTACTCAATGTGCTTCATTTTTTTTTATTTTCTCAGTGTCAAATATGTCGAATCTAAATCTAAATACAATGATTTTTGTGAAAAATAAAAAAATAAATAGTGTTTTTCGTTTATAGAAATGTGCTTCATTCTTATTAGTTTTACATGCTGTTATAGTCTCTTTTATAACCTAAATAACGATATTTTATATAAAATATTGTATATAATATGGGAGTAAAGTGTCATTATTTGCCTCAAGCAATTGCATTTGATCTTCGTTCTCGACAAATAATGACGAACTTAACTCCCTTGATATATAAACTAGTATTTTTCTCATACACTGAACCATTCTTATATCAAAAAAAGTTACTTTACATTATTTTGTTAAAAATATTAACGATATATACAACTTCTTTTGAAGATTATTATTCTCCTTGTACATCAAATTAGTTTCATCTTTAATTCAAAATTCAATCACAACTGGAATTTTGTATCATTTATACCGTTTCTGTAAAGTTGAAATTGGAACATAAAACATTTTCATTTGAAAATATTGAATATTGTTACTCTTCGAAGTTAAATGTTTCAGTTAAGATATTAACATGATTTTTATATTACGAAAAATGATTTTTTCTCTGTCATCAAATTCATAAAATTCAATATTCATTTTAATTTTTATTATTAAATAAAATAATAGTACATTTTCCTACCTTATCTGCTGTTGTAGTCTGGTTCACCCGAAGATATTGTCGTTTTCCAAGTTCAGTTCTCAGCAAAACACTGTAAAAATAAAATAAAAACATATTAAACAATAAAAAAATACATTTTAGTTTTGTTTAACTGTTCATGAATGTTTTATATACCTTAGTCATATTTTTATCTGTTTTCGACCCTATTTATTTGCATAAAACTAAAACCATTAATACGTTTCCTATACGAAATTTGTATCACTCGAAAGAGAATTAAATTCTAAACAAAATGTATTATATTGGGAAATACATTTTCAAATATTTACAATGATTTTTTGAAAAAAATTACGATATGAATAACGACATTCGTTCATCATAGAAGCAAAGTAATGACTGGCCATGCGATAGACTGCTGTACGTTCGTTACGAAATACTAGAATCAACAAGCCTACTACGATAAAAGAAATTAATTTTGTACATATAATATCAATATTGGCTATGGTTTTAAATATTATAAACAAATGGAATGGGAAAAAAGTTTTAAAAACTGATGTGATATTAATATATTCTATAAAGTATTGTCCTTTTTTTTTACATTTTGTACATAAATATTCAAAAGTACATATACATTCATTTAAATGAATAATTTGATATAGTTTTCAAATTCTAATATATTTTAATATAATAAAATATGTAACAAATGATTCAGTTTTGTGCACTATTAACGCCCTAAAATTGTATCATCTATACGAGGGTCATGCTAGAATTATTCACAATAAGACATATAGTTCATATACTTTATAATTTTATTTTAACCCTTAAGTACCGCTCAAAACTAACACTCAAAGCACGGTAGGATTAAATTTGACCTCTATTGTTTACATACAATTAAAAAATAAAACGTTTTTGTGGCATATATGAATAACAGGAACATTTAGGAATTAGTTAAACATAAAAATAGGTGCATAATATATTTTATTTTTAAAAAACGATACCTAAAATTAAATTGTAAATACAGACCATACTGGTTTTCGTAATAATTTCCAATAACAAAAATCAGTTTTTACCTCTCGCTAAGAGAGGTATTGGATTCATGCTAAAAATCGCATATCGAGATTTTATTGAATAAGCACGTTTTAAGGTCCCTACAATCCGTTTTTAACATTTTTACGATGATGTCTGTCTGTGTGTGTGTGTGTGTGTGTGTGTGTGTGTGTGTGTGTGTGTGTGTGGATGTATGTGTGTGTGTGTGTATGTATGTAGGATGTTGGAAGCAGGATTACTCAAAAACTATAAGACTTTAAATTTGTTTAACTACGTATTTCCCAATCGGACATTCATGGGAAGATCTGAAAAGGTTTTGGTAACAATTGGACAACCGGAAGTAGAAGATTCTTGAAAAAAAAATTTCTAAATAATATTTTTTGAAATATTTTCTTAGTAATATAAAAGAAAATTAAATTCTTTATCTGATACATTTAAATATTTTATTATATATTGTATAGATTTAGAGATAAAAGAAATATAATATATAAAATAATCTGTTATAATAAATTTTACAGCCGAAAGAATGCCGTGGAAAATAGTTGAAAATTTAAATTATTTGTGACAGATAAATGTCAGTGTCAGAAATAATGAGTAATGAAAGAAAAATGTACTTGGAGAATCCCTTAATTCGTGATCTGTGACTATTATGGAGATGACAAGTCTAGGTTGAAGGACTTAAATTTGTTTCAAACATTATGGGACAATGTACACCAGCACTGTAGACTAGAGTAACTTTGAATTGCGAAAAAGCTATCAAATTCTTCTCAAGAAAGTTGTAAATATTGACAAAATTACACATCGATATAAGAATAATCGGAGTGCAATCTATCCGTCACTTTATTAAAGGGAATTAGTGTTATTTAGATATAACAAGTATGAAAAAATTAAATGTAAAAGAAGATATGTAAGAATAGATGCACAATCCAGATATATACATTTTAGACCGCCCAAAATTAATGTTTTTACTAGAAGAATATGAAGAGAAAGTAAACAAGGTTGTTCGAATTGAAAATTGTTGTTACCAGCCTAATATTTATATATGGTAAACTCTACTTTGTAATTTATTGTAACATAATTTATGGTAAAATATCTTTATGTTGAGACATGCTACTATTGAATAATAAAGAAGTTTATACGTCATAGATTTATATGAATATATTATTTGTATTTATAAAAATATTCTTTGCTTTATGCATACAGCCAGGTAAAATATACGGCGAGAGGTTATGTGCTGGCCACATCAGATTTTTTTGTTTTGTTTTATGCCAGTTTGCCAAAATTATTTACACAATAAACTGACAAGTGCACTTCTACTCAGATTCTCCACATATTTTGCAAATTGTAGATACACTTGCATAAATTTTACAGCAGAACTGTTGACATTTGCTTTTCGTGTAAAAATAGTTTGCACTGCCTGATTCTCCGTCCTCTTCGTTTTTATTTCTATACTTTCATCTTCATTATTATATTTCTCTTCCTCGCTATGCTAACTAAAACAGTTCAAGAAATTGCAACCTATCTCTAATCCCTTGTTCATAATCTCTTGAGCCATATTTTTCAGTTCTTGCTCAGATAGATCACTTGTAGATATATCAGCAGCTGTCATTATTACATATTTGCATTTGCTAATTCACAAACACTTACAACATGACAGGGTCAAATTGGAATCTACACTTTATTTCTTCTAAAAATTAGCTAAACTGGTAACACGCAAACTGTAAAAAATACACTTAGTTCGGGGAATACATGGACGCACGCACTCTGAAATTTGTTTTTAAATAGCAAAACTACGAAATAAAACTCGTTGGGATAAAATTTAACCATGCCATGGTACTTAAGGGTTAAATACTTTGTTTAAAGTAGTACTCTTCAACAATAATACACTTTACCATTCTTCCTTCCACTTCTTAAAAGTTTCCAACCAGTCTTCTTTTGCAATGCTGAATAATCATCAATTGCAGCATCAGTCTCTTTTTCAGATGAAAACCTCCTACCCCGAAAATATTTTCAAGTTAAAAAAAATTAATTTGGTTAATTTTACATTTTCACTCAAAAGGATACTTAAAATTTCTATATCCACGGCCTACCTGATTTTCTTAATTGTAATAATTCTAGTGTGATTTTTATATAAAAAATCCGATATGCCCAGCACAATACCTCCCGCCATTTAATTCACGGATTTAATTTTTGTTCAGTTAAATATAAGTACACCTATCTACATATTTAACTAATGCTGGCAACTGCATACAATTATTGTTTCATTTTAAAATGCATTATCAGTATTTTCTTCTCCAGAATCTTACCGTTATTTTATTTTGTGATAGTGACGTTAATTTCTTTTCAATTATAAACAAATGAAAATTAATTTATAGATAAGGTATTTTTTAAATTCATACTTTAATATTTTCTCCTTAAAATATTACCAATACTAATTTGAAATGATTAATTTATTGATAGTGACTTTTATCTGTCAGTTACATATGAGTATATTTGAAATCTGAACTGTAACCAAAGAGAGACGTTTATTTTAAGCATAGGCTCTGAGATTTATAAAATATACTATTTTATATATTTATTCATACAATATATAGAAAAAAGTATTAATGCATATCTATAGAAAATTTAATAATCTTTAATTTTTATTAATCGCGAAAAAATGTAATTTAAATATATTTTTCGAAGAGAAATGTTTTGAGCTTCAAGGAAAGTGCCACTCTGGTTATCCAATTTACACCAAAATGTAATGTACTCTTTCCATATTAGAAAAGAGAAAGAATACATGCTCAAATTTTTTTGAATGATAGTATTTGAGTTAGAGTGTAAAGAAAGAGGATCCATAAACACAGACACACACATACATCGTGATTAAAATCTGATTCTAGGGATCTTAAAATGTGCTTATTTACCAAAATGCGACTTTTATTACGATTCTTTACCAAGGGTAGCGGGAGGAAAAGTCTCTTTTCACTCTTACTTAATTGTAACATAAATATTGGTATAATTTGATTTCTATATATTTTTTTGTGAAACATGGCGTAATTTCTCTAACTTATTGATATTTTGGCTTTGTAGGGGGCAGAGACTTTAATGAAACACATTGTGACCTTGACATGTCCTGTGGGAGGTGATATCAAAGGTGACAGAGGGGTGACGTCACATACATGTCCCAGTAGAGTAGATCCAACCCTTACCCTTGATACAATACTGGAAATAACGCCATTTCGCTCTCTGACAGCTGGCTAAAAAATGTCCCCATCTACTTCCCTATAGGCCCGCGAACGAATTCCACCCTTATATACTCACGGCATAGGGGAGCTAGCGTGCGGCTAGAATATTTTGTTGTTCTACCACAACCAAGCAAATATCTTTTGTCGTGAAATTGGGTCGATTGTAAAACTTTTTGTCAGATGGACGTTTCTGTTCTGTCAGTGTGTTTATATAACGAATCATATGGGGTTTGTTATTTTTCGAGAATGAATTGGATTAATCTGTTTTTTGTATTGATGAATGCCTTGTCATGCGGAAGGTTCGATAATGTTCGGAATTAATTTAATCTACAATTCAATGACAAAAATTCTGCGAGCTTTTAGGGATACTTAATGCGATTTATTTCTATTTAAGGACTCTATTCAGGATAATTTTATTCATATTGTTATCTTAAGTTTGCCTTCCACGGTTATATTTTGTTAACAAATTTTAATCTCAACAATAGGGTTGTTGCAAGAATTTTTATATTCCTTATTCTAAGTATTAAATTTAAAAAACAAATATTCTTTAAATAGCCTCAAAAATTATCACGAAATATCCATTAAATGTCAAAGTTCATACGGCGTAACATCGTGACTAACTATTGCCTATGTTAATATATTTACAAAATAACGTATGTGATGGACAAACTGTTTTTCTATTGGCTATGAATGACGAACTCTATGTAATTTGACATCATATGGGTGGGAGAGTACATTTAAAATACTTTTTGAAAAATGTAAAACGGGCTCGTTGCTATTAAATTATAGTCGTGAGTTAAAAATATTTATATTTCATTTGTGATACATTTTTTCGTGCATTGGTACTAATTTTTTTCCACATGAAAATTAGTAATAAATGCACAGTAAAATCGTATTGTAAAGACCCTAAAACGTGCTTATTCAAATAAATATACATATATACATAAATATAGCCCTCAAATTTAAAATATCAAACATAGTAACTAGGAAATTTAAATTAAATTTTTCTATAGATCTATTAAAAGTAGGCATTTTAATGTTTGTCTTTAATGACAAGTGTAGCTTTTTACCTTCCGTCACCTCTAGATAAGGAAGGTCAAAAAATACGATGGTGAGTTTTCATTGAATAAGCACGTTTTAGGGTCCCTACAATACGATTTTACTATTTTTACGATGATGTCTGTATGTGTGTGTGTTGGTGTGTGTGTGTGACCGCGGTTTCGGCCGCGATATCTCCAATACTAGAATTCCAAAAATTACAATTCTTGCGCATTCCTCTTCCATACAACCATATGCAGACTTGATTAGATTTTGGTTATAATTGGTTAACCGGAAGTATCCTCATTTGAAGATTTTAACAGTTTTTCAGTTAAATATTATTATAAGTTAAAGAATATATTATTCTCTATACGATTTGATTGCATTTTATATTTCATATTCAACAGATATATAGAATATGGGAAATAACTCTAGTGTTAAAAGTTTCTAGAAAGATATAAGAGAGACGATTACATTGGTTTGAACATGTCATGAGTAGAGATGAATATATTGGAAGACGAATGAATAGCTTAGTAATAGAAGGTGGAAGAAACATAAGAAGACCAAATATAAGATCGAAGGACTGTATTTTGGAAGACTTGAGAGAAAAGGTACTGAATGAGGAAGACACGCAAAACAAAAATGAGTGGAAGAAAAAAATAAAAATAGCGACCCGTAATAAATGGGAAAAACTAAAGAAGAAGAAGAAGATGTCAGTGTCAAGTGCAATTTTTATAGTTTGTTTATGAAATAATTTTACTGAAAATATAAGATCTTTTGCAAGAAAATATATGTATAGGGCGCGTGCAGTGACGTGACTTTGCTGACTTTGGCAAGCAGATTTGGGGACCCGTGTCAAAATGACAGCAATTAACTATGTCTATAACTGACAAGTGTCATAATTTTTCATTCAAAATTTCATGATTTTCTTAATTCCTATGGTTTATTTGTTATCAGGATTATGGAATTCAGTTGCCGAGAAAAGGAATCATAAAATACCAAAAGTTTAGAATCTTTTGCAAGAAAATTTATGTATGGAATTTGTACATAATACATAGGATTGACGGAAGGTATTGTGCTGGCCACATCAGATTTTTTTACTTTAAATTAAAATAGAAATGAAAATGAAAAAAAAGATGATTTGAAGCATCAGGTTCTTTTAAATTATTTGTAATTATGTATGTAATTTGATAACAGTTTTTGTAATTAAATTTCTTTAACAAAATATGGCCATGGTGTAACGTATAAGACAGCTTTACATAAGAATGAATGTTCGAATAGAAATAGAGCATTTATTTTATTGTAAAGCTGTTGGAACGAACGTAAATTTCTTGCTAGATTTAATTTATTTTAGTAATTGAAATGTTTCGTTCTCAGTTCGTCGTTGTCGTTTCACATTGTCTATTTTTCGAATATCCTTCCGAACTCCTAAATTTTGCGTGTCGCAATCTCTGCAGCTTACATTCATTTCTTCCAATATTCGCATAGCGCAGATCCGGAGCAGAATATTTTACAAAAAGACACAATGAAATACGAATGAGAAAACGGTTTGAGTTATGAGTTGAGTCTGTATAATTTAATAAACTTTATGAAATAAACAGTTTTTCATATTTTATTTTTCTGTATATTATTTTATGGTAGAGATCTAGTTATCTTTTTTCTTAATTAAGAAATTTTTTACATATTAAATTCAATTTAAAATTAACAAAATTAAACTATAATATCTCAGATGCAAAATATAGGTTCATTTTAAAGAAATGTCAAATTATTACTGAATCATTTTATTACATACAGTAAAATTTTTGAAAGATGTCCGATCAAGGTTATCTACGTATTGTGTGAATTCAGATTTTTGCTTCGCCCATTCTGACAAATTCAGTAGTGTCGTTTGCTTAGTTTTTATGAGGGTACATAAGATACTACTGTTATTTTATTATTATAAAAATATGTTACAATAAAAGCATTTAAACTTCAAAAATAAGTCAACTGGTAAGTTTATTAGCAAATGTAAAACCAAATTTGTGAAAAATAAGATACTGACACAATGGCAGTGTCAGTGACTCTGACACAAAATAACGTTATTCGTACGGCTATGAATCAAGGTAATGTCACTGAATTAATATATAAACTTACGTTACAGCGAAAGTATTATCAACAATAAGCATCGTTTTAAAGTGTAGTGTCCTAACTTAGTCGAAACAATATGATTTTTTGAAAGACAAGCGTGTTATATCCATCCTTATCGCACATGCTTATAGCCTTTGCACAGGAAAGAGATAAATGTATGCGAATTTGTTAATTCGTTCATGATACAGACGACCTTGATCGGACATCTTTCAAATTTTTTAATGTATATACAAACATATTTGTTCTTCGTGAAGTTCTAACTGATTTTTCCCAACTTATCCAACATCCAATATTTGATTTTATTATCTCACTTAACCACTGCTGAGTCTTTGATTTTCAAAAAGTAGGTATATTTTATTCACAGTGGGGGTTCATTGGTCTTTTTTGCCAGTACTTGAACATTTGCTTGCAATTTTTCTAAATGTACCTTCACTTAACCTGACCTAATTTATAAAACTCGGACCGTTATACTCCATTATGGGTATTATGGCTTTTTAGAAACCAAAAATTTAAATTCACTTACGGCCGAATTCAGTTGTTTCTTAATTCTTAACTGGTGACGTGGTGCCATACATGATCCCACCTAAGTGCCATGTTACTAATGTTCTTTTTTTAAGCTAATTAGTCACCGGGCAGTTAAGTATATACTAAAATTAACATTTTTTCTCGGCAACAAAAAAGTAAATTACTTTTTTCAAAGGTGAAATGAAGAAATGAAGACTTTAGGTCATCAGTTGTGTTCAATCAAGAGTTGATCTGCAGATCAACCCTGATTCATGTATCAATTCAATTACAAATCGATGTAATCTACTAATCAGAATCAAAGATCAACTGATTCGGCATAGTCCATGAATCAAGTACTGATCGCATGTTTTGAATCTAATTTTGACATTTATAATATGTGCATGGCCACTGTCCTGTTTCTAACTCATTTCTTTTTATCAGTAGTATGTCTAGGTAATTTCAGAACACTTCCGGTCCGTTTCCTCGTTCGATGTCATGTTCCCTCAACTTTTTTTCGCAACTCAGATTTCTCAGCAACCTATGGTTGTTGTAATGGTAAGTATCAAGGGCAAATCTTTGACATCTGCATTATTCATGGATAAGATATTTCTTCGAACTCACGGGTAACTAAAAGAACTGTTAACAACAACCAGAGGCTGCTGAAAAATCTGTGTTACGAAAATAAGTTGATGGAACATGCCATCGAGCGATGAAACGAACCGGAAGTGGTCCCCCGTAGCCATACTACTTTTATCTTTATTTAAAACTGCATTAGTTTTCTTATTTCCTAATATATTTTTATATTTTTAAACTATAGATAGACATTTTTTAACAGATTCAGTGTAATTTATAGGTCTCTCAAATATCTTTACCATTTCCACTTATATTTACATGTACATAAATGTCATAAATAAAAAGAAAACTTACATATTAACCCTCCGTTAGTCGCGTATGTATCCAGCAGATACATGCTTCGTACTTTTATACATTTTTTGGAAACAGGTAAAGCTAGAATGTCGAGGTTTTGTGCATGCCTCGATTCAGAAATTAAGTTGGTGTATTAGAACAAATGTTTATCTACGGATCAGTTTGATTCCTTTATCAGTTGATCTTTAATCAACGATGAATTCGGCTGTTATTTGTCTGTGTAAATTCTTTATTATGTTAAATCAAATCCTCATTTCGAAATTATATTTTTACCTCTCGCTAAGAGAGGTATTGGATTTATGCTAAAATTCGCATATCCAGATTTTTTTAGTGAATAAGTACGTGTGTGTGTGTGGATGTGTGTGTGTGTGGATGTGTTTGTGTGTGGGGGGGAGGGGGTTGTCGGAGGTACGATATCTCAAATTCTATAAGACTACCTATGTAACTATACGGATTCCTTAACAAAGATTTTCTAAATATTATTTTTTGAAAATTTATGTTAAAACAAAATTCTCTATCCGACACATTTACAAATTTTATTATATCTTCTACAGATTTAAAGACATAGAAATATAATCTATAAAATAATCTGTTATACGAAATCTGACAGATAAATGTCACTAATGTCAGTGTCAAAAATTCAGAGATAGTAATATTTAATATTTATAATATTTCTTATTGTATTAATAATTATATATTTAAAATTATAGGTATATTACATGAACCCTTCAGAAATACCGCCAATCCCGTTAATGAATTAGAAGAAATGGAGAAAACTTGCTCATAAAATGAATTTAAAATTACAGAAAATACGTAAATATAAAGATTAGGTGTAATTAGAGTTTTTTGTGTGTACAAGAAATGTTAAATACCATACTTATATATACCACAATGGAAAAAGCGAGAGGTATTGTGATGGCCACAACAGATTTTTTAATCGTTTTATTGTGTATAATTATCTGTTGTACTCATATTTCTTAACTGTAATGTTTGATACTAATAATCCAATGACAATATTATTAACAATGAATATTAATAATGATATTATTACTATCACTTTGAAAATTTATCGAGAACTGTTGTATTTCAGATATACTTAAACTATTTTAAATTCAAGGCACCTATGTTTTGTTGCTTTCTGCAAACATTTTGATGTTTATAAAGAGTGTCGCAATTTTGCAAGAAATATGTTGTAGGTCCCCCTCCTTAGGCCTGTACTGGCGGCGGTGTTTTCTGTTATTTATATCAGAGAAGGGGTGCAATCGATTGCCGTTTGTCAAGTTGTGCGTCGCGCTGAATAAATTCACTCTATCTCCGTCTTCTCACCGTATATACCAGTCAATTGAAATCGTAAATTTTACTTTCATTCCGCCATACCGCATGGCGCTACCTGATCAAATTTAAATTAAATCCATCAATTAAATCAATTTATAACCGTTATAAATTCATACACCTGCCAATGTAAGTCATTCGGTCTTGCTTTTCTTTTTCCCTACAATTATTTCTTTTCAGCCTGGTAAAACCTTTATGGGAAGTTCTGAAGACCGAGTTACTAAGTTAACAAGAACAATAAGAGAGTTCTTTTGTTTAATATTATTTCAATTGTGAAGTATCTTTTGTTCATTAAATAAATCAAAGATATATTGCGACGGAGTAATTGGTTTTAAGTAAAAATATTATTGTTCAGTTGGCAATAAAGGATTTTGTTTTAAAAAACATTGAGAGGTCGGTTTAGGTTTTATTTATTAGAATAAAATTTGAAATACATATAGTGACGATAGAGTGATACATGAATAAATTGTATGTTTATATTTAAATTTTATTTCTTTTTCATAATTATATACATAATAATATATACAACATTCGTCAGTATCTATCATTATTTCACATTTTTTGTACTACTAATTTTTTTCTTTTTTGCAGGTGAGCACATTCATATACCCTCATAATTCACAGTCTACGAAATAGTAAGTCTATAATAGAATAACGTGTTGTGAAAATTATTATTCATTTATTCGTATGTCAAATTTTGGATCTAGGATTCAACCATGATAAAACGATTAAAATATTTTAATATAATAAAAATCATATAAAAAGGATAAACTAATAAAATTAATACAAAATTAGTGATGCATGGCGGGGTGAGAATACTCTCGCATTTCGTCTCGTCTCATTGTATTATGCGAGACGAGAACAAGACCGAGATTGCGGGTTAAAATTCGAGATGATTCGATATCGAGAAGTGAGAAATCTCGTGAATGTCTCCCAATAAAAAAGTTGGTAACTTTATAACTTTGATTCACTAAGTCAATGAAAAATGCACCGGAGAACGATTTATAAAGGGTGTAGTCAACGCTAAATACGTAAATGTGAAAATCATATGAATCCACAATCCACTATATTTTTTGACTCTATATCTAAAGTTGATTGGTGTCGGTCCCAGAGTGAGGAAATGCAAAATATAGAACTTGTGTAAAAATCGGTTTTACATCCAACAGAACTATTTTTTGTCCAACATTTCAGCCCCTCCTTTAACTCATTTAAAACCACGGTTAATAGAGTTCCTGCCGTTCCTGAATAGTTAGGGATGTTATATTAAGCGTTAATTCAGTGAGATCCCCAGTGTAGCGTTTTTAGATAACTAAATCTTACTTAAATAATGGCATATATTTAATGATATACAAGTAATGTACTTTCCAAAAAAATTTTTTTTAGTTTAATTAGTTTTATTGATGACAGGAATATATTAAAAACATGTTAGTACTGAAATAATTTAGGGATCACAATTTTATTTTTCTACAGTCTACATAGGTAGTCATTGCTCTCTCTTTTGTCAACGCAAAATGTCACTTTGCCGCTCTAGCGCGACAAAGTAGAAAAAACGCTCGCTGTCTAAATTTCTAACTATATAATGTTGAGAAATATAACTAGTCTACATTGTTAATGGAAACGTTTATTCAGGAACTAATGGCACTGTAGTGACACAATTACCACCTTTACAAATCAATCTGACATATAACTCCTCTGTCGGTATATTACATAATAAAAAAAAAATTGCTGCACTATTGTGAAAATAAAATAGGACATTCATTTACAAAGACGAAAGTATAAAATGTTTAGATTAAATTGAAGCAATAGGTCAAGAAGAATGGGAAATAACGATAAACTAAAATTAAATATAAAAGACGTTTTTTCTTTATATTAATCCTTATTAATTGAGTAGTAATGTAAGTACAAAGTGTACATTTTTTTTTTGTTCTGGTAACGAGTAGAAAAAAATTCTTGTGTATGTTTTGAGCGCAAATGAACATTGTCGATTTCGAGAGAATGCCGCGCTCCTGCGTCCTCCTCTCAATCGACAATGTTTTATTTTGCGCTCTTAATACACAAATAGCTATAGTATAATTAGTTATTTTAGAGGCAAATTAAATTATTTAGTAACTAATCACATTTTCTGGTGATTGTAAACAAATAAACATAATATGTTTGTATTGAAATAATTTGATGACCAGAATTTAGTGTGTCCTCTCTTTGTTATGGTTAAAGTTTTACCACTGCAAATATACGGACGACGGTACGACTGGCGCGAACTTGTTGTCTTTTGTAGTTAAACTGTGACGTAAATACGCAGTACGCAAGCGCTTACTTATATTTAGAGTGAGACTCTCGCCTGATCGAGATTACAGATCCGAAAACGAGAGGAGATCAATATTTTATATTTGTTGTTTCGTCTCATCTCGCGTGTAGCACTATAAAATACTCGTATAATGGTTAAAGTTTACTGCTAATTTTGAGATATTGTTGTTATGAGACTATTTAGTGTTCAACAGATGTTTTTTACCTCTCGCTAAGAGAGGTATTGTATTTATTTCTATACAATTAAAGACCTGTTTAACTACGGATTCCTCAATCTAAAATTAATGGATAGAATTGAATAGGTTTTAATACCAATTGGACAACCGGTGCTAGTTTCTTAAAAAAATCTTCTAAATGTATGTTAATACAATAATAAAGATCTTTAAATTCTCAATCTGATACATTTAATTTTTTTATTATATCTTCTATAGATTTAGAGATGTTTTATAATAATAAAAAATAATCTGTTGTAATAAATCTCGTTGCCCAAACAACTCCATGGAAACCAGTTGAGATAATTAAATGTTTATAATTGAAAGATAAATGCAAAATGTCAGTGCCAAGAATCAACAGTTTTATTAACATTACAGAAAGCTTTTTTTGGGAAGTAAGTACATTTAAAATTTCTTATTGTATTATTAATTAAATATTTAAAATTATAGGTATATTAATATTAAATATATCCTTAAGAAATACCGCTAATACCGTCAGTGAATATAAAGAAATTTAAATATATTAAAAGAGTACGAGAAAATTGCTCATAGAACGAAAGAATAGATACAATTTGAATTATTTGTATGTAAAAAATGTTAAATTCGTTAATTTATGACCCAGGTTCGATCCGGACCGACGCCAAAAATTACTTCGAATTTTAATGGCACAAAATTGACCCCTGTGGTGCACTTTCCACGACAGCAATGAGTGAGGTGAGGTGACGCCTGGAAAACGCCCACACTGTACAAATATTTCATCATTTACCGATATCTGCGAACAAAGCTGATTAGCACACCCAGCAATGGGTAATATGTCGTGATGATATATTTATTTTATTTACTTATGTACCATAACACGGAAATGGCGAAAGGTCATGTGTTGGCTATACATCAGACTTTTTGCATATAATTTTATAATCAAAAGAAATATTCATATTATACATTTCTTAGAGTAGCACATAGTCATCTTGTACAAAAATATGAAACATTTTATAACGATTTTATGTGTGCATGGCGATATTGTCAGTAATTTTTTATTAAACTTTAATATCTAGTTCAACAATCATGAAAAGTATAAAATAGAAAAACACAGAAATCTTGTATTAAAGTTATCTCTTCTTAATCTTGCAACAGTTCCAAAGAAATAAAGATTTATTTGAAAGAGTTGCAGAAGAAGAAGAAGACACTTTGGAAGAAAATCAACAATTGGAATATTTTAATTAGCACCGTAGTTCTTTCCACAAAGAGTTCTCTCAACTTTTCCAGAATCATCCCAACAAAGTCGTTTTTCTTTTTCCCAGTTTTAACTTTTTTCCAAGGAGAGAATTTTTCAGCGGCAAGTACTCTCACCACCACTCCATCATGCGGCCTCCACGAACGACCCTGAGAATATGAAAAATTGCTCGAGCCGATCCTGATAACATCCATAATCATTTCTCTCCAGTTTTAACACAGGCTGAGGGAAAAAATACTTTTTTGGTTAATAAACATCCAAAGAAATTACCACGAATTTTTCAACTCGCTCGTGGGTATTACAGCTAAATTTAATCTGTCAGTAAATTATTTTTATTGGGATAATTTTGTAGGCTAATCTGGGTTTATATTAATTGAATTAAGGGTTATTTAAAACCACTGATTATTACATGGCCTACATAAAGTAGCATTATACGCATATAAGTTAATCATTATTACATCATTTATTCGTATATTTGTGATGACAATTTTGTTCATTTTCAGAGCTTTTTTGATTATATATTTTAAGCTTAAATACAGTTGGTACCGAATAGTAGGCCATGTTTCGCTGCTGCAACGGTTGTTCTCATTCTGTTAGTTTTGTTTTCGCATATAGTTGTGTAGTTTTATAAAGTTTTTCATGACAAAACAATTAAAATTATTAGCAAACTATTCAACTTTCATTCATGATTCATTTGGCTTATAACTTATGTAGGTCCAAAAAAATGCATGTTTTCATCAAAAAAAAAAGAAATTGTCTTGGCAACGAAAGACGAAGCAAGAAAAAATAATTATTTCTGCTCTAAATATAACAAATGGTGCATTAATAAAATAATAGTATTTATTAAATAATATATTGCAAAACTGCGTGGTTCAAAGTATAGCAATATTTTTTCATGCAGTAATTAATGAAATAATACTTCATTTTTGTAATACTTTCGTCTTGTTTAAAAAATTTTTATTAAACAAATTACCACGTTTATATGCATTTTTAAAAATGGTTTCATTTTTCAGTCAAAATTCCTCGAAACTAATTACATGCAGTTACAAATAACAGATTTTGTTTTTCATACATAGCCTACTGAAAAATAACTATAAATATCAAATTTATGTAAATTTCATAAGATTTTTTTTCAATATTTTTATTATGTAAGGTTTTAAATTGATTCCATGGTTGAATACAGAAAGAAATACTCTATTGAAAAAGCCCAGAAAAATATATACTATCCCATTGAAAAAAATCTGATGTGGTCAGCATATTACCTTCCGTCATTTCTGTCTACTATGTATAAATTGCATACATATTTTTTCTTGCAAAAGTTTCTATATTTCCAGTAAAATTATTTCATAAACAAAGTATGTAAATTGCACTTGACACTAACATCTTCTTCTTTTTTCCCATTTGTTAGGGGTCGCTATTTTTGATTTTCTTCTTTTCCACTCATTTCTAAGTTGCTTGTCGTCCTCATTCAGTTTTCACAAGTCTTCCGCAATACAAGCCTTCATCTTCTCTTTGATTTTCCTCTGTTTCTTCTACATTCTACTATTAAGCTGTTCACTCTTCTTCCAATATATTATTCATCTCTTCTCATGACATGTCCAAACCAATGTAATCGTCTGTCTTGTATCTTTCTCGAAACATCACTCGAGCCATTTCCCTTGTCCTGTCATTTATTTTCCAATCTTTCCGTGTCTTCCCCAACATCCATCTCAACATCCTCATTTCTCCGCCACATTTATTTTCTTTTCATTGGCACTGACATTTGTCAACTAGAATCTTCTTAATTTAGTAGCTGTTTCCATGTTTATAGCATATCTGGCTATGAAATTTAATTTCTTTATAATTTATTAACTCTATATCCATCGAATATAAAGTATAAAATACAAACAAATCGTATAGATAGGGAATATTCTTTAAAGTTTATAATAACATTAAAAGTCAAAAAATGATATTTAACAGCGTTTTTTCAAGAAAAACTGTTAAAACTTCAAATGAAGATACTCCTAGTTGACCAATTATAACCAAAAAGCTCTTCATATGGATATAATAAAAAGGAATACGTATACATACACATACAAACACACACACACACACACACATTATCGTAAAAATAGTAAAATCGTATTCTAGGGACCCTAAAACCTGCTTATTTGCTAAAAATTTACCATCGAATTTTTTGACCAGACAATACCTTTCTTATATAAAGGTGACAGAAGGTAAAAATATAACTTTGTGTTGTAACTTCAGAACCACTGCTTTCATAAAATACTTTCTTTTTTAATCAATTCCCCCCCCCTTTATTCTTCCATATTCTCATATGATTTTATTGTATCTTTAATAATATAGAAATTATTTGAAGTAGCTTATTTAGCTGTTATAACTGTATACGTACACGTCTATAACTGTGCATTAAATTTCCCATTCATTACAGCTTTTTTAATATTAATCAATTTTCAATCTTTTACTTTCTTTATAAATTATCTAAAAATTGTATATTTGTTTAATCTCCTATAAATGATTACGTATCATTTTGGCATTTTTATAACTTACAAACTTAGGTACCTTCGAACGAAGATATTTTTGGTTCGATTATAAAATGTAAAGATTCAGGGCTTTAATTGTACTTTACTTGTATTTATATTTTAAAGATCAAATAAGATGAAAATAAAAATCTTTGTAGTTAGGTACATTTAGTAAATAGTTGAAAAAGCACCTTGTAAAACACTTCTAGTTCATTTTCCAGTAAATTTGTGTCCATTTTTCCATTAGAAACACAATATATTTTGTGTATAACCACAACAAGAGTAATAAAAGCACCTTTAATATCATTTCATCGCCACATAGCATCCACTGGCTGCTCGGGATGGCTGCCTGAACTTCCACAATGACACTTTATTGTAATCATAAGTTAAAATAAGCACCGGGACACATGTGCATCCCGAGAAACTACCCTTACCCTTCACAAACTACCCCTTCCGCATGACGTCATGGCGTGGCCGGGTCACAGCCAGTCAGAGGGTGAAAACGAATTACATGCACTAGTGAACAAGGAATCTTTTATTAACTGTGGACTAAGCAAGTTTTGTTATAAAAGAGGACCCACACGTCCACATAAATTATTCTTATTAAGTGTGAAGCAACTCTTTAGGGAAATGCAGCAGGGAAGATCAAATGGAGAATGATAAAGTGTCATTGGATCGGCAATATTTAAATTAGAATCATTTAATAAATTCTGAGACATATTTTAATGAGCAAATTTTCCTGATAATTTAACATACCACAAGATTAGTTAAATAATAACATAGTAAAAATGATTAGGCAGAAGACGTACATCATTATGTTATTTATTTTTAAAAGAAGAAGAAGAAATAGAAGAAGAAAAGGTGTGTGTGTGTGTGTGTATGGACGTCGGAAATACGGTTTCTCAAATACTATAAGACATGTTTAACTACTGATTCATCAATCTAAAATGAATGGAAAGAGCTGATAAGGTTTTGGTAACATTTAAAAAACCGGAAATGGTAGTTTCTAAAAAATATAAATATATATTTTAAAAATTTATGTTATTATAAATAATAAAGATCATTAAATATGTCTTATTGTATTACTAATTCAATATTTAAAATTATAGGTATATTAATATTACATATATCCTTAACAAATGCCACTAATTTCGACAATGAATTTAAAGAATTTTGAGCATATTATAAGAGTAGGACAAAATTTCTCATAGAACGAAAGAAGAGAAATAATTTGAATTATTTATATATACAAGAAATGTTAAATTCGACCGACGCCAAATATTCCGATTTTTAAGTGTCACAAGATTGACCCCAGTGATGCACTCTCCATGCCAACAATGACTGCCCATGAGGTGACGCCTGGTAAGCGCCCACGCGGTACAACTATTTTACCGATATCTATGTACGTTACATTATAGATTGGCACACCCAGCAATGGGTAATATGCCATGATGATATATATATTATTATTATTATTATTATTATTATTATTATTATTATTATTATTATTATTATTATTATTATTATTATTATTATTATTATTATTATTATTATTATTATTATTATTATTATTATTATTATTATTATTATTATTATTATTATTATTATTATTATTATTATTATTATTATTATTATTATTATTATTATTATTATTATTATTATTATTATTATTATTATTATTATTATTATTATTATTATTATTATTATTATTATTATTATTATTATTATTATTATTATTATTATTATTATTATTATTATGAAATGGCGACAGGTATTGTGCTGGCCACAAAAGATTAAAAAAAATCTGAGGTGCTTAAGGCTGCTGGAACTGATAAAGTATAATAATAATGTAGTATATGTAATTTAAGACACTATTTTATTGTTTAACCTTTCGGTACAGTATAACGTAAGTAAGAAATAATAAAACACAACAACTTAATTGTTTGTGTAAATAAACTAAAAAATTATGCAAAAGTATAGTGAAAATAATCTATTTATCAGTACGACTGTTTATATCGCTCACAGTATTCCATAAATTTAGGCATAGTAGGCTTCTAGCTGATTCAGAATTCAACCGATTTCGGTGTGTTCTAATGATCAGCAATGCTTTTGAAAACAGTATTTCCGACGGAACAGAAGTTGCTGTAGTACTAAGTATGCCCTTTGCCATTTTAGATAAGATAGGGTACGTACTCTCCTGGTTCTTCCACCAGTCAAGAATATATGTTTTTTCATCGGCACGTCTAGGTTGAAATAATCATTAGGTTCTTTTCTCCATCCGAATGAGTAAGATATTGTTTCGTGTTTGATGTAATTAAATATCTGAACAAAATTTAAGTCACCTTTAATGCAGATGCTGAAAGTAGTTTCTTCTGTACTAAAAGTGGGGTTTGGGGCAGTATTACGTTTTTCGACAAAATAATAACCTTTACAAATTCGGTCAAATTATTGGATGGCGCTACTAAAGAACAAGAAATAAGCAAGAGTCTTGCTAGCAAGGCAAGTATTAAGCTTACAAGAAATTTGCAAGACAAGAAGTTTCATTTCTTAGCTTAACAAGACAAGACAAGAAATTACTGAGCAAGACAAGAAATCTTGCTTCGAGCATTACTATAAATTTCCTAGAAAACAATTTCAGATAAAATTTTATAACGCGATTTTATTTAATTTAGACAAAATTGTATTCTTTAGCTATTACTACTCAATTTGTAAATGAAAATTATATATTCAGCTAAAAATAAAAATTATTGGCGAAAACATTGATTCAGTTTGTTTAGCCGCCTTTTGTATTTTAAGTGTTCGATGTTCGTTATACAACCTTGTTCATTATATGTGTATAAAGGTTATTTATAGTTTTCATGAATATTACAGAATGACCTCAATATACAATGAAATTTGAAAACTTAATAGATATGTAACCGGACACCGGACAAACCCAAATTCCGGCTATTCTAATTTAGATTAAGCTGAATACAAAGCTCCTAGTGAATCTATGAATTATGCAAATTTTTTATGCTAAACGCGGAATAATCGCCTAATTTATAAATGAATGTCATCGATTCGACAGTTGTTTTACGGAGCACTAAATTTAACCTTAAAGCATTAGAATGGAGTTTGTTTTTAATATTCCGCTGAATTTTATAAACAAGTTGCTAAGTGTGTTTTAACGTATGTAAGAAAAGTTTTGAGAAAAATTTTACACTCCAAATATTATTACTAAATAAGGTGTAATCTAGTTGTCAGTGGACATTGTAAAATACATAATAGTTGTTATACAGTAATTTTTTGTCCGATCAAGGTCATCTACAAATTATATGATAAATTCACTAGTGTCGTTTACTTAGATTTTGAGAGTACATAACATACTACTGTTATTTTATTATTGTCTTCCGCAATACAGTCCGTCCATCTTATCTTTAGTCTTCCTCTGTTTCTTATAACTTCTATTACTAAGCTATTCATTTTTCTTCCAATATATTCTTTATTTCTCTTCATGACATGTTCAAACCAATGTAATCATCTCTCTTATATCTTTCTAGAAACTTCTATCACTCGAGCCATTGCCCTTATCCTTCAATTCCTTACCCTATTTTTCCGTGTCTTCCCCAACATTTATCTCAACATCCTCATCTCTGCCACATTCATTTTCTTTTCATTGATACTAACGTCTGTCAATTTGAATTATCTGAATATATTAGCAGTTTCCATGGTTAGCATAGCTGGCTGATATATGAAATTTAATATCTTTATAATTTTTTTAACTCTGTATCCATTGAATATGCATATGGATTTAAACTCGAGGAATACAAAAAAATATATAATTTATGAATCGTGGTATTGAAGTTATGCGATCCGAAACGATCGTCACATACACACACACACACACACCCATACACACACACACTCATACATACAGACATCATCGTAAAAATAGTAAATTCTTATTCTGGGGACTGCAACATGTGCTTATTCATTAGAAACTCACTATCGAATTTTTTGACCAAAGATAATACCTTCCTTACCTGAAGAAGACGGAAGGTAAAAATTACGTGGTAAGTAGATTTACAGAACATATTGATGCTGTAACTCATGATTATTATGAAAGCATTTCAGAAGAATATTAGGTGCTTTTTAGAATTATTGGCAGATAATAATTGTAAAGTGTATTATTGAACATATTTAATAAAATTCTATAAAATATGAACCATACTTCTTATTCTAAATAATTCTAACGTGACCAAATAACTAATTTAGTTTATTTTAATATATCCATTCATTTATAATTTCAAAATCGTTTTGCACTAAGACATAAATGGAAATGAAGATATGAAAAACAAATAATGAAAAAAATTGGTCCAGATGATCAGGTTCCGGATAAACAAGTTACTATTGTTTGTTACTATCCTTCTCATTGTAAAGAACATATAAGGAATTTTTAAAGATTGCATCTGAAAAGTGCTCCAGGCTTTCCTTTCCAACTTAAAAACTAAATAAAGATTCCGAAACCTTTTCTGTTTTGCTGTTTTGCAATATTGACAGTAAATAACCTATAAACTCCCTTTTTATAGTATCGAAATCCCTCACAAACTGTTAGGTTCAAAGTGTTTGAGAAAAGAAACAATCAAAAGTGCAATTCCTCCCGCCACGAGGTCAATCCTCGTCCCCTCACGTGTCGCAGTCGGAAGGTCCGGAGGCCGTGAGGGTTTCCGGGCCTCGACTCCGGACTCCGGACGTCACTCAGGGCCGGTTTAGCGGATAATGGAATTTGGCCGTGGCGGGCGCTAAATCACGCTTTAGCCCCGTGTTTCCTTCCTCGATTTTTTCTGACAGTAATTAAAAAAATTCCGCTACACCGTTTATCCTATAGATTATCTCAAGTCAGATAGGTTTTTTGCAGCCCATAAAACACTTACGTGAAGTTAATGAAAAATAGGGGTTATCTAATGTTTTTTGCCTTTCACTCATGTAGGCAATCTACAATTTTATTAACTATTAAAGAAATAAATGTGTAGCATATATAAGAATATTAAAGCATACTAAACAATTAGCGACTTACGAACTTTTTGTCAATGAAGATCATACATCTTTAACATTTAAAATAACTTTGTCTTCAAATGATAATCGCAATAATAATAAAACCAACAATTGTTCGAAAGTATCTGCATATCTCGTACATAGCGTATTAAGATGCTAGTATGTTCAAGAATAATGAGTTATATATTTGAAAATTTGTAGTAATTCAGCTATTGGATCTATTTTTATTCATGAAAAGTTATAATGATTAAATAATATATTTTTTGTACAACCGGACGCGAACATTTCGCATAGACGCAATACAGGTTATGGTAATGGTCGCGAAATTAGATGTAACCTATAATCATTTTGATACTTGAGAATTGAATGACTGATAGTACAACAGACAGTGATGTTTCTAAAATATGACAGCAATAAGTTCCTTTCTGAAATCGTTACTATAGTGAAAATGATTAGGCAGAGGACAACGAAATTTTTAAAAGAAGAAGAAGAAAAAAGTACTAGTATTAAGTAATGTATATATTAATAATATTTAAAATTATTTCTAAGTCAATCGTTATTCCTTTTATGGAATATAAAATTATTTGACATAATTGTAGTTTATTTTCGTACCATACTTTGACACTACTGAGAATGATCATATTGTGTCAAATAATTTTATATTCCGTAAAAGGAATTAAACTTAGAAAAAATTGTTAATTTATTAACATATATGTTTCTTTAATACTAGTATATTTTTTTATAAGGTTTTTTTCAGGTTGATGACGTAAGTCTTCTGCCCAATTATTTTCACCATAAAGTAAACCATTAGACGACAGTTTCGTTCAAATGCAGTGTTGCTAACCTTATGATTATTATTGTACATAGTGTTCATTACGATAACTTCAATGTTCAAAGGTTCGCAACACTGCGCAAAAGTTCATTTGTTTGACTGACATACGTATGTCAACATAACCTGTAAAAATAAATATTCCGCTCAATTTCAAATAAAATTTAATTTGTACTAAAGTTCCTTTTTATCACTTATATGGTTTATTTTCTTGGGTCCTACGGCCTCGGCAACTAAATTCCATATTCGAAATAAAAAGTACAACTTCAATACTTTGATACATAAATAACTATTTCAAAGACTTTTTACAAAACAGCATTTATTTCATAGAGTTGAGAATATAGAGGTTGCGTGAAGCATGTTTGTAGGGAATGACCTTGATGCAAGACGACGGAAGAAGAATGAAACCTTTGCCATATTGCACTATTCCATATCTACAGCATTCATATTTATTATTAAAATTTACTAAATATGGTCAAAAAAGGTATTTAAACACAAAAGTTTAAGGAACATAGCAAGAAGCAAACAACGAATTAGAAATGGAACAGTACAAGATGGCGGACCATTCCCCGCACGCCTTTAAGATTTCAGACTTGTGCTCACTCTAGTACTCGTATATATTAGCTCTATGATTTATTCTTACAATACCGACGTTTAAGTGCACACTTGCACCTTCTTTAGGGTAGTGTGCACCGAAACGTCGGTATTGTAAAAATAAATGCTGTTTGACTGAGATTTCGAGCAATTAGGGTATCCACATCACAGTCGAAAAATTTCCCAAATTTGTAATTAAATATTTTTTTGGTTACATAAAAAATAGTGTGTACATTTTTTCCGTGAAATCCTTTATCTCCTTCGAGATTGTCCTGCCTCGGTCGCAAGCGGCATCGGTGGCGACTTTTCTCTCGGAAAGCGAGTGATTTCATGGCCATGATATACAATTATAAAAATAACTATTTTCTAGGAGTGCTATGACAAAAAATAGATATTTACAGTTTCATTAATCATCGTTAAAATTGACATCCACGATATTATATACAGCCAAATAAATACATGTCATTTTAAATTGTTACTTGATTAAAATTCTTTTATTTTCTTTTTCGCATCAGATTTTTTTTAATGTTTACCTAAGAGTTTAACAAGACTTATCTTTACAAATTGCTACTTATTGATCAGGAGGCGGTAAGTATATATAAAAAAATCTGATGTGGACACCACATGTCTTCCTTATACTCCTACTATACATATTTTTTTAATAAATAAATTACAAAATATTAATTTTAACTTCAAAACAGTAAGATATATAGCGACCATAATCTAACCCGGTTCTTTTTAAAGAGAGTTTTGATTACAACAAAGAAATATTTGATTACAACAATGAATATGACTAATTTCACAATAAAAATATAATATTTGTTATTGTACGAATCATAAAATTGCACGTAATTAACGTAATTTGACATGAACATTTTTTTTATGTTTTTGTCCTAATCCATAGCAAACTTTATTACAAAAACAAAAAAGTATATAATTTTTAAATTTACATATCTCGCTTATACAATGGGCTAATTTAATAATACTTGATGTGTTAGACGCAAAAATTAATTCTCTAAAACTTTTATTCGAAGCATTTATTTCTAAAATCAAAATAAAATCATTTTATTCAAGACTGTTAATAACTTCAAATAATGTACCACTTCCGGTTAGCCTGTTTTAACCAAAATCTATTATGTTATTTCGATTGACATAAAAGTCTTGTATACCAAATTTGAAAAGTTTTGGATTATATTTTAAAATAGTTTTTCATTAAAATCTATTATAGGCTTCATGTAAAGTGCCACTTCGGGAAATTGTGTAATAACCAGAAAGGGAGGTGCACAACTAGATGTTATAGGAGTCCTAAATACAAAATTTCAACTTTCTACGGCTTACCGTTTTTGAGTTATGCGAGATACGTACGTACGGACGTACGGACGTCACGACAAAATTAGTCAAAATGGATTCAGGGATGACCAAAATGGATATTTTCGCTGAAATCTGAAAACCGAAATTTTTCGCGATTACAATACTTACGTACAAGGAAGTAAAAAAAAAACAATGACAACGATCAAAATTTACTTTACAAATGACAACCAAATATTTTTAAAATATCAAAATTATTTTCAAATATTTCTAAATTTTAATTTTGTTATTGCGGAAATTGTGTATAAACCGTAATAAGAATTGCGGTCAGTACGTACTTCATACCAGTATCAGATGTATAAAATTATCCTCAACCGTTAGAAAGCACTTATTGCCCTTTATACACTTTTAAAAGAAAAAGTCTTGCCTCTTGAGTTCTTGTCAAATAACAGAAACAAATCTTGTAGTTTAATTCGGAAACGATGCACCGACATGTCAATATTTTATCGCTTCTAAAACATTCTGTCCGTAGTCTTGCCATTATTTAGTTCATCCCTTGCAATTGCAAGTTGAGTGAAGCAAAGACGACAGCCGACACCCCAAGTCAAGCCCTCCCGCCCTTCCAACGCCAACGCAGTTGATTTGCGAGGGAACAAGTGACAAATGGAAATGGAAAATTTTAAGGTTGCGTCTGGAGAAATTTTTGCCCCAGGGAAACGGTTGATTCTTCGTACTGAAATTGGGGAATAAAAGAAAAATGAGTGCGAGATCAGCTGGGGATGCTGTGAGGGAGATCCGTGTTGTTGGTCGGAGATAAGATGCAAGTGAATTATCGGTTTCCAGTTTATTTTGAATCACGGACAGACACCCTAAGTAATTTTTATTTCACAAGCTCTATTCTTGATACGAAATGTAATCTTTGGTTTAAGAACTCATTATAATTTAACGAAGGGAAATTTAATCTTTATACACGAATAATGATGTAATGGTGATATTTAATGAAGACTTGAAAATAATGAACTTGTTTTGATTTTAAAAAGTAATAAACTGGATTGCTTTATCTTCAGCCATGTGCAAAAAAGAATAATAAGCGAAGAGATTTTAATGGAGAACGTGTTCTGGAATATCTGATATACAATATCCAATATTGATAAAAATAATAAAGACAATTTACTTGTTATATCACTTATGAAATTTTGTTCACTTATATGTAAAAAAAAAATATTTTATTACACTGAAATGAGGAGTGTGAAATACAGATGTGACTAGATATTGCCTACCGTCAATTCAATTTTGTCATCTTTAATAATAATGCCAAATGTAAATATATTTTCACTTACCTATATACATAAATAAATAAATATATCATCACGGCATATTACTCATTGCTGGGTGTGCCAATCTGTTTTGTACACAGATTTGTACCAGGCGTCACCTTACGGGCCCTCATTGCTGACTGCTGACTATTGATGACACATAAACATCAGAATATTTTGAAATTTTGAAAGAAAAGTTATGACATATGACAATTGTGATATCAATGTAAATACTAGCCGTCATTCTGACACGGATCCTCATATCTGCTTGGTAAGGCCAAAAAAGTCACATGACTGCTCGCGCCCTATAAGTAACGAATTTAATATTTCTTGTACATACAAATAATTGAAATTATATCTCTTCTTTCGTTCTATGAGGAATATATGTATTTAATTAATAATACAATAATATATATTAAATGTATTCGTACCTCCCAGAAAAATCTACTACCGGTTGTTCAATTGTTACCAAAACCTTTTCAGCATGACCGATTGGGAAATACGTAGTTAAACAAATATTAAGTCTTATAGTTTTTGAGTAATCGTCCTTCCAACGTCCCACACACATACACACATACACATATGTACACACACACACACACTTACATACATCCGCATATACACACACAGACATCATCGTAAAAATGTTAAAATCGGATTGTAGGGACCTTAAAACGTGCTTAATCATTAAAATCTGGATAAGCGATTTTTAGCATGAATCCAATACCTCTCTTAGCGAGAGGTAAAAAATGGAAGATATAGGTAGCTGTATTTAGATGATTTATCGTAATTTGTTATTTGTTGTAACGGTAGAATTACTAATACAAATATGAAAGACAGAGGGTCCTTAATTTTTGAAATATATAGCTTTTTTGGCGTACCCCTAATTTTGCCGGTGTATTTATCTACATACCTATTTAATGGAATGTTTTACTAATTTATTATTCTTAATACTCAATCAAAATTAATTTTATTAGGTGTTAATTATTATTCGAAATCTCAGCAATTGTTACCATACAACAAATTTTATTTTTTTCAAAGTTTATATTTATTATTCTTCCTTGTCCTACGACCTGTATTTCTGACAAAGTCGGCACTATTTCAAGATATGATTAAAAAATATTTGAACGGAATCGTCGCTCCACTTGACATTCAAGGTACGATATATTTATCACAAAGCAACAACAATGTAACAACACCGCTATCAGATTGTATACGGTTTTATTCAACCTTCAATATTTACTCATCCTCGTTTTACTGTTTGCTACAGTAGAATATTCATTCCTAATACCTCAAAGAAATTTTATGTTTCTTAATATAAATTTTGTATCAAATGTTGTGAAAAGTTTGTAGCATGATGCAATATGACTATGTTGAAAAGAACCAGCTTTATTTTAATTATTTTTACGCAAAACTTATTACGATATGATATGATAAATACTGCATTAAACACAACTGTTACAAACAAATATGAAACAATTCCACCCCCTCACTGTATTCTTTCACTGTCTCCCACTCCCCCGCACACCCTCAATCACCGTTCATCACTTACCTACTCGTAGCATTTCACGGACCGTGCTCTCCAATATCCGTCGGGGGCTCTCGCACTATCGCGCTAACTAACCCCGACGCCTGACGTCCGGGTGCCTGACATCCCGCTCAATGGGGGATGTTCCGTACTCCGCGCTGGTTTCCATGGCATGCGTTGTTTTGTTATCGATATTGAGTGCGGCTGATGGAATGATCGCGAAGGCTTTGTTTACAGATAAAAATGGAGTACGGTCGATGGGGATTGGCTTGGGGACATGGACAGTGTGTTGGAAATTAAAAGAACACCAAAAATGTATTAATTCGAGAGGATAGTGGTTTTCTGATTATAAACACTGATTATTTGCTATTGCAAAAATATATTACTTTTTTGAATACCTTGCAGCAGCGGTTCCCAAACTTATGTTATGGAACCCTTAAAAAACCGATTGTGCTTCGCGGAACCGCAACTCCATTCTACATTTTCATTGTCCATTGTGAATCCAAAACTAGGGATGCAACAGATACCGATATATTAGTTATTGTGTTTTAATCAATGTATTGGAATCGACATTTATTTGCCGATACACCAATACGTTTCAAATTTCGCGCTTTCAACCCTCCAGCACCTGACACTTAACCTCTGATTCCCACAAAGTCAAGAGGGATTTAAAAGCCCTTAATATTCCAAGAGAAGCGGTACGTTGATTATTTAGCGCGATGCAAAATTTGAAAAGAGCTAAGCAAAAGTATTGCAGTTCTAGATGAATTCTATGCAATTCAAGAAATTATGTTTAGCAGCAGGCCTCATTCAGACAGACTTACAAAATCGCTTGTCTTCACATAAATTGAGAATGCAACGATTTTAAATAAAAATATTTTAAATGTTACTTTTATTTACAAATATACAGAGTGTTATATTTTAGTGGACCCAGAAAATATCTCGCTTATTTATTAAGTTAGTAATTTCTTTCATATTAACATGATTTATACGTCAACATGTAAACTACTTGATGACGGATGTACATTCATGATACCACTTCCAGTTTATTAGTAATTCATATCAACTTTGAAATTTCAAATGGAACATACTATATTTTTTTACAAATTTGAAAAGTACATCAAATTTGCTTTATAATCATGTAAAATAATCCATATGTTACATTATTAAAAAGCAAAATGCGGGCACTTTTTTATACACCTAGTCGAAAAGAGAATAGTGAGCCATGACTATGGCTTGAAATAAAACAATTAACTAAAACAACTGTAACACGGTAAATTATTATAGAGTATTTACAGGTTGACATTTAGCGGAAGACTTGAGAGAAAAGGAACTGAATGAGAACGACACGCAAAACAGAAATGAGTGGAAGAAGAAAATAAAAAAGCGACCCCTGACGAATGGGAAAAGCTAAAGAAGAAGAAGATGTCAGTGTCAAGTGCAGTTTACATAGTTTGTTCATGAAATAATTTCACTGGAAATTTAAAATCTTTTGCAAGAAAATTTATGTATGGAATTTATACATAATACAAAGGATTGACGGAAGGTATTGTGCTGGCCACAACAGATTTTTTATTTTTACTTTCTTTTTTGTTTGTATTGATAACGCCAATATTTTTCAACAACATCGGTATCGTATCGGCAGAACCTAGTATCGTTGCATCCCTACAAAACAAAGTTTCTTGTACCAAAAGTTTGTTGCATAACATATTTGGGTTAAAAAAAAAAAACAATAATTCGAGAATAACAATTTTTATTATGGTCCAAGAAAATATTGAGAAGTACCAAATTATAAAAATTATTAAACTATTTATTAATGTGACTTGATTTTACTCTTTAGCACGTATTTTTTGTGGAATGTTTTTAGATAATTTTATATTTCTAAATTTATCCTTTGTTCGCGGAATCCTTATGGAGCTTCCGCAGAACTTTGGGAACCTTTGCCTTACAGCATACTATTTTCAAACAAATTTTGTAATGATATTGGCGGAAATAATTCACAACAAATTGTACATCACGGCGTACAAACAAATTCGTTGTTGAAAGGAAAAATGAGCTATCAATCACACCTCAACACCAGTAGTTTGTGTATTACACCCTCTTATACACTCGTACTCCCTCGAGCAAGACCAAGTGCTTGTAAGAGCTTCGTAGCCTTACATCTCTGGACAAACAGGCGCAACACGAGCACGACTGCCTTGCCTTGCGTTGCCGTAGCCGCTGTGTGATTGATTCGACCAAGTGATGTTTTTCATCAAGCACGCAGCGTGACACCCTCGCTGATTGATTTGGCGCGATAGAATAATTCGTCGGAATAATGAGGTTTGTCTGCGTTGCGTTGCGTATCCTTGCCGATTGGACGGGAAATCAAAGCCGAAAGACTTTGACTTTTTTATTTCGTTTCGTTTTTGTTGGTGATGAGTTCATAGTTCATAGTGATGTATCGATGTTGAACTGGAATAGTGAAGGTTTGTTTGATTAATTCGTTTACTAAGATAAAGGTTATCTGATGGAAATGAGATGGAATGAATGTTTTGACTTTAATGCAAGGCATTAAATGTCAGTTTGAAATATCGTTGGGCTGTTCTCGCGGATTTGTTTGTTTGTATATCTGTGGCTAATATCTTGTAATTGATTTTATTTAAATATCATTTACTCAGGTAGAAACTATGAAGATAGCTGCACTGCACATATTAAAGCTATGAGGCCCTGGATGTTCTGATCGGATCTAAAACCTGAATAATATTATGTTTTTCATCTAGATTCGAGCGAGACTTTTATTAAACAGATCATAAGAGATTCATTTGAGTCTCTAGACTAGGACCATACGCTTAGTATGGTTTATACTCATTTGAAAGGATTATTTCAGTATGTAGTTGTAGTTATTTTTGTACAAATCTAATGTATAAATATGCTATTTAAATTATAATTTAACAATAAGTCGACATTTCTGATCAAATACATATTTTGAAAACGAATAATGCATCAGATAATTATTATTTTATTAAACGAGTCTTTACGTCTTCACAAGGAATTTAATTGAAGACACCGGTATAAAAAGAGGGCAGTTCCATTTTTATAAACTTTTCAGTAGAAGATGGTAAAACTTTTGAAAGTTAAAGAGTAGATTTTAAAAAAATATTGAGGAGCTGCCTCGTTTTTTCACCAAGAAACAATTTGAAATGTGTCAACCTCTGAATGATATACTATTAAAACGAAATCTTGTATTTTTTTGTTTTCCGAGGACTGGGTAGTCTTTATCAGAATTTAGAATCGTCATATTCTTCCTCTTTGTTCGACATTTTTCACTGATTTCAAACAGTACAGAATAAGTATTTATGATATAAGTGTTAAAAGTGACATTTTATTTTGTGAGAAGTTCCAAACCTCCGAAGAAAATAAAATCACTTTTAACATTGTTAAAAAAAATCGATGGTGAGTTATTAAAGAATACACACGTTTTAGGGTCCATAGAATACAATTTTACTATTTTTACGATGATTTTAACACTAATGTTAAAAGTAACAATAATCTGGCACTTTTAAATACTGGTGTTATAAAATGACATTTTTAACCCTGAATATAAGCATTAAATAGCCTACTTTTAATAGATGTGTAGAAAAAATATATTAGGCATGCAATCAAAACACTATACTTATCTGAAGCTGTAAGCGGCCTCATTTTTTCACTGAATTGATAAAGGAATCTTACCAACAAATCATTGGAGCTACATCGTTCTTGCACCAATAGACGAAAAATTCTATTCTTAATATCTGGGTATACAGTTGAAAATCATATAAAATTGGAGCTATCTCCTTTCTACATCAATGTTTTTAAATATACTTTAATATAATCTATTCTAATGCAAAAATGTCAGCACAGGTTTTGCAGGTGTTAGTTTTATGCGTTAGGTTACGTTGATAATGTATATTTAGAAAAATATCTCAATTTGATTATATTAGTCGGCTAAGTGAATATATATAAAAGTTCGATTATGCTAGGATTGCCAGATAGATGAGTACCTATATCGGACAAAGTTCGCTGATGGTGATCAAATGTCAGTATGAAATAGTGATTTATATAGTAGCATATCTATAGATAATAGTCTGTACATTATTCTATATAAATATTATTAATGCACGTATAAACTATACCCGATTAACATTGTAACAAGAACATGTGGAATAATTTTAAATATGCATTTGAATTGGATAATAAAGCAGCTGAGGATAAATAATTCATTCGCGTATAATTGTCACTCAACCATGATTAATTAATGCACATAATTATCGTGTGAGGAATATTAAATTTTCGAAATAAGTTCATAACTAACAAAATAAATACTTCATTTGTTCAAAATGAGTAGGTTGATATTGATTGGTTAATATTTAATTGCGACCTAATTTTGAGGATAATACAGAATTTTTACTTACATTATAAAAACATCATGAATAATTTAATATTTAAAAACAAATTTTCAAATTTCACTTTTGTTGAAATATTCAACCAAATCATATGTATTGGATAGTAGGTTTCAAGATATACATAAAAGATTGGCTTTGTCAGTAGATGATTTGTTATGGAAATTAAGTATTATTCTAATTAGCCTTTATTAATAAAGTTATGTTTATTTATTTGGATACAGATTAAACCATAAACGACAAAATATTTTTTTTTTTCTACAAATCTATTAAAAATAGTCTATTTAATGTTTGTTTTTGGGGTTAAAAATGTCTTTTTATAGCACCAGTGTGAAAAGTGACAGATCATTATTACTTTTAACACTAGTGTTAAAAGTGAATTACTTACTTTGATAATGACGAATGGAATGAAAAACCAACATTTTCGACACATGTCAAAAAATTATTAGAAATACATTTTTTTAAATATTGTTTGTAGAAAAAATAGTGTATAATATACGTGTTAAAAGTGATTTTATTTTGTAAGAAGAAAGTTTGGAAATAAAATCACTTTTAATACGTATATGATACACTATTTTTTCTACAAACACTATTTTTGCATTTAAATTGGTATGTCATATAATATTTTGACATTCCATAAATGTCGATTTGTTGTTCCATTCGTCATTTCGCAGGTAACTAATTCTACATTTGTTCGAAGGTTTGGTTCATTCCGCTTCGCGTCGTGTTCCAAACTTCCTTCTCACAAAATAAAATGTCGCTTTTAACACTTATATCATAAATAACTATTTAATTCCTCTAGCGGTTTAAAATTAGTTTAGTTCTTCTTAAAACAAATTTTAAAACATCAATAATTAACAAATTTTCAAATGAAATAAATAACACATTAAAATAAATCACTCTCAATGAATTTTTAGTCATTCTGTGATAAATTATGACAGTTTAAAACGTCAAAATTGAATAAATAACAACGCCGATTGTCATGCAGAGACTACTTGTTAATTGATTAGTTTTGAATTTTGTCATATATAATATCATTAGTGGTAAATTTTAGCCGGAATTTTTTTCAATTGTTACGAGAGCTGGTTGCCTAGGAATTTATCGAGTGACATTGACATAAAAATCACGAGCTGTCAAGCGAGTGATTTCTGATCAATGTCACGAGCTAAATTAGCAACAGGCTCGAGTAAAGCAATCGGATAATTTTACCAGGATAAAATTTAACCACGAATGGTATTCGGATGACTATTTCCAAAATTTAGTTTTATGACAAAAATCTTTAAATTTTTATTGTGTTTTTAGGTGTTATATTTAATATTACTTTTTCAATGTTCTGAACAGATTCCTGTTCGAATCAACTCATTTTTAATAAAAACTGTAAACACTGAAAATATACGTACTTTGACAGGTATATAAACAAAATGTTTTTAGGTTCTTTTAAAACTTGTAAAAATACAACACCTTATTGGTTCGAAGGATACGATTTTTTTTGTGACGGTGTTTTGTCGAAATAAAACTTGATAACTAGGTAGAATCCTCAATGTGGATTGGTTTATAAAGTTATGAGTGAAACAGTCAAAATTAAATTCACAATGGTTGTACTTAAATTCGCCAAAATTGAATAAATAGTTGCATTAAGTACACTCACGTCTAAAATAACTATTTTATTCTGTAAATTTTGCTGCCTAAGTTTGTTTTCTCCATAACTTATTCATGTTTCATTTGGTATTGTTTCGAATTCGTTTACAAAACCTAAAACATGTATTGTAGTCATAATTGGTTTACTTGAATTTCCATCTAAATAAAAACACAATACAATCACCCTCCTATTACAGGTCCAAGTACCCCAATAGTAACATTGCTCAGCTAGCACAAAATTAGATTCTTATAAACGGTGCTTCTAGGACCAATACAAAGCGAAAATTACCTATCAATCATAACTCAGCACCAGTCACACTTCCCCTTATACACCCTCAAGGCACTCTCATCCCCAACCTTCAGTACCTCAAGCACTTACATCCCTCGTGTACCTAACCTATACCACATAAAACACCGACACTGACTTCCTGCTTTCATCACTTGCTGGCGTTTCAGCAGGGTGAGTTGCTGAGAAGAGGGAATAATTTTGCGCAGCATTATTGAATATTGTCAAAGACGTGGCTATAAAAGCGTAAGTGTAATATATTTTAAGATATAGTAGATTTGACTGACTAATGGGAAGGCAGGTCTGCTAGCGCTAAGTTGTAGCAAAATGCTAGACAGGAATGAAGGAAGTGATTTTGACTTGTTAACTTAGTAGCATTTATTTAAAATGCATTCAGAATAAAAATATTTTTAATGGAATTTTGCGAAGGTGACTCAACTTTTCCAAAAATCGCATCTTTTACTGAATTTAGTTAAAAATAATAATTAAAACATTTGCTATGGAATAAAGTAAAGCCATTATTGGTATACCTTTTTCGTTTACATTATTAGAACAACAACTCGTAAAAATTCAGTCAGCTGTCATAAATAAAAGTATTTAACGCCTATCAGAAACGCTTGAAGTTTCCGCTAGATATTCGAGGAAACCTGAACTTATCCATGCGTTTAGAATGAAAAAGCCGTCAGTGTTAATAGTATATAAGAATACTAAATACTACTATACTAGCCGTCAAATAAGTATGGACTAAAAATTTCTACACTGTTGTCAATTCAATATAGCAATTTTGAAAATGCTAAGTTATGAAGAAGTGGTGTGCAGGGCAAGAGACAGGGTGCGGAGAAGGGAAAAAGTTGAGCATTTATTTGACGACGACTAGAATAATTTTTTTGTACTCATGTATTGAAATGTGTTGTGTCGCGTAGCCTAAGCAACATCCGAAACGTCAATTTCCCAGGTCTCCACCGGGAAATTTTGCAAAAAACGCTCTTCTATTTCTATAGTATTTCTTCAAAAACTATATTTATAATACAAAAGTATAGTTTCTCAAATACTCTTTCGCTTAATAATAATAAGAGCAAATGGTGGAATTTTAAATGAAATTTAATTTTAAAACAATGAACTTAGTGCATTTGATTCACAATGTTGGCAACAATATCTGCTCGGCGGGAGATATTAAAAAAAAATATTAAATGAAACGTTATTTTAAGGATATCGGGTATCGTTACGTTACCTTTTCCATCCCTGGTTTAAATCCGAAACGGGTTGTCTCCGGACATGTGTATATACATATATGTATTAGGATATTTTTCTGGTCTTGGTATGATTGATACATTCCTCAAATATTACCCTCTATTTTTAAACATCCTGTACTTCAATAACTAAATTGTCGACATCCGTTTAAATATAAAAATATCTGATGTGGCCAGCACAATACCTTCCGTCAATCTTGTGTATTATATATAAATTCCAAATATAAATTTTCTTGCAAAAGGGTTCTAAATCTCTAGCATAATTATTTCATAAACAAACTATGCAAATTGTACTTGACACTGACATCTTCTTTAGCTTTTCCCAATCGTTAGGGCTCGCTATTTTTTATTTTCTTCTTCCACTCATTTCTGTTTTGCGTGTCTCCTCATTCTGTTCCTTTTCTCTCAAGTCTTCCGCAATACAGTTCTTCCATCTTATCTTTGGTCTCCCTCCGTTTCTTCAACCTTCTATTACTAAGCTATTTATTCTTCTTCCAATATATTCATCTTTCCTCATGACATATTCAAACCAATGTAATCGTCTCTCTCGTATCTTTCTAGAAACTTTATCACTTGAGTCATTTCCCTTACTTTCATTTATTACCCTATCTTCCAGTGTCTTCTCCAACATCTGTCTCAATATCCTAGTCTCTGCCACATTTTTTTTTTCATTGTTACTGACATCTGTCAATTTGAATTATCTGAATATATTAGCAGTTTCAATGGTTAGCATAGCTGGCTGATTTATAAAACCAACCAACAAACCTAATGTAAATTGTAACAAAACATAACAAGTTTATTAAGTTTAAATTTGCAATATACTAGAAGTTAAATACTTGATAAGTAATAAATTTTTATTTACATACCATGATTAACACTGCATTACATAAAAATAAACATTAAAATAATTGGAATTTTAACTTGACACATCACTCTGAAATTACCTACAAAGCAGTGAATATGTATATTATGTAAAGTTTTAATAAATAAATTTATTTGTACAAAAATTACTAATTATTAATTTTATACTTTTCGTACAAAAAACATTGTAAAAACTGCGTGCGTGAACTTGGTTCCCGGATGAGGGGACTTGATATGTAAATAACTATTACCTTCCGTCACCTTCAGGTTAAGGAAGGTATCTATTGTCTTTGGTCAAAAAAATCGATGGCGAGTTTTTAATGAATAAGCACGTTTTAGGGTTCCTAGAATACGAATTTACTATTTTTACGATGATGAGTGTATGTGTGTGCGTGTGTGTGCACGTGCGCGTGCATATGTGTGACAATCGTTTCGGTCGCGATAACGCCAATCCCATAATTCCAAATGTTTTTCGTATTCTTCATTCTTACATCCAAATAAAGACTTGATTATATTTTGGTTACAATTGAACAACCCGAAATACCTTAATTTGAAGCTCTTAACGGTTTTTCTTAAAAAATCTGATGTGGCCAGCACAATACCTTTCGTCAATCCTGTGTATTATGTAAAAATTCCATACATAAATAAAAAAAGATTATAAATTTTTGGTATTATGTGATTCCCTTTCTCGGCAACTGAATTCCATACTCCTGATAACAAACAAACCACATGAAATAAGAAAATTATGAAATTTTGATTGAAAAATTATAACACTTGTCAGTTATGGACATAATTAATTGCTGTCATTTTGACACGGGTCAAAGTCATGTTACTGCACGCACCCCATACATAAATTTTCTTGCAAAAGATCCTATATTTCCAGTAAAGTTATTTCATTAACAAACTATGCAAATTGCACTTGACACTGGCATCTTCTTCTTTAGTTTTTCCCATTCGTTAGGGGGTCGCTATTTTTTATTTTCTTCTTCCACTCATTTTTGTTTTGCGTGTCGTCCTCATTCAGTTCCTTTTCTCTCAAGTCTTCTACAATACAGTCTTTTCATCTTATATTTGATCTTCCTATGTTTCTTCCACCTTCTATTAATATATTCATCTCTCCTCATGACATGTTCAAACCAATATGTAATCGTCTCTCTTATATCTAGAAACTTCTAATACTAGAGTTACTTCCCTTATTCTTTCATTGATTTCATTTTATTGATACTGACATCTGTCAATTTGAATTACCTGAATATATTAGCAGTTTCCATTGTTAAGTTAGCATAGCTGGCTGAATTATGAAATTTATATAAAATTTATTATCGTTATTCTTCTTTAACTCTATATCTGTTGAATATCAAATATAAAATGCAATCAAATCGTATAGACA